>JARJCX010000031.1:0-715613 GCA_029282285.1 Mycena rebaudengoi | reverse complement strand
AGGTGATCTCACCGATTACTCTCCAAGTCTCTCTTTCGGACTCAGGATGATTCTTGCCCTTCTCTTTCGGATAGACACAGAAGCTCATTTAAACGCATCAATCAACTTTCGATCTGCAGCAACAGTCCATGAACTTAGGCAGGGTTATCCAAGAGCTTTCCACTCTCACCCATGTCACCATCCGTGCGGGTTTTAGGATCCTATATCCAAGTTTTAGGCACCCCGCCTTCATTCTCGGCACCTTGAACCGTCCTTTTCGATCCCCCCTTCCCCGATTCCTCCTATGACCATGGCCTCTTCTCCCGCTCACCATGTCTCGCACGCACACATTCACCAAGGATTTTTGCCTTTTCGCTTCCGCATGTATCAATCCACTGCAAGTCCGACAACGCCGTGATCTCCCCAATCACCGTGCTTTTTTGAAAACCGGGTGTTTGTGTTTCTACCCATACTACGTTGGCTCTATGGATTCCGACTCTACAATGCCTCTTCACCCCACCAGCCCAGGGCCAATACTGTTCCCTTCCCCCACAAACATCCTTGGATAAACCACGACTCGCTGCCCTGAATTGACCATTCAACTGCATTCACGAATGCCTATGCTACTAAAGTTGTCGTGCCTCGGTCAGGCCGGGCCCAAGCCGGCGGCTTCAGGCCAGGCCGGGTTGCGGGCAACACTACCTGTGTCTACGCCTTGGGCTAAGTACGTAGTCACGCTTTCTGACTACGTGGGGCTCAACGCAGTGTATCGGACACGATGTGCAACGAGGAGTTATTGACCTTGAAGTGTGGATTGGTGGTGGAAGTGCTGCACCTCAATCGCTAAGCCGCAAATGGATACACAGATTGCCTCTTTGACGGATTTTTTATTGTCATTCCGTTACTTACCAGAGATCTTTTGAAACAAGACATGGAATATATATCTACTTTCAATCAAATGCGAGCCTATCCATTTAGTGTGAGGCGTCCCCCGCGGCCGCCATCGCCATTGCCATCGCCTTCCGCATATTAGCAGCAGCACGAGCAGCTGCATCGCCGTCCGAGATGAAGGCATCCAAAGTCAACTCATCCTCAGGCCCCTCCCACCCGCGGCGTTGCATTTCAACCTCAAATCCCTTGATAGCCTTGAGCCATGACTCTTCGTTCGCGGAGATATTTTCCGCGATTGCAATACCAAGCTCCAGTCCGTCCCTACAGAGGTGTTAACCGGGAAACACAAGTTGAAGCAGCAGATCGACATACAGCATAGCCAAATTGGCGCCCTCGCCGTTTGGAACCTGATGTGATTGAATCAGCATTGTATACTTTAATGCAAGTTAAAGGACTCTACCGTGACATGCGCCGCGTCGCCCACGAGGGAGATGTGGGGGTTTGTGTCCCAAGTATGGCGTTTTTTGAATTGATACAAGGGTCGAACATCCATGGAGAAGCAGGGTACTTTGAGGTAGCCGGTCGCTTCAGGGCACCACCTTTCAAATTGCTTGAGCAATAGCTCTCTCGCCTCTGCGTGCTTTCCTCCCTCGACGAGCGAGTTCAGCCCTATTGCATCTAGCCAGGCAATTGGTTTGCGGAAGGCCGCGTAAACGCGAACAACATCGTTGCCGTTTTTCTGAGCCAAGATGCCTTTGTTGTCGCCCAACACCATGGCCATGCCTCCTTTCACAAAAGCGGCGAGATCGGGATAGTTCTTCTTCACGTCGGCGAGGAAAATGTCGATGTAAGTGATGCCTGCATACTCTGGCACGACGGAAGAAAGTGTAGGTCGTATGCGAGACCAAGCTCCGTCTGCACCGACAACAAAATTATGGACGGCAGGTTCGAGCGCAGAGTCGAGGAAGTGGATTGTAGCTTTGGAGTTTTCCTGGATGACCTTGGAAACGCCATGGTTCCATCAGCGGGAAAGTTAGTGATGTAATCAGTGAGACGGAGCGAAGACACCCACTTGACTGTGCCGGGTTTCAACGAGTCCAGGAAGATCTGACGGAGAAGAGTCCTATCCACCTCGGGACGGTCCCCCACCTGGCCCTCAGCCAGCCCCTCAGCCAGCTCTTCGTCCGCAAAGTGAATAGTACCATCGATCCCCACTATCTTCATGTTCTGGTCTTCGTATCGAGCGACCTTCTTGAATTCATTGAGCAGTTGGGCCATTTCGAGCGCCTTGGTACCAGATTCGGCATGCATATCGAGCGACCCTCCTTGCTGGCGAGACGCCGACGTTGGCTCGCGTTCATAGATAACGACTGGTACATTGTGTAGTTGCAAAATGCGCGCACAAACTAGACCTGAATAAAGTGGGTAAGTGGAAGATGCGACGGTGTAAATACAACACATACCACCGAGACCAGCACCGACGATAGCGATTGAGCGTTGAGAGGACATTGTGGTGGTGACGTTGCAAGCTGTGGATCGTTAGACGTGTTCATCTTGTGTTCATCTCAATTTAATCCCCTTTATAGGATGGCCCCTTTACGGATGATTCTATTTCGAAACCCCGGGCCGGTTTCCAAAGAGAAACCCCGTCAGCCAAGCCAGATATACGCGTCCGAGCGGCATGCATGAAAGGACGTTGAAGTTGTGGACCTCCTTGACAGCCATAGGTCTGCGGCGCAGTCTGGCGCAGTTGAGTGCCGGCGCGACGCGTGAACTCTATTTGATTTTTTAGACGTGGAATGGTTGATAGCCGAGAGGAAATAGCCGGCCGCGCCGCCTTTCCCAACAGTGTGATCCGAATCTTGTTTCGAGCGTGGGTTTGTGCTCGGCAGCTTTGGGCTCATGAAAGATAGTCTCGTTTCCAGACGTTATTTCAGGCTTATAGATTATGTCTGGGGAGATTGGGAGGAATTCAAGTTATTCAAGTTGCAAAAAGAGGGAAAAAAGAGGGAAGAGAGGGAGAATATCAAGAACTTACCGAACTCTTTGTACGGCTCTATCCCTCCTAGCCGCTCTCCGTCCTTCGTCGGACCGTGCCGTGTAATATATGACGAATCGGGCCAGTAATATACGTGGACTCCGGATCCTCAGAGAATGGCGATGGTCCGCCAACAGCTAAAATAAATGACCTGCTGGTTTGCCGTACGGTGAGTATTCGCACTGCGAACACTGCTGCTGTACGCCCATAACTCTCCCGGGAGCTGCCGAGAGGATTCTGCTAGTTTTCATTTAAGTCTTGACAGCTCACCGACACTGATTACGGACGAGTTGGAACTTGAACACATCACTGCCCGATGATGTGGCGCAAGCCGGCGGCCGGCGCCCCCAACTCGCCGGCTCACCCGCATCATTCCCGCTACCTTTAGGTAAGGGTTTCTATAGGGCGCCCAATCAACCAGGTTTTGGCTGTAAATCACATTTTGGTCATTTCTTTCCACGTCAGCTGCTCTTCTCCCCGCCAAAATACTTCGGCATTGGAACCGGCTGAGCATAATGCCGAAATATGCCGTGATGCCTCGTAAATCGGCTTACTGGCTACCCCTATTTCTGTTCATTGATGGAAAATTGGAAACATTTGGGCGGGATCCTGACGTGGGCCTGGATGTAACTGATGAACTCGTCATGTGACATTTATAGTTGCTGGTACGGAACACCCCTTTAAGAAAAGAACCCTTTTGCAGCATGAGAATTTTTTTGAAAGTCAGTTGACTACTGATTCTGAATAGTAACTGGTAAAGACCTGGTGAACGTTTGGACCAGGTTAATATAAGAAAAAGCCTGATGACTGGATGGGGCCAGGTTGAGAGTATCTGAGATGAAAATGAGAGTCTACCATGAAATTGATGCGAGCCGTTACTTCAATCTCTATGGCTGCTGTCTCAGTGGTGAATTGAGGAAGTGTAAGCACTGCATTGCAGATTCATAGCAAATTTACAGGTCAATATAAATTTTATATTGCGGCCTTTTGGAGGCCAGGTTGCGCAGAAGAGTAAACCAGGGATCCCAGTCGCTCTGTGATTATGGATGTCTGCCCAACTTAGCATAGGATGCATATAAAGAATGAGCAGCTTTTGCTTCTCCTCTCGCTGACATGCCATGTAATAACAAATTATTTGTTGCAGTTGTGGGCCATCCACCATCGACCTGATATTGTAGGAAGTCGTAACTTCGATTAACTTGGTTGTTTTTGTCGTCCATTGAAGTACAGCAAGCCGAAAGCAGGAAAAAGGAGGCAGGTTCCAAAGCAAGACAGAAGAAACCCAGCGAGGGAGAACGACGTCAAAGACGTAGCATACAAAAATTCCACAGGTTGGATCTGGAGTCGTATGGAGATGAAAAAAAGGTGACCGTGAAGCAAATATGGCTCGAGCCCGGATCGAACGGGCGTCTTCTGCGAGTAAAGCTTTGGCCCAAATACGGGGTGTAGATGTGGGCCATCCACCATCGAGCCGATATCGTAGCAACTCGTGGCTCCAATAGCAGCGTCTTGATTCCTAGGAAGTTGTACGCCACGCGTTGCAATTAAAACTAGTAGAGCTTGTTGAAAAACCAAATGCAGGCAAAGCTCAAAGTCAGAAAAGGAATTGGAGAAACAGGTGGGGAGGGAGTGAGCAATAACCTTTATGGCAAGCTAGATGTAGATCAGTCGGACCTGAGGGAATACAGGAAGGGTGAATATCGAGTATAATTGATACTCTAGATATTCACGCAAAGGCTGATACAGCGAGGTGTGGCTCTGGTGTGTGTGGGTGTGGGGGGGTTTGGTTGCGCCCGGCAGACTCGGGAAATTTCGGGCATTGCGGTGCGGGGAAATCCGACTCGGGAAGGAATGGCTCGCGGGCGCGGCCAAACCTATACGCAGAGAGAAGCTCGGGTCCGAAAAGCGGAAGGAGACCCGTAGCAACCCTAGCGTAAGCTACAAAAAAAGAAGGGACGGGAGGGTGGAGCAGAAAGAAATGGAGGATTCCAAGCGATATTGCGCAAGGAAAAGACGTTGAGATTTTGCGGATTGAGAGAGCGATCACAGGTGGCTGTACGTGATAGGTCCTATCTAGTTAGACTCGTTACCAGTCTGTAAACGAATCCGAAAAAAATGCGGCAAGCGCTTCGGTGTTTATGCTTGCCACATTTTCGGCCAATTGGTTACAGACTGGTAACGAGTCTACTATCTAGTCTTATCTAGCTTGCCTACCACTGAGGCCAACTCGCAAGTTCGTCTTGCCTCAGCTAACAATAAATTACAGTACCCTCGTAACCTCTCTACTTCTATCCAAATGCGCTCTATCCCATGAATACACCACCAACGTATTTATTTTCCTGCTCAAATCAAAGTGCGCTATTCCGTACCACCTTACACTGTTTCTCATGACCTACTAGCGTATTGTGCCGACTGCCTTTATGCGAAAGACCGTGCTGTGATTTCTGTCTCGTCCGCTATGAGTTGAAAGAAAAAGACCTCGGCGACGTTTTGGTCATATTAATATATAAGAAGATGACGAAATCTCGTCCCGCAATACCTGGTATTCTCAAAAATATCTCCACTCCAGCCTCCCTCCAAGCGTTTGCGATTTTACCCTCGAACTTCCTCAACATCGAAGACGGCCTTGTTGTTCCCCACCATCTCAAGCGTTGCATCATCTGCATGACTTGAAATCGGATGAGCGATTGTTGGACGGTGACGGTGGCGACTGGTTCTCTGTCGTATACCCCACCGTCTTGCCGCATTTCCTTCTCGAGGCGCACATTCACGCCGAGCACATTTACTACAGCAAGAATTGCACATGTCCTCCCAGACGATGAGACCCCTACCCTTATCAGGACCGCTGCCAGAATCCGTCCCGCTCCGAGTCCTGCTTACTTTCTCGTCTTTCAGTGTCTCATTCGCTCTGCACTATAGCTAGTCATTCGTTTCGACTAGATCTTGTAACCTCGTCTCCACCAAAAAATTAGTTGTAATGGTACATGATGGTAGGAAAAAGGGGTACATTCGTCCGTACTGTTTTGCGCAAGCAAGTATTACGTTTTGCGGCATTTATGCAGCTGTCTATGCTCCGCCCACCCTTCCCGCAAACAACCTGCCCCACAGAAGAACACGCGTCCCTTGCAGCTGCCTAAATACAACGAGCGCGTCACATTCAACCGAAAAATAGCGAGAACAAATAAAACGGACCTCCGCACTTCTTCCACGGTCCCGCGGCGGCACAAACAAAACAGCGTTGCCACGGACCTGCGCGCGCCACGCGCACCTCCTCCATCAAATCAGCCTCCTCGAAGTGCCCGCCCGGGAGATCGAGGCGCAGTTCCCATACGTCGCCGAAGCTGCGCGAGAACAACTTCGTGCGCGTCGGGATGTACTGCTGGTTCGTCCAGCCGCCGAACATGTATGTCTTCCCTGTTGCGGGGTCGCATGCGAGCTGTGCCTGGCAGCGGTACGTCGGGAACCCCGCCGTCAGCACTTGTCGCCACTTCGGCAGCTCGGGGCGCGCAGGGGCGGATTCACTGGGAGGGTGCGGTGCCATGTCGAACATGAACGTGTCCGCAAAGTAGGAGTAGTTGAATTGCATCTCTTTGCCGTGCATGAGGACGTGAGTGGGGAGCGTCGGGTGATACCCGCCGAACACGATCGTTTTCTGCAATGTTTCGTTCTGGATAAGTTGAGGATCAGGCATTAAATATCAAGAGTTCAGGAACTGGAATGGCGACGTACGTAGGTGTAGGCGAGCTCTGTCCGCGCACAAGGTGGGTTGCCCGCTATGCGTTCACGGCGCCAGCGGGCCTCCTGGATATCCCAGCTCCAGAAGTCCTCGTGCCCAAACGCCTCACTAGCGCCGTGCAACTCGTTATGTTTGCGCGCCTCGCGATCAAAGTGCCCGAAAAGTAGAAAGATGCGTTTCTTGTCCGGGCTAGCCCAGCTACCCGCGTTCTTGCGCGGGCTTGGACACGCATGGTCCGCGTCCGGCGGCGCGCGCACATACCCGCTCAGCCGGCGCCACACGCGCGTCGTTAGATCCAACTCCATGAACAGGTTGCAGCCCATGATACTGCTGCCGTGCGCTCCGCCGAAGATATACAGCTTGTCATTCACGATAAGCGTCGTCGCGTCCCAGGACTGCTTACGCGGATACGGCCAGTCGTCAACAACCCCCGCCTCGAGGTCTGCCGGCGTTGGGGAAAATGTCGTTTCGAAACTCGTCCAATTTTCTGCGACGAGATCAAAGACATCGACGGTGGGACGTCCAGTGAACAGGAGCGCGGTTGCGTTGTATACGTGCATCGAGAAGCCAAGGAACTGTCCGGAGAGCGAGAGCGCAATTGGATAGTCGGGCAGCTGGCGCCACGCGTCCAGCTTGATGAGATCGAGCGCCCACAAGTCATGGTGGAAGGGTCCACCGGCGGCTGATCTTCCACCGGCGACGTATAAATGGCCTGGTGACGCCGGAAGGGTTTTCTCAGGCGTGTGCTTCAAGACGAAAAAGAACGCTCACTGTTCCAGATGAAGCTTGCGAAACTCTCGCGCCCGTCCGTCACACCCCCCAGTTTACCGATCGTCTGCCGTGCCCACGAGCCCCGGATCTGGAGACCAGATATGCATGGGCCTGTACTCAATGGTGCCTGCGGATCTGGGTGGCGCGACTCAAGCAACTTGTTGCGGAGAGTTCTGTTGAGTACTGCTTGCATTGCCGGTGTCTGGTGATGCATTTTAAGTGCTTTTGTCGTCTTAAATGCATTCCAGCGCCGCGTGGTTGCGGTCCCGGAATTGCCCAGAGTTGTGAAGATCTCCGAGGCGAGGCAAAGCGCGGTCGATTTCAGGAGCGACATCTCAGGAAGATCTGGCAGCGAGTCCATCCAATCTGACGCGTTATTTGTTAGACAGCGAAATACGAATGAGGCCAACTCACCGTACACGGGTTGCGGTAGCGAATAGTAACCGCAGCGATAGATTGCGTTGACTTCATCGCACCATGCGAGAGCCTGGTGGATGGAAGGTTATATCCAAAAGCAACGCAGTCATTTGAGGTCCGAAGCACATACCCTTTCAATATCGTTTTCGCGACGCAGACACTTGGCCATCCCCACGCAGCACCCCATTAGATTGGTGCGCTCCCAGATATTCAAACCGATGTAGACATCGGAAATTACCCCACCAGTAACGTCGTTAGAAACCATCGGAAGCGTGAAAGAGGACCCGACGAGCTTGGTGGCCTCCTTCAGGTACCACGCTTTTGCGGCGCCAAATTGACCTTCATCGAAGAGCTTGTCGCCCCCACGACTGAGAAAAAAAAATCAACATTGAATAATCGCCTGAAGGACAAACACAGAGACCAAGTAAGAGAAACCTGGGTCATAAGGCTGAACAGCGCCGTTGCGGATGCGTCGTTCAGCGTTGGTGGCATGGCCGTCAAAAAAAAGGCAGGGTCACGGTGAGGGCTGTGTGACCGGCACAGCTGATCAAATTCCATTGATTGATTCCTAATAGCGTGCTCGACGTGTGTGTAGGTTCTGCAAAACTGAAGTTGAAACCCCGGAACATGCCCTGCTGGTGTGCAACACATCTTCGGATGTTGTGGCGCTCAGGACTGTGTTTTTGGAAAAGCTCTTCGGCTACGCACCCAACCTACGACGTCTCATAGCCGAACTCGACAACGTCGATTTCTTCAAGGCTATGCTCTATGAACGCGCATCAATCGGGCTCGTGGGTAAATTTGCATATGAAGTCCTTCAAGTATTCTACGCGACGCCAATCTTCAGGATAGAGGTTTGATGAGGGAATGCGGCTGTTCTGTTACTAACGTTTGTTGCTTTTGTGTATCAGCTAGGTTCTACCGCGAGGCAGGCAACTGTACTCGTGAGCTCGGCCTGGAGGGTACATAGAAGTCAGGGACAAAGGTGTATATAGATCCTGTAACTAGTACACCGAGATACTCCCTGGCCCCGGCGTTCCTCAGCGGGACCGGCGTGCCGTGTAATGCTACCTACCTACCTACCTACCTACCACTGCTACTCGAGTTGCAACTCGACTCGGCTCGGTACACTGAGTTGCGTAACTCGGTGTACCGAGCCGAGTTACAACTCGAGTTCTACTCGACTCGACGGCAACACTATAATCCAATGTTCGCCCAACAGGGACCAGATCCATCAAAAATTCATGCAAGATTTTTATAGTAAAACTTATACTGGTCCCGGAGTCCAAGACATACTGACGCAATCCTCTCATTTCTCGGAGGAGATATATTATACTGACATGGGCTCACAATTGGAACAGTCTGGTTTACTCAAAATCTATTCATCCCAACGTTTCTATGGTAAGAAATTACGCGCCGTATGTAAAACTTGTGTACAACACGCGTAAGACTGCCAAAGGGGTCAGACCGACCGGTTAGTATCCCTTCCAAATGGAAGTTTAAATTAAAATTACTTGATTTCAATGCCAGGTGTCGTAAGAGGCCAATCTTGTTCTTAGACTTTGGGACAAACAGTATGATTTCGCAGGAAGGGGAGGTTACAGATAGTATGAAATGACGTAGTCAGAGTTATCGAAAGACACTAGAGCGTGGCTGTACGGTGAGAGCTCTCCGTGAGCCACAGATACACCCACCAAAACCTGCGTCTCCTGGATTCCGCGGCGCTCGTGCATTTGGGGTCCCCGGAGACCTACAACGACGTGCGCAACATCGGGGAAGAGATGCTGTTCCATGACATATCCAGCATATGATACATGGCGAAGATACCCAGCCGGAAGAGCAGGCACTGAGGAGGTCAGTGCCCAGTCGACGACGCCGTTGGGAGGGATTGATACGTGGAACGTATATAAAGTGCCGGAGATTTTGGGGTTCCCGCCAGGCAGTTTCTGGCGAATCCATTTGGACAAAAAGCGGGAAGAGCGGGGTGGCTCAGGACCGACGTGGTAGATCATGACTTTGTAGGTGTCGCGGCGGAGGGGGGATTCATAGACCGTCATGTTGTACATACAATTCCGATGAAGAAATGGTAGTTCTCCCATAACGATGACAGGCAAATGAGATGAATCAATGGCATCTTCAAGAGAGATCGACGTATTGGACGGCCACCGGGAAAACAATTCCTCCACTGGACAGAGCTCAATGCGCGGGCGATCTGAAGGGAATGGGGGGCAGATGGTATAAAGGAGATAACCTGCAATAAGCTCTAACCGATTCCACTGATTGCGGAAACCGTCAGCAGAACGGCCTTTGTCGGTGGAAGAGCACGTACATGTATTGCCAGATGTTCAAACTTCAAAACAACAATCGTGTCTGTGCACCAATTTGCGAGGACAAAATAACGATGAGTCCAGGGCGATTGGGCGAGGTCGTATATGATGAATTGGCCAGATATTACTGGGCCTCCCATGAGTGCAGTGTCTCCTGGAACTTCGGATGTGAAGAGCTCCGTAGCGTCCCCTGTCTTTAGGTCGATACCGATGAGCTTGATACGATGGGCTGCGTCGGTGCTCAGAAATAGGGCTGAGGTATCGTCATCTGAGAGCTCGAAGAGGGGATGGCCAAAATCATCGCTTTGGAGACGCCAAATGACGGTCTGGGATGGTACATGCAGCAGTTGTGCGCCATCCAAGTAGATAACCGCGAGGTACGTGCCGCCAGGGAGCAGTTTTAGTTCAGGGCGGCGTCCGATTTCGATGGTGGAACGGGGGATGCCGATTTTCCGTGACACGGTTGATGCCGAAGGAGGAGACCAGCTCTGTGGCCCAGCCACCAATCTCTTGACCTCTTCAATTAGCTGCGCAGTGGAATAATCTTGAAGGGGCCGATTATGAGGCAGGTCGATGAGTCGGCGAGCAGAAAGATCCCTTATGAGAAAGATCCATATATGTTTTGCGCGCGCTATCCTTTCGAAACTTCTATTGACCTGAATATACCAAACGCGGCTCATGATCATCCAAGCGGCTAGACCAGGCTGAGGGCGCACCTGAGCCATTGAAAGAAGAGTATAGACGTCACAGAGGCGCAGGATGATGTATAGAATGTCCACGTCCAGATCTGCAAGGTGGGGAGGCATTGGTAGGTGACGTGTAGGAACAAGATTCATTCCAAGAGGGTCTCGTGACCAGTTATGCGCGGTGCAGATCACCAAACATAACCAAAGAAATTCATATAGCGTGCATGCCAAGTTTTAGTTATTCTAACGGGCAAAAGAAAAAGGAGCCAAGTGACGGGAACAGAAAAGCAGAGCTGAATTTCGATTATTATTATTATTTTATACAAGCATAAAATAATACAGACGTAGGCCATCCGCCTTCGAGCCGATATTAGGGAAATCGGTACGGTCAAATCGACAGGTTCCAGAGCGAGACAGGAACCTAGCGATGGAGACCGACGTTGAACAGAAATAAAAAACATGTCGGATCTGGAGTCGTATGGAGGTGAAAAAAAAGGTGACTGTGAAGCAGATATGGCTCGAGCCCGAGTCGAACGGGCGTCTTCTGCGGGTAAGGTTCCAAATGGTCGAAGAAGTTGTTGCAGACGTGGCCATCCACCATCGAGCCGATATTGTTGGGCCTGGTACCTTCCATGGACTCCGTCCTTTTTTCGTCCGTCGAACTACAGCAAACCGAACGCAGGAAAGAAATTAGAGTCGAAGGCACCTTAGAGTGGAGAGAGTTTTTCTGAATACGGGGCGGGATGTAGATGAAGGCCAAAAAAATCGCCACAGCCTCACTTCTGCGGGTAAGTTGACTGAATTGACCTCAGTTGTTGCAGACGTGGGCCATCCACCATCGAGCTGATATTGTAGGAAGTCGTAGCGTCGATTAACTCGGTTGTTTCCATCGTCCATTGTAGCACATCATAGCAGGCGGACTCAAGGAGAAAAAGTTGTCAGGTTCCAGAGCGAGACAGAAACCCAGCGATAGAGAAAGACGTCAAAGAAGTAGCATAGAAAAATTCCGCGGGTCGGATTTGGAGTTGCTGGAGATGCAAACAAAAGGTGACCGTGAAGCAAATACGGCTCGAGCCCGGATCGAACGAGCGTCTTCTGCGGGTAAGGCTTCAGGTTGAGGAAGTTGTTGCAGACGTGGACCATCCACCATCGAGCCGATATTGGAAGAAGTCGTACCCTCGATTAACTCCGTCGTTTTGTCGTGCGTCCATCCTGCACCAACGTTGAGCACCTGTCCCAGGCCAAGCGCGAGCAAGAGAAGCAGAGAGAGTCGTCTTTGCAGCCCCATGGAGTGATAAATGCTGGCACGGGGAAGAATCCATTTCATTCAGAAAAGACGAGCCGAAGGAGAGGTTGCGTACTACTTTTGGATAAAAAAATACACGGCTCGGAGGCCTCTTCTGCGAACAGCCTCACGGGCCCCATGTTAGGGAGTGCGGAGGTGACCATCGAGCCGATGTCTGTCCTCTAATGTGCTTAGGCAGTCGTTGCGGTGTTGGCAGTGGTAACGGTCGAGACTCAGGTCTGTGTTTGTCCCTGCGTCCCTCGGGTGCCTTCGGGTCAATACGCAAACACCCCACTACATCAGCATCGACACCACCACCACTAAAAAATGAGCGGCATCGGCGCATTCCTCTCGTCCTTCCTGCCCACCACTCACGCCGACGCGGAAGAGCCGAAGGAGGAGGACTCGAGCGCCAAGAACGAAGCCGCAGAGGCACCGGAAGACACGAAGGAGGACTCGGAGGGCGGGGAGCCAGCGGCGGAGGAGGAAGAGGCTGAGCCGGAGGATGTGCGTACTGGGTCGTGGTTATCGGCGTTGTCGGCGTGGTTCTGATGACGTATATGCTTGCAGGAACACCCCGCGATCCGTGCTGCGTGCGTGGAGCGCGCCGAGTGCGCACCGATGAAGGCGCACTTTGAGCACTGCCAGGAGAAGATCCAGGCAGGCAAGGGCTTCAAGGGCGAGGAGTGTGTCGAGGAGATGTCAGTATTTTCTCCTTTCTGCTACCCCAATTCCCTTGTCATTCTCCTTATTCCTCCGTATCCGCACCCATACTGACCCCCCTCTGCAGGTGTACGTGCCCCTTCCTCCCACCCTCCCTCGGTTCAATACTGACTTTCCCTCCGAATTCTCCTGGCACCGCCGCTTTTGTTTATAGTCCAGTAAGCCACCCGCACCGTTTGTCCTAGCTGCGCCGGAAGCTGACGACGCCCACGCAGCATGATGCACTGCTCAGAAGCGTGCGCCGCGCCCAAGATCTTTGCCAAGCTGCGCTGAGCGCCGCCGATACATACATGTGCGTCGCGTGTTCTTCCACTTCCCGCCTTCCTCGATCTCACACTCAAGCACCTTCCCAGGCAGCTGGTACCTTAGTCTATAAATTCGTACGTAGCCCCGCATGTCAAGACTTCGAGTCCGCTGACGTGCACCTTCTATGCAGGAGATACGCGTAGACTGTAGCGTAGCTTGTGAATGAACGGCGCGTCAAAATTGTTTCGAACGTATTTAAGCGACCTTCGCTCATGCTCTGCGTCAAGAGTCTTCTGGTTCCTGTATCTGTCGTTGTCCACGTCCATTTCGCCTCAACGCTGCGTTTTATTAATATTCGGAATCCAATCCAATCCGCCCCTCCAATTAATATTCATCCTCCTTCCTCGCCCTCGCCGTCCGAGTCTCCGCATCCTATTAAGGTTCCCAATACAAAATACAAGACGTCCTCGTACAGGCTGCCCGCCTTCCTGCCTTCCTAAATTGTCCTATACCGACTCTTCAGGCAAAGGTGGCCGGGTTCGACCAGGACATGTCCCCACCTGACTTTTTTATTTCTCGCGCCTTCGCCCGAAATTTTCTACAAACTCTTATCGAGGGTTCAAGGCAAGAGTGGAGGGAGTCCTGGTACAGGTAGCCCGCTTTCCCCAATGAAGCCCTATTCCATTGGGCAAAAAACGGACGAGGGTTCGACTACCCCTCAGGACATGAAGTGTAACCATGCGGCCTTTTTTTTCTCGCTCCTTCGCGCGAATATTCCTATCCTCATCGAGGGTTCAAAGTAGAAATGGAAGACGTCCTGGTCCCAAATTATTCCATATCAGCTCTCATCAGGCAAAAAGCGGGCGCGCAGGACGTGGAGTGTTCCTCATTTGGCTGTTTTTTCTCCTCGCGCCTTCGCGCGATTTTTTTGACTCTTATCGAGGGTTCAAAGTAAGAATATAAGACGTCCTGGTATAGGAGGCTCGCCTTCATCAATAACGTGTGCAGCATAAGGATGAGCCGAGGATGAGCAAGAACAGATAGATGAGAACTAAATAGGTAGTTCATGAAGGCGAATAGGGTATAAAGGCTCGCCTCAGTCGGAAACACAAAAGGTAGAACGACGGAGGTGATAGTAGTTAACACGCCAAGGACACGCAGCTTCGGAGTACTATCGTGCCCTATGGGTCTGAATCCTCCATGTCTAGCTGAATTTCATTTTTCATGTGTTTTCTAGAGGATGGATCGCTTCGGTTTCTTTCGGGATGGATACCGGTACATATTCTAGTTGTATACAAAAAATATTGAAGCGATTGAGAGGCACGAGCGGGTGCAGGAGACGGCGTAAAGTGAAAGGGATGGGATCAAACCATCATCCCAACAAATTTCGGGATCGATGAAGGTTCGTCCACTTCCTCGATCGCAATTCCTTTGTAGATTACAGAGAGCAGAAGAGGATGTGTCGGTACCCATTCCGAAAAACACCGAATGGATTGCTTGAATTTTTTTTATAATAATTTGAAATTCAGGACCACAGGGAGGATTCGGAGACCCATTGGGCACGATAGTACTTACTGATAAATGAAAGATAGGCGCCGACACGTACATATCCGTAGTCGCCCGCATAGCCAAGTATACAAGTAACCAATCCTGCTTGCGACTCAGGCCTATACTTACACGGAGAATGCCTCGGGATCGCCCTGAGAGAACGAAATGAATTTGAGGGAAGGAGATAACTTGAAAGTAGATGTTGGTTGGATGTTGGCTGGATGAGGAATATGTATCTCAAACTCCGAGACTGGTTGATGAAGGGACCGGACAGAGGGAATCGTGTCCACTTGCACCCAAGGACATCTCGTCGTATGCTGCAGTCCGGAACACCGGCTGACTTCATGTGACTCCTTGGACAAGCTGAAACAATTGCACACCAAATTTCCAACTAAACCCTTGCATAATCTTCGAATTCTTTCCATGAAAAGTAAAAAAAAGCCCGTCAGCGTGCGTGTGATTTATCTACGCTTTGCGGCATTGATGTAACTGCTTGTGTTCCTTCCATCCCTCGCGCAAACATGCCGTACCACAGAAAAATACGTGCCCCTTGCAAGTTCCTGCAAGAAACAACGTCAGGGTAAGTCATCGGTTAATTTTAAAAAAAACCTCACGCACCGCCGCACTGCTTCCACGCCCCCGCCTTCCCACACGAAAAGCATCGCTGCCACGGCCCCACCCGCGCGACCCTCACCTCTTCCGTAAACTCCGCCTCACTGAAGTGCGAATAAGGATTCCCCGGCAGATCCATGCGCAGTTCCCACAAATCCCCGAAGCTGCGCGACTGGAGCTTCGTGCGCGTGGGTACTATTAAGCTGTTCGTCCACCCCCCGAAGAGATACGTGCGCCCCGTAGCGGCGTCGCACTCGAGGCGGGCCTGGCAGCGGTATGTGGGGAAGCCGGGCGTGCGTACATGACGCCAGGAGGGCTCAGAGGTGCCGAGGGCGATGCGAGTAGAGCTCGGACCCATGTCGAAGACGAATGTGTCGGCGAAGTACGTGTAGGGGAATTGCCCCTCCACACCTTTCATGGTCAGAGTGGAGGGGAGCCCGGGGTGGTAGCCGCCGAAGACGATTGCTTTCTCGAGTCTGGGATTCTACCTCCATTGAGTCAGTGCGATATACAGGAAGCGAGAAATAAAATGGGCGAGAAACAGGAAAGAACAACGAGAGGGAAGGGACTGACATAGGCACACGCCATTTCTGTACGCGCGCAGGGCGGGTTGCCAGCCATGCGTTCCTGGCGCCACGCTTGTTCCTTGACGCCCCAGCTCCAAAAGTCGGTGTGCGCAAACGCGGTATCGCTCGCGTGCAAGTCGTTATGGATATATGCAGCGTCGCGGTCGCAGTTTCCGAAAAGAATGTAGATGCGCGCCTTGTCCGGGCTCACCCAGCTCGCGGCGCACTTGCGCGGCCCGGGGCACGAGTAGTCGCCGTGCTCAGTGACGCGCACCGTACCAGTGAGTCGGCGCCAAACGCGCGTCTTGAGGTCCAGTGCCATTAAAAGGTTGCATCCCATGCGCGTCTCACCGTGGGAGCCGCCGAAAACGTAGAGTGTATCGCCTACAATTTGCATCGCCGCATCCATGCAGCTCCACACGGGGTACGGCCAGCCTCTTGTAACGCCTGCGGCAAAATCCGCAGCGGTGGCCGAGTACGTCGTCTCCATGATGCCCCACTTTTCGGTTTTGAGATCGAAGACGTCAACAGAGGGCCGTCCGTTAAAGAGGATCGCGGTGTCGTTGTGAACGACGATAGTCCACCCAAGAAATATATTAGAGCGATCCATTGGAATGGGGTAATCTGGGAGTTGGCGCCACGCGTCTAGTTTAGCGAGGTCGAGAGTCCAGAGGTCGCGATAATACGGGCCGCGTTCGCAGAGCCGGCCTCCCGAAACGTATAGATGACCTGGGAGAATTGACTAAGGAGACTTCAACGCGTGAAGGATACACTTACTGTTCCATATGAAGGTCGCAAAGTCCTGCCGTCCCTCGGTGACTCCACCTGGTTTAACGCGCAGGCGCGTCCACAAACCCCGTACTTGCAATCCAGGAATACTCGCAATGACGTTCGGGGCTGTTTTCGGATCAGGATGGCGCGACTCCAGGAGTTTCGACATTCGCCTCATGTCCTGCACGGCCTTCATCGCGGGGGTTAAATGACGTGGGCCCAAGCTGATGGTCGTGGTGTGCGCAGTCCAGCGGCGCATCGTGGCGGTACCCGAGTTGCCCAACAACTCAAAGATCTCGGAGGCGAAGCAAAGCCCAGAGGAGACAAGGAAGCTCAGATTGGGAATGTCCCACATCCAGTTGCGCCAGTCTGACCGCATATAAAGTTTACAAACTGCCAAAGGACGACGTGGACGGACTTGCCATGGAGAACCTCCTCGCACTCATGATAGCCGATTCGGTGCAACGAATTGATTTCTTCGCACCACGCAAGTGCCTGCGACGCGTCAGAAAAGGACTTGTAGTAAAATTAGATCCTTGTATACCAGCTCGAGCTGATTCGAGCGCCGAAGACATTTGGCCATGCCCAAGCAGCATCCCATTAGATTCGTGCGTTTCAGAGGTCCCAGTTTGAGGTAGGCTTCGGATATGGCGCCAAGGCCAGCGGCCGGTATTTTGCATAGCGGGCCAACCATGCGGCGCGCTTCCTCGTAGTATGTCGCTTGCGCCGCCGCGTACCTCCCCTCCGCAAAAAGTTTGTCTCCAGCGCGGCTAGCGGACCTGGCGATTAGATACACGCGATATAAGGAAATATGAAGTACGAACAAGGTTAGGGACTCATCCATAACGGCTTTCATGGATTCATCGGAGATTTCCATAGTGGAGGAAGAGGAGGAGAAAGAAGCAGAAAAGTCACCAGGCGGAGTTTCAATATATCTGATGCTTCGGTGTTCCGGCAAATCATGAGCTGGTCGGGAGCAATTTGTCCTCTGGTAACGTAGGTTTATTCCTCGCAAATCAGCCCGAGGTGCGCCCCTGAAACACGATCAAGTGAAATGCCGTCCAATTTACACAGGATGAACCGGGTAACCGATACAGAGAACAATATTAAATATAAGAGCCAGGGACAAAGTTTAGAAGAATACATCACCAGTAAGCGAGGTACGAGCTTCATTTGTTAAAGCGTCTGTCAACGAGAGACTGCATCACCGGCCGTCGTCCGAAGGCGAAAATTCATGCGTTTGACGGATTCCAGCCATGGGGAAGTATGGGCCAATGTGCGGTAGTAGTAGTGGAGGAGGAAAGTAGGCCAAGGCTACTGAAAGCCCCTTCGAAATGGAATCTTGAAGCTGGGGGATGATATCGATCTGCATATCACGACTGAACTGCACTCGGACGCTCGAGAGGTGCGCCATATCACGGATATCTGTGCCAGTTCGGGACTGTATAAATTCCAGGAGTGCCACATCTGAAAGCGCGCGGAAAAAGTTCAGTCTGATGTGCTGGAGGTTGGGGCACATGATTTCGGAGTTGGGATCTACTCTTGGAGTAAGCAAGGGGATGAGCTGATCCTCAGGATTATAGTCGAAGCGTGTCCAACAGACCAGTGGCCAGTAAGTTCGGGGCTCTGACCGGAATGCACTGGATAGAACGAGGCGATGAAAGGAGAGAGAGAAACGCCGGATCCGTGTTGACCGAATCTGCGTAGTACAGACGACGCAGTTCCGGTAGGAGCAACGTTCGAAAAAAGCAGGGATCGCCGCTTGCATCACTGCGACAGTAAATTCCTGCAGATGCTGCATATGACATGGCCTTTGAGGTGCCATAACCGACATACCCCATTGGTTCTCGGCAATGGAAAGAGCGCACGACTCGAGTCGAAGGCATTGGCGTAAAATATCGAGGGTCTGTCATGAAGAGATATGCGCTCCTTGTCGACTAACAATATCGAGATGGTGCAGGTTTTCCCATTGGATACTATGAGCTTCCAATATGAAGCGTGGAGGAAGAGTCAATAGAGGAACATGTGGAAAGGGCAGCTCGGGCAGTGCTCCTTCACCATCGCTCCATCCATCTTCGCGGATGCATACGGACTCCAGCATTGGAACATCACTTCGAGAGAGGATGGAAAGAGGAACCAATGAGCTAAGGGACGGCAGTATAAACCACAGGTGTTTCCAGCGAGGGGAGTAAGAACGAAGTGTCTCGAACATGGCCGAAAGGTCGCTGCCCGGTTCCGCTGCATTGGACAAGGCAAGCGAAATGGATAATGGGAGGGCGCCGGATCGAGATAGCCATCCATCGACCATTATAACCATCGCCGACAATCTCGTGTAGTCTGGTACAGCAATGTGGAGAGAATTCCACAAGCCCGGCGTTGAAAGCGTCAGACTTCTCCAAGCCCGACAGATTTGACAAATGAGGATCGGAGATTCCATGGAATAGATGGTGCAGTTCCGGAATTCATTCGATGGAAGAGATGCCATGAATATGCCGCGGACAATGTCGTCAGGCAGTCGACGAGCCGGGATACCAACGCCAAATGACCGTCGATGAAGCCGTTCAGAATATCCCTTTTACGAGCGAGCTCCACAAGCAGCTCTTGCAATCGTTCGATCTGCCCGGTGAGCTCTGCGACCTGCTTGCATGGATCGACTAGCAGATCCTGAATCATACTACATTCTGCATCTGTCGGAACGGTGTTGGTTCCTAGGATGTCCACGAAGGGGGACTTCACAATGCTGAGGGTGAGCATCTCCTTCGAGAAAGGCATTCCCTCTTCTCACTTTGGATCCATTTGCACTCGGAAGACCTGGGATGGTGGTGGGAGAGAGGGAGAAAGACTGCACAGCCATCGATGTCACTGCCGCCAGCAGCAAGGCAAGAATCTGAAAATGATTGAACAATTTGAACTGCAGACAATTGCGTTCTGTAAATATTTAAATCGGTCCCGTGGATCCCTTCCTGGCCGTGATTTTATTTATGACAGTGCTACTTGCAAGTACTTACTCAGTTGTTGGTTGAGACCAAGTTGAGACGGTCAAGTATTAGGTAGCCGAAGGCTGTGTGCACTGCTCGGTTCCGAGATTCTCCCACAAAGCTTTCTTCAACACCACGATGTCCGCAGCCACTCGTCTCTTCAAAATCCAAGAAATTTGTGACCATATCACGGACTTCCTCGCAGCTTCCCGTCACTCTGTGAGCGACTTGAAGTCCTCTGCCCTTGTCTGTCCAGGCCTCTACGGCTCGGCACAGACGCATATCTTTCGCCACATCATCATCCGGCCGTATATGCCTGACGGCTCACATTACTTTCCAGAGTCGCATATGGATATTTGGGGAATGGCCTGCTTTAGCCTCTGTTCTCTGCTAACAGCTTCTCCCCATCTCATCCGGCTCATCCGCCACCTTACCGTGCTCGACAAGTCCGACATGTTGTCTCCATTGGCCAAGATTGCATTCACACATTTGCGGGAAATCTCCTTTGAGAATTTGAAGCTGACGGATTCTGCTTTCCTTGCGGCACAGCAACTTATTGGACTTGCTACCGTCCGCGTGCTTCGACTCACAAATTGTGATGTGGTTGACCTCGCAGCTCTTGTTGCAAAGTCTACCACGGATTTTAACGCGCTCCTGCTTTGCGGCATCACCATATTGCCTCCCAAGTCCGACTTGGCTGTGGGCACCGCTGCGGAGAGCGCACCGCAGTCCAAATTAAAATCCATCCGATTGTTCAATACCGCTGGCGACGACTGGTTTCTCAGTCACTCCTGCCCTTTTGATCTCAGTCGCGTTGTGGACGTCGAGTTGGCTTCAAGGCAGCCATCCACCTCCGACAAACTGGTTCAGCTACTTCATCCCGCACGTAGGAGCATCCAACGGCTGAGAGTCTCCTGGGGTGTGTCTCTCCCAACAAATCGCTAGACTGGCTAACAGTACCTCAGATCTTGCGGCCAAAATCGATTTATCCCAGTTTCCGGCCCTCGTACACCTGGAAATAGTCATGAACACCATGTTCAACTTCAATATCGCAATTCCACCGACTCTGCACGCTGCGGCCGCCCAATTCCTTTCCTTTGAAATCCACGGCGATCGTGTGGCCCAAGTCAGGAAAGCATTAGAAGAAGTCGACCGCCTCGTCGCAATGCATCCCATGCCCACGCTTCAACGAATTGAGGCACGGATTCGCATCATGAATGATGCGTTCACGGTGAAACAGATGCAACTTCACTTGCCGCAGTTGGAGACGAAAGACTTGACTATCGTGGTGGAACATGCATGTAGGTATTTGCCCACAAGCATCCCAACTAACATTAACTTATCCTCGAAGGACGGTTGCAGCGTCGATTTTCTTCATTCCGGGGCGACAGTTCTGTACAGGACAAATATTGATATGTAGGTTATACGTAGAAACTGGCCCACGGTTTTCAGCCTCATACTCATAGATTGCAGTTTTAGGCCAAGCCACGACCTATATACAGCTGGCCAATAGTCCACCAGTGCAGCACGGGCTGTGCCTTACACTGGTGATGCGGACGCTATGGGCGCATATAAGTGCATACTGTGCTCGCAAGACGCAGAGGCGACATGGCAGGTTGACTTCGTAGACTGACAGGTCCGGAACATAAGTACGGAGGACATCAGGCTCCAACCGCTCAGAATTGGCGGTACAAGCGCAGGACGCCACTCTTTTGTTCTTAGTTGGGCTACAAAAACTTGTCATCTTCGTTTTTAAATAGGTTGATGTCAACGGACAACATGGATCTAACTGGGATATCGAGGGTTTGTGGCTGCTCCTGTGGAAAAGAGATTTGTTCAATGGGATTGCTAAATACTCCTTTTGGACGTAGCCTCGTCAGGGCTGTGGGACATGTGGCCGTAGTATACAAGAAGGGCCGCTGAACTCGCGACAGGAGCACCTGACGTTGTCAGAAGAAACGACGCCTGCGAGCGATGTCAATGTCATGTTTCCGATCCGGAAATGGAATTCCGAGAGCAGGGACAATGGGCGCTTAACTCTCGCCTATTTGAATGCCAAGAACCGTCGACACCGATGCTGGTGTCACGGTGACACTGTGAGCCAAAGCAAAGCTGACCTTCAGTTCATTTGAGGATTTTGAAAGATCCGCCAAGTAGAATATTAATGCTGTAATGTGGAAAGCTAGTGGTCGTTATCTAAATTTGAGACCACACCTGCAACGGTGACTGAAGACGATTATTCCTGATAAGCTCCTGAGATTTCCGCACGACTTTCCAATAGCCGGGTGATGCGAGCGAATTTGTACATTATCAACGCCTGCAGCTCGGACAATAATTCGACGGAGGTGTTTCCATTTATAACGAGGTCGATGGAGGAGCTGGAGAGTAAATTCCAGGTGATCTCGATAGGCGTAAACATCGCGCGCAAACTCGGGGACCGTGGACGTTATAAAAGAGGGAAACTCACAGGATGTGACGGATCAAAGGAGGCGCTGAGAACCCCAATTAGATCTAACGGAGATCCATCCGTCCTAAAAATCGGCAAACGAATTCTGCAGAGGTATATTATACTGCAAGCAACGTGAACTCACAGAGGTCTAAGGAGACGAGGGGTACCGCAGATCCTCGAGTCAGATGGGGTTTCCTATTAATACGAAACATTGGGAGAGGTACTTGGAGGTGCACCATTGTATTGTCGTCACCGCGAGGAACGAGTCATCGCGACATCGCGACATGCGGCAGTATCATTGGATTGAAAAGTGTCACCCAAGTTACTCGGCCCAGAGTTGGGTGCGGAAAGTTTGAGACACCCTGCTAGAATTATTCCCATTTCTTTTTACTGCCTCGAAATCTGTCATGATCTGTCATCGGACTTGAAATACTTCTCTTCCTTCCTCCGCTCGTTACTCCGGCGCTGACTACATGGATACCTACAGCCTGCAAAGAAGGAAGGATTGTCTGACTTCGGTCTGGCTCCCATTAATACTTGTCATCCATTCCATCGCCAAGAATCGATAAGAATCAAGACAGCCGGCGGAGCGCCTTACATACCAAGTGGCTTTGTTCCGCCAATCCTTGCCCAATTGCCACAAAATCTGGGACATTTGTGCGCTTCTCATTTCCGTACATGTCGTCTGACTGTCAATCACGGCCATCGGGAGTTCTTTTTTGCGCTAGCGCCCACCACCGTTCACAGCCATCCTTTGGCACGTTGTGGTCGAATGCCTTGCTATAAAATCACGCTGAGATAGCTCGGATCCCTCATTCCCCTCTTGTCCCCCTCCTCCAGCTCATATCCGTCATGTTCTTCGACGAAGCCCTCCCTTCCTCCCTTCCCGCCCGACCAGGTAGACGAAGGGACATCGTCAGTTCCAACATTAGTTAATGCCTCCATAGTCATCAGGAGCCCACCCGTCGCTGCCTCGTTGTTCAGGGCGAGAGCCAGCGCAGGCTGCGTGACTGAATGTGAAGCACTCACAAATGACCTAAGTGTTAGTTACCTCTACTCGGCCTGGTCGTCGACGAAGTTTTCTAATTTATGTACAAAATAGACCGCTGGAAACTTGGCCACGATCTGTACCCAGGCCGTCGTCAACGATTACAATTTATGTTTCACCTGCCAGGTCTCAAGCACCCTCATAACGCAGGAGGAGGTCCAAAGTACCCTGAACGGTCCGTCATGTTTGGGCCGTTGTGGTTTTATCCTCGCAGCTAACTTCTTATTTAAGAGTTTTTCGACGGCTGTAAAGAGGGAGGTTTTCCACTAGGGGGTTCTACCCTTGATACGAGTTCCGCCAGCGGCAGTAGCGGTCCTTCTGTTGGAAGTTCAGTAAGAGGAGGGACTACAGTAACTTCCCCTGGCGCCCCTTCTCCATCAACAGTAAAATCGGGCGGGTCTCCGGGAGGTTCGGATAATTCACCGCCTGGGGGAACTCAGACGAACGGGGGAGACGAGGACGAGGACGAGGACGAGGACGATGATGAGGACGCCGAGGACGAGGATCAGTCCGGCGGTGCAGTTCGCACTATGAGAAGCTTGGTCGGTTTGACCGCTCTTTCCGTCCTGGTTTGCACGGTTCTCCTGTGATCATTGCCGTAGGTCGTTAACATACACTAGTATTCTTGCAACCTTGTTCCCTTTCTATCCTTTCATTCTCGGGTTGCCTTGTCACGTTCTTCACCACTGGCGTTCGTTTGTTAGACGGTCGCTGAAGGAAAATCGCCCCCAGCTCATTCTTACTGCTTGAACACTCGCTCTTCAATTATATATTGACAGTAATATATGCTCGTTCCTCATGCGTTCGTTCGGTGAGGGTTCTCACTCGCTTCGATACTAGTTTATTCCTAGCCACTATCACTGCTTGTCTTGTGGGAACTGTAGATAGACATGTGGGATCTGTAGAATGCACATGTTAGCTCATTTCGTAGTTATATTACGATTTTCAATCGCAATCTCAAGGGCTCAAGGAATGAAGATGCAAAGAATGTGACCATTAAATTATCACTGCTCACGAGAGTCGAATCAGAAAGCGACTACGGAGCGAGCAGGCGTCCTACATAGATTCTTGGCGAGCAAGGCTTCAAGCTGTGCGAACAAATTTTGATTCACATCCGCCATCGGGATACCACCCCAGTGAGTTGATGAGCAGAATTATGAGGAATTCGAATTTGTTTGTTGAAACCTTCTCGGTGGACTCCGGCGTGAAGAAATTCTTAAAAAAAACCCCCGAACGGATCCGGATAGTCAAATAATAATAAAACCGAGCCAAAACGCGTTACATCGAAAACGCAATTCAGCACCGCGAAGATTTCAACCGGGGACGCCAATGAATGCCCGCTCTATCCATGACCAGCGAGTTTCACCGCCATGCTCTTCGACATGTCCGCTCTGTGGCGAGCATTCCGGTAGAGCTGGACAGAAGAGCCGCGACTTGATCTCACGGTGTCGTCGGCCACACGCAGCCCGGGGCATGAGTCTCCCGGAGGGCGAGAAAGTGCGAGCAGTCCATCGCGGTGCTGAAGTCCACAGTGGAATCCTTGTTTATTCTGGTTGTCAGGTCCCTGGGGTGGGTGCGGTTGATTAGAAGACTGGGACGTGAAAAGAAGTAGAGCCGATGCGTACATGTTCAAGACGAACACCTTGGCGAGGGACGTGTGTTTAGGCGGGTATATAAGATTATGGAACTTGAGCCCGACTAAGGATCAAGATTTAATGAATAACACTGACATCTTCACAGTTGGTCTCGTATCTGAAGCGCATGTTGAGCGTCGTCATTGCTGGGCAAGCTCCAGAGATAGCAGGGTTTCCGAGCCGCGGGGAGTGAATCGTCAGTTTCTGTATTTTCGAACCGTGTAGACGCATGAACCGTCCGCTCTCTTGCTCCTCCTAAGTTTTTGTTGAGACCAAGTGATACAGACACAGAAGCCTGGAATGTACGTACCAGGAATGTTAAGAATTTAAGTGAACGGTGCCGCACCTCATAGCGGCCAGCACATCGAAAATATCGCTTTCATTGGCATAGAGGCGCTGTAACGCTGGAAACGCTATTTCTCCGGCTTCGATAGCCAACCGGACACGCGTGGAGGTGTACGGCCGCCCTGAGGATGTCCATGACAGAAAACGGAGGGCAGCAAAGTGGCCGAAGACGCTCGGAGAGTGAGGTGCAGCGTATTCCGATGATACTACGCAGAATCCCGCGAATTGAACCAAAGACGCTCCCGCGGTTTGGGCCAGTGCCGTGAACGCTCGGTGTTATGACGCAGGGTAGTTTGAAGCGACCGTGGCTGAGCGCTTGAACGAATAACGACAACGTGGTATAGAAGAGGGGTAGCGATACGGAGCCATGCCTTGCTGACGAGGGGAACCGCATAACTTGACAACAAATTGGTCGCGAAAGGTGATGTGCGAGAATTTAAAAATCCCGAGAAACGTCGCAAAAGTTGGCGTCCGGGACTCTGAGAGCAGGGGAGAGCATTTCAAGATCATCTCGTCCAGTATATGGACCTCCATGTCTTTCCGGGAGGCAGAGCGCACGGGAGGATGGAGGAAGGAGGCAAAGGACGCGTTATGCATCACCAAAAGTGTCAAATCCTGTCAAGGCCTCGTGACTTCGGCAAGGGCCGGTAAAGGGCTTCCAAGGTTTTCACTAGCCTTGCGTCGACTTGGCCAGCACTCACAAGGCTGCAGCTACCCTCCCAAGGCCTTCCAGGCCCGGCCCAAGCCTTGGCTTCTCCACCCAAACCAGACCCCAGCCTGCTCCATTCCGTGCCGCCGAGCCGGCCATCGACGCGTCTGTTACCCACTACCTCGCTCGCTCTGTTTAGTTCTCCTCTTCCTCTACCTCTTGCATGAAACTTTCTACATTTCTCTTGGCATTATTTATTCTCCTTGCTCTCGCTGTCATGGCCAACGACTGCTGTGATCTCTGCGGTCTCAAGACCAAAGGTGGACCTAGAGGTATAGCGAACCATATCAAATCCTGCCCGGTGCGGCGTACTAGGCAAGCTGCTGCGGCCGCCCACGCTGCGTCTGTATCCGCCGCTGCGGCAGTCCCGGCACCGGTACCTCAAATACAACCAGTTCAGGAAGAAATCCCGCATGTCAGTGTTTTACGCGGCAAATTTCGTATTTTCATTTATCTCTCCTTGACAGGACATTCCGCCTGCGCCTGCATCTCCTCTGCCGCTGTCGCCAGGACCTGGCGGTCGTCCGCGCCGTCGCCCACGTCTGCCCAAAAGATATCGCGACGATTTACCGGCAGCCCCTAGTATTGTAGAGCCGCCTTCAATCAATAATATGGCTCCTCCTTCTCCTCCACATCTACCTACTCCCCCTGAGCTTGTTAATACCGCTCGTACCTGGGTCAAAACTGAGCCCAACGCCCACGGCCTTTATAAAGTCTTCCCTAATCGCCCGACCCACGACCCAGACGCTTCAATATCTCTCGATGATGTCTGTCAGTCGCCCGATCTCCTCGTTCCGCCTCGAAGCGCCCCGCAGACTGCTACAGGACCCACCCCTCCATTTTACCCCTTCTTGAGCGCGACAGTGGCCCGATTAATGGCCTGGTTCCATCTGGGCTCAAATTTGAAATCAAATGCCGAGCTTGACACCCTCGTAAACGATGTGATCCTTCAGAAGGACTTTAAGGTCGCTGATTTGGAGGGGTTCAGTGCCGCTAAAGAAAATAAGCGCTTGGACAATTGTGTCTCAGATGCTGCCCCCGACGGGTGGTCCACTGCCTCCGTCAAAATTCGCCTTCCAGCACCGGGAGTTTGTGTTGCTGAAGATGATGCCCCAGAGTTCAAAATCGACGGTCTTATCTACCGTCCGCTGCTTGACGTGATGAAGGAGGCCTTCGAAAGTCCGGCCTTTCAACAGTACCACATCACTCCATTCGAGTCTCGTTGGGATCGCAACCACGACCCGGATAACCCGGAGCTGCCAGCTGACCCAACGAGCGTTGCAGTAGACTCTGAAACTGGGCTTCCTCCTCTTCCTCCCGGTCACGAAGCCATCTATGGCGAGATATATACCTCCATCCCGATGCTGAAAGCACACCATGATCTTCCCCGGACTGCTACACCTAATCTGGAAACAATCATCGCCGCGTATATGTTTTGGTCGGATTCAACTCATCTCGCGAACTTTGGCGATGCCTCACTGTGGCCACTATACACTTTCTTCGGAAATCAGTCAAAATACACTCGTGCAAAACCGACCTCGAACGCAGGCCACCACCAGGCATACTTCCCCTCGGTACATTCCTCATCATATCATGAATTCATATTCTGAACTATCTCTAGCTTCCCGACTCCATCAAGGACTTTTACCTCGAGATATTCAAGGTTGCTCCATCTACCGACATGCTTGCTCACCTCAAGAGAGAGCTTATGCATGCGATATGGGATCTTTTACTGTCCCCCGAATTCATACATGCGTACATCAACGGCATCGTCGTTAAATGTTACGACGGCATTGAGCGACTCGTTTTCCCCCGGCTTTTTACTTATGGCGCGGATTACCCTGAAAAGTATGTGTTCCGCTCTCCAGGTTTTGTGCATGCTTGACGTTGACCAGGGTCCTCTTGGCTACCATAAAGTACTTTGGTGGCTGTCCTTGCCCTCGCTGTTTCATCGAGAAGGACCAAATTGGCGCGATGGGAACCAAGGCGGATATGCAGAGACGTCAAAATACACGACAGGACACCAGTTGGTTTCGCAGTAAAATTGAATTAGCTCGACGGCGTATATTCAAACTCGGCCATCTCGTCGCAGGCGCGTCGGTAGGAAGGCTTCTGAAACCTCTGTCATGGGTCCCCACCCGTGTAAGTCACCACCTTACATTTATCACACATTCTGACATTTATCGCACACAGAATGCGTTCTCCAAGCTGGCTGACCAGGGTTTCAATTTCTATTCGATGTTCGTTCCAGACCTTTTGCACGAAGTCGAGCTTGGGGTGGTGAAGTCGCTCTTCACGCACCTCATACGTATTTTATACGCGTACAACCCACTGAATGTCATACAACTCGATGAACGGTATATTTTACTACTGCTTGAATCAAATCGGTCTTTCTAACCGTTCTTAGCTTTCGAAATATACCCACTTTTGGGCGTTGCACTATTCGCCGTTTCCACGCGAACGCCTCAGAAATGAAAAAGCTCGCGGCTCGTGATTTTGAAGACATATTGCAGGTAAGATTAGCCCTCCAGGCTGAATATCGAATTGATAAAGCAATGGTGACAGTGTGCTATTCCTGCCTTTGAAGGACTACTACCCGAGCCGCACAATACGATTGTGTTAACCTTATGGTTTACTCTTGCGACTTGGCATGCATACGCCAAACTTCGCATGCACAGCGACTCGACTCTTTCCTGTTTTGACAATGTCACGCAAGTGCTCGGATCGACTGTACGGCGTTTCCTTCGAACAACTTGCGAAGCATATACGACATACGAGCTGCCTCAAGAGGAGACTCGCCGGCAAAAGCGCCAGGCTGCGAAAAATGCCAAGGGTAAATCTAATGCAAAAACGGGGAAGAAGCGCAAGACCTGGAACATTTATACCTACAAGTATCATTCATTTGGGGATTATGGTGACGCAATCAAAACTTATGGGACCACGGACTCCTATTCGACACAAATTGTGGGGTCAAATCTACTTTCCCATACCATCTACTGACTACAGAACAAGGGAGAATTGGCACATCGTCTCGCAAAGCGGTTCTACGCAAGAACGAACAAACGCCGGTTTGAGCGCCAGATTGCTGCCCATGAGCGTCGCCAGCGTCTCTTGAGAGGGATGAAACGCAAGATGGACGATGCCCAGGCAGCGGAAGCAGAAGCGACGGCACGTACTATTGATGAGATGGAAGTTGTGACACCGGCGCCACAAACTTTGACTTCTACAGTCGGTGTCACTCCCGCCGAAGCCATGCAAGTCATCCCGCAAAGCACCGCTACACCTGTCGTTGCTCCTCTCGAGAAGCTTGCCCCAGACGACGATGTTCTACCCCGCACACCGCCTCAAGCCCATCACCACATCTCCGAATCAAAAAGGACATGGCTGGATGCGTATGGATTCCCTCGCGTTGCTCCTGACGATCCAGCTCTTCAGGTATTCGTCTCTGAGCACCGATCATATTAAATAACTAATCCTCGTTCAGGACTGGCTCCACAACCTCAAGGTGCATCTCCTGGGCCGACTCCTGGGACTACCGTATGATGGTGATGAGATGCAGTTCTCCGAACAAGATCTGGCGGACGTCAACATAATTGGCGAGCGCCTCTACACTCATAAAATAATGCGTGTCAATTACACTACTTATGACTGTCGACGAGACCAAGATACCCTCAATACCCGCACTCATCCAGATTTCATGGTGCTCTCGCACGAGGAAGAGGACGAGAGTTCGTCGCACCCTTACTGGTACGGCAGGATTTTGGGCATTTTTCATGCACAGATCCGTCATGTGGGGGAGAACTCGTCGAACAGGAGGCCGGTGCGTATGGAGTTCCTGTGGGTGCGGTGGTTCGGGAGGGATATGACCCATTCAGCGGGCTGGAAGCCCAAGCGTCTCCATCGATTGGGCTTTATTGACGCTGCTGATGGTGGTGCCTTCGGCTTCCTTGATCCCACAGAAGTTATCCGTGGCGCCCACCTTATTCCTGCATTTCATTATGGACGAACCGACCGCCTCCTTCCTCCATCAATTGCGCGCCGGCCAGAGGAGAAAGATCAAGACTACATCTATTATTATGTTAACTGGTAAGCCATTCATCATCAATACATTCCGATATTTATCCTGGCGCACAGTTTTGTAGACCGCGACATGTTCATGCAGTACTCGCCGAATGCCGTTGGGCATGCAAAAAACACATCCACGTCCACAGACGATTCCGACTCAGCAGAAGAGGACATAGACGAGGACGACGACGGAATGGATGTTGATGTCGAGGCTCCTTCTACTGAATTTAATGACGACGAAGGGGACGACGGCCCGGAGGAGGAAGGGGAGGGCAGAGAGGAGAACTCAGATGCAGAAGATGAGGAGGAGGAAGACGGCGACGACGACGACGACGACGACGACGACGAACCGGCTCCAGACGACCTGGAGAACAAAGATGATGGCGAAGTAATTGATATTGAAGGTTATGATGAGCTTTAATGTATTTTGTATTGATTTTATCCATTTATATGTTTTGGGGCATATTTTGGATGGTGCTTCTGAGGTCCTGGCGCGTGGTCGCAATAAATTAGACGCGGTTGACGCGGTGTAACATTTTCACGTGATCTGTGACCATCACTCACCTTTAAATCCCTCTCGACTGACGTCGGCTGCACTCTTCTTGCTCCCGACCACCACCATGTCCACCACCTCCGCCCCTGGCCCCGGCCCCGGCCCCGCTCCCGGCCCCGCTCCCGGCCCCTCCGCTACCCCTACTATCACGCCTGCAAAACGGTCCTATGACGATGCCGTCGCCGCTCTCGGCGCGTCCACTGCCCCTACGTCGCGGAAACGTACCAAGCGGGGAACCATGTAACCAGTTCTATGATATCCACCTCGCCCACTGATGTCATTGTCATTTTAGCGACACAAAGGCTCCTCTTGAGAAGCTTCAATCTTGTGCAAAGTATCTTGTGCGCGGAATCAGCCCCTTCCTCGATATGGGACTGGTGATGTTCTATGGAGCCGAAGCTCTCTGGGGCGCACCGCAAACGCAAGTCCCCGGCAACGAAATAACTCTTTCGCCCTCGTGAGCGTTCCCACCCTGATACTATCCCCAACTATTGACTATTGACTGACTGCATTTCTCAGGCAACTCCACATCCAAGCCGTATACACCAAAGCATTCAAAGACATGCTGTCCATCAGCCCCAGCTGCCTCGACATAGTCCACCAATTCTACGTTGCGCAAAACGACCCGCAGTGGAACTTGCTGGTGCAGACGGTGTGTTTTCTTCTTCGTGCATGTTTTCTCCGACTCATTGATGATAGATGCGGGCGGCCGCTAGCAGCGCACGTCAGAGCGATACCAACGGCCTCAAACACTGTACCCACTACGTTCTAGCTGATCCGCATACTCAAGTTATCACCCCGCCAGTCGCCAAAGGTGCTCTCAAGTCCGACCGGGGCATCAACCATCCGATGCTGCGCAAGTATTTTATTCCGTGGGAGTTGCGAAACAGGATCCTTTCGTCAGCCGACAGCGAGCAGAGCAGTGTGGACGCTGGAGAAGGCGCCGAAGAAACGCCTCAGTCGGAAGCAGAGAAGTAACCAGAATCACCGCGCATATACTCAGCTAACTTTCGTGTATTGTCATGGCAGGACGCTCAAGGACATCATGAATGGGACGATACTAATCAACGAGACGGACTACCCTTCGTGCTTCTATGCGGAGGGCACCTACGACCCAAGCAATCGCGATATAGGACTGTTCCGGGGCAAGTTTCTATTGCGCGTGAGTATTCTCCTCCCTTCATCTAGGTGCCATTCATCCGTACATCCCCAGATCCTCCGCCATCTGTGGACGTCTCCCGCATCGGCGCTGGACGGCCTCTCCAAGGGGATCCCGGCGGCCTGTAATGCGCGCGCTCATGGTGTTTTCACAGTGACGCCAGAAATGCTTGGATACGCTTGTTGCCAGGTAAGCCCTACTTATTGGATCACCTCCTCTGTCCCTTACTCCTCGTCATTGGCCTCCACGTCCGCGCTCTGGGCAATCCTACTCCTCTGCCGTGCACCACCACCTCCGTCTTGAGCTCTCTTTCACCTGACATACTGCCGTCATCACTCACATGCTCTTCGACCTGTACCACCACTACGTCAATGTCATTTTCACCATCGCTCACGGCCGTGCCTTCCCACCTCGACATGATTTGTTCACAACTTTGATAGGGCCGCGTGTTGCTTTGCACTACGGATTGGGCGGCGAGAAACGGGCCCTTCGACAATGAGAATTTTTTCAAACAAATCGTCGACCTATTTCGCTCGGATCCGGAGGACGAATGGGCCGTGGAGACTCTTGCTTGGCTTCAAATGTATGTCCCCAGCTGAAATTTTTATTCGACATTGACATATTTATAGCAACGTCTTCGCGGGCGCCGAAGAGGAATCTACTTCGAAGTCGTCAAGCGAGGATTCTGGTGGGGATGCGAACGCTGTTATTCGTGCGCAGCGCGCAGCTCGTCGTGCTGCGGCACAATCCACTACTTCGAGCTCATCTGAGTCGTAGCGTGCTTCACTTGCTTTCTGCCTTTTTAGCTCGGTCTAATCACTCACGAGGGTTTCAGCTCATCATGTGAGTTCCTGCACGAGTCCAGTCTAACCTGAACATTTATATCGCGCTTTTCCCGTGCAGATCCGACTCCTTTGCTTTATAATGTATGTTTTTCGTTTTTTTTTTTTTGCCGAGTGCACTAAATACAGTCTAGGCCTTCTTCGAAAGACTTCGCACCATGATTACCTTCAAAGTGAGTCCCCTCCTGCTCGAGTCAAGTCTAACCTGAACGTTGATACTGTTTTCCCAGTGCAGAAACCAGTCATTCCTTTATCATGTATGTTTTTCATTCTATTTTGGTGCATGCACTAAATCAAGTCTAGAGTCTCCGTGAACCACTGAGCAAGTCATCGTTCAAGTGAGTTCCCTCCTGCAGGCAAACCTGATTGTTTATACCGCCTTCCCCGTGCAGATCCAAGTCGTTCCCAAATAATGTATGTTTTTCGTCACATTGCGGCGAGTGTTCTAAATACAGTCTAGGCTCTCTCCTTGCTCCCATGTCGTCTCCCTCCTACTCAAACGCAATGTATGTAGTTTTTTCCTCTTCAGCGGCGTCACTGATACTAGACTTTTCTCCCATTCAGTCCGTCATTGTCATTGTATCTCCGGTATGCATTCAAATTCTCTCGTCAACTCGTACTAATATTTATTCCTGCATAGTTTCCGCACGCACGCACCCGTGAGTTTTTGTCTGATGGTTGGACATTGATTCTGATACTTGTTCTTTGTAGCACTCTGTATTTCTTTCTGAGCCTGTATTTGGTGAGTTTCGACCCATGCACCGCCAACCTCCACTCATAGTGCTTCCTCAGTGATTTCGCAGGGTTGTATTTGTATTCCGTCCTGTATTGTCGTCTAGATCCTGAATTAAATGGCTTTTATTTTACGCGATTATAATTGTGGATTCTGAATAAGACTGGGAAGCCCCGAGGTGGCCTGGGAAGCGGCATGAATGGGCCAAAAGCCCTTTCAAGGCAGCCTAGGCTAGTCGCCCCTTGGAAGGGCTAGTGAGTCTGATAAGTCACTTCCGAGGGCTTACCAGGGGTGGTTCAAGGCTGGACCGCCCTTGCGAGCCCTTTTGGCCCTTCCAAGGTCTCACGAGGGGCTTCCAAGGGTTTTCCCAATTTGGTGATGTGTGTCTTTGCCCGTGATGCCAAACAATCACACGCTGTCACCCCTTATCACCTGTCCTCACCACCCACTGCTGGCTTCCAGGCGACAGGCCGTGAAATAATTGCAGCGACTCCCGAAAATCAAGTTTCATCAGCCCACTCGAGACGCACTAGCACCGACACTTGACCGACATCGTTTTCTTACCTGGGGGTTGCCTGGGTTTATCCACCCAAAGACTAAAGTCCTCTGCAGTGCGACTCTGCGACCTGATCTTTTATCAATAATCTGACTTGAGGTGCCTCTCGGATGTATCATTGTTGGCCTCGTGGATAATCTTAACACACCTACTAATTGTCCGCGGTCCAGGCCTTTCTTTGGCCACAGACACGGGCTTGTAACGCCTGTTTCGTTTCCCCGTCGAGGAATGGTACGTAGAATCTCGATGACCTCATGCCTGCAGTCTGCGCATGCGCTCATACGTCACGCTCACGTTCTCTTTCCACCACGAAGTATATAGATCCAAGCCCAGACCTCAAAGCTGATCCATTGAAATCCGCTGGTAGCATCCTCGTTCGGCATGTAGCATCCCAGTCTCCATTGGCGTCCTTCAGAAATACTATACAACATCGACTCCCCACAATTTCTTCTTCAAGAACTGAAACTAGGACTGACTAGCCTCGACACAATTCGGCCCTACCGTAACTGCCATCTGATCGGCCTTGCTGCATTGGAACACGACGGTGTCTTAATTAAATTTCCTGGGACTTTCTTCCTCCAAATATACCCCAGCATCGCGTCCTCGAGCTCATCTACTCCATATATCGCCACGCCGCTGATTTCGACGTGTGACTGCCGGAACTTCCAAGGTCTTGCCGGGATCGCACCCAAGCAGCCGATTTATCTAGGTGACTGGGTCCGCCTTCTTCGTCTCCAGGGACTCCACTTACTCCACAATTTGCAGTGGTCCAAAGCCTGGTTCTCGGTCTTTTCTCCTTCCAGACTGACTGCAACCGCCTGGCGAAACGTATAAAGGTCTCTATCAGCTGGAGTTCTTTGCTCAATTTCAAACCAGCGAAAAAACCCATCTCGCCCTTCTTGACAAATAACATCCTTCAAGTATGCTCATAAAGCCACCCATAATCGCCACGGAGTCTGTCCTCCTCGTATCCCTCCCTCAATAATTGAGTGCTCGTCCTGGCTTATCTTGATATAACAGAGCCTTGCGGCCGCCACCCCCACTCACCGGAATGATATCTCACCAGCGACGCCCTTCAGTTCAGCAGTCCTCGATGACACCCGGTACATGTTCTCCGTTTTTACAATTTCCGTATGTCTTACACCGGTGGGCAGATTCGGAGGGAATACATAACAATGACTTGGGGCATCATATGATCATTTGGGGTGTGTACTGTGCATTAAGATATATCGTACGATTCCTTCATTTCTATTTCTAGTCGGCCTCACTCAATCAATTCCATCGCCTTATTTTTTTAACAACCAGATATATCGTGACACGAACTATTTCACACAGCCTCTGAAAATTTCCTCTACTATTTCTGTCGTTGGTTCGGGCAAATCATTCGCCGTGCTCCGCTGAGAGGAATATTAAGGCTCGAAATATCGTATGTGGTTCCCGAAAAGAGATATTTCTGGCGTCCAGACGGCGTCCTTTTAAATCACCTCGCATCAGAAATGAAGGCACACATTGAGGGCAATATTAATGAAATGACGCCTACTTTCATCGACAGATATAACACGTACAGGAACGAGATATATTGGTCCGTAGTATGAATACAACACTAAAGAACAAGGTCGACAATCGATAGATAGCAAACAGCACGGCGAATTCAGAGAAGGAAACGGCACGCATTTACTGTACTTTCAGAAGTTTGAGATGACTCATTCCGCAGGCACCTACACCCCATTCTCCGCCCACCAAGCGGTATTTCCGGTCTTTGTCGCACCCATCCACTCCGCACAGCGCGGGGGCCTGGTCCTTCGACGGCATTGGAGAAGCAGTGAAGGCTTCCTCCGAGACCGCGGAGGCGGGCAGCGAGAACGTTATAGTCATCTCCGCACTATCACCAGTCTGTCCGTCGAGCGTGCGCGAAGATGATATCCAACGGTACATTGTCGGCAGTGCATCTCCTTCCTTCTCCAGGCCTTGGGCCCCGTCTTCGGTGATATCGGCGACCGATCCCGAGCCAGCCCCTTCAGAGGCAACCACTGGAGTGGGGATCTCCACGGGAGTTGCAGTCGATAGGGCCGTGGTGCGTTTGTTTCTGGGGCGCGATTGTTTTTTGAGGAGACGGTTAATAGTTTCGGCCTAGAGAATCGATCTTAGTGGAGAGGAACACCTGGCAATGCAAGAATTGAGTACTACCTTCTCGTCTTGAAGTTTCTTCTCGGTGACATTGCGTCGCTTGCGGGCGGACTCCTCTTTGCGAAGAGCCAGCTCAGACGGGTCCAAGGCAATCCGTTTCTTCCCCTTTGCGGGTTCTTCGTCTGGTAAATTAAATGTGAATTAAACGAAACATGCATTTTGTCCTCGACGTGAACAAAGATCAAACCCACCGACTGAAGTATCTGAACTCGCTACGCCCTTGCGCGCCTTGGCCAGTGCGGCCTGGCGTTTTGTGAGACGTACATTCTGAGGGATTTCCTCCTCGGACTCGGATTCAGAGTCCTCAGATTCGATTTGGGGGGCACTGGCTGCAAGAATGGTTCGCTAACATGTCCAAAATTGAGAGATAGGAAGTAAGTACCGCGAGTGCGTCGCCCGCGAGTCACAGCCCCAGTGGCGCCTAGTTTGAATTTTATTTTGAGCGAAGGTTTTGCCGGAGCCTATGTCATTTCGTCAAAGAAGAGTCCGTCAAGGACCCACAAGAACCTACCGATGGGGAGCGGGACTGTATTTCGTCTTCGTCGTCCTCGAGCTCGTATTCTTCTGGCTCTTCTACCTCTGCTTCACCTTCAGCTGCGTCACTGGGCTCAGAGTCGCTGCCGACGTCGGGCAGAACATCGACCTCGACCTGTTCCTCCTCTGACTGAGGATCTTCATCCACATCCATGCTGTTTGGGTAGGATTTGGACGCAGAGGGCATCTCCTCGTCGTTTGATATCTGCATGTCCGAGTCTGACGTGGATGTGCGAAACGGTAACACGGGCCGAATTCGGTTTAAGTAAAGCCGACACCTTAGCATCAATATGACTGAGAACTGACCGGAATCGTTTTTAGCCATATTGCCAAGTTTGGGGTACCGATGCGACTGGGGGGATAATGGTGTGAGCCACGCAGATCCTGGCGCTTAATTGGTGTGGACGACATGATGATATCCAACCTGCAAGTTTGCCGTCCAGCGGGACAAACGGCGAACGGCGGACAAGTTCGAGATCAATGATCGCAAGTCTGTTGATACCTGTTACCGCCTTGAAGTTCCTTCTTCTCACGCTCAACTTCTTATTATGTCCGAACGCCGATATTTATTTCGGTATTTAATCACCGGCCCTGACGATTGTGGCAGATTTTTTTAGAAGCAGAGATGTCAAAAAATCGGCACCTAGCACCTGAACTTGGCTGAAATTGAAGAAAATCTGCCCTAGCTGTTTCAGGAACCCGGAGACCTGGAAAGGCGGGTTTGAGGGTTAATCTTATCGGTTGATACTTATTGCCTTCATATGGATTGGAATCTCAGGCAAATTTTGTTCGCCGGCATTTGACGGACAAGGATATTTTCTTCACGTGGACACCCAGTCCACTCTAAATATCCGCTGATGGTAACTATGAACAACTCCGCAGGTGAGACAGTAGCAAGCAGGAGCGGGAGCTCCAGGCATATCTCGTTGGATGTATAATTTCATTTCGGAAGATTCCGATTAGGCTCGAGGTATCTGCCGTGAGACTTGGTCGCACTTGGAGCGCATTTCTAGATCAGAAACCCTTCGACTCGGGCCGAATCTTTCCAGTATGTTTATTACCCTTGAGCTTACAGATCTCAATAACTTCCCCACGTTTGGAAGTATCAGGAACCGGATATGAGCTTACAACCGATCCTGCTCGTTCGGAGGCAGCAAACCATGAAGTCTTGATATTGGTGCAGTGCAGGTACAGGAAGACCATAAATAAAAGTGCCGCCCTTTATATGGCCAATGTGAATCGCGCACGAATGGGCTCAAAATAACATACGCACGTGTGTGCATCATGTTGAAAAACTCATAATAAGGCACGCAAATCACGCTCCAGCTCCGAGTCATGGCGATCAACCACGTCTGAAAGACGATCGCAACCACCCCCTGCCAGTAGAGTGGACTCTCCCAAGCTGTGCGCATCGAGCCCGCGTCGATGTTGGCGATGAAGAGGAAGGTATGGATGAACGACGTTACATCTGTGGGAGGTGAGAGAGAGAGAGAAAGAAAACATAAACGAGAACATACACATTAAGGCTCCAACCATTTCCACTTATAAATGTTTATAAACCGTTTATATTTACCATTTAGTTTACGGACCTCTGTAAATAGTAAACAAACGTTTACTAAATGGTTTAAACGGTTCTTTGGCCAGCGTGCAAGGAACAGTGTTGGATACATTTACTGGCCGTGATTCCTTCCTCCTAAATGCTTCTCACTTCCACCCTGAAGTTTCAATGCGATAAAGTTTATTTTCTCAGCCGTCTTCGTTGACCTGTGGGCTTTCACCACTGACGTGGGAAATGGTTGGACGTCCGAAAATAGTTCATATAGTTGTGTGTCGTCGCATCTAAAGCGTAGTGCGTTTTGGTGCCTATATTTGAGTTGCGTTGACTGGATTTAGGCGCAAGGTTTAATTTACGCTACCTTCCTGCGCGGTTCAACAAATATTCGATTAATAGAGGTTATTGGGTGCCCCTCGAAATCCACTTTTATAATCCAAATGAAAAGCGACTTGAGCAAAAATTCAGCTCCACTTGAACAAAACATTGACAGGCAGGCGCGAGCGACTTGAACGACGAGGTGAGCTGTAGACAAAGGAAAACAAGCGCTCGCAGCGCCTAAGCTTCTGCTTCCGTGGTAATCATGAGACACGCTGACCGAGACGCGCCAATTAAGGCCAAACTCGGCCACAGGACCGGAGGAATAAGACTTAATAAAAGGCTCCACAACAAATCAAAAGCTCCGATAATCAAACTACAGCACAAGATAATCGATTAGAAACCCGCACCCAATAACCTCTAATAACCATTTTTTAATGTTTACAAACGTTTATAAAATGTTCAGTAACCGTTTCCGTTTTGTTTACGGGAATCCGTAAACGAAAACCAAACGATTGGAGCCTTAATACACATGAAGAGCGCCAGCCATCGGTGAAAGACTTGCAGCTTTTCATGCGTGTTGGAATATTCCGGGTTGGACCGGAGTGGGTTGCGAGCAGCAAAGAGCTCGCGGTTGTCGTCGGAAGCACGAACCGTCTCACGTAAGATTTCTATGACATTCCATCGCTTTACCTCTGTGTACGCTATCCGTTTGCCTCCGTACCACCATGTACCTATGAGGACAAACGATCTCTTGTTGCTGGTTTACCTCCCCCTGTGCTTGCCAACTTAGCCCTGCTGGGACGAATTCTAACAATGCAAAACGGCCACAATAAATCCGACCGGATTCCTTTTGGTGGCAAAAGCGCTGCGAAATATAAGATATTTTGATCTGCATCTTTCTGAGGGACACAAACACCACAAAGGGAAGGATGGCGATGCTCGTCCAGCCAGCTCGAGTGGCCAGGGGAGACGAAGACAGTATGGTGCCATGAAAGTTAAGGAAAGGCCAGAGTCCGCACGCCATCCTACTTAGTTACTTCGCTTAGCGTTGTGGAAGCTCGTGAGGTTGATAGTATTCCTTGAAAGTTCGTGAGAGAGGATAATGGAGCCGCAGAAGTACAGAGAATAGTCTCGGTCTGCCGTGACATACTGAAATGCCATGTTAGACAAATGGTGATTCGAATGAGGGAAGAGAGCTGTGAGCAACGCAGCGCAGACTGCGCAGGAGTGAGCAGGGTAGCTGTATGCTGCCTGGGGAAGAACAACATTGGGTGACCTGATTCTCCAACACGGAGTGGACAAAGGACAAACCAAAGTCAGGGACAAAACCTTTTTAAAGAAAATATGAATAAGTCTTGGCAGTGACGATCGTTATCCGGAAGATATGTTGGCGCATCACGATCACGATGACAAGTTTCAAATCGAGCCGGTTCAGGTCGGCTCCAAGTCGGCTCATGATCAAGTTCCGGCTTGAGAGAGAAGATTCACGTGCTCACGCGAAGGCGAGGAAGTGCACCATGACGAAAAGCCGCGTCAAGACATCCTTGGGCAATGTCTGTATACAACACGAGTTCAACACACGGGAAAATAATCCCCCGCTTCCCAGTCGGGAGTTTCTCGCCTCTGTCCTCGAGGATATGTTGCACACAGAGTGTGTACAAGTCGGCAAGGTCGGAGACGTGCACAATACCGATGCATCCTGTTCCGTCTCCCAGCGAAAAGCTATAGCCGTTGTCGACAACGTATTTCATCATCATCTGTATCATATTGATGTTGGGTGGGAACAGCCCTTCGCTGGGCCCATAAATGAGGGGGCTCAGTAGACTGAGTGTGTTGACGCCGAGCTCCAGGCCTACATCCAGAACGGAAAGTTCGGCAGTACGCTGGGGGTATGGGTTACGCTGGTCCTTGGCCTTCTCGAACTCGTAGACCTTCTCCGCCTCGACATCATCCCACTTGCGCTCTGGATGGGACTCGCCGGTCAGGGGCTGGTCCGAGATGTTGGACCAGCTAGGCTGGTCCTCGGGTGCGGACGGTGTCGGGAGTCGGCTGAGGCGGTTATGTGGTCGTGTTAGGGTACCTGTCATAGCATAGCCGCATGCCGCTGGTGTGAATCATCCATGGTGTGTGCCCCGTGGCGGTCTGGCGCTTTGCGAGGCCCCGCACCATTGCCTCCGCAGTGGCGGCATGGAATCCTGTTCCGGCGTTGATTACAATGTCATGCTGGCTAGCGAGATCAGCGACAAAGTCGGTGTCGTCCAAGGAAACAGATGGGAAACAGGTTATTCGCTCCCCGTATGCTTTATCGAGCTGCTCGAGACGATCCTGGTCACGGATGAGCACCGAGATTGTAGATTTGGCCAGCTTTGGGTCTGGAGAGCTCAAGATGTGGTGTAATACTGTGCCGCCCACGTATCCCGATGCTCCCACAAGCAGGATTCGAGCCTTTGGTGGTACCATGGGCTATAGTGTTTCTGGGTCTAGCAATCGATGATGGCCGAAGCTATAAGGATGCCACGAATACGCCACATTATACCCTCCTCTACGTCGTCTGATATGAATTTTTTCACGTGAACGCCGTTGCGAACCCAGATTTTGCGGAGAAACCGCCCTAGTTGGGCAATATCTCCATCGAAGTCTCGTACATGGATATGTTGTCCTGTCAAATATTACCATGACTTTATGAATCGTATAAATTCTTTGGAGCATGAGGGAAACTTTATGAGATCTAGGGGCTTGGTTCAGCCAGCAAGTGCATGGAGGCCCAGAGGTGAAGGTTTTGTCGATTGACGTCTAAGTAGCCTGCTTGTATGCCGGAATAATCCCTGGAAACCGGAGTTTTGTTCGGACCTTGCTGTGTGATGCTACCGACCTACCCTCTGAATATTATCCCCTGCTGAATGTTCCGGCATAAAAGTGGAATTTGTTCCGTTGGGGTCAAATTAAGTTTTCCACAAGTACCTCGGTAACGTCACTGCACTCACCTCGAAGATACCATGTGAAACCTACAGACAGGAAGTGCATAGTTTGCGCTACTTCTACTAAGTTCTAGAGCTGACTGCGGCATCAGTCAGAGGTTGGAAACCTCATCCGGGAGGTTTCTCCGATACTTGAACCGGATTCCTCACATCGGCATGAAATAAAATATGCAATTTTCAAGTGCCACGGCCAGATTATTATCCGCCTTGAACGCAACCCAGGAGGTCATGGTGTCCCCATATTTTCTTTTTCTTTTACAAAAATTTACCCACGGTTCAAAATCTGCCATTGAATGTTTGGAAGAGCTCACGGTGCACCTGTGTTGATTAAAAGTTAATTTTCCAGTGCAGAAGACGACTCATTTGACTCGGGCCGCAGCCATAACACGTTCATGTGTATTTTTGTAGAGAAAAATGACGCTGTTGAATTTGATTTGAGTGGTCATTAGAAATACATATGGGGATAGATCGAGGCGTAGTAGCGCTCGGTGTGCACCACTGGGGTAACCCGATCGCAGCATGGTTCTAAATATACGATAACAGTAGACTCGTAACCAGTCTGTAAAACAAAATCCGAAAGTGCGGCGAGCGCTTCGGTGTAAATGGCTTGGGAGTGTTTGGAGCATATCCGCATTTATTAAACATCGAGAACCTTTGATGCAAGCTTGTTCCACTCGGGCCCATGCCATTTCTCTGGAATTGTGTATGACAGACCAAACAAGGCCACCCAGTCATAAACCGTCACGGTTTTTAAATCACATCTGAGGGCCATTACATTACGGTGGCAACACTCACTATCAGCCAGCGTTTTGTGTGCTCTCCCCCCTGGAATGGCGTTGTGCTCGGTCTGCATCTTGTATATTTCTAGACGGGATGACCACCCTGATGGTTCTACATGTTTGTATTCCGTAAATTCGTTGTTCATGTTGTGGATCACGCGAGTATAATAAATCCATTCTCAAGGTGATCTAGCTTGCTGGGTTCATAGAGATTCTGAGAAAATCCTAATACATAATTTTAATAAAAATACAATGACTCTCAAGTCTCCAGGGGAAAAAAATAGTGTTTGTATCCTTCACAAGTATATTGAAACTTCCGCCTCTTGCACTTTAACTTCATCGATCTTTTAGCCCAGTGGTCAGATTTATTTGGACTCAATGACGAGATAGAGTCTACTCACCTTGCCCCGGTTAATGAGATCATTCAACCTATCAATGTCTACAAGGGGGTACTCGAGTTTAATTGCAATATCTTGGCTGGTAGGATCGAATCCTTTGGCACGGTGACACTTTGCTATTGCATCATAAGCCTCTTGGCTCCACCGTTCCCCGTAAACTAGGGCTTGAAAATCCACGCATGGAAGGGTGAGCTTGTCCAAAGCATCCTGTGGCAAGTGCTCAATCCCCTCAGGATCAAATGACCAGTAGTATGCTTCGCTCTCTGGTGGCAGGTGAACAGCCAAGTGACCATCTGAGTTATCTATGCCGGCGGGGAATAGGAAGAGATAAACATCCCCTGTCGGGGAGTCGGCCATGAATGATCCCAGTAATGTAAACTCATCCAGAGTCGACAATATCGAGAATTGCGGTGCAATATAATCAATTGCGACTGGGAGAAGAATTAGCCTCCTATGAGTTGCATGAACTGTCACATACAATATTCCTCTGAAAGGATAACATTGAGAATTGAGACAAGTCCTAAAGTGCTGATTAGAAAGGGAACATACCTGCATCCAAGCTTGAGTTGCTCAAAACATGATTTGCTTGTGAGAGCCATGTTTTTTTAATTTCTCGCTCTGCTTCCGGAGTTAGGTCTATGAATTTTCTCAAGTAACACTCTTCTTTGATGGGTAAACGTTCTAATGCAACACTGAGTGCTTCCGGTCAGTTGCAGTCGGTGGAGAAAGAATAGGGACTGATACCGTGTCCACCCATTTGGTAATACAACAAAGCCCTCGTTCCGAGATGAAGGACCACAATGGGCTGAATCTATGCACCAACCTTCAACATACACATCCAGCAATCCCAGACGATCTGATAGAGAAATCTCGGAAAATGGATTGAATGCATGTTCATAGGGAGATGTGGACCAGGAAAGAGATCCCAGCAGAATAGTGCCGGGATCAGCAATATCAATTCGATGCCACTGGGCGGATGCCCAAAATATGTTGTGGATATCATCGAGAGTTATGGTGGGGAGAAGCTTTTCCTCGAAGTTGGTGTCAGATGTGAGATGAATTCCAAGGATTGAATCGCCTGCTGTTATCCAAGGAATGCTTGTGGGATCCTGCACCTTGTTATCATTAACCTCAATGCACAACTGCTGAGTGGAGATGCGGATCCACAACAGTGTGCCCGTCTTCAGCCGGTTCCACAGCCCAAATGAATCCTGGACAAGTAGATATTCTCCGGTTACCTCCTCCCAGTGATCAAGTGCCGCCTTGAATCTGTAAGTTAAGGATCCAACAATCACTTCGTCAAACTCACATCAAGCTGCTTGCCCTGCATCAAATCCCCAAGTGAGGGAATCCTTGAACTAAGGAAGGTGGAAACATACAATTTCATACTCCAAAAAGGCCGACACCAGCGGAGATTGGCGATGCTTTGTTCTCAATTCGTCCACTGGCATCAATGCTGCAGCATGAAGTCAGAGTCACAACTGAGGGAAATGACTTTAAATTACCGGCATGATAGATCAAAGCCTTGAGGCGGGTGCCCGAGGTCACACCGAACAATTGAACCAAAGAGGGATGTCTGAGGATGGGGAAATCAGACAATGGAAACCGTCCGCAGAAATATTGTCACCGAAATTCTTCGCACCGTTCTGCATGAGCCCGGTGCTATATATACAGTTAGAGCAGGAGTTATTGTTATATAAGAGGGCTTTCCTTTTCAAAATCACAGCCCTGATACACAAACGCGGTGAATTCCTCCTGGCTGCCATGGATGCGTGCTAGATGAATTTTCCGAACCCCAACCACCTTTTCGACACGGTGTTTCACAGCTCCTGTCCTCTTGTGGCTATATTCTCGATATTCGACAATGTTTTGTTTGGAAACTTCTTTCAAGAGCTCGAGATGGCCCAGTTTGATATTCGGAAAATCTAATTAGGTCCAAAAGGGTCGACTAGAAGAACTCAAGGGCCACGGACAATCTCACCGCTTTCCACTGAATCATTCATAATGTTTGTATAAACATTGAAGATCCCCCCGCTGACTGTGAGGTCTTGGCAGTGGTCGAATACTGCGCATCTAACGTCCATCAACACCTTGGAGGTTCTTGCAAAGACAGGCAGATACTGTACCTAGCTATTTGGGGCATAGTTGCGGTCTTCAATGGCCTAGAGGGCCTAGGTGGAGATGGATGAGCCCGCTTTCGCATGGGGTGATGAAGAGACTTGATAGATCGTGGTGGGGGAAGAAGGGAGCTTGTGCGGGCTGTGCTTAATGCATCCATTTTTGAACTTGATAGGCGTCTAATACCCTTCTAAAGCCACACCCATTTGACCGTGATGTGCCCGATTAGGCAGTAGCCAAGGCTCAAATTCGAACCGGATGAAACGGATTCGGGCCAGTCCATAATTTTCAGCCATGAACTGGACTTGAGTGTGGACTGTCATGGCACCTCAGAAATAGTGGAATAGAGGATGAAATCCACTGAAGCCATCACTCATCGCACAATGCAAAAAAAGCCATCCGATGGCTGGCTGATAATCCGTAGTTTAAATAAACAACAAAGGGCTTGCTAGCTCCGGAAACGCATCTGCATATCATTTGCTCCCTTAGAATTGATTGTGCAACACATGGTTCAAAAAATATGATTTAAGGGTTGGTAGCGCCGGAAGCGCATCTGCGTTTATAAGGACGGCTTAAAGACACCGTTCGGCTGGGGCTCAAGTCAACGCTTGGTCCTTCCAGTCTTTTTATATGGAACCCATGAATTGGACTGGTCAACCCTAGGGCTAGGAGCCGACGCTCACGCCAAAAATGCCAGCTGCAGTTCTTCAAGCGAAAAACGACACTTACAAACAAGGCGGTTGCACTTTTGGGGTGGTTGGAACTCGACTTCGCGATGCACCACACTCTAGGGTCACGGCAATGAATGCTATGCCTCCCATTTCACGTATAGTCATCCCGACGTGCACAGGTGCCATGGAGCAAGTCCCGTCAAAGGGAGGCCTCTCCACCAGCGAACACACTCGGGCATTCAAAGTCGCCTGTGCCCTGGACATTGGAATGACAGCTATACGTGGGTCAAATGTTCAATACTCCAGGGAATAAGAGGGTGCGATCGAGGTGGGGAACTTTTAGAACAGGAAGGGGTGACGCCAGAAGGGTGAAGCACAGATAAAGGTTGCAAAGATAACACATACCTTGAGGACCGGCGGACGCCAGCGAAGAGGGAACGGAGGAGTTCGTACAGTGCAGAGCGAGGAGCAGGACGAAGGAGAGGTTGGAAAGTTCTGCCAAGCAAACGGGGGGAACGCAAAGCACCAAAAACACAGCGGCGACTCGGGTTCTCTATCCACGACGAGTTGCAGCGTAAGTGAACCGGGGGTGGTGGGGGGCCAATTACATAGATCAAAATAAATGTATAGTACCTAATTATCCCGCTATAATGGCTTTGGTCTGCCTTATGGTGTTTTATGCCCGGACCAACAAAGGTCACTGGTGTACATCCACTGTCACCGGTAATCAATGGGATATGATGGACACAATGGATAAGATAACGCGGATCAGTGATGTCCACTGTACTGCCACTAGCATCCAATGGATTTATCATTGCGTTCAGTGGATTGCACTGTAAGTATGGTATGAATTCAGTGGACTCCACTGGATTTGCACAATTTGATATTCACAGACGATCAAACGGAGCACATGGTGAATTTCAGTGGATATCCCGTCGGATCCAGTGTATTTATGCTCGGGGTACAGTGGAATCCAGTAGCAATTACACAAAATCCTATTGGATCTGAATTATTTATGCTTGAAATACAGTGAAATCCAGTCAATATCCCATGAGATCTGGTGAGATCCGGTGTATATTAGAATTTATCAAAATGCTGTGGATATTGTGTTCTAAATACAGTGGATACGGTTAATCGATGAAGTGGATTTCTGCCTTGGGTTCACTGGATATTTTCTGGGATCCGACGCGTTTAGGGCACAGGCTAAATGCAGGCAAACAATGTATTTATAAATCATTGTACTAGTAGCAGTCGATACGGGGATGGGTGCAATGCAGTTTAGTGGATATGTAAAGATCCGGTGGAGGTGACTGGATGTGACGACCCACCACTGAAGTCCACTGTATGTACAGTAGAATCCAGTGGAGTTCAGTGACGTGGACCGGCTTTGCCGGTCCGCGCATATTACTGGCCTTATGGGTCTGAATCCTGTCTACCTGAATTTCGATTTACTGTTTTTACCTGTACACCTTTGGCTCCAGTGTCCTCCGGGATTTATTACTACATACCCAATGCATGTACCTGAGAAAGAACTAGGGGATTCAGTTAGGGGAACATATAGTTGGCTTGTTGCTGGCCGTGTTCATGAGGGGATGTGGAATGTTATTGAAGTTTTCTATGTCCGCTCATCCCGAAGCCCTGGAAAAATTCAGGCGTGTTCATAGACAAGAAATAGAGGTTTCTTCCTCTTACTATCCTTTTCTCGGTGTGATGTACCCATGCCCTTGGTAGGAGAAGCTAAAGCGTGACAGTTCAAACTCCGCTGCCAAGATGTCAAATGCTGTGGCATTCAGTGACAATGTGGGTCTCTCGCCGAGCTCGTAGGCACATCGGTCCAGCAGCAAATTCTGATTTTTTCCAATGTGCAAGAAATCGCCTAATATTTTTGGAGGAGTCGGGGTGAACGGACATGGAGAAATTCCGTGGTATGCTGACCTACCTGCTCATCATCGTGCCCGGTAACGAGCCAACTACATGTTTCTCTCACCGAATCTCTTAGTTCTTTCACATGTAGATGTGTCATTTATGTATTAATAGGATTGAGAGGATACCCGGGGCAAAAGCCTACAGGGGAAAAATCGAAAATCGAAATTCAAGTAGACCAACGGATAGATCCGCGGGAGTTTGCGGAACTGATGCAGCCAGAGGGACTGTAGCGCTGATGCAGCCAGTAAGAGCGCTATAAAAACACCTACCAATCGAGGCGGACACGTTCTGAGACCTGGTTACCTACGGAACCAGGAAAAGAAATAAAGAAACATCCCACTGGTGATAAACTGGTTCGCGACAAAGGAAGTACAAACCATATTCATGACAAACTAAAATTGTGAGCTAAAGTACCGGAAAAGAACAGTAAGTATGACGCAGCTATGGCCTTTACTCCAAGTCAATGTATCGGCGATCACTGTCTATTAACTGTCCATTCATTCAGTAAATTTCTGCTACTTGATGTTGAACCGGGTTACCTCAGTATGCGGGGACACTCAAGATTCGACGTCGTCACCACGGTGGGATGCGAAGGTCATGCGCGACGCTGCTGGAAAAACGAAGAACAAACTGACTCGCTCATTTGTCGTCCCACGCGCCGATGAGTTTGGGGGTCCCATAGTGCGTGAAGAGTGGGATCCCGGGAATGATGCCGTACGGCGTCGCTGGAGAGTTAAGTCAGCATATTAAGCTTGAGGGCGAGTAATGCGGGAGGTGCGTGGTAGAAATATGGAATGGGAAAATGAACGGGCGTATGACGGAGTGAACAAGCGAGGAGCGATAGGGGAGCGCAGAAAACAATTATGAAGAACGGGAACTGAAAAGGAATGAGAGAAAACCACGCACCTCCCGCGTCGCAACGGCACCGCCGACTAGGTTAAAACATCGAGAGTGCGAACTCGATGCGCGGAGAGTAAAGGGCCTTGGTGTAGGACAAGTTACTCACTTGCATGTTGAAAGCAGCGTCGCCTGAGTGTGTGATAGCAATATTGGTCGGCTCTACCTGGAAATACAAAGGCGGTAGCTGGGCTTTAACGCGAGAAGGGACAAACGATGAGAAAGTAGAAACTGCAAGACTCACCCACTTCTCAACGGATGCTCCGGTGAACTACGGAAGCAGGCAGGGCCTTGCTAGTCTCTACATATCGGGTTTGCGCCAGAAGAGGGTGCGCGGCTCGAAGAGGCGGACATGGACATGCAGGGTGATGGCGGAGGAGACAGCATGCACCGAAGGCAATGTCAATGAATGTATACATGCCTGAAATGAAAAGAACTTGTCGTGCTAAGGGCCAGGCAAGGACGCGTGGAGCAGGAGGACTCGGAGGATATTTTGCTGGGGTGGGGATCGGTAGGTGTGGATGCGTGTGGACAAGCCCGGGGGTAAGTCGAGATCGGAAGGAGGCGCCTTGGCTTACGGCAACTTGGGGTAAAGGGCCGTGGCTGCACCCGGCATGACCTCGTACTTACTTTTTTTAAATAGCCCACATTTGTTACCCAAAAAAACAGGTGTAGAGTAAATGTACAGACTAATCAGCATGTACTCTGTATCAATGGGTGCTGTAGGCGGTGTCTCTGTGTCATGTAAGTGATGTGTAGCTCCACTATCCGACGGATCGAGATTGATTTCGGGATTCCTTTGTTTTTCCGTAACTGCAGCTTCCCCACAATGCTGATGGTGGTTAACTTGTTTTCTTCAACCCTCTAGATTTCTCAGATTCAACTGCGATTTGATCGCATCAAATGAGCGATCACTTCTTTGGCAGGCCTCCAGTTCGCGAAAACGAGATTCAAATGGTTGTGAAATTCTTGTTTGCCAGGTGCACAAGTGTGCCGGTTTGAACTGATATCTTGTAGAACAAAAGAGAAAAGCGGTGTAATGTACGGCACACACCACACTGCATATCAACTCCGGATGGTACATAAATTAAATCTGTGCCATGCCCGAACTCTGTGATTTCTTTTGGTCAACAAAAAAATTTGCCCACAGCCTGCATAATAATACGCTGGACTTGGAAACAGCTCCGGACTGGTCTGAGATTGGACCGAACCGGTAGAAACAAGATAGACCCCTCTTTCAATAACTGCAAATTTTCCATTCAATCTCAGCGGACAGACTGGCTGTCATCATAATTAGTAATAGGAAGTTTATCTCAGAAGCCAGAAGGAACTACACACAGGATTACCGACTCATTCTGAGTTACTGCAGCATCATCTTCCACACAGATTTTTGGCATTCAGAGAGGTTAAATATCAAGAACAAAGAACTTTTATACTCGGAAAAAAATCCCACTCCTAAGAGGAGGGTCTGTAAGGATAGCTAGCCCGTCCATTTGCAGACTGCAACTTTTAGCTGTCGCGAGTCTTGGCAACTTCCGACGGAATGTGGCAAAACACAAAGTATTCAGGTTCCACGAGAAACAGAAGATAGCTCGTGATTTGGTTTGATTTAACTATTGCTTGCACTTTCTTCCTACCAGCTTTAGAAAATAAAAACAAGTAACGATCGGTGACACACAACAGTCGGAACAGACCGGAGTTCGGACCAGATGGAAACCTGCGGCCAGCAGGAAACACTGAGAGAGCCGAATCGCACAAGCGTGAACAAGACCACGTTATGATTCGAGACGACGAGCGACGAACTACGACAAGATGGCTAAAGATAAGGTAAGACTGGCATATGTAAGCGACGTGATCGATAAGGTGAACCGGGCCGGGTTTACACCCTCCCCTACTCTAAAAAACTGAGTACGTGTCCGAAAGAAAATATAGAAGAACCAATTAAGCCCAACAAACCAAGTCTGAGCAACCAGGACACAACAGCGGGAACAGGGACTCCATGAGGAGAAACAGGTGCACGGTGGGGGTCGCTGAAGGTGTCGCACAGGGCAGGTGGGGAGGTGGCCAGAATGAAGAACAGGATATTAAAGGGATGGGGGTAGAGTAAAGGGACCAAAAGGAAAGACAGAAAAAATTATGAAACCTCAGCTAATCGTTGCGACGCGAGAGATCACTGTCGTCCGTCGCAGACGAGAAGCTGGAGTCTTCGTCAGGGTCGTAAGGCGGCATGACAGCTGCGACCGGAGCGTATCCCTCCTCATATGCCGAAGAAAACCCAACAGGACCTACGGCGGCAATAACGGCAGGAGAAGAGCGAGGGGGAATACCGAGCGCAGCATCGCCAGGGCAGTTATCGCTCCGATGTTTAACCCAACCTGGAGACTGCGGTGTTTTCCTACAATGGTAACACCCCTGGGCCGCCCGTAGCGTTTCCTTCTCAGCATGCGTGAGTGGTGAGAAGTGCCGGGGAGAAGAAGATGCTGTTGTCGGGGTGGGGAGAGCTGTAGAAGGCGACGGAGGAGAGGGAATGGCTAGCGGGGTCGGAGTAGGACGTGTCTTGATGATACCCTCAGCAAGAAGACTGGCCCAAGTAGACGACATGTTCGCAATCAAGGCGTCGACCTTCATCGTCGCGAAAGGGAAATCCTGTTGACCACAGACACAAAGGCGAAGAATAGGATGAGAATGGAATAGAAGGTGATTCTTCAGGATCGAATCGTTAATGGTATATCCAGCCCCTGCGGATGCCAAGGAGTTGCGTGCACGCTGAAGAGATTTGGCGAAGTCGGGGAAGGGCGAAAAACCTTGATGAATAGCATAGAACGAGGCGAGTGCATCCATGTGCCAGTTGGTCGGAACAAACCGGTCCTTCAATCTCTGCGCAAACTCGTCCCATGAAATCAACTTCTTCAATTCCGACCGGTTCTCGTTCCACCAAGTAGCAACCTCGGCCTCCTCCAGTTTCAGACCCGCCAGCGTGATGATCGTACGGGCAGTCGTTTCTCTGTCAGGGTTGAGAGCCTGCCAAGCTTCAACAGTATCTTCACAGCGGCCTATCCATGCGTGAACAGAGGTTGGAGTGGGCGCATCTGAGAATTTCGGGAATTCGAGCTTGGACATGGATGAGGAAGAGCCAGAACGAGAGCGGGATGGGGGCAACAGGTGAGGGGGGACACCGCGGTCGGCTGGAAGGTCGGATAAAGGAGAAAGAGGCGTGGAAGGGGCAGAGTCGGATGATGACGTGGCGTCTGCTGCAAGATTGGCGGACTGCGTACGTAGGCGACGAGGCTGCGAGACGAGCGGTGGATGCAGGGCTAGGCCAGCGGATGCTATGGAGTCACGCGTAGCAGCACGGCGGCCCGAATTCTGCGCCAGGGTGAGCACGGAGGGAGTGAGGGAAAGTATGTGGTAGAAGTTCAGAAAAAAGTGGAAACCTGCGGCCAGCAGGAAACACTGAGAGAGCCGAATCGCACAAGCGTGAACAAGACCACGTTATGATTCGAGACGACGAGCGACGAACTACGACAAGATGGCTAAAGATAAGGTAAGACTGGCATATGTAAGCGACGTGATCGATAAGGTGAACCGGGCCGGGTTTACACCAGAACGGTTAAAACCCCTTTGTTAAGGAGGGGCCCATATTGTGTTCAGTTCTACAGGTTATCTATGGATTTTTGAGCAGGGAGGCAGCCGCAGTGTGATATGAGATATTCCTCTCATAAACGAGGTGAGAAAATTCAGCTGGTTCTGAGCTAATGCGGGCCGGGAGCCCCTCAGTTTTAACAATGACAAATTCAACACTCCTGGTACGGCTCACCAAGTCTGTGCTTGGCCTATATTTCCAGAAGTTTTTTACACATTCCATGAACTTTGTACAGGAGCTTCACAAGCAAGGTGTGCGCCGCAAGTCGGAGCTTCCTCGGGGGATTTCGGAAAAAGCTGAAGAGATTTTTTTGGGAACACTGAGGAGGAGCTTTGCCGATCACTGTCAGATCTGAAGTGCGGTACCGTAATTTGTGTTCGGTGATTGCCGATGCAACAAACAGAAGTGAAAAAAGTTTTTTGTTTTATTTGCGCATGTTGTTATTTTTCCCCGAGTAGGGGGTATTTTTCCCCGAGTACGTACACATGTACAATGCTCAGCCACTAAATACACTAGGTTTTTGTCTAATAAAGCGATAAAAACGACTTCACACAGCCACTAAAAAGTCCCTCACAGTTTTTTGTCACTGACCCTAATTAAGGTCCCCCGAGATATGAAAGAGACGATCCTTATTACATAAGTACTCGTAATCCGTTGGGCCGACGCCATCAATTCCCTTTCTCTCTACTTACCAAGATCGTGTGCCCGATCTCTCGATCTGCTACCTCTTGACTTACCATGTGAACGCCACCTTAGGCCACCCTCTCCCTTCCGATGATTCGTGCCTAAACAACCGAGTTCTCTCAAGCCTTTTGTCGTGCATCTACTCGGTTGCGAGGGTTCAGGTACGTCCTCTCGCCGTTCGTTGCGGGTGGTACTGGGTGCGTCCTCACACATCTCTTCTATTCTACATCTCTCACTCCAGCGCCTAGTCCGGTTTTTGGACGCACGACAAGGGCGCGTCACGCATATGACACGAGGTATGTTCATCGTCGCCCCTCTGGGCCCTGTCCCGCTCTCGTGTCCTTCCTACATTCGCAGACATTCGATCAGGCGCGCATGGGAGGGTTAACTTCACGGTGTTGCCCGCAGGATATTCCCCCTGAGCGCACATCGTCGGCATACAATGGGTCGTCCCATCCTGCCTTTGTCTTCAAACTACCACTCACCTACTTACAGACACCGCTAGTACGCTCAGCACGCTGCTCACTCTGCGCGGCGCACGCCGGACACTCTGCGCGTACGCAACAGTAGACGGTGCGCCGGATTCTCTCCGGTATGTCTTTGCTCTGCCACGCTGCGCTCACTGTGTGGCTCAGGATATCATGTGCGAAATCGTAACTGCGACTTTTTACAGAGTGTGTCCGAGCGTACCATCTCCGCCCGCTTTTGCGCGATGTCCTTGCTGCGATGCGTATCGGTAGCGACGGTGAGTAGGGCGCCCTCAGTATTATTGTTATATATACCCATTGGCTAGTAGACATCGTACGTTCTGCGGGCTGGTCTATCCATACACACGTCTCGACACGCTGCACGCGCAACGGTGGACGGTGTGGTGGATTGTCCTTGTCAATAATACGTCTTCGCTCGGTGCCCGCGGCGTGTGCGCCCATGATATGGCTCAGAACCTCGTCGACAGGATCGCAAGAGCTCGCCCTAAGTCTCTTCTCTGGGTTTGTGCGCCTGATCCACCGACGCCAGATCCATACCAGCGGGCCCGCCGCACGGGATATATTAATATTCGCGACTCTCGGTTTTTCTCCGCGTTGATAGCCTGCTGACGGTGAATGACGCTGCGGAGCGTCCGATCGAAAGGATGGGCAACGGGTGAACAGACGTACGCGGCGGTGCGCTCCCATCCGCAAAAAAAAAGTTACACCAGTACAGCCATACTGAGTCACAGCTAGATGGGAAGATTCACCATCTAATGCGCTCGTGCGGCATTCAAATGTTGCATTCCATGCTTGGCTCCATGCCTGAAACTTACGATAATGTGGTCAGGACTTCATTCTCATCAAAGTGCAGGAATATGATTTGTCCTCAGATCAATATATTTGAATGTTCAAACGTATAGAAGATTCTCATGTGTAAGCCAGCCGAACATTTGTAAACTAGCGTCCCTGCCAGAATCTATAAAGTGCGTCCATCACGGCGTCCAGCAGGAGCTTGACGGCTTCTGCCAGGTTGAACTCGCGTTGGAGTGACTCATCCTCGGTTCGAGGCCCCTTTCGGGCCCAAGTTTTGTCATTCTGAGGCCGTGAAGCCATGTATGACTTGTATCCCTTTTCCAGAAATGTCTGCTGAGCAGGAGTGAGACCAGTAAGCTCGTATATGGGTGTATATTTGGTGAGTTCATGATCAGGACAGAAGACGGGCTCTTTTTTCAGCGCCGCGATCCACTTGTCGCTAGTGGCTTTCCACTCGTCGCTAGTGGCTTTCGACTCGAAGGGGGATCTTGAAGGGGGGAAACACCGTTCCAGAAAAAGAGTAAGATCCGCTGCGACTGAAGCTCCGCCGTCGCGGAAAATCATAACGCTTTGTCCGTTCTTTGTAGAATCCACGATGGCTCGCACAGTGCCTCCCAAAACGAGTTGAGTCAGGACGTGAGTTCCATAATCCGTGAAGAACTGCGCATATTTTGGTTGCTCCCCAGGAGACCAGGGTGGTAAACACCGAATGAGATTCAGCATATCTTTCGAGAGCTTCTTATGACCAACAATTACTTGAGTCGTACACTGCAGGATCCAGAATTGAGAATTTTTGGATATTGCAGTGGCAGCGCGGAAAGCCCAGTCACTGGAGTAATGGCGAAGTGGCAGTGTGAAGGGGTTGTCCATCTGCCTAAAGTCGTCAAGTTTGTACTCAGGCCTGGGAACAATTTGCTGTTTTTCCAGCACATTGGTGCGACCAAAAGTTCCCAGGGCGTCGTCGTACGTCACTCCCAAATAAATGCTCGCGAGATCTTCATTTACATCGCGAGGAGGCTGGGGAAGGGGCTTGGGTATTTCTTTGAGTTTCTGCGGGCCCGACATTAATGCCGCTACGGACGATGATCATATCAACTTACGACCATGGATGTGGCAACTAAAACTTCTGGGTCCTTAGCCAATGGAGCCAACGGCGCAGCGCCGGTGAGTACTTGAAGTGCTTGAATCCCCACCAAATCAAGACTCCCATCTGCACTGGGGCGTTTGATAATATTGTGAATTGCGTCGTATAAATTCTGATGGCTCAGCTGGCCATCAGGCAAGACCGGAAATTTTGCCTTCATGTCTGTGCCCCCGCCATTCTCGATGAACACGATTTCCCAAGGCGACGATCTGGGGAACAGTTTCCGTTGGAGGTCGGTGATAATCCCCCTGCGTCTACCCTCCTCGATTCCCCATTGCGCATTCTTCTCGTTCGTGTCCTTGTAGTCAGGGGAAGACATAGATTTCGTGACAACGACGACGATATTGGTGCGTTGGTCATCCACCAAATTCAAACAATATAGTGCATATATTGTTTTGCCGAGAGCGGATTCAAAATGATCTGGTTTCTTGTGGGCATCCGGTATAATGGAGTCCCAAGCGACCACGAGAAGGATGACATTGGGATAGATGTCGGGGAAATGTCTGAGTTTATATGTGTGGAGGAGAGAGGTGTTCAACTCTCGATGGTCAAATGTATTATCTTCAAGGCTAGGAGTGTCGTCAAAGGCGACAGTGATTTCAGAGGATAGTTCTTTGCTTGTGCTGTGTACTTGGACTCGCTGAATAACCTATTGAATCAGGCGTCATCTTCGAGCATACGTACAACTAATGAAAGGCACACCTTGGTGGTCGATCCCAATGTTCCCCTCCCGACATATAGAAGCTCTTGTCCTACAAGCCGATTTATTGTCTTCGACTTCCCGTGCGCGCTGTTCCCAACGAGGAGAATCACGGCCTGCCGACCATTTCTTCTAACCCTCATCGCTGCGTCGCCGTAAATGTTCTGGATCATATTCCGGCGTGCCTCTGTGCCTTTGGCAACCCAGTTTAGAACCCAGGTCAGGACGGCGTTCGGATCGCCCTCTTTGACAATAGGCACTCCTTTCTTGGCCAGAGCCTTAAAATGCGCCGTGGCATCGAGGTCTGGTATCAAAGGAACGACCGTAAGTTTCTCAAACAAGCTATTCCCCGACAAATCGAGAAATCTAGTGTTGTCATGGAAGGGGAAGGCCTTAGGGTCGCGATATTTCTCGCTGCAAAAGAAAACGATTCCCCCGACATTTGCATTCAGCGCACCACTATTTTTCAGTCAGAAGGTAGGGGAAAGCGTTGAGAAAACTGGATTTACAGGTTTTGGATCTGTGCTGTGACCTTCTGCTCGATTTCCTTGAGTCTTGTGTCTGCTGGGAGGGTATGAAAATGGAAGCGCGGGTAGCCAGCCACGAGAAGGGTTCTAGTCTCGGTCGAATCCACAGCAGATTTGTGGGATGCTAGAAGCTTTGGATGGACGAGTCACTGATGTATAGGACGCAAGGCATAATAATCTCTTACCCGCTCGACCGCCTTCCGCGACCCTAGTACACTGAATCGGAAAGGTTAGTCTTTGATACGCAGCGAATGTCAGGGAACATACACGATGATCGTAATATTCCCGGCCATGTTTATCGATTGAAATTCTTGTACGGCGCCACAAAGTGAAGTTTGTCCGGGTTCCATCACGCAAGCCTTTTAAGCTCTTGGATCCGGCGTCGCGCGTAACGGGAGGAAAGAATCCCCTTGCGCGGATCGGCGAAGGCGAACCCAGAAGATGCCAGCCTGCAGGCCTTCGCATGTTGGCTATCATTGCTGAACATCTGTCAAAGTGAACGTGTTGGTTTCACCACAACGGCATGCCGCGTGTATCTACCACACTGACGCGCGCTGAAAGGCACATGGCCTCCTCAAGGAAAACACGAGAGAGATTGCTTGGCTATTATTGTTGAACATCCCGAGATCTAACTTGCCAAATTCCAAGTGAACGCGCCGGCCCCATCCCGACGGCATACCGAGTGTGTCTTCAACGTAGATGTGTGTAAAAAACCATATCGTCTTCGTATGGTAAGCACGAGAGAGACCTTGCCACAATTATCGATTCTCGAAACCGCCGGAGTGTCAGGGACCACGAGGCTAGGGCGAGGCAGCTTGAGTCTGAATCGGCACTGCGCCGTGTGTGTGTGAATGAAAACGAGACTATACTGGAGATTTGCTTCAAAGAACTTGAAGCTGCGACCTGGAATGTAAGTGCAGCCCGCCCAAGTTCTCACAGTGAAAATAATATTGCAATAAAACACGATCACTTGAATTTCGAGCCGCCCCCCAATTTCGACTTCTCGCAATTGAAAGAAGAAGGCTGAAGTCCATGCCGTGCTGCGCCAAGAATCCAGGTGGCTCGAAGACGCGAAGGGATGATTGGTGATTATATTCAAACTGGAGACTGCAACGGCTAGCCTGAGATCGATGGGAAATTCCGTCAAGAAATCCAGGTTGAGATAGGAAATGAGCTGAACGGGAACGGGAAACGCACCACTGTGAAACCCCACCGTCCGTACGTTTACAGGAGCGACAAAGTATATATCGAGTTTCAAGGATGAGGGACTTGCGGAAGTTGAATGGAAGGGGGGAGGAATTAGCCCAAACTCTCAAGTTCGAGAGAGAATTACCTCGATTAGAATGAGTACTCGCCGTTCACGCAAGAGATCAGATAGGTCAGGTGTATCAGGATATATGATTGTCCACTGCATTTGCTTGGGATTGAAGTGGATGGTGATATTATGACTTGCCTCTGTCGCCGCCCACAGAGTTGGTGAGCGAACGCACGATGGCGCGGCGCGATATAATTTGTGAGTTGGCGGTCAGTGGGACGCGAATCTTACGCTGGGAGGAGTACAGGAGAGACGATGCTACACAGTGCGGACGCGGCGTGGTGTGGCAGGCGCTCGTTGTTCTTGTCGAGCTGTCCTTACTTCGCTGGAGATGGTAGAGGGAGAGGGCGTGGGAAGCGAGGGCTGGGCGGTGGATGCGACGTTGTTGCAGTGCATGAGGCATACCAGGCTTATAGAGGAGCGTCGCGGACGCGGGATGAGATCGTCTTGCTGTAAACAGTGTCGACGGCGAGCAGGTATGAGGCTTGCGCTGGATGACGAGGCATGAGTATATGCACCAGAGATGGGAGGAAGGATCCGGAAGGAGAAGGCGGACGAACGAGATTGAACATACTTGACATTCACAAACCAAAACTTGTTTTGAAAGCTTTGTGTCTTCCCGTGCTCAGCTTTGTCCGACCACAAAATGCTTTATGTAATCCGGCAACCTCCGATCGATCCTTTCCGTGCGTAAAATGGCAGCGTGCGAGGGCCCGCGCGAAGCGCGGACCGAGCGTGCTGCGCGTACACTGTTAAATTTTTTGGTTTGTGCCTCGCCGCCTGCCGGCCATCCCACCAGTCATGGGATCGGGCATGATGGGCCTAGGTTCTGATCAACCCACTCTCCGGACCGGATATCCGGTCTATCTCGGAGAGAGGCTTGGATCAAGATCGGTGAAATGGGCGGGATCTTTGGGACTCATTTGCACCACTATTTTTTTTCTATCCCCTACTTTATATGGAATAAAATGTACGTTGTATGCCAGTGATTCATCCCTCTAATTTAGATTCCCGTGTCATCAGTTGGTGTAAAGGTAATTGAGCCTTTCTCACGCTCTCTGCTGACGGCAAGCACTTGCCTCGAGTACTTTTGAGTACCTGGGATGAGACTTTTTATCGCCTCTATTGAATCAGGTAGTAAATTAAGCAAATTCTGCCTCTTTAAATTTTGAATAGCAGTTTTACGACGCGTCAAAATAATTTGCGGAGTTGCCGCTAATTAGTGTCACATTATGTCATGTTGTTACTTGACGCGATCGATAACCCAACGACCTTCGTCCACTATGGCTACTCTGAAATTCGACTCTGACTACTGGGAAACTACCTTATCTGATTTCCAGAAGCTGCCTGCAGACGACAAACTCCACCTGATACTCTCCCTTTGTTATATTTAAGCGATCGGCGATCATTCCCAAAAATAGAAAAATCCGAATTTCCGGTTGTCCGAATACGGCCAAGATTCTGCTCAGCTCTCGTTTGGCGGGAAACTCACGAAACGGACCTTTGAAAGTATGCTGGACCAATATACGAGTGTTTCTCTCAACTTCTGCCCCTCCAGTTTTTGATATTACTTCACAATTGGTGCACAGGAGTGAAGTAAAAACGGATTTTTAAAAAGCCCTCGTCGACTCTTGGCACCGACAGTGTACTATATATACGAAGCTGTGCCACAAATGTCGCAGGCAAATATCTAAGTTAGTTAAAAATGAAGACATCACTATTTTTTCCCCCGAGGGATAGCACGGTTTTGGCGAGCACAGGACGCGACGAACATCCCCCCCGATTTATGGATCTTGATACAAGCCCCTAGGTTCGGATCAAGCCTCTCCGATCGATTGTTTGTTGATGCGGGCAGAGTTTAGGGTCAAACAACGGAAGAACCGGTTGACCGGTCCGGAGAGAGGGTTGATCCGAACCTAACAAGCCCCTTCATTTGTTTTGCTCGCAAACGATACCCGCATCACCAAGCAATGAACGGCGGCTTGATCCGAACCTATGATGGGCCGCGGTATCATGATCATCACCGTTGATGGGGTTGGCGACACACGCGCGCAAACAAACGCCTCGCGTAGCGCGTTATTGAGCGTCGGCATTAGCGGGTCGCGCGGAGGAAGATGAGAATCCTAAGCCGCTCGTGCCTTGCAATTGCGTCAGGACTATTGCAACTTTAAATTTTATTTTCATTGGCAGCTGCGAGAGCTTGGGCGGGCTGCACTTGCAGTCCAGGCTCCATCTAGTACCAGTAACTTCAAATTCGTCTGGCGAATATCCGGTACAGTGCCTTTTCGTACTCAAGCTGCCTCACCCTAAGTTTCGTGGCCTGCACTGGTGTTCCTCTTGAATGGAAGCCTCAGCGACTTCCAAAATTCCGGCTGGCTGTATCAGATCATGCGTCGATTATACCTAGTCCCATGCCGTGGTCTTTAGAATCCGCAAACTCAAGGTTGTCTGACTAAACTGTTCGCCTGTTTCGTAGACAGATGGTACAGTGTCGTTCTCATTCACACACACACGACGCAGTGCCGATTCAGACTCAAGCTGCCTCGTCCTAGCCTCGTGGTATGCAGCTGGATCCGTGTCCCTGACACTCCGGCAGTTTCGAGAATCGATAATTGTGGCAAGGTTTCTCGTGCTTACCATGCGAAGACGATATGACTTTCGACACGCATATACGTGGAAGACACACTCGGCATGCCGTCGTGATGAGGCCAGCGCGTTCACTTGGAATTTGGCAAGTCAGAGCTCCGGATGTTCAACAATAATAGCCAAGCAAGCTCTTCTGTGTTTTTCTTGAGGAGGCCATGTGGCTCTCAGCACACGTCGGCGTGGTAGATACACGCGGCATGCCGTTGTGGTGAAACCAACACGTTCACTTTGACAGATGTTCAGCAATAATAGCTAACATGCGAAGGCCTGCAGGCTGGCATCTTCTGGGTTCGTCCGCACAAGGGGATTCATTCCTCCCGTTACGCGCGACGCCGGCTTCGAGAGCTTAAAAAGCCTTCGTGGTGGCATCCGGACAAGCTTCATTTTGTGGCGCCGTACAAGAATTTTAATCGATAAACATGGCCGCGAATATTACGATCATTGTGTATGTTCCCTGATATTCGCTGCATATCAAAGGTTAACCTTTCCGATTCAGTGTACTAGGGTCGCGGAAGGCGGTCGAGCGGGTAAGAGAATTAGTGTGCCTTGCGTCCTACACACCTTTGACCGGTCCATCCAAAGCTTCTAGCATCCCATAACTCTGCTGTGGATTCGACGGAGACTAGGACTCTTTTTCTGGGGGGACAGCCCGCCCAAGAAAACGTGCAACTTGTGTCTGGCAACCCACAGAAACGTCGCTTCCATTTTCATACCCTCCCAGCAAACACAAGACTCGACGAGATCGAGCAGAAGGTCACAGCGCACATACAAAACCTGTAAATCCAGTTTTCTCAACGCTTTCCCTGCCTTCTGACTGAAAAGATAGTGGTGCGCTGAATGCAAATGTCGGAGGAATTGTTTTCGTTTGCAGCGAGAAATATCGCGACCCTGGGGCCTTCCCCTTCCATGACAACACCAGCTTTCTCGATTTGTCGGGGGAAAGCTTGTTTGAGAAGCTTACGGTCATTCCTTTGATACCAGAGCTCGTTGCCACGGCGCATTTTAAGGCTCTTGCCAAGAAAGGAGTGCCTATTGTCGAAGAGGGCGATCCGCACGTAGTTCTGACCTGGATTCTGAACTGGGTTGCAAAAGGCACAGAGGCACGCCGGAATATGATCCAGGACATTTACGGCGACGCAGCGATGAGGGTTAGAAGAAATGGTCGGCAGGCCGTGATTCTCATCGCCGGTCACAGCGGGCACGGGAAGTCGAAGACAATAAATAGACTTGTAGGACAAGAGCTTCTGAGCGTCGGGAGGGGAACATTAGGATCGACCACCAAGGTCGGCCTTTCATTCACTTTATCTATGATTGTAGATAACACCTGATTTAATAGGTTATTCAGCGTGTCAAAGTACGCAGTACAAGCAAGGAACTATCCTCCGAGATCACTGTTGCCTTCGACGACACTCCTGGGCTTGAAGATACAACATTTGAAGATCGAGAGTTAAACGCCTCTCTCCTCCACACATATAAACTCAAACATTTCCCGGACATCTATCCCAATGTCATCCTTCTCGTCGCTGCCTGGGATTCCGTTACACCGGATGCGCAAAACAAACCTGATCATTTTACGTCCGCTATCGGCAAAACTATATATGCTCTACATTGTTCGAATTTGGTGGATGACGAACGCGCCAACATCGTTGTCGTTGTCACGAAATCCATGTCTTCTTTTCACCAGTTCGACGACTACAAGAACGCGAACGAGAAAAATGCGCAATGGCGAATCGAGGAGGGTAGACGCAGGGGCATTATCACCGACCTCCAACGGAAACTGTTCCCCAAATCGTCGCCTTGGGAAATCGTGTTCATCGAGAATGGCGGGGGCAAAGACATGAGCGCAAGATTTCCGATCTTGCCTGATGGCCGGCTGAGCCATCAGAATCTATACGACGCAATTCGAAATATTATCAAATGCCCCGGTGCAGATGGGAGTCTTGATTTGGTGGGGATCCAAGCACTTCAAGTACTTACCGGCGCTGCGCCGTTGGCTCCATCGGCTGAGCACCCAGAAGTTTTTGTTGATACATCCATGGTCGTAAGTTGATCTGATCATTGTCCGCAGCGGCATTAATGTCGGGCCCGCAGAAACTCAAACAAATTACCAAGCCCCTTCCCCAGTTTCCTCGCGAGGTAAATGAAGATCTCGCGAGTGTTTATTTGGGCATGACGTACGACGACGCTCTGGGAACTTTTGGCCGAACCAATGTGCTGGAAAAACAGCAAATTGTCCCCAGGCCTGACTGCAAACTTGACGACTTTAGGTCGATGTCCAACCCATTCACATCGCCGAGTCGGCATTACTCCAGTGACTGGGCTTTCCGCGCTGCCAGTGCAATATCCAAAAATTCTCAAGTTTGGATCCTACAGTGCAAGACTCAAATAGTCGTGGCTCGTCATCCGCAGCTATCTAAAGATATGCTGAATCTCATTCGGCGTTTACCACCCTGGTCTCCTGGGGAGCAACCAAAATACACGCAGTTCTTCACGAATTATGGGACTCACGTTCTGACTCAACTCGTTTTGGGAGGCACTGTGCGAGCCATCATAGATTCAACAAATCACGGCCAAAGTGTTACGATTTTTCGCGATGGCGGAGCCTCAGTTGCAGCGGAGCTTACGGTTTTTCTGGAACGGTGTTTCCCCCCTTCGCAGTCTCCCTCCCAGTGGAAAGTCACTAGAGACAAGTGGATCGAGGCGCTGAAAAAAGAGCCTGTCTTCTGTCCTGACCATGAACTCACCAAATATACACCCATATATGAGCTTAATGGTCTCACTCTTGCTCAGCAGACAAATCTGGAAAAGGGATACAAGTCATATATGGCTTCACGGCCTCAGAATGATAAAACTTCGGCACGAAAGGGGTCTCGAACCGAGGATGACTCGCTCCAACGCGAGTTCAACCTGGAAGAAGCCGTCAAGCTCCTGCGGGACGCCGTGATGTATGCATTTTATCTCTTCCGGCAGGGACGATAGTTCATAAATTTTCGGCCGGCTTGCACATGAGAACCTTCTGTATGTTTGAACCTAAAAATATATTGGCCTGAGGACAAATCATATTCCTGCACTTTGATGGGAATAAAATCCTGAACACATTATCGTAAGCTTCAGGCACGGAGTCAAACGCGGAATGAAAAATTAGGACGCCGCGCACACGCCTTAGATGGTAGATTTTACTATCTAGCTGTGAGTTTGTATGGCCGTAATGGTGCAACATTATTATTATTATTTGCTTACTTAGGCATTTGTCGAGAAAAAGATACTTCAATTTGCTATTTATACACTGCTCAACTATTATTCGATCCGAAGAGCACTGACTGTAGCAATGTAACATTATTATTTAATACCCCACTCGGGCCTTTTTCGAGACAATTACACTGCGTTGTCTGAATTTGAATGTTTCAATACTGCTCAACAATTATTCAACCAGAACAGATGATTTTCCACAAATACAGGTTCCGTCTTCCTATAACTTTCAGACAGCTCAGTATGGACCAGCAACCCCGGTTGCTAACCCTTCGTGGAAGAATAATAGTTCCCACATACGAGACCGCAGCCGGAAAAAGACATGGGATGTATCCCATATGTCTTCGGGTGGACTCGAACCTCTCTGATGCGAGGCGGAGAATGCGGCATAGTCGGGTGACGCGGGCCCTGAAAACGATGGATTACAGTTTGAAAGGCAACGAAGGAGAGGGACCCACGCATAATCAAGTGCGCGGCAGGCTGCCGCGGAAAGGGGGGGCATATCCCTGATACGTCTGGGGGGAGGGAGAGGAGGCGGACACGCGCCACCGGCTCTCCCTGCTGTGATGTGATTGCCCGGGACTGAGCTCCGTTCTCCACAAGGACGTGTCACAGGCTTACTTAGTCCCACAGAAGGGAGCATCTGTGGGTGAGAATTGCGCGATAACGGCGGGTTTTGAGGAGGGCATTAGAAAGAAAGGGAGGAGAAATAGTAGACCATGGGCATTATATACCAGCGCATGGGGGTTGAAGACGCGTGAGAATTGTGGCGGCGGATCTGCGGATAGAGTTAGTGCGCATCCTTCGCCCGCAGTGTTGACCACATTCAATACATCGCGATACAATGGTGACTCGGAAGCGTCAGGGAGAGACGGGGCGGTCTCGGCGCTCCGCAGATTCGAGAGCCGCAACTCGATTCAGATGTGGGGACGGCCGTATAGATATAGATCGACCGCGCTCGCTCCTGCCACACTCGCGAGATTAGAACAAATAAATACCCATATTTTGGGCGACCAGATAAAAAGGTGGAGGGATGAACCAGTCCGCGGAGGGATATGAAGAAGGGAGCAGCCCGCTCGAAACGAGAAGCTTGAGTGGAGCGCGCGCACTCCAATGGATTGTGGGCCAGTCGGATGGAGGATGGCCATGAGTGATGACAATGAAAGGAAGAAAAAGGGTCGGAACTGGGAAGCCGAGAAAGCTGGCGGCGGAAGAGGTAGAGGACAGAAATTCAGATTGTCTTGGGTCTGTCACGCTAGGTAGTCGGACGAAAATGCATGCGGATCCGCGACCACGCCGGGCATGAGAAAAGTGGGGCCCGGTACGATGCGTCCAGTGCAAATCTAACAGAGGTTCCAGAGTACGCAGGGACGTGGTTACAGAAGAGAGCTCGGGAGCTGTATGTGAAAGCTTGGCACTCTGATCGGCCGGATTGGCCGCTCCACTTTCCACCGACTCTCGTTGTGCACCTGTTGCAACCCTTAACAAACAGTCTGATTGTCCCTGCCTCAGCGTGCACGATCCTCATGCAGTGGATAGTCGCGGAGGAAGACCTTCCGGTAGTAGAGCGATTCCCTGGTCTGCTGGTGAGTCATCGTTCGTTGTATTCGCCTTCTTGTCCTTCCTTCCCTTCCACGACCTCCGCCCGAATATGCCCTGCCATTATTCATGTTCGCAAGCTCGTCGTATTCGCTGCGATGCGACGCGCAATCTCATTTAATTCCACGCATAAGTTTCCTGCAGACGCCATAGACAGCCTGCGGCACATTACTGTCTCCCGGTGGTAGTCGTATCGATCCGCTGCGCTGGTGATTCGTCTCCCTCGCTTCGTCTCCCCCCTCTCTCGTGTACCTACCTGCCTTTCTAGATCTTCCATTGCCCGCACACCCTCATCATTCCCCTCCCCCCGCGATCATCCCATCCTTCACTCTTGCCCATCTCCTGCCCCGCCCTTACGATAAGTCGCACTGAACGCTACCGCCGTCTCCATTTCCCATACTCGTGCGCAACAGCATGCACCAACTCCGAGGTTCCCCATCGCGGTGCGTTACAGGACTCGCACATCGCCTCTCATCGAACTTGTACTCGCAGAACGCGTCTCACTGGACCTATAGCACCGTTCTCCATCCCACGCTGCTTCCGAACCACCATATGCCGTCCCGTCCGCCGGTGCAGGTGCGCAACCTCAGGTTTTATTTCAGCTATTTTTCTATTCCCGCATTCTTCAAGCCTGTACGAGTTTACATATCACCTTTGTTGGGCTGGTCTTGTGGGTTTCTACTCCTTCTTAATTACTTGCTTCCATCATTGTGCTTTGTTTCAGTCTTTGCCTTGCTTTTCTTCACTTTACGTCCGTCCGTCCTCCCTTTCCCACCACACCTCCCACTCCGCAATAAATTCCGATCCCGCTCTGGTGTCTTTCCCTCTATTTTTTCTTCTTATGGACGCTAATACACCTTCCGCTCATTCATTTTCCCCAGCCATCGTACATTGTCATCGTATTCGATGCCTAAACTCATCGCAATTCCTGCCCACAAAAGGACGTCACTCGTATTGCATCGAACTAGGCGGATCTAATCCCGGTGCGTCGCGGAACTTCTCTTCTATTTACGAGCACTCCACATCCAATTTTGAGACCACGCAGCACAGTAGTCCGCAGGATCTTCCGCAGATGACCGCTCTGATTCTGTTCTCGATTCATCCATGCACTGTCCTGGTTTCTTTCTTCCTTTATATCTGCTCTCATTTTCATTCCCGTTCTGAGCTCCTCCTGCCTCCCACTGATGAAATCAAGCCATTTCTCCAGAACCTGTACATAACGCCGCAGTCCGGGAAAGTCCATCGCCGTGCATCGCCGTGCCTGTACATATTACTTATCGCGTCTCATCACCCTTGCGCCACCAGGCCGCGTCGTTCTGAAGTCAGGCTTGAAGTGCCATGTGCATCATCATCCGCCGCCGCTGATGCGTATTCTGTTTCCATTTCGATACGGGTTCATTTCCCCCTCGCATCCCCCAGGCTTAATACACGACCGCTGCAACACCACGCCGCGCATTCCTCGAATGCTCGGCGGCACATAAGTAAATCTCGTGGCGGTGCATTGCGCGCTTCACTTGCCACATTGAAACCATGCAATACGCTACTGCTGCCAGTGGGTACTAGTACTCCTTTGTGTTTGTGTTGTCGTTCACACGCCGTTAACGCTTTATTTCTCTGTCTCTGTTCTAATTTCCTTCGCCAATCCGACACGGGTGATCTTTCATCCGCAGCCGATCCTCTGCAACCTGCATTTTATTGGGGCAGAATTTCATCGCAGGGCGTCGGGACTTGTATTTATGACTTAGTACTCGCAAACCGCGCCCTCACTGACCCCCCACAGCTGCATCCACACCTGATGCGACGCGCGGGCCTCCACTGTAGTAGCGACCGGTCCAGTTTGTAGATTTCACCTTTTATCTTTTTTTTGACTTCCAGGACGGCGTACTGCACATGGACGCTAACACTCTCGATCTCTTCTCACAGTCTTTTGTTACCCTGGTCAAAAGGTTTGTATCTCAATGATCTTGCCAGCGTACGGGAGACACTAAAAAATGACGTTAATGGCCTTGAATACCGAGGACGACGACATTGACATTTACTTACGCTTACTTCTTCGTATATTAACACCCAGAATCAGTTGAAATCAAGTACAACAAATTGGCGGTTCTTTCAGGTCCCACCCACTTCAGAACTCGAACCGGCTTTGTGAACTTGACCGATGTTCGGTTAGGGTTCGGAAAATTGGAGCGATCTGGCGGGGTTCGGATTTTCTGGCAAAAACCGGCCCTAACCGGACATGGGAAACACTACACAGACAATTCTTTTTCCATTCAGAACAGTACAGCACCCGTAGTTAGCGTAGCTAAGTGATAGAATTGCGTCTATTTCCGCCGAATTTCGAAACTGCCTGCGTGACGCTCTCACGCAACAACCTTGCAACCATGAACCAGTTCTTCCGTCGCGGTAGCGGTTTCGCCTCTTTGGTGCTTTTGCTAATCTCGAAGCCCTTCTCCCTGTGCACAATCTTCTGCACATAAATCTGATACGCATCCTCAAGATACTTCTGTTCATTCCGGAGAAGACCGCGAACGGTGTACAGAGGCTGATACTCGGCGAGTGGATGATCTGGGCAGAAGACAGGATCTTTTTCTAAATCCTTGATCCACTTGCTGCGAACTTGCTGCCACTCCGGAGACTTGATGTCGGGTACAAAATTTCGTTCCAGGAAACTGGTGAGCTCGGGCGCAACGGAACCCCCACCATCACGGAATACGAGTATTCTGCGACTATGGGCTAATCTCCCGGAGGTCGAACTGATGACTGCTCCATTGCCAGTGACGGAGGCTTTCTGGTTGTAAGCTTCATCTCTGGAATCCAAGACGACCCTCAGCACACCGCCCAATGCCAGCCTTGTCACAACGTGTGTCCCGTAGTCCGCAAAGAACTGCATATATTCCTTCTCCGATTGCGCAGAAAACGGCGGTAAGCGGGAGATCATACTATGCATCTCTGCAGATAGCTCCACTCGATCAGGATCAATGGCCGCGATCTGAATGACATGGTGCAGGCTATATTGTTGCGAATTTGTTGAAACCGCGGACTGGTGGGCCCAATTACTGGAGTAATGGGCTCGCAGTTGCTCTTCGCGGCGCATGGAGAGGTCGGAGGCCTGCTGGCGATTTGTTATGGTCTTTTTCTCGAATTCTTCGTTCTGGTTCGGGGGCGCCGTGTATTGGATGGGGAGATCAACCATACTGAGGACACTCTTGCGACCATATGTGCCACGGTTTATGTCGTAGGTATTTCCCAAGTACGAACCGGTAAGCTGGCGAATTCTCTCTTCGAGGGGCTCCGTTTCCGTCGTTTCTTGGTCCTATCACCGACATGAATTTCAGATGACACGAATGCATTTAAACTCACAGCAATTTCTTCCGGTGACTGCTCGACCAAGGTCTCAACTTCTGCCCTGGACGGCGGACCCAGAGGCTCGATACCTGTGAGTACCTGCAAGGCTTGTATTCCAACGAGATCGCAGCACCCTTGCGAGCCCGGACCCTTATATTCCATCATGTCCCTAATCGCCTCGAATAGATTCTGATGGCTTTGCTTTCCGTCGGGCAAGGTTGGGTATGGTGCACCCATATCTTTGCCGCCACCGTTTTCGATGAAGACAATTTCCCATGGCAATAATTTGGGAAAGATTTTGCGCTGGAGGTCGGTGATGATCCCTTTACGCCGGCCCGCTTCGAGTCGCCATTGTCCATCCTTCTCTTTCTTCGTTTCGAAATCGTCGAATTGGTCAGAAGACGACAAGGATTTCGTGATAACCACGAGCACATTTGTGCGATCGCCATCCACCAAGCCGGACAGAAGGAGATTATACATTGACCTGCCGACAGAGGATGTGAAATGCGAGACTTTATTGTGCGCATCCGGCATTATAGAATCCCACGACGCCACAAGCAGGATAACGTTGGGGAAGATATTCTGGAAATATGTCTCTTTATATCTGTGCATGAGCGCTGCGTTGGTCTTTCGATCGAGGTACGTCGTATCATCGAGTCCTGGCGTGTCATCGAACGCCACTGTGACGGTGGTAGATGTGGTGTTACTGGTGCTGATGACTTTGACTCGTTGGATAGCCTGCTGGAGACCTCACCATGGTTATTTGCCCCTCAAACGTCATCCACGAACCTTCGTAGTAGATCCCAAAGTACTCTGTCCGATGCGCAGAAGGGCCTGGCCAATGAGGCGATTTATCGTCTTCGATTTTCCGTGCCCGCTTTGGCCCACAAGAAGTATAACGGCTTGGCGCTGGTCCCTCTTGATTAAAGCTGCCGTTTGAGTATATACCTCGTGAACGTTCACTGGCATCCTATCCGTGCTGTGGGCACCGTCCAATATCTGGCGCAGGAGAACCTCCGGTTGGTTTTCCAATCGAAGAATGTGCATTCCGTCGTTGACCAAGTCGCTCCAGCGCCCTTCCGGATCTTGGCTCGGGGATGGTGAAACAACAAAGAGTTTCTCGAATAGCTTAGGCCCAGAAAATCCGAGCAAGGAAGTCGTAATAGTGAATGGAAAATGGGCACAATTGCCGTGGCGTTGAGGGCTGTACATGAACACGATTGCCGCGACGTCGTTCGTTGTTCCTCCCCTGATGGTAAAATGAATAAATGGCGGGATTTCGGAGAAGAAGCCGCACAATTGTTCAATTTGATGCTTGACATTTCCCTCGATTTCCGATAGATTCGCCGGTTCTCGGAACCCAGCAAGAGAGAGGGAGGACGAATAACCTTCCACGAATCCAAGCCGTCGGTCTGTAATATGGCTAGCGGCTAAGACGAGCTTTCAAAATACGAATTGGCTTGATGTGTATTTTTAGGTGAGTCCCGCGTACCTTTCTACCCGCCTTCCGAGAACCAAGTATCCTGCGATAGCGATAATGAGTGATTATGAAGAAGAGTTAAAGTCGCACGTATCATACACGATAATTTTGAGATCCTCTGACATGAAAGTAAAATGCTAGAAATTTTGCTGCTGCGAGTATAGTGGGCAAGTTGCACACATCCGGATTTCGGTCTCGTTTGTTTTTAACTGCCAAACCATATTTGGTGAGCACCCACCTGTCCTCAAGAACACAATGAGGACCAGTTCGTGCTGAAGTGGTGTGGTCAACTGCAATTCCACACGTGTCATTTGAGGGCTACCGATTGGGTTGCAAATTTAGTCGGCGGCTGGACGAAAACGTAGATCGTCGATCCCATTCGATTCCAAAATAGACGGGAAAACGCAACCCGCTCGTTTTATCCTTTGAATGCATCATGCGACGTTGATGTTTACATATATTGGTCTCCGATGGGTTGAATACACTCGTCGGAAGGAAATTGTTCTGGATTCAACTTCGAAGATCGACTCTGATCTCTGAACATATTAAAATTTCCTCTTGAGGGCGAAGTACGTTTTTTGACTGCCAAACACATATTTGGTAAGTACCCATTGACATGCCTTTTTCAAGAACACAATGAGGACCAGTGCGCTGAAGACGTGTGGTCAACTGCAATTCCACACGTGTTATTCGAGGGCTACCGATTCGGTTGCAAATTTAGTCGGCGGCTCGATGAAGAGTAGATCGTTGATCCGATTCGATCCCAAAATAGACGACAAAACGCAACCCGCTCATTTTATCCCGTGAATGCATCGTGCGACGTCGATGTTTACATATATTGGACTCCGATGAAAGTGTGTTAAATAATCAGTCCGAGTCAGTCGTCAGAGGGAAACTATTGTGGATTCGACTTCGGAGATCGACTCTGATCTGTGAACATCTTATTAAGCAACTAAACTTGATTTGGACGAAGACGTGAGCGTTTGACGTGGACGGAAAGTTCCGAGATTCGATCAGACCAAAACAGGGACGACCACCGACATAACGCTCACGGCGGCGGCCACCTCTGTAGTTGCTGAGGACTCTTTGACTCTGATTCCGTGCCGAAGGCCCGGGTTTACAGCTTGTAGATGCGGACAGGCGTGGACGGGAAATTCCGGGATTCGATCAGAGATTGATACGCCAAAACAAGGACAAGCACTGGCACTCTTTGACTCAGACCACAACAATATATAGCCGCTTCAAAGGTTGTGACGGGTCTTCAGGTGGCCGCTGGATCTTTCAAGGATTCAATTTGTCAGAAGGCTTTGACATTTGTTTATTCGCTGCAAGAATCGTATGACACGAGGTTGTGGAGAGGAATGTGGGAATCCTTGCTATTTTGCTCATGGATAGCCTGTCGCTCGCCAGAAGACCGTAAGGAAGTCCAATTACATTTGACTGCTGGAATGTTCAGAAGGGGAAACGTGGATCGCATGGAGGCTGGCTCACTGCGTGGTCTTAGCCTCGCGCGTTCCTGCAGTAACAGGTGTCTTACCGCTCCACAATTCTGGGCCGAGAACATGGTATATAGAAACTTCTTTCGGGGGCGTCGCAGCGTTACTTTTTAGCTTTTTTTTCATCGAGCCGCCATGTCAACCGGGAAGGCTATCATGTGTGTTCCTACCTTCGATACATCCTATTTTTCCTGATCGCAAGAACTCAGCATCCTCGGCTCAAGCGACCCGGGCAAAAGGGTATGATTATGCTGCGAAGCCAATCATCTTCTCACGTAAATGGAATAGCTTGCAGATGCGGCTCGTCGAGCGGATGCAGATGTCGTTACATTTTACTCTTCTAAGCATCATGGGTTCACCTCTCAAGGCCCTGCAGCGCTTCTGGAGATTGAGAACATTGTCACAAAGCAGCTCAAGCAAACGCGGTAATTTTTGGTATAAAATTTTCGAAACGTAAGTTTTCTAAGTATATCCACAGCCACGGAACGTCCATTGACGTCGTCGCCATCGTCTTTATCCATGGCAAAGATCTCGATGGATCTAGAAGCTTCCCGTTCACGCATGAAAGCCATTTTCTCAGCTTCGAAGGCGAAGCTCTGTTTCGGAAACTCGTTGTCGTTCAGGCAGCGGCAGAAAATACTCTGAAAGTGGGTTGGAGCAGCCTTCTAAACACAGGGATGCGTGTCCTCAGCGGCAATGGACAGCCGCAGGAGCTCCTGGAGCACATATTGGCCAACGAGGCTCCGGGTTCAAACAACAGTACCAGCGCTGACAGACGCCCCAAGACGTTGCCTGCAAACGGAAACACGAAACTCGACGAGCAGGCAGGGCTTCTCCAGCTGTACCAGGATTGGGCTCGGCAGACGGGTCGACATTATGACCAAGCCATCATCCTCCTAATCGGTCACAGCGGCCATGGCAAATCTAAGACGATCAATAGGCTCGTCGGTCACGATCTGCTTGAGGTTGGACAAGTACATAAGCTTGGGTCCACAACCAAGGTGTGGCAAACCTCTATCCTTCGCCTTGCTTGTTCGTTAAACCCTTGAGTAGGTTGTTCAAAGAGTCAAAATCTCCATTCCTGCTTCAAGCACAGGACCGGCGATAACTCTTGCCTTAGACGATACGCCGGGATATGCAGATAACACCTACGACGATCGGGGCACGAATTCGGCTCTTATCAAAACCTATCAGGAACGTTATTTTTCGGCAAACCCTAGGCTACCATGGCGGAGATATCCTAACATCATCTTGCTGGTGACGTCGTGGAATACAATCACAGGCGATGCCCACAACACACCGGAACGTTTTACGTCTCCCATCGGCCTAACGATGTTTAACCTGTCTCATGCGGGACTCGTCGACCTCCACCGGACGAACATTATTGTCGTTGTGACAAAATGCTTGGCTTTCATGTCTGAGTTCGACGACTACAAGACCCAGCCCGAGAAAGATCAGCAATGGAATATCGAGGCCGGGAGACGTAGGGGGATTATTACGGACCTTCAGCGGAAGGTGTTCCCAACGTCGAACCCCTGGCCGATAGTTTTTATCGAGAACGGCGGTGGGCAGCGCCTACATCATCGATACCCCACACTGCCCAACGGCGAACTGAGTCATCAGAATTTATTCGACGCGATTCGAGACGTCATCGCGAAAGAAGGGCCGGAAGGAGAAAGTGATCTTGCGGGAATTCAAGCACTTCAGCTGATTACAGGAGCTGAACCTTTCGGACCATCGTACCAACCGCAAAAAGAGATTCTTATCGACAAGACAGCGGAGGACATATCTGCGATCAAGGTATCTCTTCATCCCGGTTCTGAACACTGCGCGACCCAGTATTCGGACACATCCTCACCGTCTTCCAAAAGAAGCAGAGAGCTGGCGGATCAATTTTTGGGGGTTACGTACGATCCCATTTCGGGCTCCTATGGTCGTACATGTGTCCTCAAGCTGGGTTCCTTGGACGTCGGATTCAGGAAGGGATCCGGCGCTGAGACGCACTTCACGCAGGCAGATGATGTGCAGGAGAATAAAGCAGCGGTTGCGACTCGCCTTCGTTGCGACTTTGATGTACCTCAGCTTGCAAGACTGAGCGCGCATTATTCTACCTCGCACGGGGTCAAGCATGCGTGGAACAGCGTCTCACAGTTGTATATAGCCCAGCATTTAATGGAGGAGGCTGCTGTACATCCGCTATGCCCGGAGCTATCAAAAGATATGCTCAAGATTATATCCAAGTTGCCTCCTTGGTCCGAAGAGTCGGCGCCGCAATACAGCGACTTTTTCAATAGCCATGGAACGCACGTCATGTTGCGCCTGGCATTAGGAGGAAATATACGTATCGTTGTCAAAAATTCGGATGGCGTAGATGAACACGACCGTGCGCGACAAGGACAGGCTGAAATGAAGTTGCCGGTGTTCAGTGAACTCGGGTTTGAAATCGGCCTTTCTGCAACCAGAGAAAGCAAGCGCACGGCTGCGGATGCTGTGGGAAGTCGGGAGGTCAGGATTTTTGTGGACGGAGGAGGATCCGTTGCTCGTGAACTCACAGGAAAGCTGGAGGATCACTTCAGGCAGTTACCTGCCGGTCCCCCTCACGAATACCCCTGGCCCGATGCTGAAGTACGCACGAAGTGGATAAAGGCGCTGGAAGTCGATCCCGCCTTCTGTCCAGATCATAGCTCGACTGAATATCGGTGGTTGCATACTCTTGGCGGTCTGAGCCTTGATCAACAACGGGACCTCCGAATAGCTTCTGAGTGGTATTTGACGACACGCAGAGAAAGGAAGCCGGACACCCTACAGCGCGACTCGAGCGGAAGAAAACCCATGAAAGATCTACCTCGAAAATCTAATTTGAAGAAGGTGAAAGGCATATTCAGAAATCTTATTTTTTGGCGGAAGAAGTAGGTTGAGATATTCACCAGTATCTTTTGCGAATGTAACCAGCACTAATATGTAATCTTGTATGCCGGTACCCGTGGGGGAACCTTGGTTATTCCGAGTTGAAGTTCAGTGTAATTTATTATCACCGCCATCATACAATCGGTCAACTTATACGCACCTTAATGAAATGACGATATGAATAAGAATGGAACATAGAAGCAAGAAGAAAGGAGGAAAGAGCGCACCCATCCATGACGCTCTGCGCGCGCTGCTTATGATCTCGGCGGCCTGCGCATATGTACGCGGGTTGGTTAGTTAGAATAAACTGAGGCATATATTCTTGGGTTAAAATTTATGCCCTCAACAATGATCCAACAGAACCATTAGGCTCATAAAATTGTTGAGTTATATGCCTGGATGTGGCCGCCAGTAGCCAGCAGGCAACGGTCAACGATCATGCCTCCCTATGTCTGAATTTGCACAGATCTTCTTTAACTGAAGTACAACACACAGATCTCCAATGGTCGCCAATGTCGGGCAATAATTTACTCGTGTAAGGCCACCGGCGGCTGATAGATACTGGTGGCTGCCAGTGGCAATAGGTGGTAGAAAACAGGGTGGTTCAGTACTTCCCGGTGGAAGCTCAGGTTGAGATGAGTTTTTGAATGGCGGAATGAGACTGAATTGTGCTGTTTGAGTATGTACTCCAACAGTGCTGCTGTTATTAATATTTACATGCAGCTAATAGTAGCCGGTGCACTCTGATGGAAGTCAATGGATGGGGTATTTAATGGCCATTAGCAGTAACGAACAAATAATAAAGATATAATGCTGGACTCTAATGTTAGCCATGGGCCCTTGGTCTCCCTTGGTGAGGTTCATTATTAATGTAATGTCGATGAATGCCTTCCTTCAATCATAATTTTTACAGAAGAGTCAAGGGTGTCAGTGCTGTATTCCAGCTAAGAGGTTTACTGTATGTCGATTCAACAGTCACAGGGATCCCTCTCAAATTGGTTTGGAGGTTGACCAAACATCCAAAAGAAATCGAATTAGGGTGCAGAATGTGGCAAAAACTCGCTGCTATTATTTTAAAACGCCGAGTGGGATAGGTTGAACTCAAAAATTGCACATGTCTGCACTTTTTGGTTCAATAACTGTCAGAATTGAAAATTTCCTCGAGCACAGTGAATTGCTCTTGGCTTCATAATTCATCGTTATAATGAAGGGGTTTGATCGCCTTCTCTATTTTTACTCCTTTGGTTAATACAATAGAAACATTTTCAGCAAAGCTCTTTTTTTTTTGGCTCATGGTTCAATTTTTCACAGCGGCGGTAAGAAGCATGATCGCGTAGTATCTGAGGAAGCAATGACTCGGTATATTTGGTTTCATAGTCAATCTATGGCAAACCGCAGAAAGAACAGAACACCCGCAATACAAGTGCCAAGCGCATAACATTTGGGTAGCCCTCTCAAATGATAACCGATCTGCCAGTAATACATATCTAGGGGTTGCGTTACGTTCATTCTAGTGGAAACACGATCACTGAGTTTCCAGAGCAGGTTGAGAGCAGGTTTCCAGAAGCCCAAAACCAAAATGAACTAAACTGGGTTCGGAACGAGCCTCTCTCCGACCGGATACCCGGTCTATCTTGGGGACAAAGTGGGACAAACAGAGGGGGGCTTCGAGCTCAGTTTGGCATATAACTGAATGCTTTTCGGCAAAAAACCCCCTTCATCCATTTACACAAGAGCCTATTAGATATTCTAGAAGGACTCAAAAAATATTTTGAACCCTGGCACTTGTGATCTGCGGGCTTTTTGTGCCATCAGTTGTCAAGGAAGTTGAGTTAAGACCCTGTTGAGGTGGTACTTTTTTGCTATAAAAAACGGTACCCAGCTCTTCATATAGCATTAATAAAGGTGTCCCTCGACTTGGTTTTTTTTTCTGGTGTCTTCCATTTGACGTTTTACGTTTCAGAGATATGGTCACACGTGTGACTCTGCGCCAAAATGTCACTGCGTGACTTGGGATCTTATCTGATCCCGCCCATCAATTTTAGCAGGTTTTCACATTACGCTCTGAAATCAGGACAGAATATTAAAATTACTTCTTAAACAGCCTTCTGAAATGAATCTGAAGTATTCTTACTCTAAGATTTTTTCCCCCGGGCTTTATAGCTGCAGAAACTACAATTCCAGATTTGTCCGAAAGCACACGTTGAGCGCTTCGGAGGTTGATGATCCCTTCTCAGAATATTATTCTGGATAGTTTTAAATTTAAGTTTGCTTCCTATGAATGACTTTCTCCTATATATACAATTGTTTTGCATTTGAACTAAAACAGCAGGACACGTCGAACATCCCCCCCAATTTCAACATCTTTTTTTTTTTTTTTTTTTTTTTTTGAGCGTTTAGATAATACAACTCAGTCTGCAATGCATTCCAAGTGTACCCGCTGGTTTAATTGGTAGTTGCCAATATAGCCGGGAAGTTTGTCCTGGAGGAAATGCTGTTACACACAGGTTTCAAGCCTTTGTGTGGGACTCTGGCCATTAATTTAACCTATTCCATTTTTTCGAGTGTTGGGCCATATACCCACTAAAACCCCCTTCTGTCTTGTCCAGTCATCCGGCAGGGCATCTTCATCAAGGAGCGTTCCGCTCCAAGTGTTAAGTACTAACTGTTTATTGGTCGCTAGACCACCGAACCGGACTCGATTTGTGAGTAATTTATCTCTCTTCAGAGTCAGGTTCATTATGGCTACCCATCGGTTATGTATTTCAGACTCAGATGAATCACTATGTGTTTCAAACATTCTCTCATTTCGTAATTTCCAAATCAGGTGCATCGACGTTGAGACAGTGATTGTGAATAGGCGATTCTTACCGGGTAAAATACGCCCTTTGGTCGATCTAAACCGTGACAGTCCACACCCGAGGAGTAATCCCCAATTTAATTTTATCCAAGATGCATATCTAAGCTTCCAGAATTTTTCCGCAAGTCTCCAGATCTGTTGGGTACCAGGAGCGAGGCATTCTAGCATGATGTGCTCAAGTGTTTCTGGCACCCGGCATGTATGACATTGTCCAAATATTTCACAGTTGGGAATATGGCCTACACGGTAAATATCATGTATGCATTTCCACAAAAAATTACGGGTTAGTCGGTGGATAGTGTTCGATCTTATTGAGCTCCAGACAGCAGCTGTAGTTGGCTCGTATCCAAATTGTTCGTGAATACTAGACTGTATGCGGGCGAGATTGCACACGGTTGACTTGCGATGCGGTCGACTTCCCAAGGACTGTATTATTTTGGTAAAAAGGCGCTGGTTTCCATCTTTCAGAAGCATTCCCGGTGAAGTGAACATCATGTCTGTTTCGGTATCCAGGGTTGTTGGTGTGCGGCACAAGCCCCTTCATTTGTTTTGATACCAAACGATGCCCGCACCACAAAATAATGAACGGCTGGCTTGATCCCAACCCAGACCTAAACCGGAAATGGGCCCGTCTTTTACGGCCGTAACCCGTCCGTACATAATCCAAAAAACTGTGTCTACAGGACGGGTACGGAACGGGTGGCATCAAAAACGGCCATAAACACCCGTTCCGTAGTATCTAATTTAGAGCCCTAAACGCATTTGGGTAAATGATAACTGATCTGCCAGTGGTACACATCTAGGGGTTGTGTTACGTTCATTCGAGTGGGCTCACCATATAAAGCGTGGTCCCTTCAGAGTCGCGAACCAAGGGGTCACGGAAACCTTAAATCCGGATATTGACATGCCCCAAACACGTGACAAGTGGCTGGGGTCTTTGCTTACATCACTCACTGCAAAAGTAATAGATTCGAAGGAGTAGAGTAAGATGAGAGTGGTTAAAGTGCAAAGATAAACACAGGAGACCACCGGAATTATTATTAGGACCGGACACCCAAAAATTCAACAAAATCATCGGACTGGCCGCTTTCTGCACTCCTGACGGAGTTCTATAGCCAAAATTGGGCCCATACGGACGCCTCGAGCCTCTGGATGAGTTCAAATTCAATTACAGACAAGAAAACCCACATACAGTGGACAATTTGAGCTGCGGGGCTCTAAACTACTCATTAGTAGGCTCAGCCATCATTCCGGAGACCAAAACGGGATGACAGTTTCCATATAGAGCCGCGGAACAGCGGACCGAGTGGTGGTGGTGGTCTAGTGAGTGTTCGGGGTCCTGATGGGAGGTTTCGGGGGGGTTGATGCCGGAGGTTTGGTTTCCAACACCCCTTGTCGCGAACTACTGGTTTCCCGTCTATGACTGTTGACCATGGCTAAACTCCTGGGTTTTGTTCTCATCGCTGTTTCTGCCACGAACGTCGCCTTTGCTAGCACTTTGAGGGCGTGCTTGGATCCTCTTCCTATTCAAGGCACCAACTTTCCACTTACTCATGGTATCCGCAATGGTCCATACGTAGAGTGCGAGTAAGTACCTATGCATTTCTGAGTCTCTTGCAGTGCTAAAGCTTGCCTTCGCAGATACAATCATGCGTTCGCCTCGCCACAATTCTGCTTCTATGTGCGTATTTTTTTGGTGCCAGTCAGTGTTCAGATCGTGAAGTTTTTGTAGAACGCCACAAGTCTCGCTTTGACTCATGCTCCGAATGTACCGCCCGTGAACGACACGACCGCACCTGTCGACAGCAATGCGGCTTGTCCTACGACGCTTCCGCTTGCAGGCAGTTACCGTATTGAAAAATTTTCTGATGCAATTGACGGATTCAAATGCATTACCATGTCCGATGATTCGGATGGTGCTCCCGTTGTTATCCAGGTGCATATCTTATAGCTCTGCTCAATTTAACAGTTTGATGACTGTTTTCTTCCAAGGATTGCGACTTCACTGGACCCAGTAACCAAGTTTGGTCCTTCGTAGGATCCACCATCCGCCAGGGAAACAAATGTATCGACGTGACGAATGGGCAAAACGTTGCAGGAGTCAAACTGCAGGTCTGGACATGTGCAGACGGAAACACCAACCAACAATTCCAGCATTCGGGCGGCGCTATTCTGAACCAGCCAAATGATATCATTCATTGGTTGACTCATCCTGACAAGTGTATGGATCTTACGAATGGCGACGACACGAATGGAAATCAGGTACCACCTCCTCTGAGGGTGCGGCAGAGCACTGACGATTGGTACAGATCCAGCTGTGGACCTGCTTCTCCGGCAACACAAACCAGGTACGAGTCTCATGGCATCGCTGTGGCATGCATCTAAAGCGCGTGCCAGATGTGGTCCATTAATCTGCCATAGAGCGGATTTTGTTCCCCACGAATAGGTTGGAGAGGTTTGGAATGGAACACAGACTTGCGTGCGATGGACACCCTTTACTTTACTTTCGGTACTTGGACTTTATGTGACAATGTTTTCTTTAACGTTCGCCGCGAGCATTGATTGTGTGAACTGCATAAGGCGCTCAATCCAGAAATACCTTCTGCCTAAATCCATCCAGCTAAATTGGATCTGCGCTGATGCTATTTTTAAACCGGTCGGATATTTTGTTCCTTGTGGGGCTCTCTGCGTGACCTTGCCAGGTTTTTTTTTGGCTGTTGGTAGTCATCTAGGCGTGCCCGCAAGTTCTAGTCTAAGAAGTTACTAAGGTGACATTCAGCCCTTCGTCGCGGATAGTAGGGCCCAGATCTAGTATCAGCATCATGGCCAACCCGGAGCGCCATGATGATTTCGGAAGCTGTTTTTATTCGCCTGATTTCGAGGCGGTAACCCACGGTTCAAAATATATGATGCAAGGCTTGGTAGCGCTCGGAGCGCATCTGCATTACATGATTGGGGCGAGGATTTCCAGCAGATACCGCCCGTTCGACTCGGGCCTGAGCTGTACATCCCTCTCAATTCTCTTTTTTATTCTTTTCTTTTTTGAATGTACGACTGAATGTTGACTGGCTAACTAACCCAAGGTTTAAATATATGATTTCGAGGCTCTGTAGCGCATGGAGCGAATCCTGCGCTTTCCTGCCTTTGAGGGTACAATAAATCAAGGAATTAGTTCGAAAGAAATAGCGAGGTAGGGGCGTCGGCACCTCCCGGCTGAGTCAGCTGATCCCAGTGACGCCTTCTTTTAGGTTTCGTTTCTGGTTTTGAATTGCTCTCTTCCTGTGAACCTACAGCTATTGACTCCTCGAAGCGGAATGTGGATGGCTTTTGGACCGACTGCGGCGCTGGAGAACCTAGGAAAGGCATCGATGCTCAGGCTGTCAGGCCAGCCTTTAATGCTCCTCAGATACTCCTCTCCCTCCCTTCCCATACATGCCCCGCCGCGCACCATCTCCCCCCCATCCACACCCGTTGTCCTTCTCTCCGATCGATCCCATTATCTCCCTCCCTTCCCAGACACGTCTTCTCCCTCTTCCTTCCACTCGCCTTCTCCGTCCCACGCATACCGTCTCCCTCCTCCCCTAACCCCCATCGTCCTCCGCACCCTTAACATCTTTCTTTCAGCGCTGTCGTTTCCACAGCGGCGCAATATGGTTGCCACCGACGCTGATGTACCGCCTGTATCTCGGGCGGCGCGCTCTCGTAAATATGACGCCTTCTCTTGCCATATAACGCGTAGCATCCTCGCCAGCGACGCGCGTACATATCATCTTTTCCCCGGCGCGCGCCTCTCGACGAATCTCTTCCTATAAGTATGTCAGCCAGCCTTCGCCTCTCCCTCCCCGCCCCTCCTCTCCCCGCCCTCTCAACTCCCCGTTCTCACCCCCCTCTCCCTTCCCGCGCTTCCTCACCTCCCCCGCTCGTTTGCTCGCTCGCCGATCTCCTCCCACAGCACGTGCTCCCCCTCTCCTAGTCGAGCTCGCCCGCGCTCACTATCCCGACCCCGATCTCCATTCCCCCGCGCCCGACCGATCTCCTCCCACAGTACACCCTCCGCCCCCCAAGCCGAGCTCGCCCTCCAGATGGTCGTATTCAGGTGTACACTCGCAGCGAAAGGTGCCTTGATCTCTCTTTCATCCCTTCCTCTTCCTCCTTCCCCCCCTCGCCCAACTGATCTCTCCCCACAGCACACGCTCCCCAAGCCGCGCGCGCCTCGGCCGGACGGTGCACGTTCGGGCGGTCATGCTCTTGAGTGCGCGGCGCCCTCCGCCCCCTGCCCGCCGGAAAGTCGTATTCATCTCCGTGCTCGGGGCGATCGTCTCCGATGCCCTCAGGCTAGCGGGCGCCACGACATCCATCGGGGACCCGTGTGTGTGCTGGGGGTGTACTGCGGCCGAGGCGGGTGGAGGATGTTGCGTGCCGACGCGGGTGGGTGAGAGATTTGCGTTGCGCGCTGACGCGCTCTCTTTGGGCCCGTTACCCGCGTTTGGGTATGTTACTCGCGTACGGGTGCATGGCGATGGCATCTCCGCTTCTGAGCGTCCGATTCTGTACCCGTGTTGGGTCGGTGGCGGCGCTATCGTGGGGGGGTGGGGGGGGGGGGGGGGGTGGCGTGCGTGGGGGGCTCTTCGCTAGGGGGGGGGGGGCTGCGCGTCATTGGAAATATACTCGCGTTGCGTCTCTACGGGTGAAAGAGGGGAGATAGGCGCATCTCCGCGCTTCCGTGTCTCCTTGCACGGGCCGGTGGCGCTTCGAGCATGTGGGTGTTCGCGTACGTGGGCGAGCAGGATATCTATAGTGTGCCGCGCACGTGCACCCAATACCGTGCGTGCGTATTACCGCGTCCATGGGCCGAGAAATTTTGTGGACCTCGCCTTCACGTGGAGTAGACCGCACGCGCGCCGCTTCTCGTATTAGCACCGCGAGGTGAGTTGGACGCGAGGGGCGCGTGGTGTGCGCGGATGGGCGGGGGGTGGCGCAGCGCAGCTCTTGTGGCGTGGAGCATACGCTTTGAGGGGTTTGCCGACAAGTGGAGTGGGGGGCTGGGCAGTATCACTCTAATATTAATCCTCCACCGCGAACACTCCCTCCCCACCCACCACGCCTCCCAAGCACCCCACCCACGTGCAGGCAACCACTCCCTCCGCCTCCGCATCCAAGTCGATTTGTTAGGCGAATCATGTAATGTTGCCGCGACTCACTAAATCGACTGAGATTAGAAATTGACTTGACTCTGTTGGGAGAGAGATATTAAGTAGTCATCACACGTATGTACTCGGCCCTGTCTTGTATTGCATGCAGTTGCTCCTTGGCTCTCACCACGACCACTCTTCTGACAGATTCGACTCGACTTAGCCACTCAAGTCAACCAAGTCGATACAATTTTCCAAATTGCTCCAGACCTCGTAAAAACTTGAAAGGTGAAAAATGTAGACGCGTGTCGAAAGCCACATCGTCTTCGTATGGTAAGCACGGGACAATTATTGATTCTCGAAACCGCCGGAGTGTCAGGGACACGGATGCAGCTGCATACCACGAGGCTATGGCGAGGCAGCTTGAGTCTGAATCGGCACTGCGCCGTGTGTGTGTGAATGAGAATGACAATGTACCATCTGTCTACGAAACAGGCAAACAGTTGAGTCAGAGAACCCTGAGTTTGCGGATTCTAAAGACCACGGCATGGGACTAGGTATAATCGACGCATGATCTAATACAGCCAGCCGGAATTTTGGAAGTCGCTGAGGCTTCCATTCAAGAGAAACACCAGTGCAGGCCACGAAACTTAGGGCGAGGCAGCTTGAGTACGAAAAGGCACTGTACCGGATATTCGCCAGATGAATTTGAAGCAGTGGTACTAGATGGAGCCTGGAATGCAAGCACAGCCCGCCCAAGCTCTCGCAGCTGCCAATAAAAATAAAATTTAAAGTTGCAATAGTCCTGACGCAATGGCAAGGCACGAGCGGCTTAGGATTCTCATCTTCCTCCGCGCGACCCGCTAATGCCGACGCCGTAATGACGTGCCACGCGACGCGTTTGTTTGCGCGCGTGTGTCGCTAACCCCATCAATGGTGATGATCATGATGCCGCGGCCTCAACCGCATCATGCCTGATCCCACTGTGTACACCAGGTCAAGTATGTCCATTCCTTCTCACTTCTCGTTCGTCCGCCTTCCCCTTCCGGATCCTTCCTCCCATCTCTGGTGCATATACTCATGTCTCGTCATCCAGCTCAAGCCTCATACCCGCTCGCCGTCGACACTTAGGTTTATAGCAAGACGATCTCATCCCGCGTCCGCGACGCTCCTCTATAAGCCTGGTATGCCTCATGCACTGCAACAACGTCGCATCCACCGCCCAGCCCTCGTTTCCCACGCCCTCTCCCTTTACCCATCTCTATAGCGGAGCAAGGACAGCTCGACAAGAACAAAGAGCGCCTGCCACACCACGCCGCGTCCGCACTTGTGTGGCATCGTCTCTCCTGTACTCCTCCCAGCGTAATATTCGCGTCCCACTGACCGCCAACTCACAACTTATGTCGCGCCGCATCGTGCGTTCGCTCACCAACTCTGTGGACGGCGACAGAGGCAAGTCATAATATCACCGTCCACTTCAATCCCAAGAAAATGCAGTGGACAATCATATATCCTGATACACCCGACCTATCCGATCTCTTGCGTGAACGGCGAGTACTCATCCTAACCCAAGTAATTCTCTGTTCTCTCCTCGAACTTGAGAGTTTGGGCTAATTCCTCCCCCCTTCCATTCAACTTCCGCAAGTCCCTCATCCTTGAAACTCGAAATATACTTTGTCGCTCCTGTAAAGCGTATGGACGGTGGGTTTTCACAGTGGTGCGTTTCCCGTTCCCATTCAGCTCATTTCCTATCTCAGCCTGGATTTCTTGACGGAATTTCCCACCGATCTCAGGCTAGCCGTTGGAGTCTCCTGTTTGAATATAATCACTAATAATCCCTTCGCGTCTTCGAGCCGCCTGGATTCTTGACGCGGCACGGCATGGACTTCGGCCTTCTGCTTTCAATTGCGAGAAGTCGAAATTGGGGGGCGGCTCGAAGTTCAAGTGATCGTGTTTTATTGCAATATTATTTTCACTGTGAGAGCTTGGGCGGGCTGCACTTACATTCCAGGTCGCAGCTTCAAGTTCTTTGAAGCCAATCTCCGGTACAGTCTCGTTTTTATTCACACACACACGACGCAGTGCCGATTCAGACTCAAGCCGCCTCGCCTTAGCCTCGTGGTATGCAGCTGGATCCGTGTCCCTGACACTCCGGCGGTTTCGAGAATCGAGAATTGTGGCAATGTCTCTCGTGCTTCCTTGCGAAGACGATATGGTTTTCGACACGCATCTACGTGGAAGACACACTCGGCATGCCGTCGGGACGAGGCCAGCGCGTTCAAAATTTGGCAAGCCAGATCTCCAGATGTTCAGCAATAATAGCCAAACAAGCTCTCTCGTGTTTTCCTTGAGGAGGCCATGTAGTTTTTGGCACGCGTCGGAGTGGTAGATACACGCGGCATGCGATTGTGGTGAAACCAACACGTTCACTTTGACAGATGTTCAGCAATAATAGCTAACATGCGAAGGCCTGCCGGCTGGCATCTTCTGGGCTCGCCTTCGCCGGTCAGCGCAAGGGGATTCATTCCTCCCGTTACGCGCGACGCCGGCTTCGAGAGCTTAAAAAGCCTTCGTGGTGGCATCCGGACAAGCTTCATTTTTGTGGCGCCGTGCAAGAATTTTAATCGATAAACATGGCTGCGAATATTACGATCATTGTGTATGTTCCCTGATATTCGCTGCGTATCAAAGGCTAACCTTTCAAATTCAGTGTACTAGGGGCGCGGAAGGCGGTCGAGCGGGTAAGAGAATGATTGTGCCTTGCGTCGTACACATTATTCACTCGTCCATCCAAAGCTTCTAGCATCCCACAAATCTGCTGTGGATTCGACGGAGACTAGAACCCTTTTTCTAGGGGGACAGCCAGCCCAAGAAAACGTGCAACTTGTGTCTGGCCACCCGCATAAACGTCGCTTCCATTTTCATACCACACAAACAGACACAAGACTCGACGACATCGAGCAGAAGGTCGCAGCGCACATACAAAGCCTGTAACTCCAGTTCTCAACGCTTTCCCCTGCCTTCTGACTCGTTGTCACGAAATCCATGTCTTCTTTCCACCAGTTCGCCGACTGCAAGACCACGAACGAAAGAAATGCGCAATGGCGAATCGAGGAGGGCAGACGCAGGGGGATTATTACCGACCTCCAACGGAAACTATTCCCCAAATCGTCGCCTTGGGAAATCGTGTTCATTGAGAATGGCGGGGGCAAAGACATGAGCGCAAAATTCCCAGTCTTGCCTGATGGCCAGCTGAGCCATCAGAATCTATACAACGCAATTCAGAATATTATCAAATGTCCCAGTGCAGATGGGAGTCTTGATTTGGTGGGGATCCAAGCACTTCAAGTACTTACCGGCGCTGCGTCGCTGGCTGCATCGGCTGAGCACCCAGAAGTTTTTGTTGACAGATCGATGGTCGTAAGTTAATGTGATCATTGTCCGTAGCGACATTGATATTCGGCACACAGGAACTTGGAAGGGCCATAGCGGAGCCCGTTCCTCCTCGCGGGGTGGTTCAGGAGCTCGCGAGTGCTCATTTGGGCATGACCTACGACAAGGCCCTGGGAACTTTTGGCCGCACCAATGTCCTGGAAGAACAGGAAATTGTCCCCCGGCCTGAGTACAAACTTGACAACTTGAGGCCGATGCCCAACCCATTCACATCACCACGTCGGCATTACTCCAGTGACTGGGCTTTCCGCGCTGCCAGCGCAATATCCAGAAATCCTCAATTTTGGATCCTGCAGTGTACGACTCAAATAGTCGTTGGGCATCAGAAGCTCTCGGAAGATATGCTGAATCTAATTTCGCGTTTGCCGCTCTGGTCTCCTGAGGAGCAACCAAAATACACGCAATTCTTCACGAATTATGGGACTCACGTCCTGACTCAACTCGCTTTGGGAGGCACTGTGCGAGCCATCGTGGATTCAACAAATAACGGACAAAGCGCTGTGATTTTTTGCGACGGCGGAGCCTCAGTTGCAGCGGAGCTTACGGTGCTTCTAGAGCGGTGTTTCCCCCCTTCGCGATCTCCCTCCCAGTGGAAGGCTACTAGCGACAAATGGATCGAGGCGCTGAAAAAAGAGCCCGTCTTCTGTCCTGACCATGAACTCACCAAATATACACCCATTTACGAGCTTAATGGTCTCACTCCTGCTCAGCAGACATTTCTGGAAAAAGGATACAGGGCATACCAGTCATACATCGCTTCACAGCCGAACTCGGTCCGAAGGAACTCTCGAGCCGAGCATGACTCGCTCCAACGCGAGTTCAACCTGAAAGAAGCCGTCAAGCTTCTGCGGGACGCCGTGATGTATGCATTTTATAGATTCCGGCAGGGACGATAGTTCATAAATTTTCGGCCGGCTTGCACATGAGAACCTTCTGTATGTTTGAACATTAAAACATATTGGTCTGGGAACAAATAATATTCCTGCCCTTTGATGGGAATGATATCTTGATCACATTATCGTAAGCTTCAGGCACGGAGTCAAACGCGGAATGCAATATTAGGACGCCGCGCGAACGGCTTAGATGGTAAATTTTACTATCTAGCTGTGAGTTCGTATGGCTGTAATGGTGTTACTATTATTATTTGTTTACTTAGGCTTTTGTCGAGAAAAAGATACCCAGCTCTGCGTCAATTTGCTATTTATACACTGCTCAACTACTATTCGATCTGATGAGCACTATACCTGTAGCAATGTAACATTATTATTGTATACCCCACTCTGGCCTTTTTCGAGACAATTACACTGTGTTGGCTTAATTTGAATCTTCAAATACTGCTCAACAATTATTCAACCAGAACAGAGGATTTTCCACAAATACAGGTCCATCATCTCATAACTTTCAGACACCTCAGTTTGTACCAGCAACCAGTCCGCCTGAATTGTGAGCTTCAGGGAACATTATCGGATGCACTAAAATTTACATTTGCCGGTGTGACACCTCCCCTACCCAAATATAGCCACTGATCAGTGTACATGATGGCATCGTTACTACGGCACCGGGTGTGATGAAATTGCTTGGAGGCTCTCACTCTCCGGTAATCCTCTGCGATAAAGAGTACTTTTCGACTTGGTTTGCTCAGGACTTTGCTCGAGAGCTGCCAAGGCCTGTATCCCGATTGGGAACGGCCATCATCACCGCATCAAGTTTTCGGGGATGTCCGACGGCCGATGTTCCCGCCATCGCGGGCGTGATCGCTTGCCATCAGTGCTCCCGCTCTCTTTCACATCAAGCATGCTCGGCTAACATCCCCCGTCACCGCCGCCGCCGCCCGCCCGCCTTGTCATACCTGCTCGGGAGCTGCCGAGGCTTGTATCCCGATTTGGAACAGCCATCATCACCGCATCAAGTCTTCGGGGATGTCCCGCTCTCTTTCGCATCAACCATGCTCGGCTAACGTCCTCCCCGTCACCACCGCCGCCCACCTGCCTTGTCATACTTGCTCGGGAGCTGCCGAGGCTTGTATCTCAATTGGGAACGGTCATCATCACCGCATCAAGTCTTCGGGGATGTCCGAGTGCTCCCGCTCTCTTGCGCATCAAGCACGCTCGGCTAACGTCCCCCGTCACCGCCGCTGCCCGCCCGCCTTGTCATACTTGCTCGGGCCTGAGCTGCCGAGGCTTGTATCCCGATTGGGAACGGCCATCATCACCGCATCAAGTCTTTGGGGATGTCCGAGTGCTTCCGCTCTCTTTCGCATCAACCATGCTCAGCTAATGTCCTCTGGCACCACCGCCGCCCGCCCCGTCGCTTACTCCACCCGCCTTGTCATATCATTTCCGAAACATCTAGTTCCCACGCCGCCCTGCCTGATGCTCTGGACATGCTGCTCGGCTAACATCCCGCATCACCGCCGCCACCCGCCCATTGCTTATTCCTGCCCGCCCCTCCTTCCCCCAGCACTCTTGCATTGCTTGCTCTCATTGTCACTATCTGACTCATGCTATGTCGTTCCCATAGCCTCTAGCTTGCTCTGCATCACCTCACCTGCATACAACGCCGCTGCCTGGGCCAGTCCGGCATTGCAGTGATCCATGGCACCGTCCCCACTCCGCTGTCCCCACTCGGTGCATCGGCGTGCTTTGCCCCGCTGGTGCACCAGTGCGCGTGGCGATCTCCTAAGCGGCGCCTATCATTCCCGCTACCAACTTCACATTTCAAGCCTGCGTTCCGTCTTTCAAACCATCATCATGGGCAAGAAGGGTCTCTCTCGAGGCCACAAAGTCTCATATAGCCACCACCCCGCTAAATCCATTCCTTTGAACAAAACGGCTGCCCAACTAAAGCAAAGGAAAAATCGTTTCACGGCGCAGATTGCAGGTACATCGATTCCCTACCATATTCAGGCACCACCTCATGCTCATATTTGTAGCACTCAGTTTCTTACAGCGTGATGAGCTCTTCGGTCAAGGGGCGTATGATGTCCCGATGGAGGACACTCCAACATATTATTCTGCAGACCAAGATCATGGCGACCTCAACAGTGATGCCGACATCGATAGCGATGAGGCCGACGCGTTTCAAAGAGCCCCAGCTGGTGAGGAAGGTCTTTTCCACAGCCATGCGGGCAAGGAAGCTGTATTCGACCAAATCTGGCAGAACTGCAAACCTGGGTACGTTCTCATTTAAATTTCATGGGCTGATGTGCGTGAATAGTCGTGGCGACTCTCGCCGGCGTGCCATGCGCGTCCAGCTTATGGTTAATGCTTGGCGGTCGCAGATTCCTGCCCTCGTCGACGCCTATCTTCTGATGAAACGGGACGGCCCTATGAATTCGGATAGCATGCCCGATGCATGGGAAATCCAAGTCATTGGTTTTGAAGGTGCGTCGCAGTATTTCTCTTCTTCCCCTCAACCTCACAATCCACTCCATAGAGAATGGAACTCGGCGTTTCGTTCATGTGGCTAATGCCTGCGAGGTGAACGAGTCGCTAGTGCGTCACGGCTATATCGGGGCTAGCCCCGACAAGGTCTCCATCGCATTCCCCATCCGTACGCTGGAGATTTACTGACAAGTCCACCGTGTCTGTCCGCGCTACAGTCTGGATGCCCTCAGCAAGACATTAATGAACGTTCACCATGTATTTTCCTCTTTTACATCTCATCCATCCTCACTCCGTATACTCATTTAACTCGCAGGCAGCTCACAGAACAACTCTCGCGGAACAGCTGTCCACCGCGTACGATGCATACCTGGAAATGATGCGTCAAGTGGATTCCCGGGTCCACGCTGCCTTGGGACGTGATGCGACATGGTACAGCAAGAACGTATGCCCGCCTTGTATGTATAAAACCGTGAACGAACCTCCTCTGAAATTTTCCTTGCTCGCCGCCATGGATGGCAACAACTCTCTCAAACTCGTGGACAGTGCTTTCCGTGCCGGCAGCGTCCGCCCCGATGACCGCACACTCACGTCTTTCCGCTGGCTGACACCGGATCAAGTGAATGTGTATCAAGATGAAGTGGTGAATTCACAGAAGGTATGTATTATCTGAGCATTTGCGCATGGAAACATAGTAACTATTATATTCATTAGAAGGCACGCAGGAAGACGAAAACCGCGAGTGCACCAGCACCCAACGATACCGACGCCTGCAACCCAACCCAACCGTCTCTGCCCCCAGTCGAGGATCCGGACATTGAACTGCCCAACCCGTCAGAACCCCAGAGCCAAGACGACGGCGATGTCGCTTGGCTCAATATCAACGAGCTCAACTCCAACGAAACAGAGGAGCTTGCAAAATGCATCAGCACCTGCGTTGAACGTTGGAAGGCAGCGGGGCCCGAAGCGCGAAAGAAGATGTTCGCACTCTTCGCGATTGCGGGCATTTTCCTTTCGGTATGCCGCCACGGCCACGTTCTTGTCATGTGTGACATGATAAGAAGCGGCGAACTGTGCATGAATTCATTATTCTCTCCGTCTCGCCTACTTACCCGTAGCCCCTTTAGCATGAAATATCCGCTAGCACTCGTGAAGCGACTTTTGGACACGTACGGCGCGGACATCTGTTTAGGATACGACATTATGTGCGCCTTTTTCAAGACGCTATACCGCAGCTCGTTGCGCTCAGACGTCGTCGCCCTCCGCCTTCAAGGTGTTGTACCTGCATTCCACGGACATGCTCACAACAGGACCTGCCAGCTTGGATGGCACCCTCTCTACGTTGAGGGTGTCGGTTGCGAAGACTTTGAGGAATGTGAACGTACCTTCAGCAAATCTAACAACCTGGCGTCCATCACCCGCGGGCAGACACCGTTCCACCGCCAGCAGACCATTGATGAACATTTCCAGTTCAACGACCATGACAAGCACGCTGCCTCGGGTTTGATCATAATAATATTACTGGTCGAATGATCTAACAGTTGTCCTTTTGCAGGGAATTTCATTTTCCAGAACCACAGGCAGGCGCTCGAGAAGATAGTATCAAATCGGGCCCAGCTCGTTGTCTTGGAATCTCATCTCGGCACGACCGGCGAAGACTATGAAGCTTACTATGCCGCTGAAGTCAAGTATTTTCAGGACCTTCGCTCGGAGCCCCCCGAAACTCAGCAAAAATGTGACTACATGGATCTCCTACTCAAGTTTCACGTCGCACAGTATGTTCTTGTTCACTCCACCTGTCGTTCCTCCTCATCCTGTATCTCGTAACAGGCAAGACGCCGACCGTGCGAAGGAGGATTATCTTCGGCGTGACTACTTCATAATCCACAAGGGTTACTCCGGCAAGCAACTCACCGCGTTGGACACCCGTTATCGCACGACATGGACAAAATTCGTGACAATTCAAGAGACACTGTGTCGGTTCAAAGAGCAGCATCTGATCACGGAACGGTGGACGACTTCCTCCGATGAGTACAAGGCCACGGTCGTTCTCCTGTCAGAACGGAAGTATCGCTCGGCACTGAGCGAACTCGAACGTCTCGCAGTGGCACGCCTCTTTGAGCTCACGAAGCTAAATATAAGTGGTGTCGGTGTGTGATCTGATTCAACTGTTGACGTGATCTCAAAAACTGCTTTTAGGATATAAGCTCCGCGAGAAAATCTCGAAAGCTCTCAAGACCCGCGCAGAGGCTATTCGCCGTGCCCTCGCCGCATACAACGAGGCCGCCACCGGGCTCACTCCCCCCCGTGAGCCGCTTCAGTGGGCCGACGTCATTGCTCACACATCGCTTGCAGAATTTGACCTTCTCCGCGAGACATGGACCGATGTGCGCACACAGCCGTGGGCACAGCCTGTTCGCCGAGAAGCCATGGTCTTGTACTTCGGCATCAAACGCGCCAAAGAAGAGCTTGTGCGCCTCAATGTCGAAATTCGGCGCCTCATCACATACATGTTCGATGAGCACGTCGATCTTTATAGGGCCATCGCATCAAACCTTATCGTGAACCCTCCGCTCGCCATGGAGCTCTCCCAGCGCTGGCTTCATGCAGGCCGCATCAGTGCTGCCATCTGTCGACGGCTCGTGGAAACCTCCAACTTGAATGGTTTTACAGGTAGCCTCTTCCCGGGTGCGCGCGAAGGACGAGATGCCGAGCTCAGCAGCTCTGTCCCCCCTCCTCCATGGCTTACACGCATTCTCGGCATTGCCCAATGCGACATTGAGTACGAGGAGCCGGAATTGGGTGAAGTGGCAGATGATAACGAGGATCTCGTTGTTAGAGAGCTCGACATCGACGAAGACGGTTTGGCGGGCCTGATAGATCATCTTACTACTTTTGACGACACATAAATGTATTCTGTATGCCGGTACCCTCGCATATGCAATGAATCCGTGGCCTTGCATTTTTTGGAATGAGTTCGGAATTGTTTTAGGATGAGTTCGGATGAGTTCGGATGAGTTCGGATGAGTTTGGACGAGTTTCGGAGGCACCCAATTGGCTCGGGGCTCGGACCGCTCATGCGACGGCATTAAATGAGTGATGAAGAAATATGTCTTCCATTCGTTCCTCTCCATAGCTGACGTATTTTGAACGTGTTTTGCGCATAGTGGCCTTGCATTTTTTGGAATGAGTTCAGAATTATTTTAGGATGATTTCGGATGAGTTCGGACAAGTTTCGGTGGCACCCGATTGGCTCAGGGCTCGGACCGCTCATGTGACGGCGTTAAATGAGTGATGAAGAAATATGTCTCCCATTCGTTCTTCTCCATAGCTGACGTGTTTCAAGCGTGTTTTTCGCGTAATAGGTGCATTCAAACATTCTGAGAACAGATGAAATGTTTACCTCTAAGATTACAGGCTCTGAGAGCCATTCATTGTTGGTTCCCTGCCACAAAGTACCTCAAGATGTCGACTCTGATCGTAGTCGAGCATACACAGTGAGGAAACCACTTCAAATGTTATTCAAGGCTTGCATTTAAACATCCTTACCGTTCTAGTCAATTGAGATTGACAGGAGACAGTTCAACTACTCTAAATGTAAGCGAAAGTCGAAAACTGCGTTTACTAAATGTTCAAGTGACTGTTTTCGGGCGTATCATGTTCTGGTGAGTTCCAAGTCGAAATATCCCGGATTTTTTGCAAGTAAATAGTGAATACAGCACTAATATTTCATTCAAGGCTGTTCCTAACACAACGGCGTCGACCAGTGACCCAGATTCACCCCAAACCTGATTTTGACCGAAATTTTGATCTTCTCCAAATGTGTTGGAAATTCAATATATTGTACTTACTGTCGAATAGGACTGGAATCTCAAGTCCTGGTATTTCAGAGATCTTGGATATTGAACAATTCTCCTATTGAACATGAAGACCAACTGGTCCAATCACTGCATGCTGCCCACCCACATCATCCTAATTTTTTTTTCACTACTCTCAGAAGCTCTACCACCAACATAATGCTAAATCCAACCTCGAGACATTTGTCAGTTGGCTCGATTGCTTTTCTCGCGCGACGGGAGCCAATTGTAATCAAGGTCCTCGGGGAAAAAAGCCAGCCTTTTGGGTTCTTGACATAAAATTCATACGACTACCATGCACTCAATAAAACTACTTTGAGCCCGATATGTACGCTGTGTAGCTCTAAAATCGGAATCCTATGGTTTCTCCCCGGTTTCTTTCCTTCTTGGGATATTTGTTGGTATCTCGTGGCGGTGCTTGCCATTCTCCTGTCGTTCCGCTCTTGTCTTTTACCACTTGCCATGGCCACGACATGGCAACTGGATGTTCCTGGTGTTGTGATACACTCCCCTCCTTTGCGTGACGGTTATTGTCCTGAACCTCAGCCCATTGCCTTCAGGTCTCTAAAGTTTCATCCGCTCGGCCTGTTTGACTTGCGGCGTCACCTTGGCGCCCTGCCCCGGCATCCTGGAATCTTCGAACGGTTTCGATATCGTTTCATTGCCTCTGGTATTGCCTGGTTCGCCGCTGGGGCATGCGGAGACGGTCTTCACATCCCACAGCAACCCGGCTTCTTCTCTGAGTTCGATGACCTGCGTGCCTCGCTGCCGCCTGGAGATGCGGGGAACACTGCGAGGAAGGCGTTTGGAGAGAGCATACGATCTCTCATTTTCGACCTGGTATGCGGCTTGCTCTACTATATTATCTGGTACCAATCTATTGTACAGGCTACGCTCTGGGATCGCCTTTTCGGCAGGACGACTTTGATCTTGCACGTCGAGGGCACAACTGTTCCTAACACATCATCTCTCCCCGAATACATCCGCTGCTCAGCATACCTGCCCCCGTCATTTGTGGCAGACAATCCTGGCCGCCATGGAGATATTGCACGCATCGTCCAACTCTTCATCGAATCAGTCGGTGTGCCCACAGTTGACAAGTGGCGTACCAATGCTCATCTCCGTGGCTGGCCACTCAACCAAGCAGGCCCACTCCCTCGTCAGAACGTTCCCGGCTCGACCCTCATCCCTAGTCCCCGCCCTAATTCTGCATTTTACACGTTCATGGGTCGGGCCGTCGGGGAACTCGACGCACTTCTGAGCCGTTCTTCCAGCATTGTTCCCACCTATGTCATCCCAGACAATGATGATGAGGAGGTCATGGATGGAACGATTTGGGATCTGATGGAACGGGCAGGTCTGGCTGAGACGTCGGCTCGAGAACGACTTGAGGAGATTGTGATTCTGCAAGGTCGCGTAGAGCAGCTCCAGGCACAGCTTGCGCGCTCACAAGGCAAGTCATCAACCGTAGATAGAATGTCTGTTCATGAGCTGACTCCTCCACTATAGAGACATCTATTGTCCGTTCTCCGGGGACGCCAACCCCAGGCAGATCTCGACATGTCACTGGGACTACCCCTGGCCATTTGTCCCGTTCCCTTGCTCCTCGCACGCTGGCTCGCTCTCCTTCCTCCCGCTCTGCCCTGGCTTTCTCCCCCGAGCCTCGACGCCCTCCGCCGTACCCTCACGCAGTCGCGGGCCCATCGGACCACGAGCCTGAGAGCAGCCTTACTGCTGTCATAGCCTCGCTTGACCTTGACGGCCTGGCTAACTCCATCAGACTGATAATGCGAGGTTTTGATATGTGGAAATGGCATGAGGAACTGGAGAATTTGGGTCTGGACAGAGACACCATAACTGCGCTCCTCGCTGCCATGGGCCGTGCTCATACAAACTGATATTTTTTTTCTCCACCTCTTACTTACAATCTATCTCTTGCATACAACCGTTATGAAGAATTGCTCAGAAATTTCTCTCAGCTGAAGAAACCCTCACTGGATTATCTTGGCTGTTCGCCAATTGCCACAAAGAAATTGCACCAGCATGAGGTACGTCTGCCTCAAAACAAAAATTCTTCATGTCTCGCCTATTTAATTAATGACCCTCAGTCGCCGTTTGCCAATTGCCAGCACATTCACCATTCAATTGCCACCAAGAAATTGCGCCAGCATGAGGTACGTCTGTCTCAAAAAAAATTCTTCATGTCTCATCCATTTAATTAATGATCCTGACTTGCTTAGCTCGGCGAACGTTCCCCGTTTTCCAGTTGCCAGTACATTCGCCGTTGGCCAATTGTCATAAAAAATTTCACCAGCATGAGGTACGTCTGCCTCAAACAACATTCATCCCATTTCTCATCTCACTCTTCCGTACTCTTGCAGGAATTTCAACCTAGCATGAGGTACGTCCGCCTCAAACGACATTCGTCACATTTCTCATCTCACTCTTCCATACTCTTGCAGGAATTTCGACCTAGCATGAGGTACATCTGCCTCAAACGAAATTTGTCACGTTTCTTATCTCACTCTTGCATACTCCTGCAGTACTTTCAACCCAGCACAAGGTACGTCTGCCTCAAAAATAAAATTCATCACCTTTCTCATCTCATTCTTCCCTACTCTTTCAGTACTTTCAACATGCCAACGGCTTTTACCACTGTCGCTGCGGTCAGCAGTGCCCGCATTCACATCAATACTGCCGCCCCCAAACCTCAGGCCGCACGGTCCTGGGAAAAATTGAAGCTGGAGCGTAAGGCACGAGAAGAAAAACAACGCAAGATCGATGCCCACTGCGCGGAATGGCGGGACTTCACGCGTGCGAAAATCCAACAGATGGCGGTGGAGTTCGACATGAAGGAACGGTATTTCGAGGATCTTTTCTTCCAGGGGGGCGTGCGCATGGTTCATCAGCAGCAGAATCTCAACCCATACAATGCATTCAAGAATGCGAAGGCTGAGGAAAATCGGGAAGGTATGTGTCACAATCGGACAGGTTTTTCCGGACTAACGTTCTAAAGCTGGCATCAGTGAGGACGCACGCGAAATTCACCGTAATCACATCGAAGAATATGAGGCACTGTCGCAGGAAGAAAAGAACGATCTCGTCACCAATTTCGCCAAAATCAAGGCCGATAATTTTCACCTTCGCCGTGACACCCCGCGCGCCAAAATTCAAGACATTGCCAATGTGGTGCGCAACGCCACAATGATGGTACGTCGTCTGACGCATTCTGTATAGTGAAGAAACTCACCTTTAATTGCAGTTCACCGGCCTTGCACAGCGCGTAGGTGTTGAGGTTTTCTTCTGCGTTGTTCGCAACAACGCCGATTTTTTCATGGAGCCGCAATGGTTCTTCACGTGCCCCGCGCTCGAAAATTATATGCAGTTTGCGACTGCAAAGCGTTGGGATACGGGGCATGTGGGGGCTAAACTGGAGGCCTTCGCAATCACAGGATGTGACCCAGCTAGTGCGTGTTGCCATCTCGTTCATTTCAATATACTGACATTTGGCTCTAGATCTCCTGCGCACCGCAAAGCAGAAAGCCGAGTGGATCAAAGGCGACATACGCCGGTATGTTCACCAGGGTTTGGGTGAGTCATATATTCATTTTTGTGGCTTGATTGCTAAACGCTCCTTTCCAGTCGAAATCACAAAGGATGAGGAGGCCAAGATGGCGTACACCTGGTTCGAAGAGGACATCGTCCAGCGCTATGGTGTCGTCATCGACGGCTGGGTCGGGCCTTTCATCAATCCTAGCACGATGAGCACCTCGCTGGGCAACCTTCGTGCCCTGTCGGATGCGCTCAAAATGGGAGAGTGCAAGTTCCGCAAGCTCACCACTGCGGAGGCTGCCGAACGCAAGGCAAAGTGGGACACGGACGTGACTGCTGGCCGTGTCACCGCGAAACATCGTGCGGAGCGTAGCGACAGGGGCGTGCCGCGCAAGAAGGTGAGTGGCATCAGCTCCTCTCGCAAGAGAGCCCACGACGACGACGCCGACGACGATGATCGGGGCGACAACGGGGAAGAGCCTGATGCCCCGGAGAGCGACAACAATACTTCACCGCCCCCGAAAAAACGTGCGCGCAAGGCAAGGGAGCCTCCCGCTATTCCCACGGCATCCAAGAAGTCGGTGGCCGCTGCTCCTGCCAAAGCCCGCAAATCGCGCAAGGCTGCCGCTCCACCTAAGGCCCCACGCAAAACAATGGCGCCCGCCCCGCGCGATGACGAAATCACACAGGCTGCTCGCCAACGCATTGCGAATGGGCGCCGCATCAAGAGCCGCGCGATCGTCACCAGCGATGACGAGGAGGAGGCTGACCCCCATGCCAACGAAGTGGACGACACGGCGGGTGGGGGAGACGTTGTCGCTGCCGCGACTTGATCTGATGTGTTATGACGCACTTACTTATGTTCAATGAATATAAAATCTTTGGTGTCCTATCTTTCCTTTTAAGCCTTTTGAATTGAATAGTGGGCATATATAAAGTGTACGGAATGTACTTGAGTGCGAGAGGTGGTGATAAGAGAAGCGGGATGGCGGGATATGTCGGGAACGTCAGGCAGAGCAGCGTGGGAACCAGCAGATGGCTCAGACAAGCAGATTGGCATGAGGTGTATAGCCATATGGGTGGAGTTAGCGACAGGGCGGGCGGCAGCGGTGACAGGGGACGTTAGCCGAGCATGGTTGATGCGAAAGAGAGCGGGAGCACTGACGCAAGCGATCACGCGCGCGATGGCGGGGACATCGGCCGTCGGACATCCCCGAAGACTTGATGCAGTGATGATGGCCGTTCCCAATCGAGAGCCCGGCAGCTCCCGAGCAAGTATGACAAGGCGGGCGGGCGGGCGGGCGGGCGGCGGTGACGGGGGCATTAGCCGAGCATGTGCGAAAGAGAGCGGGACATCCCCGAAGACTTGATGCGGTGATGATGGCTGTTCCCAATCGGGATACAAGCCTCGGCAGCTCCCGAGCAAGTATGACAAGGCGGGCGGGCGGCGGCGGCGGTGACGGGGGACGTTAGCCGAGCATGCTTGATGTGAAAGAGAGCGGGAGCACTGATGGCAAGCGATCACGCCCGCGATGGCGGGAACATCGGCCGTCGGACATCCCCGAAAACTTGATGCGATGATGATGGCCGTTCCCAATCGGGATACAGGCCTCGGCAGCTCCCGAGCAAAGTCCTGAGCAAACCAAGTCGAAAAGTACTCTTTATCACAGAGGATTACCGGAGAGTAAGAGCCTCCAAGCAATTTCATCACACCCGGTGCCGTAGTAACGATGCCATCATGTACACTGATCAGTGGCTATATTTGGGTAGGGGAGGTGGGTGTGAGTGGCCAAACGACAAACCAACCAAACATGAGCAAAGTGTGGTTCGTTTTTAGGTTCGGTACAAGCCCCGTTCTAACGAAGCCGCGCAGTGCCGAACATGCCGGTGGCATTCCGGATCGAACAAACAAGCCAAACACGCTTCCATCAGAAGGTGCTGCAAAGTCCAAAAATGAGGGGGTTGGAAATTGCCTCCCAGCAATGTAACGCGGGCCCGAACACATAGGGTCAGTTGGTATACTTTTAGTCCGTAAGTATGGCTACACTTTTTGCTTTTGTTTTGCCCCAGTATACCTGAATTTCACTGTGTTCTGGGGAGTGAAAAATGGACGAAAACACAGCTTTTTTTGTGAAGCCTCCCAAATATTTTTTTCTAGACAGAATCCAGGGAAATTTTAATTGAAGCTCTTCCCAGAATACCTCTAAGGGATCCATCCTAATTCTTGGCAGAAACTGCCTTGGATATTGAGCTGCATGATACTCTTCATCGCGTTCCGCTGTTGTGACTGCTGTGACCCATATGTGAACACATTACCATTGCTCGTAGTATCGACGAATCCCAGAAAATATAGATGTATACGGGGAGCTCTGTACCAACTCTTTCTGATAATTTTTAGACCTGCTGGGCACCCCAAGACGACAAAGAGCCCTATTTACACTATATTTAGATCATCCAATTCTAATATTGTTTGCGCGGTATTCTGCAAGCCCCACGTCATTCGGGGCAAGTATGACATACTTCCAAGCAGATTGGATACATAAAAACTGGCTTCTGTTTCAAAATATGCGCTGCACGATGAGACTGGACTTCACCTGTCATATGACTCTCACATTAACCCATCCGCACAAGCTCTCTGTTGGCCACATGAAATCTGAACACTGCAGAAAATATTTGCGAGCACACAAAAGACGGTACAAAACAATACATTCCTCTCGGACAGGTTAGAAGAGCTGCATCCTGACCTGCAGTGGGCAATTTAGAGAAATGTAGGAAGTTGACATTGACACAATGATAGGGAAATACCTGGGTGCAGAAATATGAGTCCGCGCCATCCTCGTCATTTAGTTCCTTCGCTTAGAATTGTGGAAGTTCGTGAGGTTTATGGTATTCCCTGAAAGTTCGTGAGTTCATCTAGTTTTACTACAGCTTCGTCACTTCCTTTGCACACTGTGAAAGGTCTTCACTTGACGATAACCACATGATCGCGTTCAGTTGCCGAAGCTGCCGAACCCGTTCCGTGGGCCTTGACGACGGCACGGCTGCGGCAAGGGGTCCTCTGGCGATCAGAGCTTTCACTTGGCTTTCACGGGCCCTAACTTCTATTTTATCCATCACCCCGAGGTGTCTCTGAGCTCACCTAAAGAAATTTAGAAGTACATAAAATCCCGCACCATGCCATATCAGACTTCGGATAGCTAACTTGTTCACGCTCTTGTTCGACTGTAACAGCAAATTGGATTGATCATGAACACTTCTAAGTCCACTTGTATTCAAAGCTGGTATTAGAGGATAATAGTAAGGTAAGAAATTATCTACTCAATATGAATGTCGTTTGGTTGAATGGAATTCAGCATTCAGAGTATTCCTCACGAAACTCGCTCCAGTGCTTCTGAGCCCATTCTACCACACTCATGCTTACACCATCTCAAGATCTCTCGACCCCCCACCCCTTCAGAGGCCCAAGCTTCAGATGCCTGGGAGGCACATCTGACTTCAAGGCCATGGACCCAGAATGTTCGCGAACAGGCATCGTCGGCGGTTCGGATGTGGTTAGCATCGAAGCTGTCAAACAAGTTTCAACTCGTGGTACATCTTCGGAAAATATTCCAGGCTAGTAGTCTCGCCTGGTATCGGTTCGTTCCTGGCAGTCCTGTTACCGGCAGACGTCGATGTATTCAGGGAATAAGTTATGAAAAACACGTTGTAGTCCATGACGGGCGGGCACGGGACTGCGTAGACTCGTTACCAGTCTGTAACCAATTGGCCGAAAATGTGGCAAGCACTTCGGTGGTTACAGACTGGTGTCGAGCTGTCCCCGGAGTTTGAAAGTTTGGCAGGTGCCGCGATCGGCCGAGAAGCGAGCCATCAATAACCATCAATTCTGCTCGAAAGTTGATGCGTCGTTCCACTCTCCCAAGCAGGATAAAAAATATTTTTAGGAAGCAGATCTACTCATTTTTGTAATTAGATTGTTCCTAGGTATCTCAATTTCAATCATATCCAAACTGCAGCGCAGAACAGGGCCCTCGCTAAAAATTCAAACTCCGCGCACAGCCCAATCCGGTTTCCCGAGATGTACCAGTCTGTAACCACCGAAGTGCTTGCCACATTTTCGGCCAATTGGTTACAGACTGGTAACGAGTCTAGGGACTGCGAATCGCCGGCGCGGGTGTGAATGGTGGTAACAAAGAACGTTCGGTGACCAAACAATGAACATGGCAAGCGTACCGGCCGCACACGTCCGAAAGTGACGAGCTTTCGCCAGAATTTAATCGAAGTGACAAACTTTCCCAGACATCAGCTGAAATCATCAGCTGAAATGACGAACTTTTACGCTTTTATATCAAACTCACGAATTTTCTCATTTCTAAGCGAAGTAACTAAGTGACGAGGATGGGTACGACTCCAGAAATATGCAGGAAAAAATTCTGAGGGACAGCCAGGGATACACTTTACAACACATAATTTACACCTAAGCATTCTGTGAAGAATTGAAACTGGTGAAAGATGATGAGTAAGTCCTTTGTTTGGCAGAGTTTGAAGCAAGCCCCTTCAGCGAAGGGCCGGCTTGCCGGGCCGGACGGGCTTGGTCCGAACCTACAGTAGTTCATTTTCCATTTCCCGTGGGTCTTGACCGAATCAGCACCCATACTGACAAATGTGCACGCAATCATTTTAGCTTGGCTCGAGTGATCGAATTGATATCAGCCATGGACTTTTGGGGTATCTCCAACACCTGTTCTCCTGTTCAGAAGCTATGTAGCCTATACCAATTCAACACACTACTGCCTCCAACGAGCTCAAAAACACACTGGATAGAGTTATGCTGATTCTCAGCTCCTATCCACAGCCCTCACATCATTTACGGACTACAGATTTAAGTTGGCTAACCCACGGTTCAAATTTATGTGACTTCGACACGTGGAGTGTATCACGACCTAATGCGTTTGGGTACAGCACCCGTTCGACTCCTTTTTTATTCGCCTGATTTCGAGGCGGTAACCGGCGGTTCAAAATATCTGATTCAAGGCTTGGTAGCGCTTCGAGCGCAGCTGCGCTAAATTACATGTGCGATTTTTAAGTGCGCACTGAGCAGACGCCGCCCGTTCGACTCGGGCCTAAGCCATGTACCTCTTCCAATCGGGGGGGTTTTTTTTTGAATGTACAACTGAATTTTGACTGGCTAACTAACTCAAGGATCAAAAATATATGACTTTGGGGCTTGGTAGCGCATGGAGCGTATCTGCATTAAATTATAATTCATTGTGCATCCACAGCAGCACAAGGTTCAAAATATATTATTCAAGGCTTGGTAGCGCTCGGTAGTGCATGGTTGTATTCGCAAAAACAACATTTGAGCAGACATCGAACGCCCGTTCGACTCGGGCCTGAGTCATGATGATGGAAGCTGTTTTTATTCGCCTGATTTCGAGGGTAATCCACAGTTCAATATGATATGATTCAAGGGCTCTGTAGCGCATGGAGCGCATCCGTTAATTACATGTGCGATTTTCAAGTGCGTACTGAGCAGACACCGCCTGTTCGACTCGGGCACGAGCCGTGCATCCTTCCTTCCCTTTTTTTTTCTTTATTTTTTGAATGTACGACTGGATTGTGACTGGCTTATTAACTCAAGGTTCAAAATACGTGATTTTGAGGTTTGGCAGCGTATGGAGCGAATCTGCATTAAATTATAATCCATTCAACTGCATCCACAGCAGCACAAGGTTCAAAATATATTATTCAAGGCTCCGTGGCGCTCGGCAGTACATGGTTGTTTTCTCAAAAACAACATTGGGGCAGACAACGAATACCCGTTCGATTCGGCATGATGGTTTCGGAAGCTGTTTTTATTCGCCTGCTTGCGAAGCGGTAACCCACGGTTCAAAATATATGATTCAAGGCTTGGTAGCGCTTGGAGCAGATCTGCATTACATGATTGTTGGGCGAATCGATGTGCCGCAGACAATGCGCGCTCGACTCAGGCCTGAACCATGTTCCTCTTCCGATCGGGGGGGGGTTTTTTTTTTGAATGTACGACTGAATTGTGACTGGCTAACTAACTCAAAGATCAAAATATATGACTTCGAGGCTTGGTAGCACATGGAGCGTATCTGCATTAAATATAATTCATTGGGCAACCACAACAGCACAAGGTTCAACATATACTATTCAAGGCTTGGTAGCATTCGACTGCGCATGGTTTATTCGCAAAAGCAACATTGGAGCAAACAACAAACGCCCGTTCGACTCAGGTCTGAGCGCTGAGCCATGATGATAGCGGAAGCCGTTTTTATTCGCCTGATTTCGAGGCGATTCCCCACAGTTCGAATTATATGATTCAAGGCTTGGTGGCGCTGGGAGCGCATCTGCAATTATACGGGGAAAAAGAGCCAGACTGCAGCAGACAACGCCCGTTCAACTCGGGCCGGAGCCATATGTCAGGAAACTTTTTTTTTTTTTTTGGTGCATGAATAAATTCGAATGGATAAGTCACAGTTCAAATTATGTGTCTTCGAAGCTTGGTAACGCATGGAGCGCATCTGCACCAATGAATGAGCTGCATTCTGCAGAAAATTCCCGCTCAACTCGGGCCTGAGCCATAGATCGGAAACTTTTTTCTTCTTTGGGAGCGTTTGGGATGAATGAAATTCAGACACTTGTTCCCATTTCTCTTTTTGGAACCTACTTCTGAATTCGAGTGAGTAGCCCACAGTTCGAATTTGTATGACTCAAGGCTGGAAGCACATCTCTGTTGAAATACAATTTTTAAGTGCGCACTGAGTACTGAGCAGCCTACGCCCATTCGACTCGGGCCTGAGCCATCTTTCTTGTAGTCGTCAATTTTTTTTGTCATGCACATTGATTATCTCGGAGATTTGCTACCGGGAGCCAAGCCGGGAGCGCATCTATGGTGAAGACGAATTCGGATGGAAACAAAGACTTGCCATTCTGCAATGCCCAAAAAAGAAACGAAGCCCAGATATTCATGGCAGAACCCCGAGTCAAACGGGGAATTGCGGGTTCTCAAATCCAGGAGTTCGAAAAATTTGCTACATGCGCTCCTTGCACCTTCCTGCCTTTGTGGGTACAATAAATCAAAGAGTTAGTTCAAGAGAATTCGCGAGTTAGGCACGTCGGCACCTCCCGGCTAAGTCAGCTGATGCCATCTTTCCAACTACTCACTAGGTGTCGACCATGCAGCCGCCTTCAATCTTGCTTGAGCAGCAGGGAAGGAAAGCCACTGGGCCCATATATTGATATCCGTCGGCATCTTCCTGCATCGCCATAATCACACTAATTTGCATAATCAACATGGAAATCATATTATTGCTGTTTTCACTGAACTTGGCGTACGTGACTTGTTGATGTTTTTTTTTTACACAAACTTAGGATGGTCATAACTCAACAACCACTGGGCGGATCGACACGAAATTGATATATTTGGAAAGCCCTCGTCGAAGGCTAACGCGTCCCATCGGCATCTTAACGGGATTTGATGGTCGAAAATTGCCTATTTTGGACAGGCCCAAATTGCATCGGCAGGATGTAGAGCCTTACAGCTAATGTCAGTACCGAAGGCACTGCAAAAAAATACCATTTGGGGCAGATTTTGATCGAATTGCTTGTAACTGGATGGGTTCTACATCTGTTGACCTAAAAAGTGGATAGAATTGACGGGCTAATTCATAAGCAATTAGTGATAGAGCTAAAGTAGTGAAAATGTTATATTTTGGGGTGTCTTGTGAAAGTCAGAGTTTCAGGTGCCTTCGGTACTGACATTAGCTGTAAGTACTGAATGAATAAGTACACCAGGCATTAAAAATAGTAGCGCGGGTTCCAAAAAAAGTAGCGGGATTTTGGGCTCAATACCGGTGTGTGGACAAAATTAAAAAATAAAGATAATAAATCGAATAAAAGAGGGAGACTATTTGGCTACAATTGGCAACACCTTCCGTTATCACCCCGCATCATTCCAGTACCAGTTCACGGATAGTGCGAAATATTAATGGTAGAATCAGCCAGATTTGAATGGCTCCCGAAATATTGGAGAGAACTTATGTGTATGGGAAGCAATATATTCTGGGTCAAAAGTCGCTATTGGTTCAGAGGGAGTATGTGAAAATCGTAGCCATGTGTTCGGCGGGATACCGTCGGAGTTTCAACTGCTCAGCACCAGCTGGCCAGCGCCCGGACCCCAAAAAGGAAATCACGGCCATTTCGGCCTACTTGCCCGTTGTATCACGTCACCGATTTTGGCCGTGATTTCCTTCTTTGGAACCGAAAGAAAAAACATCAGTTCTCATTAGTTTCCGGATCGGCTGTAAAGCAGGAAGGCCGCAGGTTGAGCCACAGTAATCTGCCAGCTAGATACAGGTTTCTACACAACGAATGCGATGCTCAGTTCACACTCCGAGTAGGAGCCTTTCTGATCTTACAGTGCTCTCCATTCGTGCAACACGAACCAGAGGATGATGATAAGGTTTGGGATCATGTGGTAAATATGAAGCGAGTGAGTTGGATTTGCAACCTTAGGAGCAGTTTCTTACCTGTTGAGTCCAGTGTCAGGAATGTATTTGAATGTTGTAGAATAAACGAGTTTTTTTTATAAAAAATCTAGTTTATGTAAAACTATCCGATACCGCGTTACAGCCCAATGAACTGAGTAAAACTGAAAAAGCAGTGTGGATAGTGAGCTCTGCCGCGTCAGCTGGCTACGCTACTTATATCAGTAGGGCGGGCATGATGGCAGCGGTTGAGGCCGCGGCATCATGATCATCACCGTTGATGGGGTTAGCGACACATTATGTAACCGTTCTTTAAGCAAATGCTTGGCGATTCTTTGCAACTGTTTGGTGCTTTCCTCATATATCATTACTCCTTTTCACAACCTCTGCTCGTCGTCACGCCGTCTCTATATTCCCCTGCCCTCTTCGGGATTTTATTTCACTGGGCTGGATTTAGAAACGTCATCTATCCCCATCTCATCAAATTCTACTGTCGAGGGCCGCCTCATGTTGAACTACGTGGCACTGCGCAGCTCTTTCCGTCTTCAATTCACCGCATTTTCATCCCAATTCAGGTATATCTGGTTGGCTGCGATACGTTACCGAGATCCGGGTCATTTGCACAGCATCTCTGCTTTACCATTTATACCGAAAGAATGACAGCCCATGCTCCTCTCACCTCCCGACTTTCCCTTCTCGCACGCTCAGAAACTGGCAACGAACAGACCTATCTGGTGACGACGGCTTCTGCTCTCCCTCTTCTCCCTCTACTACTACTTTATAGATAAATATCCGATCTATTGACGACTCGCTGGACCAATGCCGCCACTCTCGTCGCCCATAGGTATTCTGCATTTCAAAGGCCAATCCAACACCATTAATCATGAGTCCCACAGGTCATCCAGTATAATGTGTATGCACAAAACCAACCATCTCCCAAATTCACCAGGTATGTTGTGCATTATCTCCTCCCAACATGTCCCCATTTCCCACCTACATCATGTAATGCTCGCGCCAGATCACGCTCAGCACACAAAAGGCGTCTTCTCTTCGTCCACGGCAACCTGACTGCCTCTCTACCATTTCTTTGAATAACCTGTCCGCCAACCTTACACACACTCCGTGTTTTAGTTCTCAAAATATCCCCAATTTAGCAGCACCGAGGGCCTCCGGCCATCCTTTCAGCGTGAGGCAATTCCGCTGCTTCACATGGTGACTGTTGAACTTCGCCACTTCTACATTTCACACATTAAAACATCCACCCGCGTCGATATCTTCGAGGACACCTATGAAATACGTGATACTGTAGTTCGTTCAACCTATAGCTGACAAAAACGAAGGCTTAAGTCCTGTAAATTGCAGTAACTCATTACAATTTCGAGCTTCTGCACCTGCTACAGTAATTATCCATGTCAATGTATCCGGCCCAGCACGATAGACTTACCCCTGAGCTTCCGACTCTACTGCTATTCCTTGACCACCGCAGTCTCAGCATTTAATGCACGAGTTTGCACAGTACTTAATAACGGCATGTCCTTTCAATGTAGTTCATTGCTGCAACTTTTATTTTTTTCAATGCTTTACTGTTCCTATTCCTTGTAAATACGGTCGGAATACGATCTACTTTGCGAACAAAGTCAAGAATACGGAGCTGATTAACTTCTGCGGAGTCTGTAAGAAGTCAGAGAGGATATATTAGAACTTCGTTGACTCACAAATTTCGTTTTAAAAAGGACACGTATGATGCCAACTGACCACCTGTTTTTGTCTGCACCTCGCAGCCCGGATCTCACTCACTGCCTCATAACGCACTTCCATTCTCCGTAGCTCCATTCTTAGACTGAAGTTAGGAGTCCACTGAACAGGAATCTCAATGATAAATCAAGATCCAGATTCAAGTTCGCAGATTCCGCAGCACGCACTGTCCCGCAAACTTCTTCACACGGAATTTACTACAGACTCAGAGTATGTTTCACTTTAATCCATTGTCAGTCAAATATGCCGGAGCGAAGCGGAGGCGCATCTTGTGCGGGGAAACAAACGCGTCGCGTGGCGCGTCATTACGGCGTCGGCATTAGCGGGTCGCGCGGAAGAAGATTGGAATCCTAAGCCGCTCGTGCCTTGCAATTGCGCCAGAACTATTGCAATTTTTAAAATTCAGTTTCATTGGCAGCTGCGAGAGCTTGGGCAGGCTGCGCTTGCATTCCAAGCTCCATCTAGTACTAGTAACTTCAAGTTCGTCGGGTGAATATTCCGTATAGTGCCGTTTTCGTACTCAAGCTGCCTCGCCCTAAGTTTCGTGGTGTTCCTCTTGAATGGAAGCCTCAGCGACTTCCAAAATTCCAGTCGGCTGTATCAGATCATGCAGATCATGCATCGATTATTCCTAGTCCCATGCCGTGGTCTTTAGAATCCGCAGACTCAAGGTTCTCGGACTCAACTGTTTGCCTGTTTCGTAGACAGACGGTACAGTGTCGTTTTAATTCAGACACACGACGCGTTATATTCAGTACCGATTCAGACTCAAGCTTGTTGAAATATTCGCTTCATACCACGTTTTCTTGTATTACATAAACCCCTATCTCTTGGTTCTCTCCGTTCATTGTGCACACTTCGTCTAACAGGTTATAGGGCCCTGGCCTCCGTATTTGCACTATCTTGTGTGTTTTGTGTCATTTCTGGTGTTGCTCCGAAACTCTCTAAACCGGGTGTAGACACTAGCAGCTTCTTCTAAGCCGAGTGCAGTTTGGCTCCCTGGGGATTCTCCACCAGGTGTAGATGCTAGCTGCCCCTTTCTGAAGCCTGAGCACAGCTTGGCTCCCCACTCTATACCATTCCAATTCATTGCCACCCACTTTTCTTCCATTTTCACCACTACCTGCCGCTCAACATGACGACCACCAATAATCCATTCCTCGCCCATATCGCCGTCTTCGAAGGCTCCAACTGAGCCTCGTTCAGCAAGGATGCCCAGGTCTTCTTTCGCTCGAAGGGATTTGGGGCATAGTTAACGGGATGAAGAAGAAGCCAACAGATGCAGATGAGGTGCGGAAGTGGGTTCGGAACAACGAGTGCGCGTATTCAATGCTCTATTTCCTCATCGGTCCTGACTACCACAGCTTCATCGCGGATCTGGACACTGGTGCCAAGGCATGGACAATTCTCACATACAAATATTAGAAAAACTCCTCCGCCCTCCGCCCTCCGCCTCGCACTTCGTAACCAATTCTATTCTGTTCATCATGATCCCAAACAGCCCGTCAGCGTTTGAATTGAGGCTGTTCGCTCTGTGGCCCGCCAACTCAAGGCCATCAGGCATGCACCGAAGGACGAAGACCTCGCCGATCTCATCCTCCTTCGCCTCCACCCATCATTCTCTTCTATTCACTCCGCGCTGTCCAATACCACTCCATTCCCAAAACCTTCTGCCTTGATCTCCGCTATTAAAGCCCATGAAATTCAGGAGAAGCTTTCGAACACTGTCGTGGAGACGATCAAGAAAGAGGAGGAAGAGGATAATGACGAGGGGAACAGGGCAATGGTTACTTGTGCAGGGCGAAAGGGGGTGAAAGGCGAATATGATTGGGGAAATTCAAAGGAGAAGGAAGGTGTTTGCCATCGTTGCGGATGCACTGGCCATGTTGCTCGTCGCTGCGTCGCCGACATGCTTGACGATGTCAAAGCCAAATTTCTAGGGTCCTCAAAATCCGATGCCGCTCTCGCTCACGGATGTGTTGAATCTGATGATGAAGACAATGTTGCGCTCACGGCTGGCGGTTTTTTTCACCTCATATGACTCTGACGACGCTGCTGACATCCCCAACTCATCTTTGTTTTTCCATTCTCAGTTCGAGGGGGTGCATGCAGACAAGAAGAAGAGGAATCGACGTGGACATCGAGGTTGTGGGGGAAAATAGTTGTTGCTCTTAATTCAGACTTCGTGTGAGGGGGTGTGTTGAAATATTCGCTTCATATCACGTTTTCTTGTATTACATAAACCCCTACCTCTTGGTTCTCTCCGTTCACTTGGGGTTGTGGGCCGTGGCATTGCCCAGCAAAAACTCATACTTGATTTTAAGGAAATGAGAAATGAGGGATTTATTCATCAACTACAGCAAGAAGGACAATGATGAATTGATGTACTTACAGTGTCGAAGAACTGCGTGTCCGGAGCGTGCCAACCTTCATCTCGAACAGCGTACATAGGCTGGCGTGCATTCCGAGCTTCCAGGGGGTATGAGAGAAGAGTAATAAATTATGTGTGGGTTGTTTTGGGTTTATCCTGAGTTGGCAAGTCTCCGGCCGAGTTCGGAGTCAAAGTGAAAATACTCTCCAGGCCTCATTGAAAAGATCGTGCTGGACAATAATTACCTAGCTTCCAACTAGCTCCGGTACTCTTCAAAAGAGCAAATGAATAAGATGGCAGCAGCAGAGAACAAATTAAAAAACCACAGCTCATTGAGCCTAGTGAATCCTGGGATATGCACAGTTCCTTCCCAGACTGCACACACCCTAAAATGACATGTCTCTAGTGAAGGAAATCCAGACCATCCGGAAAAGAAATAATGGTGAACGGGTGGATTTATTGTGCTAAAATTTACCAAGCCAGGGATGCATCAGCGAGCCCTGGAAACTCGGTCAGCTTAAAGTGTGCAAGGCCAGATTAATTACTGTGTTCGTGCCCTGCGGACACTGCATTCGTGGGTTTTGTGGCTCCAGAGAACCAAACAGGTAGCCTGACTAAATCAGCATCTAAAACTTTGCCAAAATTACGGTATTAATGTCCGCAGACTGCACGTACATTCTTCCTTTATGCCCCTGAAAACAACAATATGGGTCTGTCAACCAGCGAGGCAGAAGTCTGTTGAACATAGGTGACTGTGCACCATTAACCAGTAGGATTTGAAGTCAAACGAGGTTGTGCGGCGATGTATCAAATAACAGATCGGCAGCCTGGTAATGCAATAGTGAGCTCAGAACCTCTCATTAAAGTGCAAAACTTGGGGGGGAATCATAAGGAGTCACCAATGAAACAAAATCTTGACCCCGACGTAAAACACCCCAGCGGACAACAGGTTATTAGCTGCCATCAAAATCAAAGCGGACAAACAAACTCTGATCATAGCCGCTAATGAGTCAGTGAAAAATCTGACAAAAATGGGGACAGCCACTAAATTCCGTTCAACACGGCCACTAAAATGATTAGCATTTTTTCGAGGCGGCAAACGAAAACTTTTCTCAAAAGTTCTCGCTGCGCGATTCTATGAACGAGTATTATGTAAACATAGGTACTCGTAATTTTGCGCGCTTCGTCTAACAAAGCTGCCTCGCCCTAGCCTCGTGGTATACAGCTGGATCGGTGTCCCTGACACTCCGGCGGTTTCGAGAATCGATAATTGTATCGTGCTTACCATGCAAAGACGATGTGGCTTTCGACACGCGTCTACGTGGAAGACACACTCGGCATACCGTCGCGATGAGGACCAGCGAAGTCAGATCTCCGGATGTTCAGCAATAATAGCCAAGCGAGCTCTCCTCTGTTTTCCTTGAGGAGGCCATGTGGCTTTCAGCACACGTCGGCGTGGTAGATACACGCGGCATGCCGTTGTGGTGAAACCAACACGTTCACTTTGACAGATGTTCAGCAATAATAGCTGACATGCGAAGGCCTGTCGGCTGGCATTTTCTGGGTTCGCCTTCGCCGGTCCGCGCAAGGGGATTCATTCCTCCCGTTACGCGCGACGCCGGCTTCGAGAGCTTAAAAAGCCTTCGTGGTGGCATCCGGACAAGCTTCATTTTGTGGCGCCGTGCAAGAATTTTAATCGATAAACATGGCTGCGAATATTACGATCATTGTGTATGTTCCCTGATATTCGCTGCGTATCAAAGACTAACCAAATCCTAACCCTCCGATTCAGTGTACTAGGGTCGCGGAAGGCGGTCGAGCGGGTAAGAGAATTATCGTGCGTTGCGTCCTACACATCATTGACTCGTCCATCCAAAGCTTCTAGCATCCCATAACTCTGCCGTGGATTCGACAGAGACTAGGACCCTGTTTCTGGGAGGACAGCCAGCCCAAGAAAACGTGCAACTCGTGTCTGGCTACCCGCAGAAACGTCGCTTCCATTTTCATGCCCTCCCAGCAGACACAAGACTCGACGAAATCGAGCAGAAGGTCACAGCGCACATACAATGCCTGTAACTCCATTCTCTCAACGCTTTCCCCTGCCTTCTGACTGAAAGAATAGTGGTGCGCTGAATGCAAATGTCGGAGGAATCGTTTTCATTTGCGGCGAGAAATATCGCGACCCTGAGGCCTTCCCCTTCCATGACAACACTAGCTTTCTAGATTTGTCGGGGAAAAGCTTGTTTGAGAAGCTTACGGTCGTTCCTTTGATACCTGACCTCGGTTCCACGGCGCATTTCACGGCTCTTGCCAAGAAAGGAGTGCCTATTGTCAAAGAGGGCGATCCCCACGTAGTTCTGACCAGGGTTCTGAACTGGGTTGCAAAAGGCACAGAGGCACGCCGGAATCTGATCCAGGACATTTACGGCAACGCAGCGAAGAGGGTTAGAAGAAATGAGCGGCAGGCCGTGATTCTCCTCGCCGGTCACAGCGGGCACGGGAAGTCGAAGACAATAAATCGACTTGTAGGACAAGAGCTTCTGAGTGTCGGGAGGGGATATGCATCGACCACCAAGGTCGGCCTTTCATTATCTTTATCTGTGATCGTAGATAACACCTGATTTAATAGGATATTCAGCGCGTCAAAGTACGCAGTACAAGCAAGGAACTATCCTCCGAGATCACCGTCGCCTTTGACGACACTCCTGGGATTGAAGATACAACATTCGAGCATCGAGAGGTGAACGCCTCTCTCCTCCGCACGTATAAACTCGAACATTTCCCGGGCATCTATCCCAATGTCATCCTTCTTGTCGCTGCCTGGGATTCCGTTACATCGGATGCGCACAACAAACCTGAAAACTTTACGTCCGCTATCGGTAAAACAATATATGCTCTATATTGTTCGAATTTGGTGGATGACGAACGCGCCAACATCGTCGTCGTTGTCACGAAATCCATGTCTTATTTCCATCAGTTCGACGACTACAAGACCACGAACGAGAAAAATGCGCAATGGCGAATCGAGGAGGGCAGACGCAGGGGATTATTACCGACCTCCAACGGAAACTGTTCCCCAAATCGTCGCCTTGGGAAATCGTGTTCATCGAGAATGGCGGAGGCAAAGACATGAGCGCAAAATTTCCAGTCTTGCCTGATGGTCAGTTGAGCCATCAGAATCTATACGACGCAATTCAGAATATCATCAAATGTCCCAGTGCAGATGGGAGTCTTGATTTGGTGGGGATCCAAGCACTTCAAGTACTTACCGGCGCTGCGCCGTTGGCTCCAGCGGCTGAGCACGCAGAAGTTTTGGTTGACGCATCCGTGGTCGTAAGTTAATATGATCATTATCCGTAGCGACATTGATGTCCGGCACGCAGGAACTTGGAAGGGCCATAGCGGAGCCCGTTCCTCCTCGCGGGGTGGTTCAGGAGCTTGCGAGCGTCTATGTAGGCGTGACGTACGACAAGGCCCTGGGAACTTTTGGCAGAACCAATGTCCTGGAAGAACAGCAAATTGTCCCCAGGCCCGACTACAAACTTGACGACTTTAGGCTGATGCCCAACCCATTCACGCCGCCACGTCGCCATTACTCCAGTGACTGGGCTTTCCGCGCTGCCAGTACAATACCCAAAAAGCCTCAATTCTGGATCCTGCAGTGTACGACTCAAGTAGTCGCTGGTCATAAGAAGCTCTCGAAAGATATGCTGAACCTAATTCGGCGTTTACCACCCTGGTCTCTTGAGGAGCAACCAAAATACACGCAGTTCTTCACGAATTATGGGACTCACGTCCTGACTCAACTCGTTTTGGGAGGCACTGTGCGAGCCATCGTGGATTCTACACAGAACAAACAAAGTGCTATGATTTTCTGCGACGGTGGAGCTTCAGTCGCAGAGGAGCTTAGGGTTCTTCTAGAGCAGTATTTCCATCCTTCACGATCTCCCTCCAAGTGGAAAGCCACTAGCGACAAGTGGATCCATGCGCTGACCAAAGAGCCCGTCTTCTGTCCTGACCATGAACTCACCAAATATACACCCATACACGAGTTTAATGGTCTCACTTCTGCTCAGCAGACAAATCTGGAAAAGGGATACAAGTCATACATGGCTTCACGGCCTCAGAATGACAAGACTTCGGCCCGAAAACTTCGAGCCGAGGATGACTCGCTCCAACGCGAGTTCAACCTGGAAGAAGCCGTCAAGCTCCTGCGGGACGCCGTGATGTATGCATTTTATCTCTTCCGGCAGGGACGCTAGTTTATAAATTTTCTGCCGGCTTGCACATGAGAACCTTCTGTTGTTTGAACATGAAAATATATTGGTCTGAGGACAAATGATATTCCTGCACTTTGATGGGAATGAAATCCTGATCACATTATCGTAAGCGTCAGACGCGGGATGCAAAATTAGGTCGGCGCGTGAACACCTTAGATGGTAGATTTCATTATCTAGCTGTGAGTTCGTATGGCTGTAATGGTATAACATTATTAATATGTTTTGTATGCCGGTACCCGGCTACAGTTGGGGGGAGCTTGCCTAATCTGAGTTGGAGTTTTATATGTAATCTAATTATTGAATACATATTCACTAAGATCCATACTGTAAGTGTCCAATGTAAATTGGCCAGCCCTTCGTACTGTATCGGTCTCAAGCATTGTCATTGACTCCATCACTTTTGGTCTCAGAAGCTGGCTCAATACAAAAGGAGCACGGAATGCGATGCCGTTGAGTTTTTAACTCTCGAAATTGCCACAAAAGAAAGTCTGGCAGAGAAATCTTTAGCGCACAATGTCAATACTTAGTGGCCTAATCAGACAGATGTCCCATGGGGCGACCATCAAACAAACAAACCAAAACCTGCGCGCTCCGCTCATCAGTTGCCGACTTTTCGCCCTGGTCACGTGTTCCCAATAAGGGAATTCGCGTGTCATATTTACTCATCACCCGAATGTGGTCGCAAACCGGTTGCGCGCCGACTGCCGACTCGTTTCTGCAGCTGAGCCGACCCGTAGGGTGGCACTGACACATCAAATCTATTTTTTGGAGTGGCACGCACAGAATTTTGACGTGCTACAGATGAATAGAAAGTTTATTATTACTATCTACGTGTATTCCGATCCAGGTAGTACATATTGTGATGATATATGGATTTTTCGGAAATAAAACACCGGTGTATGTAGCGACGATGGGGGTTGAGGCTCAACACCACCATCGCCAAAATGATGATACCACCCTCAGCGCCGGGCCTAACTACTCATCATCACAAAAAGTAACCGGACAAGGCCGTTTTGAGAGCTCAAATTGTAGTATATTTTGAATCTAACTACATGGGCACATTCAGTAGCGTGTATGGCCGCCCTTTGCATTAATGACAGCATCGACAATGTCCGGCATGCGCTCGATAACGGAGAAATATCATCACGTGTGATTTGATCCCAAATCTCGAAAATAGCGGTCCGTAACTGTGCCTCGTTGGACGGACGCGGTTGGTAGTCACGGAGGCGAGTCTTGAGGATGTGCCAAACAGGTTCAATGGGGGAAAGATCGGGAGAAGTCGGTGGATGCGGGAAAACTGGGATGTTATGTTCCACAAGCCAGTTCCGAGTTAGGGCACTGCAATGTGACGGCGCGCCGTCCTGTTGGAAGTGAAAATTGGGCCGGGACTCCTTCATTTCCCCATAAAACTCGGTCAGTGGACCCTCGAGGACCTGGTCAATGTAACACTGAGCCATCATGCCCCCACCTTTCCCACCAGGATACTCGAGAACCACAAGTGGACCTTTTGCATCTTTCATAATGATTCCCCACACCATGAGACACACGGGGCTCTGCGGCACTGCAGCCACACAGCACTCCTCCAGGTACTCCTCCCCTGCCTGCCGAGTCACCCAAATACGGCCCTTCTTGTCGTCGAGGCACACGTATGCCTCATCCGACCATGCAATATCAGCCCAATCTTCTTCGGTCATGTCCTCCTTCCGTTCTTTGGCCCACTTCAGCCGCTTGGCCTTGGGAACGGCAGAACGGAAGGGAACCTTCCTCCCAACACGTCGATGATAGCCCTTCTCAGCCAGGATGCCGTGAATCGTGCCTTCACTGACAGGTGTCGTGATTTCGTTGCCAATATCGCGAAAGGGTTTGCGGCGATTTTCTTTGGCATAAGCGATGATCTGAGACTTCTCAACGGAAGAGAAGAGGGCTGGCCGGCCGCTGCGGGGGCGATTCGAGGTGGATCCGGTCTCCAGGTACTTGTTCCAGAGATTGTTTCCCGTGGATGGTTTGATCTGGTGATCACGACAGGCACGTCTGATATTTCCGTGCGTCTCGACAGCGCCAATGAAGTGATTCTTTCGAGGTGAGTCAAGTTGTCGACCGGTAGTAACCTTAGGCATCTGGTGGTAGTAGGTGGTTGAGTTTGCTGCACGTGGTATGACGCAGGACATCAATGTCCGGTTACTTTTTGTGATGACGAGTACATGCGCAAATCACCTCGCGCATCGTCGGCAAGTACCGATGAGGTGTCGCAAGTTACGTGCCTAGCACGATGGGCGTGGATGTTACGTGCTGTGAGAGAGACTGTTGTGCCGCTTGTGGAGGCTGTGTCCAACAAGACGACTTTGTTCTGCCACTGGGGGTTGCTGGATGGTCTTTTAATGCAAGGTGGATTTGGGAAGGATGAAGTAGGCTATGAGGGAACGTCCGAGTAGTCCTGTTGTTAGTGTATAAAGAGGTGTGCAATGAAAATACTTGTCCAACTGGCTCAACCGCGTGCGCCTAGTCTCTGGACAATAACCAAGCCCTGCGCTATCTTCTCTACAACCGTCTTTCCTCTGTGCGCAGGACGGAAGTCGATACGAACAGCCTTCCCTAAGGTGGGTTGGCTACGGTGACTTGACATGGGTTGCTCGTCAATGGTGGTAGAACTCGTTAACGGTGGTGGAGCAACGTTGCTGAGTGGGCGATCCGCGATTTGGTACGGTTCTTACAATCAGCGCCCTCGATATTCACGGCGATACGAATTTATTGAGAGTTGAATGCGTGTGTGTGTGTGTGTGTGGTGGATGAACATTCGTATGAAGCGCTCGGAGGATGATGGAGTGAGAGTCTTTCGACTGTAGAAGTGTGTGTGTGTGGTGGACAATTTGATTGAGGGGGATTGGTACACTAGAAGCTAGTGGGGGAACCCGCTCCTTAGTTGTCTGTCTACTGCTACGCTACCCAGAACCTTTTATACTTCGTCTCTATCTCCTTCCAGTACCGCTCCCAGGACCGTTCCCGACATATTGTGTGTTTCGCCGCTCTTTTGGGTTTCAGGTTTTGAAGAGTTCAGCGAACTCTGAGGCTTTTCACGCCAAAATCCCTAGAGTTCGTCGACCTCTTGGCTTGGCGTTCACGTGGAGCACTGCCCAAAATCAAATGTGGATGTCCAAACCATTCCCATGTCACAGTGTGCTCCATTGGGAGGTCTTGTGGTGCGGAGGAGGTCTGGATTAGTCGATACGTCCGAGAAACGAGGGCAACTGGGGGCTGCAGCGCATGGTCCAGTGTGTGAACGCGTTCTGAATGCGGATGGAGTTGTACGTGTCATTCCCCATTCATCGAGAGCCAGGGTTATTGTGATGGATTGAAGAGTTCAGCGAACTCTCGGAGCTAAATCCCAATTTGGCAAGTAGGATCGTTTTGGGCGAGGAAGTCGACGATATGTGTAGGGGTATCGCGCAGCCAGTGTCGTGTAGCGATGTCGAGAATTGTAGTGTGGGTGTCCTCGTATGTGTGGAAGGCATCATGGAAAGAGTCGCTGGTTGAGTGCAGAAGTGGTTTTTAGGCGAAGAGTTCGGTGGACTCTGGGTGATGTTGCCGCATTTGGCGATACGTAACGGAGGTCAGTGAACTCTCACTGGTGGATATTCTCGCCAGAGCGTATCTCCGGATGATCTTGTGTCGTCCCTGCTTGATAGCATTTGCTGGGGCGTACACACGCATGTGGGAGCCCCACAGTGCCAGCACGACAGGCAGCACACCAAGCGACGAGTGGCGCGTGTTCGTGGTAAGTGGTGCGTGAGCGCAGCACTGGACAGGTGGTCATGGGCGGGACATCGTGTGCACCATGTAGTTTGGGGTGCGGAGGGCATTTAGCATGCAACTAGTGGCGGCAGTGGTGGTGGTGGCAAGAGGAAAGAGTTGATGGACAGCAACATGACGATGGAGCGGTGAGCTGGCTCAGACTGGAACAAATATGGCACGCGAATTCCCTTGACTCTGCTCATCTGACAGCGATCAGACAGTTATCCCATGGGGTGACCATCAAACAAACAAACCAAACAAGTGTTTTGCACTGCCACTAGCAATTTCGGTCTCACACTGATAGATGGGGTCGCAAGCTCCCCCAATTATTATTATCTTACTTAGGCTTTTGTCGAGAAAAGATACCCAGCTCTGCATCAATTTGCAATTTATACACTGCTCAGCTATTTATTATTCGATCCGAAGAGCACTATGATTGTAGCAATGTAGCATTATTATTCTATACCCCACTTAGTCCTCTCTCGAGACAATTACACTGGGTTGTCTCAATTTGAATGTTTAAATACTGCCCAACAATTATTTATTCGATGATTTTCCACAAATACAGGTTTCATCATCCCATAACTTTCAGACACCTCAGTTTGTACCAGCAACCCCGGCTGTTGACCCTTCGTGGAAAAATAATAGTTCCCACATATGACACCAGAGCCGGAAAAAGATATAGGATGTGTATCCCATTTGTCTTCGGGTGGACCTGAACCTTTGTGATGTGAATGCGAGGCGGACATTGTGGGATACTTGGGCGACGTGGGCCCTGAAAACGATGGATTACAGTTTGAAAGGCAACAAAGGAGAGGCACCTGCACATAATTAAGTGCGTGGCAGGCTGCCGTGGAAAAGGGGGGCATATCCCTGATACTTCTGCGGGGAGGGGAGGAGACAGACTCGCACCACCGGCTCTCCATCCTGTGATATGGTTGCCCAGGACTGAGCTCTGGTCTCCACGAGGATATGTCACAGGTTTACTTGGTCCCACAGAAGGGAGCATCTGTGGGTGAGAATTGCGTGATAACGGCGGGTTTTGAGGAGGGCATTAGAACGAAAGGGAGGAGTAATAGTAGACCTTGTGCATTATATACCAGCACGAGCAGCCCGCTCGAAACGAGAAGCTCGAGTGGGGCACGTACACTCCAATGGATTATGGGCCAGTTGGATGGAGAACCCTGGCTATGAGTGATGACGGCATTATACCCACTAATTATTATTCTATGTAGAATAACAAAAGTTCTGTATTAAAGCTTCGCTCGCACCTACACAGTGCAGACGAGTTAGGGGCGTCGGAACCTCCTGGCTGAGTCAACTGATGCCATCCATCAGGACGACCACCTAAATAACTGGCAGGGAGGGAATAATGTAGGCTCGAAACCAGCCTCTATAGTGGACCACGCAGTTGGAAGATAGTCTTTCACAAGTGCTGATGCTGGAATTGATAAGTGTGGCGAGTACAAGATGTGCCCTGGAGTTTAAAAAATATGATGGACATCCGTTGACTTCTTGTAATCGTTTCTGAGGGCTGTTTTTCGTAGAGGTGGAGGGAATATCATTAAGAGACAATTTCATTTTTGCTCTAAGATAAGGGCAAATTATGAGAGACCTTGAAACATCTTTTTCACAGTTTTTTTGGTCATGCAAGCGAGGCAGTGACATATCAGTGATGGCCTGCTTAAAATTTCAAACTCCGACTCACTACTCATCAGGAAAACCATAGCTGAGCTGTAGTTGAGTCATAGGTGCCATAGTGCTCATAGATAGACAAGCATAGCACTTCCCAGCTCTGCATAGTGCTGCCCCTGGACTCTACAGTTATGAGTACTTACATTGACGTAATGATTGTCCCTTTCAAAATCTAGATCACCAATACAGTAGCCCTCCAGGCAGCCTTGGTTCCTCCTCGGTTTCTCACTCGAATATTTTTAGTAGCTCATCAATGTAATGCTCATGTGTTGTCCAATTTTCTTTGACAGATACTGTGCTATTTTGACCAAAGGTTCAGGTGGTGAGTGATAGTGTGGGGCTGCCACATGCACTGTGTCTGCCCCAGCGTATACGACGATGATAGTGCTGCCAAACTAACAAACTGCGAAGTTGCTAATCGACTTGTGTAAAGGAGAGTGCAACTGAGCCACAATCCAACACCCAAACCAACTCAATCAATCACTGTCTGAGGCCTAGCCGTGTGTTTGTGTAGTGTCCAGAGATGTCCAAGTATTAGGCTCTGAAGATGTTTTTATATATTGACCTTTGTACGTATTTCAAGTCGTAGAACTTTGATATATATTGTGTTTTCGGTCTGATAGACTTGAAAGAAAACCAACAACAATGTCCCAATGTAATGATTTGTGTTATAATGCGTTTCTCTTTGAACGGGAGTACCGTACTGTGTCTGTCTCTGCAACTTAAACTTGGCTTATGCAGCTTTTGACTCTGTGACTTATAAATCCCTCTGATATCTCAATTGCCAACTTATACGAAACCCTTATAGCTTATATCGATCCTATTTGCTTATATGGTTCTCTTATATTGCCCAAAGTTGCACTAAAATATGCTGATTACACTTATAGATTTAATCACAGAAGCTCAAGTATCTGAGAGTCTCCAAATACAAGAATCCAAACAGCCCTTTGGTCAAAGGTGGGCACTACTAGAGTCTCGACCGATTTCTGTGGGGGGTGCGTGAACTGCCTGTATCCGACGAATCCTACCTACTTATATACTAATTGTCCTTACTCTAATTATAGCATATCTACTGTTAAACACATGTTACATGACAGCGCAATTGAAATATGTTTCATACATGACTCGGAATTCTATATATATTTGTGGAGTAGTTGTCATGTAAGGAACCGTGCCTGACATTTAGGGTGTTTTGCAACCCAAATATATCTTTAGGAGTTTTGGCCCGGAACCAGGTATTAATGCCATTGGTTCCTTGTTAAACACATGCCATTCCGGATGACTCAGTCTCTTGGGTTTTGAAATGAGTTTCCCTGTCGACATTGCCGGTTCCTGATATTTAGGGATATATGTCCTATTTATATCTTTCTTGGAACTCCGTCGGAGCAAGGCTTTAACGCCATTGGCCTGTCGTTTAACACCTGCCTTACTTGGCATTGACTCAACTCGAGGATATTGAAATATGTGCCTGAGATACCCTTTTTGGCAGACTTAGTACCCCTATTGGGTAACTACTTTGAGAATTCCTGGGAAGTGCTGTCTCGGATGAACTTGGCTATCAGCTGTGTCCTGCCATCGGTGATCTCCCTGATCTGCTTGATCCCTAAGGTCACAACTTGATATATGATGTCATATACCCGGTCTGACCTATACCTGGAGGATTGCCTGTGTTTGACCATTATATATTGGTGTGCCTGCCACACTGCATAGCTCCTTGGTAGCATATGTATAGTCATCCAATCTCCTTTCCTTGGAAACCCACAGCAATGACCCCTATACACATTTCCCATGCTTTCCTGCATATCCGTTTCACTATAAACTATCAAAGCTTGATGAATACAATACCATACGACCTGGAAATTGTTCATACCACCTCATTTCCACTCACACAGCTCGATAATCCACCCAGAATTGTCTCACCTTACCCGTGGAATGGCCACTTGGTGGTGTTACCTCGATATTCGACCCTGATTGTATTTCTAACTGTCAAAGCTCGATGAATACAATACCATACGACCTGAAAATCATTCCTATCACCTCATTTCCACTCATACAGCTCGATAATCCACCCAGAATCGTCTCGCCTTGACCACAGATGGCTACTTGGCGGTATTTCCTCGATATTCGACCTGGATTATATTTATAACTGTCAAAGCTCGATGAATACAATACTATACAACCTTGAAATTGTTCATACCACCTCATTCCAACTCATACAGCTCGATAACCCACCCGGAATCGCCCTAATTTGATCAGCTATTAGGGCGACATTCCTTCAATATTTCACTCAGAATATGTTCTCAATGCCCATGCTTGCTGCGAATGACTGCAAACAACAAGGAATTCAATCGTGCTGAATCAGTTCATCTCATACTACGTGATAATCCGCCCAGAGGAAGGAACAGAACCTCAGGGCTGCAGCATGCTCATGTGACTATGGGCTTGTCACACAGACAACATGTTTTATCGACTCGCTGACTGCTGACTGGGATCACAGTCAAAGTACTACCTGGAATAGGGGTAGGAAAGCAGGACAAGATCGGTGATACAAACTCCGGATAGGTTTGAGGAAGGGAAAAGGTGGGAGAAGAGCGGGTAGGGACTTCGAGGGCTGGGAGGCGGAGTATGGCAAGCTGCGGAATGGCATGCGGGCCCTTCGCAACCCGACAGCTTGGGAATCCCATGCAGTAGGGGAAAATGTATAAAAGTGGGCACACTTATTACTAAAACTTGACCACCAAGTTCCCTTGTACTTCTGTCATGAAACGAGTGCGCTCACGACTAACCCCTATTCCTTTTTTCGAATTGCAGGATATATTTTGGCCACACTCCAAAATATATCCAGCACACGGCAATGGTCGTCAAACGCAACCAATGCGGAGAAGACATACAGGAGGGAAACTAGGATACAGACAAATAGAAGGACAATCGGGTTTAACGGCATGGAAACCGATCGCAAGACATCTAGTATATAAACCAGTAGATAGAATCATGTACAGTAGATTCTATCTCGTCTAAACTCCGGCTTTGCTTTGGCTAGAGCGTTGTCTGAAGACTTGATATTCCTTTCTCACTCATTGCGGGGTTCGCGTTGACCATACCCACATTCATTATTCCGCATCTCCAACGACTCCCCTCTACGCAGTGACGACCCCCTGTTGATCTGTGTCTACACTGCGGGATAGGCAGGAGCTACCTGAATACCGATATAGCGCGTTTCTAGTGTACCACAATCCGAAGTCAAGAGAGGATTGAAGCAGAGAAGAGATTACATTCACGGAAGGACTATCATAAAAGCGGCCTAATACTTGGTCCCTACCCCAAACTTTCGATCTTATGGCGTACAAGCCATTCATCAGGGAGATAGCCAGGAGTTTAAGCGTTGGACGCTTCTCCTAGCCAAGCTAGCTATATTTGGTTGTTGGTTTTGTGGAGTGGTAGTGGTTTGACGGTCGTACCCGACATAGTCACCTCATACGCTCCGGTTGCAGACAGTGTTCCGCTAGGGCACCAGTAGAGCACACCTTCCATCTTATACATTACACTCGGCCCCCGCGGCACGTGTATCACCAGAATAGCCGCCAGTAAATCTGATTGACCTAGTAGCATCCCCATAGGCACCTATTAGACTTACTCGGGGTAACCCATGCACCACATTTTAATTTAAGACTTCTTCCGAACCACTTTTTGCACCCTACTCCACTACTCCACTACCTTGATTATCTCCCCCAGAGGACAAATCATTTCTGAAGTGGCAGACATACTTGCAGCCACCAGAAGTGCAGTCAATATCACAGCGGCGTGCACATCTGAACAAGGTATTTTTCACGTTATCCCCCATTTTTGACCCCCAAACAGATCCCCATGGGCAAACACTGCTCAACTATTTCCTCCCACAAAATCTATATGAATCCCACTTAAACAAAAAATCCTCCAGAGGAAGAACAAGTCACTTCTGGAACCTCATTTTCCAAAGTGACACCACAGTCTCCCTCACAATGGATGGTCCTGAACTGAACACATGTCAGCAATGACCCTTGGCTCAACCTATTTGCTGTCCAGGCAATATGGCCACAAGCCCTAGCCCGGTGATACGCGTGCCGTGGGGGCCGAGTGTAATGTATAAAATGGAAGGTGTGCTCTACTGGTGCCCTAGTGGAACACCATCTGCAAGCGGAGCGTATGAGGCGACTATGTCGGGTACGACCGCCAAACCACTACTACTCCACAAAACCAACAACCAAATATAGCTAGCTCGTCTAGGAAAAGTGTCCAATGCTAACTTCCTGGCTATCTCCCTAAAGAACGGCTTGTACGCCATAAGATCGAAAGTTCGGGGTAGGGACCAAGTATTAGGCCACTTTTATGATAGTCCTTCCATGAATGTAATCTCTTCTCTGCTCCAATCCTCTCTTGACTTCGGATTGTGGTACACTAGAAACGTGCTAGCCTATCTAGTCGTGCTAATAGCTCTCTGCGATGTAACCTCCTATAGAATTCCTATCCGTGAACAGATGGAGCTTCACAAGGTTCTTAACCAATGTTCTCGAATGTGTGTGTGTGTTTTACGGCTGTTAACCGGCGTGTTTTATTGTGCTAGCTTGCACTTGTATCCCTCCAACCAAGTCCAACCTCGACTCCTTGTCCTTTTAACCGCTCTGCTCTGTGTCGCATATGCATTCTGTGACGCTGCACACGGACTCTCAACGAGTATGAAACCGACTCTCAATGAGCACGCCCCTCAACGGGTAGAAACCGACTCTCAACGAGTATCAGCCACTCTCAACGAGTATGAAACCTTGAAACCCTCAATCCCTCAATCCCTCAGTGCACTCTGTGCGTGTTGTTGTGCAAATGAACTTCTATTGAAGGACAAATGGACGGTGGGCTAGATGCGTGCCTTTAGAACGTAGGGGGTCACTATATGAATAGCTACTGCCTCCACTAACCGGGGTACGATCCGCTGCCCTCCTCCCACTTCTCCCCTTGCTTTTATACTACTAACTACATACATAATCACATGAAAGTACAGCGGCCTAGGCCTTGGGTATACATGCCAAGCAAAACAGAATATAAATAAAATGAATATAATTGGTCCAGTCCACGAAACCCCCAGCCCGACCCATATGGTTGCTCCATCAGCAGCCACCAAGAAATACATTCTTCCACGATAAGAAAGTGCTTCCACCATTTCCGAGACCTATATCCCTTAGCTAGCTTAAGGAGTATTCGTCCCCTAGCTATAAGCTTTGAGATATAGTGCCCTAGCAATGTTGCACATCCACCAGCGTTTACTAGGTCCGATTCATATTCCTACTGTCAAAGTCCGGATATCACCGGTGCTAGATCTGCGGCTGCAATTGCCGATCATGGCTGCAATTGCTGAGTCATAACTCCCGGCCCATAGTACCCGATGGCCCCGCCTACTCCGGTGGGTCCTGATTCCATCATATCATGCTATTGAAACATCATGTGTCTCGTTGCGTCGCTCAGCTAGTTCATATCAATGCCTAACAAAGTTTTGTACTCATTGGCTACTGCATTGGTTTCCTCCTAGATCTTGTTATGTATCATAGTGTAAAGTCGCCTAGGCTAGGCTTCTCCCATAGACTCAGCTTTAACCGGTCAAAACTGAGCTAGCAACCTCATATGAAGCATCGCTAGCAGAGTATCGCCTCGTAGCCCTCGTCTAGGCACTAACACCGTCTACACCCTCGATCCTAGCACTAGCCGTCTAGTCCTGGGTGATTGTGCTAGATGTAGGATTTCGCAAAATGCATGTTTACAGGCATGGCCTGAAATCCGGCTTATCACCGGGTGTCGAGAGGGAACAGCCATGTGAATGGCCCGCAACCAAGGAACACTCCAGGGATTAGTTCAACCAGAGACAGATCCATGGTTGAAGTAATCCCAATATGGTGAAACATAATCTGCACATAACCAGCAGCATGTGGAATATGGGTTGCCAAGCAGACAAGGTGGTATCCCTCCTTAACGAGGGATAATCGGATCCAAGGCCTTGTGTGGAGCGGGATAATAACCTGCCTAAACCGCAATGCCGCACATCAGTCAATAGAGCTTGGCTACTCCAGAGTAAAGGATGTTGATGAAGTCGGAGTGCAGGATATGGTCATGAGCATGACAAGTCGTAAGAGGAGAATAACCCAAGTGGTGTGCAACATATCCTGCTGCACTATAGATAAATACATAGGATTCAACAACTCGCATAGAGCACAGCAGGGTACGATCCAAAGTGTGATGCCCATCGGATTGTAGACCAATAGACAAGAATGAGTGTCCAGGGACATCCGACAGATGTGTCTTTGGACTCTATGCTCTCCCTCAAGAGAACATAGGAAATGGGTGGTGGGGTTGCCTTCTCAAACAGTGTCCTCATAGCCAGACTCCTTTTATGTACCACCAAGGAACTCATCTTCACGGTGGTACAGGAGTGTGTAGCCTTAACCACAGTTCATCCCTAGAATCCCACCACAGGAACCCTGTCCACCGCGCAACCAGACAGAAGTGCAGGATAGGGGTCAAAATAGGAGCTGAGGGGTCTTGCTGCAACCAAGACAGAGGGGCAAATCCTGAGGCAACGAGAGAGTGAGAAGAAGACAGACTCAAGCTCAACACAAGTCCAAACAGGCCCAGCCAAGCCAGGGATTAGATGAGGTAGAATCTACTGTACAGGGGATTCTACTCTACATTATATACTGTGCAATACAGGGGTTTGATTGTAACTGTAATATATTGTTGCGCTTTGGTGTTGGCATAAAGGAGTGGTCGTCCCCTGGTTGCCGACACAAAGGGGTCATTGCAGAGGGGCTCACACATAGGAGGTGACCCTGCAGCAGACACCAAGGGGAATAAGCAACCAAGATGGAAAGGAGTCGACAGATGACAGCAGCGATGTTGACACAAAATGAGTGCCATGTGAAAATGCGAAAATAGGTCATGGGAAGTCGTTTCATCACAATACATTTGAGCTGGGTGACAGTGATTTTGCAGAGTTGTTGCCCAAATAGGCCAGAAATCTGTCAAAAACACGGTCCAAATGCCCCCTTGTGGGAAGTTCTCATGCTAAGTGAGGAATGAACACCTTCCAAAAAATGCTTACGAGGGTGATGGTGACATGGCATGAACCTTTGGTCGAAATAGTACAGTATGGGGTGAAAATAAATTACTTTACTAACAAGAGTTTGAGCATAGTAACAGATATCTGGGATGGCAGATACAGCTGCATGAGCAATGGGCGGTCTGGTGGTATTTGAGGTCAGAGAACCATTCAGCAGGGAACTGATTTGTGTCACCCATGGAGGGTCGAAGGTGGAGATGGATACCACAAAGGGTGCTGTGGCTGGCCAACGGATGTAGCTTCGTCGGTTCTTCATCACCTATGCCTCATTCTCCAATGTGGATGGATTTAGCATAGCAGGTGACATCAGTTTAAACCTGTAGTTTGAGAGTCATTGAAGCATTCACCAGGTTCAACTCTGGGATGTATAGTAGGTGGAGTAGCAGGTGTGTCAAGACACATGAAGGCGGCCTCTTTTGCGACGAATTTGCTATGCAAATTGCATGCTCACAGACAGATCAGGCAGTGCTCGTTGAGGCGGTGCAGTGCAGAGCTGGAGGTGTGTGAAAACTCCTTCAGGTGCGAGGTGTGCTTATCTTGTGGCAGAGCATCCTCCTCTGTGTCCACTAGGACTTTGGATTTGGGTTTTGAATTCAGGCTGCAGGCGATGTCAGCCGCCCATCGTAATGGTCGGCTGAACATGGCTTTTCGGCCACCACTCCCCACCAGCAGGCAAGAACACCGGATCAGCAGGCCGTGGGAATGATCATGTGATCGGAGTCAGCATGAGTCATATCCAGTCGATTCTGAGCACAGCTACAATGATTCATAACTAGCCATCCCAGAACACAGCCACCTTGAGTCATCCGTGGTCACAGGCGAATGACTCTACATGACTCAAATGGAATCGTATGTAGTCGCATGGAATCATACGTAGTCGCATGGAACTTTCTTGTACTAGTGTTTGAAATGTATAAATACGACCCAGGATTGCCCATTAATATCATCCTACCTTTCGACCTCACTTCAGTTCAAACCGCCTCAGTTCTTCAGCCTCTGGCTCACATACTAGTACAGTTACTAGTCTATAAGCACCCCGTCTCACCGAACCCACATCTGGTACTTTGAATATCGGTTATTCGAGTACTCCTCTGCCTTCCGTCTTGTGAACCGCCGCATAGTACCTCGAGTATCGGTTATTCGAGCTACTTCACCGCCACCATATGTATGTCTTTGGGTTACTTGAATATCGGTTATTCAAGATAATCCTTTTGCCTCTGCCTCTGACACCGCCTCCGATCTCTGTCTCCACCTATGACTTCCATCTCCGCCTCCGACTCCGAACCCTCTACCACTCCCACATCAGTACCCCCACCCTCTTTGATTCCTAATTTTTGATCCACACCCAACAATTATATACAAACGCGCTTCTGTCGAGCCTTATATAATTTTCACTTGGATTTAATTTTTCGGGTGAAAATCTTTGTCAGTTGCACCTGCCCCTGACATAAGTGGAGCCCACTGCTCAGGAACCTTTTTTTATAGTTTTTCTTCAGATTAAAAGTCTGATTGGATCAATCTATATTTGGAATCACCCATCTGTTGATGCACGTTCCCCCTTACGGGAGAATCAACATACACCGCCACTGAACCACCCTCCGTCGATCACAGTCTTACCAGTCTTCTTTGAATTCCCTGAACCCCACCCCTCTTCCTTCCGAACCCACCGAACCCTCGAACCCAGCACTCTCTGAACTTCCATTTCCCTTTCCTGACTCTACTGATTTAACCTCCATTTCCTACGAACCACCTTCTTATTGCCTTCCTATTTCTCTCGACACTTTCGACTCCGACACCCAACCGCACTCTTCTCACCAGCCCCGATCACTTTCCCCTTCCCCCGATCCTTCTACACAGACTTCCTCATTTAGCCTTCTCGAATCAGACTCCGGATCACCCCCATCATTTTCCCTTCCATTATCATCCCGATCAACGCCACCACAGCCCCCCCAGTTACTTCCAGCACCACCAGTCATGTCTTTCCATCATTCCACCCGCTCTGCCTTGGATATGCCGGCGCGTCATGCTAAAGAGGCTCCCAAGACTTTCAGAGGGAAATACTCCAAGGTAGACATATTTCTTCGAACTTATGACAAGCTTCTAAAGAAATATAATGTCACCGATAGCACCGAAAGGTGTGAACTTATCCTCGAGTATTGTTCCACAGAAGTCACGGAGTTTATCAAGTCACTCAAGCACTACAAGGATCATAACTGGACCAGTCTCCGCGATGCGATTTGGAAATACTACGACGCAGAGAAGGTTGACTAGAAATACCACCCCTCTGATCTCACAGCCTACGCATGCAAGTGTGCAGGAAAAGCTCTCTATTCCATGGATGAATGGAAGAAGTACTACCGAAAGTATAATGCTATTTGTGGGAATATGGGAACTTCTTCTCTTACTGAGAATGAGAAGAATGGGTACTTTTGGCTTGGCATTCACAATCCCTGCGAGACGAGTTGCTTCCCCAAATCAACATCAAGGAACCCAACCGCAATAAACGTGATGCTCCAACTATTGACCAAGTATGCACGGTGGCTGAGGAATACTTCCAGCGCGATCAATTCCCTGTGAATTTACTGGATGCAAAAGGTTTTGGTCTCAAGGGACTTAAATCTTATGACAGTAATAGCAGCAGTAGTGACACTGACTCCTCCGACTCCTCCGACTCCTCTTCCAACTCTGAGAGCGACAGCGAGGATGATTGCAAATGGAAGAAGAAGCTGAAAGAAAAGGCGTGAAAAGGGAAGGCGGCTTGAAAGGCCAAGAAAGCCAAGCATGAGCCCAAGCCTCGATCTCTTGATAGGGATCACGACTTGAGTGCACGCGAGCGAGCTCGATCTACGAAAGTGGACAAGGGCACTGAAGAAGTAGCTGAGTTGATTCAGAAACTCAATGCCATGTCCATTTCAGATCTACACTACGGTGCAGTCTATTACAAGGCAATCAAACTCGATCCCTTGGTTGCTGAGTGTGTTGCTTGTAAGCCTCCTTGACCCACAGAGCCCAGACCTGCGCAGGTTTTTACTCAAAGGCAGACTCCACCGCACATGGATTACCCTCCGCGACAAGCCTGGAATGTTGAAGCCTCCTCCACTCCCGGTACTAGACCCAATAATTTCCCTCTGGCTAATACCCCTGGCCCCGCCAACGTTAATCCCCCTCCTCAAGGATGCTTTGGCTGTGGGCAATTTGGTCACCGAATTGGGGACTGCAAATCCATCAGCTCTTCATGAAATACTCCCTGACCCTTCGAAGGTACTCGGAGTAATCATGATCTTCCATATCTTCGGGGTGCACTGTGTTATTGAAGAAACCACGGATGTCGTCGAGTAATTTGTCCACCTTCACCGCTTTGGGTTGCCTGGGGATTGTTTCTGCTTCGTTGGTCAGGGTGACCGAGAAAACTGAGACTGTGTATGCAGAAACAGTTCCCCCATAGCTGGCGTACGAATTTTCGAGCATGGAAGCATAAGGATTAGATGTTAAGTGAGAGTCCGGGTCATTTCGAGTCGAGATATGTTGTATCAAGGTCTGATCCCAGTTAATCGCGACCATGGAAAATCCGCAGGCGCGATCTATCCAGTCCTCCGGGTCTTCCTCATCAACAGGGTCGTCAGGTCCCTTGGGTCTTCGTGAGAGTCCATCTGGTGCATGCGTGCTACCAGGAGTGTGCTGTAGATCGAAGTCGAAGAGCATTATGGCAGATATCCATCGATTAATTGTTGCATTGGGTTGTATATCCGGGTTATTGAGCATGCCTTTTATATACTTCGCATCGGTGCGGACCAACAAATTTGTTGCGCCAACCAAGTATAATCTATAAGCCCTTAGTGCCCTAAATAGGCCATATAGCTCGATCTTTGCCTGTGAATAGTGCGATTCATGTTCGTTCCACGTGATAGACCCAAAGTGTGAGGGGGTATTCCTTGCCGTCTTCGCCTTCCTGTAGCAGTATGAACCCGGCGGTGATGTATGATGAGTCTACCGAGAGAATAACCCTTCGCCCGGATCCATAGTCGATGCTCCGGATCGCGGGTGATTTGATGAGTATCTTCTTCAATATTTCCATGGCATATTTTTGTCTAGGACCGAATATAAAGTCGGTGTCCTTCCGGGTGAGTTCTTGTAGAGGTTTCGCATGTATGGCAAAATCTTTCTTGAAAATCCTCATCAACCCCAATGTCCCGAGGAAGGACCTGACTTCGGTTAGGGTTTCGCAGTCGGGCCAGTCATGGATCGCTTGAACTTTAGATTCATCTGGTGATTGTCCTACCACCAAGCATATGTGTCCTACCACTTTTATTTTGGGTACCGCGATGAAGGTTTTTCATGCGTTAAAAGTTCCCTCCGCATGTTTGATTCGGTGGGCTATATGGTTGATGTTCTTAAGATGCTCCCAAACGAACCTCCGGATCCCTGGATTCACAGGGATACATTCGTAGGTTCCCTGGTTGTCCTGATAATATGTCGTCCCGCCCTTTGCTGGTGTATCGTCCATGAATGGCTGGGTGATATGTGGTATTTCATCCTGTAATATGAAAGACACGTCCCCTTGTTGTACTTGGACAGAGTTTGACCATCTTTGAGGGAGAGTGGTGAGCCGGAGCATCCCTAGCGGGGATTGGAAGGTGGTGTAATCCTGCGATGCTATGTCCACTTCCCGGTGGTCGAAACCTACGAATAAGTCGAACATCCGGTATATTACTCTCCCACCAAATGATTCGGTGTATATTTCGAGGATTGGGGGACACCCCGCATCCCGAATCGTGACTTTATTAAGAGGTTTGAGGTTGTGTACTAGCCTGAGTGATGTTCCTTGGTTCTTGTCGACACAGAACCAGCTAGATCGATAGGAAGACGTCAAAGGTTCGTAAACTCCGGATGCGATTTTGGCTTTGATGATGTCTACGACCCAGTCTTGAATACCAGGCGGGATTGGAATGTTACACTCTTGCCAGGGCGTTGATAAGCTGGGAATCGGTACAAGGCCAAAACCACGCTTTTTGCGAATTATATAAAGAGCTATTATCAATTAGACTTGGATTCCCAGAGAGTAGGACTACTCCGAAGTACTAGTAATGTGTATAGCTATACGCGTAAGGACTAGGGAGCCTTAGATATATGGCGGTACTTCATTGAGGCCAACATATATTATCGAACCCTATAATTACTATGTTCTATGACGGACTACACACGACAGAGTAGTGTCGGCGAGATGTATAACTATACATATATTATCAAGGAGCTATGCAGTATGGCGGACACACCAATATATATTAATTGCACACAGGCAATCAACCAGGTATAGGTCGGACTGGGTATATGACATCATATATCAAGTCATGACCTTAGAGATCAAGCAGATCAGGGAGATCACCGACGGCAGGACACGGCTGATGGCCGAGTTTATCCGAGACGGACTTCCCGGGAATTCTCAACATAGTTACCCAATAGGGGTACTAAGTCTGCCAAGAAGGGTATCTCGGGCACATATTTCAATATACTCGAGTCGAGTCAATGCCAAGTAAGGCAGGTGTTAAACGACAGGCCAATGGCGTTAAAGCCTTGCTCCGACGGAGTTCCAAGAAAGATATAAATAGGACATATATCCCTAAATGTCAGGAACCGGCAATGTCGACAGGGAAACTCATTTCAAAACCCAAGAGACTGAGTCATCCGGAATGGCATGTGTTTAACAAGGAACCAATGGCATTAATACCTGGTTCCGGGCCAAAACTCCTAAAGATATATTTGGGTTGCAAAACACCCTAAATGTCAGGCACGGTTCCTTACATGACAACTACTCCACAAATATATATAGAATTCCGAGTCATGTATGAAACATATTTCAATTGTGCTGTCATGTAACATGTGTTTAACAGTAGATATGCTATAATTAGAGTAAGGACAATTAGTATATAAGTAGGTAGGATTCGTCGGATACAGGCAGTTCATGCACCCCCCACAGAAATCGGTCGAGACTCTAGTAGTGCCCACCTTTGACCAAAGGGCTGTTTGGATTCTTGTATTTGGAGACTCTCAGATACTTGAGCTTCTGTGATTAAATCTATAAGTGTAATCAGCATATTTTAGTGCAACTTTGGGCAATATAAGAGAACCATATAAGCAAATAGGATCGATATAAGCTATAAGGGTTTCGTATAAGTTGGCAATTGAGATATCAGAGGGATTTATAAGTCACAGAGTCAAAAGCTGCATAAGCCAAGTTTAAGTTGCAGAGACAGACACAGTACGGTACTCCCGTTCAAAGAGAAACGCATTATAACACAAATCATTACATTGGGACATTGTTGTTGGTTTTCTTTCAAGTCTATCAGACCGAAAACACAATATATATCAAAGTTTTACGACTTGAAATACATACAAAGGTCAATATATAAACACATCTTCAGAGCCTAATACTTGGACATCTCTGGACCTTATACAAAATATGTGGCTAGGCCTCAGACAGTGATTGATTGAGTTGGTTTGGGTGTTGGATTGTGGCTCAGTTGCACTCTCCTTTACACAAGTCGATTAGCAACTTCGCAGTTTGTTAGTTTGGCAGCACTATCATCTGGTGACCGACATAGGGGGTTACAGAGATAAGATATCGTTTATATCTTTGGATTATTGAAAAGTTGTCGAATATATATTCGTTTCAACAGTTTGAAAAAGCAGAGAATCATATACTTGGATCCTTGTAAATTAGGCCTCGAACACAGAGCCTATTTACAGAACATTATACAACCTGTCAGAAGAAAATCCTTCTAGAGCTACCTCTCCTGCTGAACCGGAGGAAACAGAACTTGAAGGTACTGGGACTTTACCAAAGACCTTTTGGGAAAGAAAGTCTTCACGGACAACATATACGGCAAAGGCATCTTCTGGAGATAAAGGATTCGCTTCCCTTGGAGCTCAGTCTAAAAATCTTTCAATAGCAGAAAAAGCTAGAAAGACAGCTGCAGTTCAAACAGGAGAAAGAGTCACCTCTAATCGAGCAAATACTGCATCTTCGCGCAGATCAGAATCTCAGACATCGACTTCCAATGCAGGGACCTCTTATATAAGGGGAACTTCATCAGTCAATCAAATACATCCGAGTCCAGGAGACTTGAACACTACAGTTACTACCATTGTACCTGCTACGTCCACAGTGACCAATCCAGTTGTAATTAATACAACATCCGTTACAAATATGGCTACTACCAGTTCAGCGAAAGTTTCATTCAAAGTGCCCCAGTCTTGGGACACGAATAAACCTAAATTCGATGGAGAATCCTCGGAGGATCTATTGAAATTTCTAGAACAAGTTGCGGAAGTTATAGAACAATCTGGTCTAAAAGATAGCACCGAGAAAAAGAATATGTTGGTCAAATTTCTAGACTCAGTAACCATTCGAGACGAATGGAAAAGTTTGGACACTTGGAAGTCAACTTCAACATATGATGAATTTCTCAAAGAAATCAGGACTATGTACCCTGAGCTACAAGACATAACTACTGGATCTATAGAAAGGCTTAAGGCGGTGGCTATGAAATATAGTAATCTTTCTGTTAATGAATATGGAAAGATCAAGAGATTTGGAGTGTCCTTTACCTTGGAAGCCAAGAAACTGGAAAAGCCTCCACAGATCTTGACCAATGCTAGTCAAGTCGAACTATATCTCTCTAGGTTCGAACCAGGATTTAGGGAGGAGATTCAGAAGATGATCAGACATCAGGAAGTGCTAGCAGATCAGAATGCAGCCGCGAATCCGCCGCCCATAGCCTCAAACCAGGTGAATAGGCGTGATAGCACTGTCCCACTGGCACAGGTGATTAAGGTCGCCGAAAGCATGGCAAATCATTGGTCCCCTTCCAATGCTCAACTGATAGGCTCATATGCTCCAGTTAGCACGGAAGAAATAACCAGAAACTCCTTGCCGCAGGTCGGCCCAGGACTTCTGAAAGTTAAACAAGAAATGGACCATGGATTCGCTGAGCTTAGGAATGAGCTTATGCAAAGCAGAGACAGGGAAGCTCTTAGAGAAAAGAAGACGGAGGCCAATCAGGCTCAAATAATCCGCACCCTTCAACAACTCGAAAGAGGCCCTGCTCCACACCAAGAGATCCCTGAATCAGGACAGTCTCGTAATAATAATCAAGGTCAAGATAATAGGCAACAGCAGAGACCTAATAGGCCTAATGAGGGTTCATGGAATCGGCCAACTAATGATGAATGTCATTATTGTCTATTGCCAGGCCATTATATAAATGATTGCCCGCATAAAGCAGCTCATATTGATAATGGATGACTCAGTATAGTTGGTGGAAGGACTCGTTTGGGGGATGGGTCATATATTCCTCGAGAGCCCTTCGGAAAAAGCCAAAGACAGAAGGTGGATGAGCATTATGAGCGGAAGATGGGGCAAAATCAAGGAGCACCACCTGTCCAGTCGAATTATAATAGCCAGTCTCAGATGCTGCCAGGCATTATGCATATCTTGCAAGAAGATTATGACAATCAATTTGGACAGATTGACTATAAATATGATACGACACAGGATGAATTACGTTCCTTAAGGGTGCAGAATCAGGCCAATGTAGTTCAACAGAACATGGTTGCGACGCCGCGATATGAAGCAATACCGGCTTACCCGCCATATATATTGCCCACTCAACAGCCTCAAATGACGATTCCTCCCATTTTGAATCCCACCTCGCCAGCAGCTCAGTTGCAGACTTCTCCTGAAGTTCAACAGTTTATTAGGGGAATTGAATATGGAAGAAGGATGGCTATGGAAAACTTGCCAGCCACTCAAAACCAATTCGTTACTACTAGACAGGATGTAAAGGATGGGGCCCCTGCCCCACCGGGTTTCTAGATCGTTCAGGGATGGAGGCTAAGTCTGGAAAGACTAAGTGGGCCAAACCTCCTGAGAACCGGAAAGAGGCCAAGAATGCGGATATGGATATGGATTGGAGAACAAGAGTGACAAGGGGCGACAGTGTTGAGGCTGGAGATAATGGAGATGAAGATATACCCGCTGTAATTAAGCCGACTAGGCCTAAAGCAAGTATTGAAGTTGTTGATGATGAAGACAATATACCCGCTAGTGTGCCCAATAAGTTTCCGTTTAAGGGGATTCTGGAAAGGATGACCCAAGACGAGATTAATAAGGCCGCTAATGATAATAAGCTAGGGGAGCCTAATCCCAATAAGAGAGAACCCAGTTACCAAGTAAGAGCACCCTATCAGCAGGATGGGGTAGGCAGAAAATTCTTGGATAAAATCATGAATACTCGGATAGAAGTTTCAGTGAAGGATCAATTGGCGGGGTCTCCGGCCTTTGCTAATGAGCTCAAGAAGGTCCTTACTAAAACCAGAGTTCAAGTTCCTAATAATAAGGGAACCAGAGAAACACTGATGGTACAGGAAGAACCGCCTTTGCCATTTGAACTAGACGATGATTTTGACTTAACCTTGGAATATGATGCCATTAAACTAGAAGATCTTCCGTTAGTGGATAATCTATGGCTATCTACAGATGCATCAGTAAATGGAATACCAGATGGATCTATCATGGTCCCGGATCCCTATATGCAGTATCTCAAGAGTTTACCACCAGGAGAAGCCCCGAAACAAGTGTATGTGGCAATGGAGTCTACATCATTAAGGGCTATATTTCCATTAGTAAATGGCCAAATCAAAGTAGAGTCCGTAGTGGACAGTGGCTCCCAAATAGTATCTATATCTTTAGAGGATGCAGAAAGGTTACTGCTGACATGGGATCCTGATATAAATATTGTCATGCAGAGTGTGAATGCGCAGCTAGAGAGAACAGTGGGACTAGCTAAGAATGTTCCCTTCCTCTTTGGTGAGGTAACTGTGTACTTGCAATGTCATGTCATTAGAAAACCCGCATATCATATACTACTGGGTAGGCCGTTTGATGTTTTAACTGAAAGCACCGTGCAGAATAAAAGAGACGGCTCTCAAGTAGCTACTATTAAAGACCCGAATACGGGCAAGCGGTGCTCAATGCCCACTCATACGCGTGGAAAGGTGTCTCAAAGAACAAGACCAAAGGCCACGGTAGAGGAAGTGGAAGATGAAGAGGATGATCACAGACAAGGCAGAAACGAGGAGGGTTTTCAGAAATCTTCGATGAATTGATACAGAGTGTTCAAAGAGGAGAGCTAGGGTTAAAGTTCGGCTTTAACGATAAAAAGGAAATCGAAATCCAAGGATATATAAAGCCCAAAAATGGGTCAGAGTTTAAAGAAGTTGAACTGGCTGCAGCATATATGACAGCCTCTGAAGATATTGAAGCATTTAGAAAAGATGAGCCAGCGGCGCAGCTATTTCATGAATATATGAGTCAAACAGAAGGCTCTCATAGCATATTTACCTTCGAAGAAAGCACGGCTCTACCTATAACAAATAGGAAAGCGTGCAGAAGGTTTTGCAGAGGTCTCGGGAAGATTCATACTACAGAAAAAGGAAGGCGCTGTGTTTGCTGTGATTCAGCAGATTTCATGGTACCCAGATCCACGGAAGGTACAAGGCCGGGTATGGCAGCACCAATTAAAACCAGGAAAGAGATGCTAGCAGAAGAAGAAGCAAAAGAAAAACAAGAACACGAAGAGGTCAAAGCTGCTAAGGCAGCGTTCCTCGGCAAGAAGTATAAACCTAGCGGCCCTAAGGGCCTCCTAGCAATTCTAAACCGATAAAGAATCATTACGAATCCAACTTTCAGCGATTCAGCAAAAACAATTGCTCAATATATTGTATGACGCAGATATATAGACATAATATACTGCTAAGACACGGAAACAGAGGCTAATGAGCGTGAAGACGGTCTATAATCGCGAGTGGGTGAGATATAGAAGCCGAGAAATCGTGAAATATGATGGAGGGCAGGGATAAGATGATAAGAAATGAACTGCACTAGTGGCACCCCGCTGAGGCATGCGGTACACAAGCAGTGCAGTTCACTGGCTTGGAACTGAAAAGAAATTATGAGAAAGATGACGCAACCAGTGAAGAAATCAAATACTCACATAGTCAAAGTGGACAAAGGAAGGTCGTCCGGGTACAAATACGGGAGCGACAGAGAGTCGGGACTAGCTGAGAATAAATTAAATATATATTCAGGAAGAATAAATGAAGAACTCACTGAGTAAAAAGAATGCTCTTGGAAGCACCGCTGTCAAGCGTGGTCTTGGACCACTCCTTGGGAACAAGAAGGCCAGAAAGGCGCTCAAGTTCAACAAGGAGCAGCTCACGATTACCCAGGAGTTGGGCAATCTGGTGGAGCTCGGCAGCAAGCTGAGTTTCGACATTGGCGTACATGCAACGGAGAGCGGCATCAGAAGCGATGATATTCTGACCCTGTTCAACCGCCCGCCGCCCACGAGTAACAGTCTCAGTGCTGACAGGGTTCTCCTGGACGAGATCCTTTGCTATTTCTTGATTAATACACGAAAATTTGAAGTCCTTCATAGGGAGCTTCTCACCTTGAAATGAGAATAATGAGTCTTCATAGGAATATTTAGAGTTGCGATGAGCACGCTTACGCGGGGCTTTAGTTGGCATCTCAGCATCGATGGCCTTGGCTTCACCAGAGCTGGTGAGCATGATAATCTTGGACGCCTTGCGATATTGAGGGGTGTTAAAATCCATCCCCTTGGTAAACATATAGGGTAGACGTACAGTGCCAGAACGAAGGGCAGGATGCGCCTAAGAAAGACTCAGCAAGTCAGTAAATGCATATATATAAAAGAGAAGAGACGAACCGGTTTGATAACCTCAAGGGAGGGAGACCTGGCACGCTTGGAAGAAGTCGTGCCGGTACCGCTGTCGACAGAAATCTCGGCTGAGATAACTGAAGAGTCGACAAGCATCTTGACCATTTTTACTAAGGAGATATAACTCATAATAAAATGGGTACTCACAGGATCGCCGTCGCCTTCTCCATCACCCATGGGACCGTCTTGGTCGGCAGCAGCAGCGTCGCTTTCGCCTTCGTCATTGGATTCGACGGTGGGCTTGCTGACGACACGTTTGCCTTTACTCTTGCCCTGAAATATATCAACAAATGACTGGTACAATAAAATATATATGGACATACCCTCGTAACTGGACCAGGATTGGCAGTAGCAGCCTCTTCAAGGGCAAGACACTTTTCCTCACGGTTATGAGCACAATCAGCATCGGCCTGACGCGCTTTGGAAGCAGCAACGACCTTAGCATTCTTCGAAGCGGCGGCAGTGGGCTTGGAAGGGGCCTTGGAGACGGATTCCTTAGAACTGCCATCCTCCTTGGCAGCCTTCTTCACCTTCCTGCGCTCATGACGAAAAACACTGAATTGGTCGGTCAAGAAACTGACGGCCTGCAGCCCTTCCGAAGTCTCTCCATCAGCGACAGGAGTATAAGCCAACATCGCACTGCGCATGGCATAAATACCCTCGCGGAGGGGATAGGAATTGAAGCAGATCTCGGGATATGGGTGCAAGTTGGTCTGAGATATTTAACGTTAATATATTATATATCAAGTAATAAAGAACGAAAACATACCGTCACAACAATGGCCCTGTCCAGTGTATGAGCTAGCTTGTTGACGTTGACATCGGTATCTTTCTTGTCCTTGGTAAGAGAGATGATGAGCTCGTAATAGTCGACGGCGTCGTGGAAGAGACCAGCAGGAATGCCGGGAGGTGCTTTGTTGGAAGAGAAGTCGGGGGCAGTGGAAGTCATGTTCAGGAAAGGGAAGAGAGTGAAGATGCTGTTGAAGGGCGTCCAATACTGCATCCTTTATACCGGAATGACCGCCGAAAGGAATATATAAAATCCGGACACTCCTAGATTAAGAATAACCGCGGACGGTTAAGATTAAAGAAAGGGGGAGAGGGCCTGACTTGGCAATATTTTGCGAATTAGATTTAATAGTGGAGCAGGGCAGAAATGTCAAGAAGACAGGATTATAGGATTGAGGAAGACAAATACACTCCAAAATGCCAAGTGCTGAGAGAAATAAAGAGTTCCTGGAAGCTCCGGGTTCCTATAAGCACCACTAGAGGAGCGAAGTCAAAGTCCCTAAACTATTTATAGTAATATAGGACCAAAGAAACGAAGTAAAGACGTTCGGACAAAAATATATATCAGAACAACAGTGAGCCAAAGGGACTGGAAAGGATCTAGAGCGGCTAGGACGAGTCTATAGCGAAAAGGGTAACTGAGGAATCTACTGTGAAGTACACCGAAACCCATAAAGTAAATATAGCGGCCCTGAGGGCCTCCTAGCAACTTGAAACCGAAAAGGGGTCGTGAGAATGCAGTTCTCAAGCGATTCGGCAAACACTTGTTCATCAAGGTGAAGCCAAGTATGGACCTGATCCGTAAGAAAGTCGTAAAAGTCGCTGAGAAGGGATAGCCGAAAAAGATATATATTGACAAGGAAAGCCAGTATAAGAAAACGGCTAGACAAGATATACATATATAAAATTACTATTCCGAATCAAGGTCTGGAACTAAAGTAACACGACGGAACAGGACATTCAGGAAGAAAATATGGTCGGTAATCATACTGATTGTGTGAAAAGGATAAAGATCTGAGATCCACTTATCGCGAAGTTCGACAAGGAAGGGGATATCGGTGATCTGGGCGAGATAGGTGATATATTCCCGTTCGCGGTCCTTGTAGAGGTCAACAACGGACTCGTAAAAGATACGAGGCACGAGAGGGTACAAAGCGGTGAACGAGGTGTAGTTGCGACCGCATTCTCCATCTGGAATCAGAGATATATATAAGTTCCGAAGGAAGTTGGAGAAATATATTCACGTACCAGCCCAAGTGAGGTCATGTTCATCACGATGCTGGATCCAGCGTTTGTACGAAAGGAAGGAACATTTGAAATCCATGCGATGCTCGCAGGTAAGGCAGGGCTAGGCCCAGCCGCGAGAAGTGCAAGTGGCTCCCTGCTTGGTACAGCAGTTACAGGAGACATTAGCCTGGGGATATATAAGGCGAGAGAAGGATATATATAAGCAAGGACGTACACCGCGGTCTAGAAGCATGAGTTTAGCAGCTTCGGCATCGGAGCATGTGTCATCGTCGGGAGGGTCCACGTCGTAGCCGCTATTCAGCTCAATATATCGTTCATACCAGTTTGCTTCGTCGTCGATAGACATGGGAAGCGGAGAGTAGGGAAGAATGAGTGAATGGAGGTAAAAGACCCTTTATATATATATCGGACTCAGGGGTGTCTAAGAAAAAGTACTTAGGCTAGGGGAATTGGGACAAATATACGTCCATCAACTAGACCAGGCAGGAAATATACACGAACGAAGCACGCGGAGAGAACAGTAAGCTCCTCCAAGTGCGATGGTAGTGATATATATAGAGAGATATCAGTTGGAGTGATGGGCTTCAGCTGGTTTGGAAAAGTAGTCGGGACGTAGCCTGATACTTTTATCGCATGGGATAATGAAAGCAGGATATATATATGCGTGCGAATTTTAGTATGGTGTGCATCAGCTCATACAAGTAGAAAACCAATTTCTGCATTAATAGGGACTTGTAGAGTGAAGCTGGCCTCGGCTTAATTAGGGATAACGCTAAACCTAGGTTTAGGGCTGTCACTAATGGGTATGAGGGCCGTGGTGCGCATAGCCAAGACTCAATAAAGAGGCTTGCAGAAAAATTGAGGCGAAAGCCTCAACAAGGCGACAAGACATTTCTAAATAAATTACAGCTAATAACAGTACCGAGGGCGCGGATGAAAAAATTCCCGTTTTGGGATATTTTTGATCCCCGCGACCGATTTGCCCATAGCTCAACGAGTATTGCGTCAATTGACATAAAAACTATATAGGAATGACCGCCTAATCCATGCGCAATTAGTGATAGAGCCAAAGTAGAAAATAAATCATATCTTCAGGTGTCTTGAGAAACTAGGACTTTTGAGTGAAAATCTGGGCTAGCATGCCCAGATCAGATCCAAATGAGTTGGAATTTTGGGAGGGAGTGTTTGTAACTACTCCAGTCAATGTCATAGGGCCAGAATTGTGTATAAGAAATTCCCTCAGCTTTGTAGCCCTCTGATACCAATTTCAGTTCAATTGAGGGTTACAAAGCTGGAGGAATTTCTTATACGCAATTCTGGCTCTATGACATTGACTGGAGTAGTTACAAACACTCCCTCCCAAAATTCCAACTCATTTGGATCTGATCTGGGCATGCTAGCCCAGATTTTCACTCAAAAGTCCTAGTTTCTCAAGACACCTGAAGATATGATTTATTTTTTACTTTAGCTCTATCACTAATTGCGCATGGATTAGGCGGTCATTCCTATATAGTTTTTATGTCAATTGATGCAATACTCGTTGAGCTATGGGCAAATCGGTCGAGGGGATCAAAAATATCCCAAAACGGGAATTTTTCATCCGCGCCCTCGGTACTGTTATTAGCTGTAAGAGATTAGTCAGATGGTCTCAAGGACGGAGCAATCAAGGTGGTTATACATTAAAAACTCTACCCAAAGACAACAGGGAAATACTACTATAAAAAGATCAGGGAAACCGAAAGGTTTATGATGAAATAAAGTGAGTATGTATGTTGGGATAGAGGTGTCAGAGTCAGGCATGCAGCGAGTAAGTAGATAAAAGAAAAATTAGGAGGCGGCAGGAGCTGCCCCTGACGAAAAGTCCGCAGATTCGAGCGGAGCGACGTCACCACCCGAAGTGTCCATAGCATCGGCAGCGGGAGATACGGGGCGAGAACCTGCAACAGAAAACCGGCCGATGGGACGAGGCGCGGCTGTGGGGCAAAGGGGTATCCATGGCGTCGTCCGGGGCCTTATCCAGAGCAGCCATAGTGCGGTCGCCAGCCTCGAGCCTGGGGCGAAGATAATTTTGACGGGCTTCGGTCTGCTTGCGATGGAAAGCCGTGACGGTGAGGTCCAAGGTTTCGAGGACGTCGACATCGGTGGGCACCCCGGTAAAGCGGGCTCGAAGTGTATCGAGGCTGGTAATTTGAGATACGTCGACGATGTGCTGGGCCAGGTATGCGAAATCGCGAGTATATTCAGCCTCAGCGCGGGCAGCAAGAGAGAGCTGGATGTCGAGGCGACGACGCGAGGAGACACATCGCTCGACGGCCTGTTCAGTCTCTAAAAGAAATATAAGGAAAGAGAGAAAAGCGGAACCAAAGGCGCTTACCAGAAGGGCCCAACTGAACGAAAGGGAGCAGCTGCTCCTGCTGGAATTCGTTCTCACGCTCACTAAGATTGAAGTTGCAGGGCGAGCCATTCGTGATAATGCAGTTATAACACTTGGCCTGGTAACCGCGGAAGAGGCAGCGCTTGTCGCGAGTGACACAGTAGGTGCATGCGAAGCGAGGCTGGAAAGAAGTTAGAAAGAAAAGAAAATAATTAATAAGACCTACATGGACAATTGTGAAATAAGTAGCATGCTCAAAAGCATCGAACATGATGTGTGGAATAGGCAGGTTGGACCAAGTGGTCAGCACGTTGGCCTCGTTGCGGGGGTTGTGCTTGCGACGCGGGATGCAGTGGCCCACAGTAGAATTCATGAATTCCAGGGCAGAGCGGTCAGCCTTGTGGTCGGCGAGCTCGCGGAAGTCAGCCTTCGACATCGTAGAGGTATACGGATTGAAGTATTTCGGGGCGCGGTCGGCATATTCATCAGGCGAGTCCTCGTCAACCACAGGCTCATCGGTATCGTCGTTGACAGGTGCTGCAACCTCTTCGACCTCGTCGGTGGAAACTGGAGTCGGTGCGCGATGTTTACCCTTGGGCGCAGGCTTGGCCGGGGTCGGTTTGGCGCTCGAGCGGGTCGCGGTGGACTTGGGGGCTGCAACAGGTGCAGGGACGTTCGCGGGTGGTCTACACGAGGAACCGGAACGATGCGTGCGGCTTGACGACCCAGATCTGATAGGGTTATTGATTGTGAGGTCCGGGCGTGGAGGGATGAGGACGTACGTGTTGTTGGAACCGTGTGCTGGAGCCTATATGAAAGGAGAGAGAATGGTTAAGTCTAGTACTCGAAAACGAGAAATAAAGGAGTCTTACCCTAGGAATGGGGCCCTTGGGCTCTACCTTGATTACTTTGTCGGCCAGGGTGACCTCGTCATCGGAGGAATCGCGTTCGCTCGCGGAGATTCGAGACTTCTTGCGAGGAGGGCTAGAATCGGCCTCCAGGGCCTGGAAATATTTGAGACGCTCGGCCAGGAACTGACGGATCTGGTCGTCGGTGAAATGACTGTTGTTGGCATCGGCCGCAGCGGTGGCCTGGATGTCGTCGAGGGAAAAGTCGAGCTTGGACGGAAGCGAGAAAGAGGCCAAAGGAGCGGGATACTATAGTAGACATAAAACGCGAAGCCTAGGGATAGGAAGGGAAAAGACGCACGAGTTTGCAGTCAGCAGCATCCGGCTTATAAGCCAGCCATTCCCTCTCCACATCCTTCTCGTCGACACGGTCCACTAGGTCACCGATCTTGTACATGAGGCCAAGGAGGACGGCGGGCATCATGAATCCGTCATTGTAGCGATACACATGAGCCGTCTAGGATAAGAAAAGAGCGTTAGACAGAGTGGCAAGGGGTTGCCACCCAAGAAAAGGGACGTATGATCCACGGAGCTGCGTTGGAGAGCAGATTCTTAGCACGAATGGAGGTGTTCCCGATGGCAAGTTTGCGAGGGTCCACAGCAGCAGCGATGAGCTTCAGAGCGAGAGGGTGGCGCAGATAGTACGCAGGATCGCAGAGATCAGGCGAGACCTCCAACGAAGGCTCAGAGATCGCGTCAGGAGAGAAAGCATAAGGGTTGGGAGTTCTAGGGCAGTGATATCAGTAGCTAGAATTAATTCTGTCTTTGTTTTTCAAACAACTTTAAATTAATTTTCTTTCTAACTCACATACATGTACTACAGCATAAACTGACAGGGTAATATTAATTCCACAGATAATGAAATAGAAGACAGAGTCAGCAAGAATGAACACGAGGAAAAAGAATGAAACTTACAAAAAGTAAAATTAATTTTGTTTTGGCAGAATGAATCTGGATTAAGAGTGAGTAGAACAGAACTTTGAAATGAATCTGGATTGGAATGGAACTTACAGAAAGTAAAATTAATTTTGCTTTCATCTGGAATGAATCAGGATTGAAGAAGAAACATGGGCAGGGTGGAATTAAAAATCTACTCAGTGGAATTAATTTCATGTTGGAAGACAGAATGAATCTGGACCGAAGGATGAGTTAATCTCGATGCAGAATGAAACTTGCGCGAAGCAGAATTAAAACTCACACAGAGTGGAATTTATGTCTGGAATTAATTTCGGCTTGAATTATAATTATTTAAATGAACAAAGACACGGCAATGTACCTCCCGCAACTGCATGCAGACTGGTGAGGTTGGTGGATGACAACGACGAAGGCGGCGCAGAAAAGCTTCGCGAAAGCGGTGGGGAGATGGCGCGGTCACGTGGAGAACAAAAATCGAGAGCGCGGCGCCTGGAGACCACGAATGTTCGAGTAGTACGCTGCGGAACGTCTAAATGTCAAATTTAGGGGTCGATGCCGCTGCTGCACTCCGCAGACATCTCGCGAAGTAGTTTCATAACATGTGTAGGAAAGTATAAGTACACTGTAGAGAGAATAAAGAGGTGAGTGATACCCACATATCGTGAGTACTTGAGACGCAAAAAAGCGCCCCGTGCGCGAAATTGAGCGCAAGGGTTCACGTAAGATTCGATTGAGTGCCGGTAACTCCGTAGGTTGGCTGGAATCTTTTGCGGTGGCACCAGGCACGCGGCGAACTCACTGCCAGTGAACCATGAAGACCATTGCCACGCGAAGTGGCGCCAGCTGTCTGACAAGGTTAAGTTCTGAGTCTGACACACAGTCAGGCCGGAGACAAGATCTGAACAAGAGCCCAGAGCTTGAATGGAATCGGTGGTTGGGAGATGGTGGTAGAGGTGAAAGAGAGACGAGACGTGTTTTGCTTTGGCATCAGTGGCCATCATTGTTTCTCATTGTTTTGCCAAAGAGTCCAATCGTCATTTGATTATTGATGGCAGCTGACAACACCTTCTTCTTTCTGCCACCTCCATCTGCAGCAAATCGTTGTGGTCTACGTGCCCCATCTTCAGCTTCCAGTTGCGCCCGGCACATGGCTTTCATGTCCTGCTCCCCTAGTGGCCGCTTGCAGGCGCTGCGTTTCGCGATTGAGCCGCTCCGGCCCGCCCGAGCCTTCGCTTTGATGTTCCAGTGGCACCAGCTACTCGTCTCCGAGCCCCACGACCGCAATACACCCACGGTGCGTCGCACCCCTTTACAAGGGAAAAACAAGCTTGCACCAGATGCCGAATCAAGTGCTCATTTTTTCTTCCTGCTGTGTGGGCTTTTTCACTCGTAAGTTCCATCACCCCTCCCGAACTAAGTATGCGCTAAATCTGTGCTTCAACCTATATTATTTTGTCTTCTTCCACTGTGCACCGGCCAACCCACAAGCTTTGGGGTCCATAGACCCGCGTATGTACTTATTTCATGGGAAATGTGTATTCTAATACGTTTTCAAGGCAAAGCTGCCAAAATTTTGTCGATTCAAGTCCTCGAAGCTGCGAATACTCTCTGCTGCGCGATGCAAGGACTACTGTCTCGATATATACACTTTAATTCCACTTCTTATTCACATTCCTCTCAACTTCCAATTTCATACTGCTGAGCCAATTTCCGTTTCGTTTACAGTCTCATATCTTCATTCCCATTTTGTATTGACTGTTGACCCCATCACCCATCCCTTTTCATTTTATAATTCATGTTGATTTACTTTCGATTCCAAGTCACCCAAGACATACCTATTGTGTCCCACTCGCTGGATTTTCATTTTCATTCTCATCCTCATTCTCATTTCAGTTCACGCCGACTACTCTTGTTCTTCATTTTGTGTATTCACATTCATTTCAGTTTCATTTCCATTCAACTTTCATTTTCATTCCTCACTATTTAAATATACAGCACTGGTTGAACAATTCACTTTTTAGCTGGTAGGTATTGCAACAAGAAGACAGAATTAATAGATATTGGTTTGTAAAACAAATGGAAATTTAATTTTAACTACTGAGGAGGATGAGAAGGGAGAACAAAGACGGTGGACTAAAGTCGAGCCGACCTGAGTCAGAAACTGCGCAGCCCTGCACGGCAGGGGCTGGCCGTTGAATGGAAAAGCGAAAGAGATTCGCTTAGCAATATTCCATCACAGAAGTGTCCTGATTTGGATATAAGCGCTGCCTTGAGGCAAAATAAAACAGGGAGGGACTTACCAAGGTCTGGCTCATGAGCCATGAAAACACCAAGGACGAACTCGCCAAATTGAGACGAATCCAGAGGTACCCATAAATAGACAGACGGAGGCAAAAATGTAGTGTTGCCACGGCTTGGCTTCAAGCCGCTAGCCGTGCGAGCCGAGCCGAAAATTAGCCGAGCCGAGCCAGCCGGCAAGTCCAAATTAGGCAATCGGCTTTCACGGCTCGGCTACGGCTTAAGCCGGCTCCAAGTCGACTTGAGTCATGACTTCAGACCAGATTTGGAATATAAGTGAATCCACCCCAGTATTATACTTTTTGCAAGTTCTCGAAGTCTATCTTGCTAGAAAGCACTCATGAAATATCTATCTGGGCCTCTATGCTGCTTTTCAATGGCCTTGATCTCGTACCTTGCCCACGATGCCTAATTAACTTCAACACCGACCGCCAATACATTTCTGCCACAGTCTGCTGGTGTCTACGACTCAAAATTAGCGGGTTTCCTGGGCATCTCTGTTCTGGGCAGCATGGATCTACCATTTCTTTATTCTTCTCCCACTTTGAAACAAGAAAGGTCAAACATATTCATCACACATCGACTTTAAACTTTCAGGGCTGCAGACGGTGAGAGCGCTGGATTGCATGGCAACCCACCGCATTTATATAGCTTTTCTTCGCTTTTCCTTTCCTCTTTACCTCTGCTCATCCCTCTAGTTCCATACCATTCGTGCGCGGAGGAAGCAACTTGAGTGCCTCCATGCGGAATAATGCCTCTGCGCCGTGTGCAGCCGACTTCGCGAACCCTTCCTGGTGGTGCGCTTGAGACAACTTTCCAGCTTGGTAAGTAGTCTTCTTCCGCTTTTCTTTCAAAAAAATTAATCTGTTTACTGTCTCGTACCAGACACCGCCACTCCGCGCACCCCTCCGGCCCGACGACAACGCACGCGTACACGGCAGCCTGTCGGCGATGACAACACTGGGGCGGATCCAAGTCCCATGCGTACTCGCCGACGGCGATACCAGGAAGAACCAACTCCAGTAGGGGAAAGAGATGCAGTGCTGACCAGGCAGCAGGAAAGTGCATCAAGTACAACATCTTTCTACAGCGGTGAAATTCTTTGACACAATTTCTTCTTCAGATGATCCGGCTTCCTCATTCCGTCAGACTCCTCAGCAAACAGTGGCTAGGACGAGGGGGGCACAAGTACCCGTGGCCTCCGGCTCTCAAAATGTTGATAGTTCCGCACCAGGTATGGACACGTACAACTGTCAAGTACTTGGTCTCACGATTCGTAGCTACTCCTACACCTGCAGAGCGCCACCGAGACTTGTTTGACTCCGATTCTGATGGTAATGAGACACCAGCTCGGCGGCGACGACGTGTCCGATTCGCGGACGCGGCCTCTTTTACCTTGTCGCCCCTACCTTCTCCCAATTCAGCGATCACCCCTGCGAATCAATCTCCTGCTTTTTCGACCCCCTCCCGCAGCCCAATGACTCGCAGCATGCCCCTAGGCTCGGGCCAAACGAAAAGCAGGCGATCCTTCACACACGAAGCATTTGTCGACGCGATAGTTGAGTTCATCATTGGCGATGATCAGGTGCGTATCATGGTTCGGTGAACTGCATTATATTAATGTCGTTCAGTCTATCAATGTTGTTGAGAACGAACAACTACGGGCGATATTTCTAATGCTTCGAGACGACCTCAAGGACTCGGACATCCCTCATCGCACAACCATCCGGAACCGAATTATGCAGCTGCTGGATGAACATTTGGATCTCGTTGAAGCGGAAATTGCTGTACGTGCACAAGTCGAGCTGTCCGCATACCATTCACACTATTATTAGGCTGCTCCGGGGAAAATGTCGACGACAATGGACATTTGGACTGATCAAAGGCTGAGGCCCTATATGGCGATCACCGGCCATTGGATTGAAGCCAAGATTGTCGAAACTCCATCGGGTCCACGATACGCCCTCAAACTTCGCTCCGCCTTAATAGGTTTCATCCGTGTCCCGGGCCATCATGACGGGGAACATCTTTCGCAAGCTTTTTTGCATGTCATTGATCGCATCCATGCTGCAGGGAAGGTGAGCTCTCTTATATCTGAAGTGTACCCTCATTGATTCCATGCCCAAGTTGGGCTGGGCTTCCCTCGACAACGCCCCGAACAATGATACATTTATGCTTTGGCTTGAAATGGAACTCAGGCGGCGGCGTATTCCTTTTTCTAAAACTGACCGGCGTATTCGGTAATACTCTTACACAATTGTTTTTTGCTCTCCTGGCTGATGTCGACTTATTCTTCCCATTCACTAGATGTTTCCCACACATTGTACATTTGGCGTGTCAGGCTATTTTGAAAGCGATAACCGATACAGATTTTGCCGATGATAACGTGGTCAACTTTGAACCTCGTGGGCGTCCAGCAACGACATTTATGGATGCGATTGACCGGGATCCCATCGCCACACTTCATGCCATTGTTCGTCAGGTAGTGATTTTTTTCTGCCTCATTGGTAACTTGTCCTCAGTCTTCCTATTCATTAGATCCGGTCGTCTTCACTGCGGAGACACTTCTTTTCAGATGTCCTTAAGGCTCTCAAACTCAAGGACCTCGAACTCCTTCGAGATGTAATTACCCGGTGGTCGTCAACTTTGCTAATGATTGATCGTGGCCTCCTTCTTCGACCAGTGAGTCAAATATTTCATGATGGACTAACAGCCTAACGGATCCATAGGCCATTGATCAATTTCTATCTAGCAATGAGTTCGAAGATCTCCAAAAATACAAGTTAGGCGACTATGAGTGGGAGGCTTTGGAAGTTTTCAAGAAGATTTTGGACGTCAGCTGTCTTTTTTCCGCATTTGTTGATTGGCCTGCTCACCGGACAGACAGGTGCCACACGCCTTTCAGCAGAAGTTATCAGCGGAAAAAACACCCACCCTCTGCAATGCCCTACTGGCCTTCGAAGCGATGATCACTAAGTGGGAGCGAATGCAACTGGAGTATCCCCAGATTGCCCACATCATCCAGAAAGGCCTCGACAAGCTTGGTTCTTATCAAGAACGCCTCGAGCGTGTTCCGGCGTATGTGCTGGCAATGAGTAAATCTTTTTTTTTTCGGGTTGCATCAATTTAATCTGGCTTCCTTTAAGTCGTCAATCCTAGAATCAAACTTCGATGGCTCAGTCAGTTTAGACCAGAGAAAGTTGAATGGGCGAAAAAGCTATTTAAGAATGCGGTATGTCATTTAAATTAAACGGCGGCACACAATCTTGACAAATTGACAGCTTAAGGAGTACGACAATAATCCAATCAGCTCACCAGTTCGACCAACGTACAATAGCTGGGCAGATGAGATCCTCGGTCTCGATGATGCTGCTCCCTATGGAAACGGCCAAGATAGTATAGACGAGGAGATTAGTTCCTATCTTACTGATCCACGGGCCGGTCTCGATTCTTTGATTACTGGGAAGTAAGTATGGGTCAACTAATGGTCATGACCACACTCATCTCCCCTCCTCAGGAAAACCAATTCCGCTACCGAAGAATATTTGCACTGGCCCTGGACATTCTGCCAATACAGGGATCAGCCGTGCCATGCAAGCGGGTGTTCTCTTCTAGCGCCGAGACTGACACACGGCGACGCAATCGAACCACCCCCGAGCTCATGGAAGCATTGCAATTGTTGAAATTTTTCATCAAGCAGGGGAATTCCCTTGACTTCACAGCCGGAACGAGCAAAGAAGCTGAAATCAAGTGGTTGGAAGAGCTCATGGGGAGCAGAATGTTGTTCCGGAAGATATTACTTCGTTCATAGCTTCCTTACTTGCAGGCGAATAGATTTGGTTCTGACTCAATTATAGAAAGCACAATGCAGCGACTTGCATGCAGGCAGTGGTATCGAGTATCTCAATTCGTCATTCAAACCAACATAATGTATGATTCAATGATGTGTATGTGTGTACAGAGACGGCAATTCAAGTATGACCCAACGAGACAAACAGAGCAGAAGTCGTCGGCCCCACGCTCAACCGGTCCAACCCCTCTCACTGCTGAACAGCCGCACCTTCGAGCGCGCCCATGTGCGGTGCATCTCGAGCTGCCCATATGCAATGTGCACCGCGGTGAACGGGTCCACGAGGCAGTTACACGCGAGCAGTGTGAAGGCCAAGCCCGCCCACGCGCATGCCACATGCAGGGTGAGCATGAGAACAAAGAGCGCGTGGATGGCGGCGCAGGCAGCGAGGGGCACGAGGGGCACGAGGGGCACGAGAGGGAGGCGCGTGAAGGAGGCGGGGGCGGCGCGCTTTAGCGCGAGGGCGTCCGCAGGCAGCGGATCATGAAACTAACCGGTGCTCTCCTTCTGGATGTTGTAGTCGGAGAGAGTACACCCGTCCTCGAGCTGCTTGCCGGCGAAGATGGGGCGCTGCTGGTCATGGTGGATGCCCTCCTTGTCCTGGATCTTCGCCTTCACGTTGTTGATGGTGTCAGAAGACTCGGCCTTGAGCGTAATCGTTTTGATGAAGATCTGCATACCGCCGTGCAGACGGAGGACGAGGCGGAGTGTCGACTCCTTGTAGTCGGACAGGGTACGGCCGTCCTCGAGCTGCTTGCCGGCAAAGATAAGGCGCTGCTGGTCAAGTGGGATGCTGTTGTGGTATTAGATACAGCAAATGATGGACAAAAGAGACAATGTACCCCTTCTTATCCTGGATCTTGGCCTTGACGTTGTCGATCGTGTCGGACGACTGGACCTCCAGCGTGATGGTCTTGCTGGTGAGGGTCTTGGCGAAGATCTGCATGCCGCCACACAGACGGAGGACGAGGCGAAGTGTTGACTCCTTCCGGATGTTGTAGTCGGAGAGTGCCCGTCCTCAAGTTGCTTGCCGGCGAAGATAAGGCGCTACTGGTCAGGTGGGATGGTGTCGTGGTATTAGACACAGCAAGTAACAGACATGAGAGACGGCGTACCCCTCCTTATCCTGGAGCTTGGCCTTGACATTGTCGATCGTGTCGGACGACTCGACCTCCAGCGTGGTCTTGCCGGTGAGGGTCTTGATGAAGAAGCATGCCGCCGTGCAGACGGAGGACAAGGTGGAGCGTTGACTTGTAGTCAGAGAGTGTGCGCCCGGCCTTGAGCTGTCGACGGTCGTTGTCGTCGGCGGCGATGGAAGATGATCAAGAGCGTCACAGAGCATCACGGCGTGATGTTGTCCGAATCAGACCTGGATGTTCATCGCAAGAGACCGCAGAAAGAGGTGTTTGAGTGCTGTTTGGGTGTATAATAGTCGTTGGCGTAGCCCAGGACATCTGCGCTACTGAACCCATTTTTGGCCTCAAGCCGCAGCTTGAAGCCGAGCTGAGCCAAAGCCGCCCTAAGCCGGCGGCTCCATTGCGGCTCGGCTTGCCCAATTTGGTAACGGCTTTCAAGCCATCAAAAGCTGAGTCAAGCCAACCGTAGCCGAGCCGTGGCAACACTACAAAAATGAGATCATGATATGTCATCGCGTAAGTCTGCAGATCTTCCCCAAAAGGAAAAGCCGTTAAGATGCCGAGATAAAAAGAAGATTTGGGCTACGAGTGAAGATATATAAGTCTTAGAGACGAAATATACTCGTTCCATACTGATAGAAACACTCTGGAATGCGACTGAGGACAGTCGAGATCTAGAAAGGGGGAGATGATAAGCTGGGAATCGGTACAAGGCCAAAACCACACTTTTTGCGAATTATATAAAGAGCTATTATCAATTAGACTTGGATTCCCAGAGACTAGTACTACTCTGAAGTACTAGTAATGTGTATAGCTATATGCGTAAGGACTAGGGAGCCTTAGATATATGGCGGTACTTCATTGAGGCCAACATATATTATCGAACCCTATAATTACTATGTTCTATGATGGACTACATACGACAGAGTAGCATCGGCGAGATGTATAACTATACATATATTATCAAGGAGCTATGCAGTATGGCGGACACACCAATATATATTAATTGCACACAGGCAATCAACCGGGTATAGGTCGGACTGGGTATATGACATCATATATCAAGTCATGACCTTAGAGATCAAGCAGATCAGGGAGATCACCGACGGCAGGACACGGCTGATGGCTGAGTTCATCCGAGACGGACTTCCCAGGAATTCTCAACATAGTTACCCAATAGGGGTACTAAGTCTGCCAAGAAGGGTATCTCGGGCACATATTTCAATATACTCGAGTCAAGTCAATGCCAAGTAAGGCAGGTGTTAAACGACAGGCCAATGGCGTTAAAGCCTTGCTCCGACGGAGTTCCAAGAAAGATATAAATAGGACATATATCCCTAAATGTCAGGAACCGGCAATGTCGACAGGGAAACTCATTTCAAAACCCAAGAGACTGAGTCATCCGGAATGGCATGTGTTTAACAAGGAACCAATGGCATTAATACCTGGTTCTGGGCCAAAACTCCTAAAGATATATTTGGGTTGCAAAACACCCTAAATGTCAGGCACGGTTCCTTACATGACAACTACTCCACAAATATATATAGAATTCCGAGTCATGTACGAAACATATTTCAATTGTGCTGTCATGTAACATGTGTTTAACAGTAGATATGCTATAATTAGAGTAAGGACAATTAGTATATAAGTAGGTAGGATTCGTCGGATACAGGCAGTTCACGCACCCCCCACAGAAATCGGTCGAGACTCTAGTAGTGCTCACCTTTGACCAAAGGGCTGTTTTGATTCTTGTATTCGGAGACTCTCAGATACTTGAGCTTCTGTGATTAAATCTATAAGTGCGATCAGCATATTTTAGTGCAACTTTGGGCAATATAAGAGAACCATATAAGCGAATAGGATCGATATAAGCTATAAGGGTTTCATATAAGTTGGCAATTGAGATATCAGAGGGATTTATAAGTCACAGAAGTCAAAGGCTGCATAAGCCAAGTTTAAGTCGCACAAATCACTATATTTGAACATTGTTGTTGGTTTTCTTTCAAGTCTATCAGACCGAAAACACAATATATATCAAAGTTTTATGACTTGAAATACATACAAAGGTCAATATATAAACACATCTTCAGAGCCTAATACTTGGACATCTCTGGACCTTATACAAAATACGCGGCTAGGCCTCAGACAGTGATTGATTGAGTTGGTTTGGGTGTTGGATTGTGGCTCAGTTGCACTCTCCTTTACACAAGTCGATTAGCAACTTCACAGTTTGTTAGTTTGGCAGCACTATCAGCGTGTACGCCAGGACTGGGAATTTAACTGGCTGGAAATAATCCCTCCTGAATCTCCCTTTTTCCAACTCGTCCCATGCGAACACCATCTCGTTATTTTTGAGGACGTCGCCCACGAGCTTCTCTTCCTCTGGCCATAAGAAGCCATCCGGGTTAACATTCATGAGCCCGAGTCTTTCATATGTTATGCGTTTTCCCGGAGTGAACTCATGTGGATGTGGATTTAGTGGTATCAACCCTTCAAGTGGGTCTGAGGGAAATTGGCAAACAATGCGGAATTTGTCTGGCATGGTGGCCGCCACTGAGTGGACTTTTTGAGCAGCCGGAGTATACTTCTTGGGTTTCTTCTTTGGTTTTCGAAGGGGAGCAGTGACCATGGCAAGCAGGAATTCTTCTTTGAGCGTGAAAGTGTGGCTGGTTTCAGAATAGTTGTACATCTGAGAGAGGCAATAACCCAGATACTGAGGCGATATTTCCCAGGCCTGCTGGGCATCCGTGATTTCTACGAGGTGGCAGTGTTCGGTATTTATTCCATCCGGAGTGGAGTATAAGATTAGAGGTGGAAAGAATCGAGAGTGTGAGAAGGAGGGGATTGGTTGTTGTTTCTGAACATTGAAAATTGTGAACAAGTGAGTTTGCTCGCTAGTATTAGGGGGTGGGGAGTAATATGATCTAAGTCCAGGTATTGAGGCTAGCACTAGCTGCCGCTCGTCGTGAGTCGCAGAGGCTTCACTTATAAGTGAGACTCTGCTTTGCGAAAACCCTCATCCCCGGTCTCTGCTGGAGGCGCCGGATTCCTTTTTCTGGGAAGTTTTCGCAATGTGGGGATCGTAATGACCTTCTTGGTGTTGGGGCAAGTAAGTGTAATGTTTTGTGATCCATCCGTGTGATCGTAGGTTTGACAACTGGTAAAATGAAAGAATGGCCTTCCGATCAACAAGTCGAAGGGGGCACCGTCCACTACGTGTACTTGGAACTTGAGGTCCATTCCTTCGAATGTGAACTTTAGGTCTTGAATGACCCCGGACGTCGTATTGGACTGGGAGTTGGCCGACTGCATGCTCAGAATTTTCTTTCGGTTTAATGCCATGCCCAACTTCTGCCACAGTGTTCTATTCATTGCAATAATTTCCGACCCCTGGTCAAGAATTCCTTCAACGGTGACCATGTCGTTGATTTTGGGGTGAATGACCCGGAGTGAGTCTATTTCCGAGGAAGTGAGGTTTTCCTCGAGGTATTTGCCTTTGCCTACTTCATACTTGAGTATGTAGCGTGGGTCCTCCGATGGTTCGCCACTAAAAGTGTTATAGGTGACATTGACTGTCGGGATCTTCTTTGAAGTCACCATTTCTTTGATATGCTTGTGCCCCTCAGCTGAGAACACGTAGAATTCTCTAGCCGTGATGGTAAAAGGAAGATCTAGTATCCTTTTCATCACTGTGTCCGTGTCCACTGTGTCCTCTATTAGTGCTCTATACTGCAGGAACGCCTGTTTGGTTACTGCCAATGGGACATCTTTGGGGATCTGTGGAAGTCGCCCTGCTGGTCCTGGCACTTCTGGCAGGGGAGGCGGTTTCTTTTTAGGAAGGGGAGGAGGCTTGGGTGGTAGCTGGACCATGTCAAAAACCCCCTTCTGACGTTTCTCAGCTTTCTTCCGGGTCTCCAAGTATACTTCTATTTGTTGGTCAGTGAGGGATTCGAGGGTATATGCCGGTGTGTCGGTTACGTCCACGAGGCTCTCTGGGTATTCCTCCTCCCCCTCCTCGGTAGCCATGTACATCATATGGGGAGGCACATCGTGCGATAACATATTGGTGGACACTCCAGGTGTTATGGCGTTGGAAGGGGGATTACGTGCATGCCATCTATTGATGCATTCTTGCCAGTTCTTCGCCTCATTGTCTTGAGGGAAGTATCGCCCATTGGGAGTCACAATTTATTCTCTTGATTTTTCATGCACTTCCCGACCCGGACATACTCGAAGAAGAGCATGCATTCTCTCATATAGTGTCCCAACCCAGAGCAGAACAGACACCCATTGTCCTGGATGTTTCGGTTCATCTGTGGAGGCGGCACGTTCTCCCTCTGGGGTTGTGAGTCCTGGAAGGCTTGTTTCTGCGGTGGAAGCTGCCCCTGATTCCCATTATACCCTTGTCAAGGTGGTTGCGCAAGTGGCAGACCCTGATTCTGCTATACCCACCTGGCCCTAGGTGCGAATCCCGGGTTATTGTATTGGTGAGGTGCCAACTGATTCTGCTGCTGCGCATTGTTGGCGAGCACCTGGATCAGAATTTGCATCTCAGTCTGGTAAGTGGTTCTGAGCTCCCGCAGGGCTTGGCTTAGTTCTACCGTCTCCTTTTTGATTGGCACAGGTTCGTCCTTGAATTGTCATAGACTGAGTCCGGGTTCCCAGTAAAACAGCATTCCGCCGCTTTTAATACGTCCTCCATCGTGTATGGATCCTCAAAGACATGGTTGGGGTTAATGATGGAAAGGCACCTCATGATTTTGATGTGTAACTCCGGGTGAATTCCCTTAACGTATTCCGTGTTTCGCTCGCGGACCGACATTTTCTTGTCTGCTTCGAGATATTCTGTGATTTTGACAAATTCGCAGTGAAACTTGTGAAAGTCATCCTTCTCTTTGGGTAGCTTTTCGGTGTATCGTTTGTTGGATTCCTTCAAATCTGCCCAGGTGTACCGTTTATCACTTGTCACCCCTCGATATAGCAGTTTAACAGCTGCTTTAAAAGCGGTCCAATCAATTCCAGCCGTTTTCCCGCCCTTCCAAAGTTGCTCGTCTTCTGAGCTAACGTAGCGCAGTGCTATCGCTATTTTCTCGTCATCTGTGGTTCTACCCATACTGTCCACCATATCATCCATGTCCTCGAAATATCTGTCGAGTGACAGGCCTTTTCCATCCCAGGTAGGTGCATTTTTACTGGCATGGGCTGGGAACGCGGTGGTAGGCATGGCTTTATTCTTTGGGGGTTGGAGGCCCGGGGCAATGGTTATGGATGTTGGTGAGGCGACATTTACTAAGGGAGGATAGGGATTCGTGTCCCATAGATCATTTGGATTCTGAGATGCCGCTATTAATTCCCTGCTGAGACTATTGGGTACTCCCAGATCTGTTTCGATCGAAGATTCCGAGGATAAGGTGTTTGACGAGGACCCAGAGTCGGTTGGGTGAGGATGTAGCGATGTTTCTTCTTTGGGGCTAGTCAAGGGTTCTGTTAAATCGGATAGAACGGATTGAGACCGTGTGAAGCCGGGGTAGGTATTGTGGCCTGGGTGCGAATTCGGGAGGATAGTGTGAGGGCCTGGAGAGGAGTGGGATTGACGGAGGTGTTCCATTTCCTGCGAGTCTCCAGCTGTAAAATCCCCCCCCGCAGTGGGCTCCAGATGTGATGTTGACTGTGGTTCTGGTGACTGCAAGTAGGTCTGCGAGTTTCAGAAAGGTACATCCTCTGGGGGAAATAATCAAGGCAGTGGAGTGTAGCAAGTTTTTGTGAGTGGTGTAGTTAATTTGTTTTTAGTGCATGGGTTACCCCAAGCAGGCCTAATTAAATGCCTATGGGGTGCTACTAGGTATATCAGATCTGCTGGTGGTTATTCCGGGTGTTTGAGCGGCCAGAATATAACAATTAAGAGCTAAAGAGCGCCCGGGTCGCTTCTCCGGGTGTGTTTTAGTTATATTTCGCTTTGTATGTCGATGAAGGGGATCGATACTAGGCCTTCTCCTGCACCAATCGACCTATTGCAATCCCTACAGTCGTTTCAGAGTGACGCGGGAGCACGAGTAGTGCCGGACTCGAGAGGATTTATAGTTTTCGTGGTGTTTTATCGCCAAAGACAGTGACCAGAGGGAAAATTCCTTGTCTCTGACCCTGTTTGTAATGTATACGAGGGGATCCGGGTCGTTGATCGAGGCAAATAAGATGATATGCTCAGGCGAGAGTGTCTGAGGAGTATCCGGATGTCATATGTTACTGGTGGAAGTTCCTAGTTGGATATATCCATAGAAAGGAAGGGCTGACCGCGTTTAGCATAGATGGTGGGTCGAGGCTACTGCGCCCTGATTTCGTACTGCAAGTAAGTTCGTAACAGCAGCGTTTTCCGTGTACGAGTATTGTTTTCCTCAAATCAGAGTGTTTTTGGGTGAAGGATGTGATCCGGGAGGATCTTGTGAGTGTTTCGAAAAGCGGAGGGAGATGTTTCACAAGAGAGCCTGCTGAATGACCAGAGAGCTCTATAGTTGGGTGTATTCTTATCCTTCTGCTAGTGTAGACTAGAGAAATACAGGGGAACTCGGTGATGATTTATGTGAAGAATGATCCTCGTATTTATAGTTTTCCCTCTCCTGGGTCCCCCTCTCCTACCATATGACTCCTCACCAGCGCCCACCTGTCATAGCCAGCTTGGTCGCCCAGGGCTGAAAATAGATTGCCTTATTACGACGACCTGGAATAACCTGTCGGCTAACCTGCCTCTCCGGGTCATGTGGTACAAGACATTCTTAGCGCACTCCAGATCGTATGGCCACCAAGTCATCGTGGGACGTCTGGACCTATTAATAGTGAATGGTCTTGGCGTGCTCCGGGTCGCATGAGTCGCCTTCTATATCATACAACATGACATCGCATATCCCGGGTCTCCAGCCAAGCCGAGCTCGCAATGATGCACGCAAACGAAGCCCCTTTATGTCTGGTCTGTGTTACAGTTGGGCTCGTAGTTCCTCCTGAGCGATATAAACCGTCTCCGGGTCCTATGTCAAGTGCCTTGCCCTGTAGTGTACTATCCTGTTGTTGCGGATTCCAAGAAATATAACGGTCCTATGGTCTAGCAGCCTATGACGCTCATAACTGAGAGATGCACGTTCGAACCGCGCTAGGACCATGTACGGCTTATTCGTTTCTTTGCCTCCCATTGCCTAAGCATAGGGAGGCAGGCGAATAACCGTACATACATTTTTATTATTTTTGAGGGGCATTTGTGGGTTTTAATATCCGGACATGGGTTCTAGATGAGATGGAGCTGGGGGAGAAGGCGGTTTGAAGAAAAGTGGAGACCCGGTGATACGCGTGCCACAGGGGCCGAGTGTAATGTATAAGATGGAAGGTGTGCTCTACTGGTGCCCTAGCAGAACACTGTCTGCAACCGGAGTGTATGAGGCGACTTGTCAGGTACGACCATCAAACCACTACTACTCCACAAAACCAACAACCAAATACAGCTAGCTCGGCTAGGAGAAGCATCCAACGCTTAAACTTCCTGGCTATCTCCCTGATGAACGGCTTGTACGCCATAAGATCGAAAGTTCGGGGTAGGGACCAAGTATTAGGCCACTTTTATGATAGTCCTTCCGTGAATGTATTCTCTTCTCTGCTCCAATCCTCTCTTGATTTCGGATCGTGGTACACTAGAAACGCGCTAGCCTAGCTAGTCGTGCTTAATATCTCTCTGTGATGTAACCTCTTATAGAATTCCTATCCGTGAACAGATGGACCTTCACAAGGTTCTTAACCAATGTTCTCAAAACGTGTATGTGTGTTTTACGGCTGTCAACCGGCATGTTTATTGTGCTAGCTCGCACTTGTATCCTTCCAACCAAGTCCAACCTCGACTCCTTGTCCTTTTAACCACTCTGCTCTGTGTCGCATATGCATTCTGTGACGCTGCACGCAGACTCTCAATGAGTATGAAACTGACTCTCAACGAGTATGAATCCAAACACTCAATGCACCCCTCAACAGGTAGAAACCGACTCTCAACGAGTATGAAACCTTGAAACCCTCAATCCCTCAATCCCTCAGTGCACTCTGTGCGTGTTGTTGTGCAAATGAACTTCTATTGAAGGACAAATGGACGGTGGGCTAGATGCGCGCCTTTAGAACGTAGGGGGTCACTATATGAATAGCTACTGCCTCCACTAACCAGGGTACGATCCACTGCCCTCCTCCCACTTTTCCCCTTGCTTTTATACTACTAACTACATACATAATCACATGAAAGTACAGCAGCCTAGGCCTTGGGTATACATGCCAAGCAAAACAGAATATAAATAAAATGAATATGATTGGTCCAATCCACGAAACCCCCAGCCCGACCCATATGGTTGCTCCATCAGCAGCCACCGAGAAATCTGTTCTTCCGCGATAAGAAAGTGCTTCCACCATTTCCGAGACCTATATCCCTTAGCTAGCTCAAGGAGTATTCGTCCCCTAGCTATAAGCTTTGAGATACAGTGCCCTAGCAATGTTGCACATCCACCAGCGTTTACTAGGTCTGATTCGTATTCCTACTGTCAAAGTCCGGATATCACCGGTGCTAGATCTGCGGCTGCAATTGCCGATCACGGCTGCAATTGCCGAGTCATAACTCCCATAGTACCTGACGGCCCCGCCTACTCCGGTGGGTCCTGATTCTGTCATATTGCGCTACTGAAACATCACGTGTCTCGTCGCGTTGCTCGGCTAGTTCATATCAACGCCTAACAAAGTCGCTAGCTTTGTACTCATTGGCTACTGCATTGGTTTCCTCCTAGATCTTGTTATGTATCATAGTGTAAAGTCGCCTAGGCTAGGCTTCTCCTATAAACTTAGCTTTAACTGGTCAAAACTGAGCTAGCAACCTCATATGAAGCATTGCTAGCAGAGTATCGCCTCGTAGCCCTCATCTAGGTACTAACACCGTCTATGCGCTCGATCCTAGCGCTAGCTGTCTAGTCATGGATGATTGTGCTAGATGTAGGATTTCGCAAAATGCGTGTTTACAGGCATGGCCTGAAATCCGGCTTATCACCGGATCGTTGTTCGTTGGGGGCATAGGGAAGATAGGGGCCCGGAATGATGTGATGATGAGTGTTTGGTGGTACACTTGAGCGGTAGTGATGTATTTTACTCAGGGGGGGTATAGGGAATACCGCTGGGGTTGATAGGTGGTAATTTATCGTGATCCGGTGCCGGTTGGTGAGGTTGAGTGAAGTGAGATCTCACAACGTTCTAGCCCCATGGCGGTGTGCTTGCGCAGTGTTTCATCCCACCGAAAAATGGTGCTTGTCAGAGGAAGTTGCCTTTTCGGGCCCAAAAGTTGTTGGGACGCGATGCCTGATGAACTGCTACCTTCCTAATCCGTCCAAAGTCCATGTGGATACGATGTCCTGAGGCTGAAATGGCATGAAACATGTGTGTTATGTCGGCATGAGCATGTTGGAAGTGCTGTGCACTCCGGCAGTCGATCCTGTAATGGACAAAGGCACTCCCATCTGCCAGATGTCATTGGAGGTGCATCGTCTGTGATGCGAGATGTGAGAACAGTGTCCAAAATGTGTAGATGTGGGGAATGCAGGGCGTGGTGAGCGCGGGTGGTGAATCTGGGTGTTGTGGCCATGTCATCGTATACGCTGTGGTGGACACAGCGCATGTGGCAGCCTCACAGTGCATGTTTGTCTCCACGCATCTGCGAAAGGAACACTCAGTGGGGTTTTTTCAATGACCATACAATCGACCAGAGTGTTGTCCAAGATCACGCAGGCACCCAGTCCCTCCCAGACAGATGCTTCAGCAGATGAAGCTCGTATCTCGCTTGTTGAAGCATGCACCGGGTATTAAGTACTTGTCAACTGCACTGTAAGCCATGTTGTTGAGAGTCAGCGCAACTGGGTTCGTGTGACTGGATGGATAGCAGAGGTCAAGTGACTTGTGCATGGTGGTGCCTCATTTAGGAAGACAAACAATGAATTTGCCATCATGAACCATGTTGGCCTCTGGTGAAGTGGGGGACGGCTCAGGTAAGAAAAGCAGGTGGAGAGCAAGAGAAAGTTCTGATTGATGGCATAATTACTAAGCAGAGTAGGACAGACAGACAGACAAATTCACAAATCAGACTTGGTACCTAAATCCGGAACCAAGAATTTTTTTAAGTTTTTGAGACTAGTGATACTGATCGCTGAGGGACTTCTTAGTGGCTGTGTTGTGATAAATTAGTGGCAGTGCTTAAAAAAACTTCATTTATTTGTGATCTTTTAGTGGCTGTAATGCTTATGGATGATATTTTCCATCAAAATGAGATTTTTCACTGAGGAAAAAAAGTTTTTGTTCTTTGTTCTTGTTACGTCTGAGGGCCCCCCTGCCAAATTTTGCAAACAAGATGTGCCTATATCTCAGCATCAGCTACATATCACAGTTCAGAATATGGGATCAACTGTAGCTGAAGTTCGAGGCACGACAACTTTAGTAGCATAGGCATTCGGGAATGCCTATTGATGGCTTGAATGCCTATTTTGATAGCTGAATGCCTATTTTGATAGCTGAATGCCTACTTTGATAGCTGAATGCCTACTTTGATAGCTGAATGCATATTCCCTCAGCTGAATGCCCATTCCCCAAAGTGAATCGAACTTCACCAACATTGGCAATCTCCGTGATGGCATCACACCGCCGGAGACGCCGAGATTCGAAACTGAGCGCCGCATTGACAACTGTGGTGCAGAAAGCCTTCATATTGCTTTGTTTATTTTATTAGAAAAGGTACAGTGTCAATATTTACAATGTGAGCGGCGATATCGGAGAGCTCCGGGTGTTTATGCATGTGTGGCAACAGAGGGTGCATTTTGTTTGGTTCAACAACAAAGCAGTAATTATTCGGCTTCGTTGCACTGCCCATTTCGAACGGAGGAAGTCCCACGAATCAATTATGTGGATATGAGTAGGTGTGGTACAAATAAGTATTACCACTCCCGTTTGCGAACCTTGCGAGCTCGCGGCTGATCGAGCACATTCCTCAAGTCCACCTCTTCCCTTTGTCGTTTCCGAGGAGCAGGAGCGGGTTCGGGGGCAACAGGAGTAGGAACGGGAGAGTCAGCGCGAGAGGAAGTAGACTCCGGCGGTGGAGACAATGGAAGTGCTGGTGGGAGTGTCGGCCAGTCGTCGGCGGGAGCTGAGAACTGGACCGCGTCGAGAATGGCCTGCAATTCCTGATCGAACCCCATGTTGACCGCCGCCTGCCATTGTTGCTCGAAGCCCCCTGCATCAACCATGGGCTCCGGATTATTGGAATTAAAGGCGGCGTCAAGCACCTCATCTGTGATGGTCCATAATGGCGAACCACCCAAGTCGTTCATGGGCAGGTCGACTCCGAAAGAGCCGTCGTAAGATCCTGAACCATACTCAATATCGGTCTCATCGAGGGCTACAACATAAATTCAGTCGGATGAAGTTGAGTATAATAAATCATGTACGATGCAACATGGGAACTGGGGAACTGAACGGCGAAGACGACATCAATGGACCCGCCGGTGAACTCGGAACATCGGGTTCGACCTGAAATTGTGTTTCTTCTGGTAGGTTAAATAAGCGGGGAAAATTCAGGAGCGATAGTTGATTACATACCATCGTCCGAGTCATCCGACCGTGTACCCACAAGTTTGGGAATCGACGTGGACGACCCAGTCCTGCTGGCGGTACTGTGACATGGTACACGCCCAAGTTCCTTCTTCTGGGACTTCAATTCTTTGAGTCATGCAGCGGCATCTTTTTTGCTTGCATTGAGGGCCGCCAGCTCAGCCTGGGTCTCAAGAATTGAAGTACCAACGTTGCCGTGCTCCTGTCGGTAAGATTTACGTTTCGCGGTTCGAGTGACATTCCGTGCCATCCTGACTTGATCTTGATTGTGACGGTTGACAAGAATGCATGCCTCGCGAGCAGCAGCAACAGAGGCGGCCTTTTCGGCATCAAAAATACGTGCCCTATCGGCCATAAGCACACGATCGGTCTTGTAATAAAATACACACTTTCGGACGGACTCAACCGGGAGAAGGTTGATTTTAGTTCCTTTGTTCGAAGCCACATGCGCGCTTTCAACAAGATTCGTGTGACTGGGGGATTGTTGCCAAAATCCCTTAGGAAAGCTGGAAAGCGACTCATTGTATCCAGGAAGCAGCCAAGGGTACTGGACTTTATTTATGTGCCAATCTACGAGTAGAATTTTAGTGAGGAAGCGGTTCTGTAGCCCATGGACGTACCCCGAAGCTTCTTATTCTCGTTTGTCGAGCAGAAGTTATTCCAGTTCGCAATATCCTCCGGGTCCGAAAGACCCCGAATGGAATTAAGATAGTTGACGGTCACTTTCAACGGAGGGCGAGCGGCTCCGGCGCATGGGCAAGGTGGTGACCGATTCGGGGGTGATCCGCGACGCAACAGCCACGTTGACGTCTGGCGGCGCGCTTGACGTCCTAAAAATAAAAATACAGTAAATGGCCCGACTCGGGAGGGGGGGAGGCATATCTACGCGTTTTTGACCGTGTTTTCACTCTTGTAGATGAGATAGTCGTTGAATTTATCGATCTTGATCCATTCAAGGACATTTGATGCGCCATAAGCTGGGTTCTGAGCCAATTGAGACTGCGAAAAGAAAATCAGATCCGCGGCGAGGGCGAGTGATGGACGCGACGCACCAATCCATCGCTTGTAGTCATCGATATCGGCCTGAGTTGACTGAAGTAGAGTAGCCAGCACGAAGTCTTTTCTGTCCATTGGTGCGGGAGGAGAGGGTAGAGAGGAAAATACGTTCGATGTGTGACTTGGTCACATCGGAAACGTGTCATCGTGGCCGATGCTCACGTAGCCGGCAATGATTAACTGATGGGTAGGCATTCGTTCAGGCGATAGGCATTCAATTGCGCGATAGGCATTCGGGCCATCAATAGGCATTCCCAAATGCCTATGCTACTAAAGTTGTATGTACTCCTGAAGCACTGCGTTCCCTGGGCGCCGAGGCACAGGCTCTGCCGAGGTGTGCCGAGATCTGCATATTTATCTCCCTTTTCCAAGCTCCGTTTGACCCCGTTCATGGCCAGGGAAGGTCCGTGCGGCACTGTAATCCATGCTAGTGAAAAAAAAGCGCATTTTGAGTGAGGCGTTGTGGCCGTTTGGCAATAACTTTGGGCTGAATCAGCTGATGGCGGCAGGGCCGCAGCACAGGGACGCACAGGCTGTGCCGAGATCTGCCGAGATGTGCCGCCGTCATCGCCACGTGGCCTGCCTCGGGCTCTCGGCACACCTCAGCACAGGGCCGCAGACCTTTGCCTCGGTGCCCAGGGAACGCAGTGAAGTTCACGGCTCACATTCTGTTCCAGAAATATCACAAGGCATCAAGAATTGAACAGAATCTGGACTGCTCTTACAAGAAGGGCTTTAGCTCGGAATCCGCAGTATGTTCCGAATGTCGGGTATTTTTAGATCTCTTTGTTCTGAGGGGCTCCCTGACAAATTTCGTGACTAAGATATCACAATATTTCAGAATCCTGAGCATATTTCCATCTAGTTTTGAGAGTGAACATTGTAGCTACCTTCCTGTTCCAACTTCTTTGGAAAACCTGTAGAAATGACGAAACTATGGGCTTTCTCTTAATGAGGGGTTTTCGCCGTTCTGGTCCGAATGTCGGACCATTCCAGAGTTCACACGTCACCTCCACGCGATGAGCTCCCGGGACCTTCAGAAAATACTTTTCAGAGCTAGGAAATGTGTTGAGAGGCTCCCCTAAAGAGAAGGGCCCACTGTTACAAGTCCTAAATTTATTTAGGTAATCATTCTTTATAAGCACTTTCAGGGTACACAGTTCAGACTCAAAACTTTGACTAGCCGTGGGAATACCATTGCTCTGGTTTGATGGTGCGGTGTCTTTTCCGGATCACTGTGTTCTATTATAAGTTTTGACTTTAGGATGCCAAGGTTTTTTTATGTGTGTTGGATGACATTTGAAAGTTCTTACACTTGCCACATAACTTGCTTGAGTCATTATTTTACTGGGCGTGTTCTGTGCTTGGCTTGGTGTTGGTTCTTTTTGGTCATATACGTGGTGTGGACTTGGTCCATTAGCCATGGCTTCATCTCGACTCGATACTATTGAGAGGTGAGTGCACGGAGTCACAGTGACGTTGTCTGATTCTTGATTTTATTTTATTTTTCAGTCTAGATATCATCAGCTCTGTTTTTCTGACGCATACATAGGTTTGGCATGACTCCTTGCGTCGATTTACCATCCAATAATATCGGCAGAAGCGATTGTGGCAGGTGAGTTTCTGCGTCGTTTTATTGAGTAGTCTTTACAACTTTACAGAGGCGTCACAATCCATTGTCTACCGTATGAGATCGTGCTTCTTACCATTCGGTTTGTGTTGATGCAGAGTGGCAAATTCAAGTGGACTTTTTTATTGGATCGACTTCGGCTCAGCCAAGTGTGTTTTAAATGGAGGACCATCCTATTGGATAATGTTGCAGCTGTTCCTCAAGCTCTGACCTTCTTGCACTCCTGTTTGCTTTGCAGCAAGCAGGCTTCCCTGTTTGTCCGGCTTCATCTTGTGGTTGTGAAGAGGTTGGTGGATGTGACTACAGGTGTGCATGTAAACGGGTCGAGTTCCGTTGGAGTCCTCCGTGCTGTACGGCCTCCTTTCAAGGTTCGAGGTCCTATGTGTTGTCTTCCGTAGCCACCGTGTACTAGAGGAACTGTGCTACTTGTTTGAAACGAACAACTTCAGCAGGCTCCGTGCTCTGAACATGGATTTTAAACCTTGTCTTCCTAGTGGACCGTATCGACTCGGACTAACCGTAGACGCGACACTCAGGCTCCCACTTGAGTCCTATATTCATTTCGTAAGTGTTCTTTACAAGCCCTTCCCTAATACCATTTTTCTGACAATGTTCAGACTCAAAAATTTGGGTGGAGGTGGGATTAGCATTCCCTTGGTTTATTTTGGCTCATTGCTGAAGGCGTTAACTTTGTTGCCAAGATTTTATTACATGTTGTGGATGATGCTCACAAGCAAACCACGTAAACTATTTGATTTATTAGTCGGCTATCCTTGCTCTTTGGTCATTTAAGTTCGGATAGGAAGGAGGATAAATTGATAGCCCAGCTAGGTCACCTTTCTGAATGTTTCGGCTTGTATGTGTTAGCCGTGGCTTTATTCCTGGCCTGATAATATCGTCAACTTCACTACTTGTTGCATGCCAAATGAGCAGTGCTTTCGGCATGACTCGTGTCGATAGACAATCACATAATGTCGGCGGAGGATTCAGTGGCAGGTTATGTGGTTGGTTCAGGTGGACAGATAGGAAGAATTGTACTCAACCTTATTACTAACATTCAAGTTGCTGAGTGGCGAGGTGAGGCTTTCTTTGATCAGAATACCGATTTTTTAAGCAGCCTGAATAAGGTAAAATGACTCTAACAAATGCACCAATGACGTCAACCTATGGTGAGAGAAATATAACAATAGGAAAGTGCAAGGAATATTCAATGAACAAAGTGGTCTGTGGAGTGCGTTGGTTGAAAGACCAGGGGAAGGAGTAGGCCTTCGCTACCCACCCGCACACAGCCACGATGCGTATGAGGCAGGGTGGGCTGTCATGTAGTAGTTCTTCTGGTGGAGAGGGAGAGTAAATGATAAAGTGAAATTCTTGGAACATCAAATTTACGGTGTAAAAATAGCCTCATGGGAAACATTGGGGGAAAACATTAATGAAAGGTCATCGCAGATGTACGGGTCACTAAGATCGGTATACAGAAGCGCTGCGAAAAATGGAAGAAGAACAAAGTCACTGTACTGTTACAAAGAAAAAGGAAGGAAAGGGGACTAAATGGAGGAGGACTTACAAGCAGTTTCCCATCCACGGTGCCCCTTTCATACGACAACAACCGACACAACGCCGCCTCTCCCGACTCCCGCCATAAATATTTGGCGGGGATGTCTCGTCATCGCCGAAGGTGATGGACAAGCACATGCAGCAAAGTTAGATGGGGCCCAGGTTATAGTTGGGATGCTGTTACCTCTATTGATTTGCAGTTGGGCCGAGTGTCACGGTCAAATCAGATGCCGAATGGTATAAATATGGGAATCCGGGATGCTGTCACTTTTAAATATGTGCTCAAACTTTTCAAATATGGGTTCACCCACCAGTGAAAGTGAATGTTTTGGGGACCAGCCTACAAAATTTGGGACATGAATATTTTTACACTCTGAGCAGCATACAAACTGACCAAAACAATTTGAATCAGAAAACCGTAAAAATTGGCAGGAATATCTGGACAATTCTATTTGGAACCCGGTTTCCAGTAGGACCCCTCCAAATGGGGTCTCCATCATCGATGCCAGAGAGCCCTTCCGTACAACCGCTCATTTCGACATATTCCGGCACTGGAAATGACCAGGACGGTGTTTAACCTCTCTTGTAGACATGTGTAAGCTTTTAGGGAAATTTATTAGAACAGAATGGACAACAGGAAACTGACCAATGCAATTTGAATCATAAAACTGAAGGTTTGTGTCTGAAGCGTATATCATGCAAGGATATTTGTTATAGTGTCAGGCAAGACTCATTAAACTTTCTTCTATGAAGTAGAATAAGCCTCAGAATATTTCAATCCATTGGGTGAGTATAGTTAACGTGCCGAGGTATGTTGAACTTGTTTGATCTCATCAAACATAACATATGGCTCACCGTGTTTTTGCACCATAAAAAGCATTCAGCATGAGATGGAAACATTTCAAAAAGATACCTATATGCATTGTATTTTTTTAGACCCGACGGATGGCATATAAAAGGAGCTTTCTGAATTTTAAAGTACACCGGAGTTCAGTGGCGGCACTGCCTAATTTGGAGGGGTTTTTGGAAACTGGGTTTCCAAATAGAATTATTCGGAATATCTACCCTGCTGCCAGGAAACACTCATTGAACTCTCTTCTTTGTCAGGGAATGGGCCTTAGAATACTCACCTCTGTAGTGATGCACCGAGGTACATTGAAGTTGTTTTGATCCAACAAGCATACGGTTCAACAGGCCATAACAGGCACTTAGCTGAAGGCTGGAACATTCAAAGAGGGTTTACTTTACTCGTAAGTAAGCCTTGTAATTCTTTTGGCCCCAAGGATGGAATGAATATGAAAGGATCCCTCTCTAGCTCAATTAAAAAATGCGGCCTCATCACCAAGCCTGGCAGCAACTTTGCCCAATTTTCAACTAGAGCTATCCGTATTGTAGACCCCCTGGGACTGGACTCGTAATGCCATGCGACGCAGTGGCCCACAAGCCAAGTTGAGCTTGCAGAGACAATTGATATGGAGTTGGACTCTGGTTTCAAAAATTCGGGACATAATCCAGAAAGACTGTCTAAATATGCACTGTGAAATGCTGTGAATGTGATCTATTTACTTTATTGAGGCAGCCCTTCTAACCGCCGCAGCCCAAGAAATTTTGAGCATGCAGGTAGTGTGTGTACGATGCCCCTTCCCAATTTCCGAAGCAAGAATTCAACCCAAACTCAATCTGATATGAATTTTCTTTGGTCTCTGCAAGCACTGTGGATGTGGTCTACAAGGCTACAAATTACTTTATTGAGGAACCTCTTCCAACTACCGCAGCCCAAAAAAAATCGACTGGGCTGGAGGTCTGTGGATGATGTTCCACCCCAATTTCTAAAGCATGAACCCAACACAAAGTGGGTCCAGTACAAATTTCCTTCGGCCTCTGCTTGGCCTCTACAAGTCCTATTAATATGATCTAAAATTACTTTATGGAGGCAGCCCTTCTATTCATAAATTAGAGAATTCTGGGAATGTGTGGAAGATTCCCCGTTCAAGTTTTTGAAGAGCCCAGAAAGGCGATGAAAACAGACAGCACAATGACTCCAAAGTCCACTGAAATGCATGTATCCGCATATTACCAAACCACCTCTCGAGTGTATAAACCACATGTTATGCTTATCTGCTGGTATTTACAAATATCCGTGGGAACTTGTTTCCTGTTGCGGCGTCCTTTTTCCAGGGTTCTGCAGCCTCCTTATCTTTTCTATTGAACAAATTTTGGTGAAACTCGGATGATGTGATTCATACAGCTTATTGATAATGGGCAAGGTTGTATTTTTGAAGTGACCGTTTGTTTGGCACGAACCCGAGATGTGAGCATCAATTTTCTGTTGCGGTATTGTGCTACCCCAATAGCTTTGCGCCCCTCAACTCTGAGGGCGAGCTATTTTCAATTATATGAGCCTCCAAAATATATTTAAGGATCTAAATAATTACTATACGCTGTGTCTGAGCCGGATTGCCGAGATGGCTGTGAATTGATTCATTCCTTTTCAAACAGGAATTAAATGTGCCTTCTGTTTATATTTTAACCTAGATACTTGCTACAGTTCTCTTATTTATTTTGAACATCGTTGTTTGGGCTAATATAGGGTCCCCCGCTCCATCATGTTCGCAAATTATTGTTTAAAATTCAGAGCTGCACCTGATGGCTTATGCATGCTTGAGTTCCTTAATACTGCACGGTACCATAAGAAGGCTTACCCTCGCCGAATAATTATCAAATCTTGCTGGGACACCCCTACATTGGCCGCTGTCCTCAGACAGAAGACGACAGCCCATATGTCCTTGTCCGTGGACATTACCTTCAGTAATCTCGCCTTGCCTAATTCCACTTACATGCCGCTAGAAACCCCCGAAAACTCAGTAACAGCACCAGTTACTCTTCCATCATGAACCGGATGGGGTTTTCCATGCTCATGCCGCACACCGATCCTGCGCATACATGTGGTATCCATGCTTGCTGTCTGTCTGCCATCCGCACCGTCACCGATTCTGGTATATTCTGCTACCGATTCACATCTGCTGTGCTCGGCCGTACGACGGGAATCAACCGGAGACTTGGTGGCTGGGTGGTGTGGGTTGTGCCAGAGACGGCCAAGGGCCAGGGTTCTTTGTTGCTGCACACAAGGTCAAACTGAGGGGGAGCCTGCGTGGTGAGTAATCAATTTAAGATGCTCTCGCCTGCCGACTAACTGCTCCTCCAGACACCATCTGGCTGATGCACTATCAACACGCCTGCCTGTAACCGATGAAGCTCAAATCCCTGTCTCCAGCTCATTTACTAAATTCTTGTAAATCCCATCTATATAACTTGCATCTTGTCTGTGCGCGACTTGAGGCAGGAGGAAATCGAGTGACAGCTCGTTAACGGAGGATGGCCAATCTGTCCTGCTCTGTTTGTCAATCGCGTGTTTACAACTTGTAAGCGCCGAATATTCATGCCGAACTAGAGTTGGAGGCTAAGTAATAGTACCAAAAGAAAAGTAAGTACGAAGTCATGCCGGGCGGAGCCACGGCCCTTTACCCCAATTACTAGATATGTTATGTATTACCAATCTCTCTGTTTACGCATTGATTGTGTACATGTCGACGCGTCTCAAATTTCACACGGGCTGCATAGAAGATATACAAGATGGGGTCGCATATATGAGGGCCCAGCCTTGATTGTTCACGGTTGGGCCCTCGTTCCGAAGAACCTGGAGAGCTCCTGCCTGTGGGTGGTGCGCCAGCCATAGAATAGTCCTCTTTCATCTAACATCCTTCAAGTTCTATAGAACCCGTACGACACCTAATCACACAACACGCGCCATGCACCACGCGCCACACGCCACGCCATCTACATCCAAACACTCCGAGCCGTGCGGTGTCGTGCCGTCGTCACCACACCAGGCACACACAACAGCGCTCTCTGCGCCCGGAAGCAGGCCGAGCACGACATCCGCGTGGCACACACCTCGCCGCCCACACCCAAATGCTCCGAGGTGTCGTCTCGCTAGTCAGCTGGCAGACCAGCGCAACGCCCAGAACCGCAAGGGAGGGGGGCATGCAGCTCGCCCAGAATCAAAATCTCCGGCATCACAGACCCCGGCACAGTCCTCTTCCTCCGCGCCCGCCGCAGTTCCGCCACAGTAACACCATTTGACGTGACCATCTTGGAGGAGCTAGAAAAGAAAAACGCTGCAATTTTGGAGAAACTGGATGAACAGCTGAAGCATGCCCAGGAGACAGAGGGGGAGTCGGAGATCAGCGATGCCCTGAGAGGTCGCGCCAATTACCTGGCCAAGATCAGAGACAAGGTGAGCAACGATAAGTTCGTTCGCATCCTGTGCTAACACTGATTTTTCTAGGGCACGAGTGCCGCTCAACTTCTCGCATTTGGGAAGACGCCTGGTGTCGGCTCACGCATAGACATCTCTTTAACTCTTGTCCGTATCGCGTTTTTCTAGGGAGACCGAGAAAATATCACCAAATATATGAGCAAGGCCGAGGTGTATGTTTCAATATACCTTCCTTGCGCCGTGCAGTGCAATAACATATTCTTCTTGCAGTCTCATTGACGAAGGTGGCGACTGGGACTGATGGAATAGGTTGAAAGTATACCGTGGTCTATACATGCTATCAATCCGACGGTTTGTCCATTCCTTCTCATGAAATAAGATCAGCTTTCCTTAAGTTTTAGGCGGTCAGACCGCTTTTTGAACTCAAGTTTTGGCAGATCTTAAAGTTCCGCACACCCCATGCTTGGGCCACCTGCAGGACCCACCCCCACCACCACCCATCCTCAAATTAAGTACTCAAGTATTTGGCATTGGTCGACTCCGAGGTACATTGTACTTAAAAGCTCCATCCAAGTTGAGTTCTGTTACACTTCAGTTCCCTCCAACTTGAGTCCCGCGCCACTCAAGTCCGTGCAACATCAGTTCGTCCATCACTCCGTCCCACTGAAGTCCTGCACATGCACAACTTAAGTTTGCTTGTCACTGCAAGGGTAGGCCCATGCAGTAAAAGCCCAGCAAAAGAAAACGAAGGGATGGGGAAGGGAAGGTGGGAGGTGGAGGTGGCGCAGGGACACGAAAAGAAGTGCGCAACGAAGCTGCCGGTTCACGTTGGCGGGTGGCACAAGGTTTTATCGGCGAGAAAGGCAGCCCGGGCATAGCCATTGGCCCCGCAGAACGTGTCTCCATGAGGCCCGGTTTCGAAGGTATTTCGTGGGTTGCGGCGGGTTCGGCGGGTTCGTGGGTGGTGGCTAGAGGAGAGAAGCGAATAAGTAACGCGTGACATTACCAATTCACAATGCACTAAGATTCGCCAAACACACGACAACACTTGAACGCTTCGACTCTTAACTTCTATGACCTCTTTTCTCTTCCCCTCAACCTTTATCCCAGTTTCCTTCTGCAAGATCAAACTCAGTCATCGTGACCTATCAATGACTTTCTGGCATCTCTAGTGGCGGCTTGATCACGGCTGTGCTGCTCTCGCTGACTCCGGGTAAGTATCACGGCGGACAATCAACTGTCATTTGCGGTTCAAGTCTATGTGGTCATTGAACAACCACCTGAACTGTCACTTGGTTAAACCCGGCCCCTTTCCCCGCTAGGAGTGTTTTCGGACTTTGCCATGGCCATGAGGCAGCCACGCGTTTTTGGGTCTTTCCGTGAGATAGTTGAGTTGAAAATACGATTTCTTTTGCTCTTGGGCTCAGTTCGCAGGTGAATATTCTCGGAAATGGCTTAAAATAAACCTAGAAGCATAGAGTGCAATTCCATGAAAACAATTCGAAGGGAGACATGTAAAAGCCGCGCGAAAACATGCCCCGAGTGCAAAAATAAGGAAAAAAAATCCTGTTCTGTTTTATTCAGCCAATCAATCCACCTAAAATTTAGTGGCATTATGGAATGATCGTAGAAATTTTGGCAGAGTAAAATAAGGGGCGGAATGGCCGGTGTGCGAGTGCATCACTACAAGTGTGACAGCCGGGATTCCCCGGCAGTCCCCGGCAGGCTCTCGGCTGTCACACTCTTCTTGATCTGCCTCCGTAGCAGCCCTTTTTCCATGAATTTGGTGCTGATAAAATTTTTACAGGCATTGTATAGTCAAATTCAATGGTTCCACCAAAGTTTAAATGAGCTGGAGGGCTGAATAGCTAAGAATGTTGATTTCTTTGCATTCGGGTCGCGTTCTCACTCAGATTTGACATGTTCTGCTTGAATTGTTCCCATAACCGTGTATTACATGGTCATAGGCTTGCTTTAAGCCACCTCCGCGAATATTTGGATGAGAACTGAGTTCAATAGCGGAAAATCATTATTTTCAGATCATTTATTTCCCGGAAAGAGCCGAGCATGCATCGCTGCATCGTGGCCACGGAAAACGCCGTCAGCTCGACCAAAGGGGCAAGTGGCCGGGTTTAAACAAGTGACAGTTCAGGTGGTTGTTCGATGACCACATAGACTTGGACCGCAAATGACAGTTGATTGTCCGCCGTGTATGTGCCACTCTTTCTTATGAAATCAGGAACTTATCGGATGCAACCCAATAGGTTCTCATTATTGTTATTCTTACCAGAGGTAAGTTCCCATGTGGCTTTCTTCTTCTTTCAGGGATTGTGCCGCCTTCTAGAACTTAAGTTCAGTGTCAACAGATGACGTACTTCAGTTCGGTGTATTCCATTAAAGGTGTCATTGTAGAAATCAAGTTCTTCGCGAACTCAAGTCCTCTTCTGGGACTTGAGTCGCTGATTATATATATTTGCGCAATCTTAAATTTATGACCGAACTTGAATGATGGGAACTCAAGGCATGAAGGAACTTAAGTTTGGGATGACCCCTTACAGGCAGGGCCCAGTACATACATAATACTTAGCAGAGCTTAAGATCTGCCTAAACTTAAGTTGCAAAAGCGGTCTGACCGCCTAGAACTTGAGGAAAGCTAATCAAGTATTTGCCTTCTCACTTCTCCTTCGTCCTCTTTCCCCTTCTGCTCCCGGATCCTTCCTCCCCATCTTTGTGCATATACTCATGCCTGGTTCATCCAGCTCAATCTCATACCCCGGGCTGCTCGCCTTCGACACTGTTTACAACAAGACGATCTCGTCCCGCGTCCGCGACGCTCCTCTATAGTGGCGCAGCTCGTATAGCGGCTGCGCACCGCCCCCGCTCGATACCGCGTGCGCTCGAAGTCCGGTATGCCTCATGCACTGCAACAACGTCGCACCCGCCGCCCAGCCCTCGCTTCCCACGCCCTCTCCCTCTGCCCATCTCCAGCGGAGTAAGGTCAGCTCGACAAGAACAACGAGCGCCTGCCACACCACGCCGCGTCCGCACTTGTGTAGCATAGTCTCTCCTGTACTCCTCCCAGCGTAAGATTCGCGTCCCACTGGCCGCCAGCTCACAAATTATGTCACGCCGCGCCATCGTGTGTTCGCTCACTAACTCTGGACGGCGATAGAGGCAAGTCATAATATCACCGTCCCAAGAAAATGCAGTGGACGACCATATATCCTGATACACCTGACCTATCTGATCTCTTGCGTGAACGGCGAGTACTCATCCTAATCCAGGTGATTCTCTGTTCTCTCCTCGAACCTGAGAGTTTGAGCTAATTCCTCCCCCCTTCCATTCAACTTCCGCAAGTCCTTTATCCTTGAAACTCGATATATATTTTGTCGCTCCTTTAAAACGTACGACCGGTGGGGTTTCACAGTGGTGCGTTTCCCGTTCCCGTTCAGCTCATTTCCTATCTCAACCTGGATTTCTTGACGGAATTTCCCACCGATCTCAGGCTGGCCGTTGGAGTCTCCAGTTTGAATATAATCACCAATCATCCCTTCGCGTCTTCGAGCCACCTGGATTCTTGACACGGCACGGCGTGGACTTCAGCCTTCTGCTTTCATCGCGAGAAGTCAAAATCGGGGGGCGGCCCGAAATTCAACTGATCGTGTTTTATTGCAATTCATTTTCATTGGCAGCTGTGAAAGCTTAGGCGGGCTGCACTTACATTCCAGGTCGCAGCTTCAACTTCCTTGAAGGCAATTCCCGGTCCAGTGTCGTTTTCATACACACACACACACAACGCATTACATTCAGTGCCGATTCAGACTCAAGCTGCCTCGCCCTAGCCTCGTGGTATGCAGCTGGATGGGTGTCCCTGACACTCTGGCGGTTTCGAGAATCGATGATTGTGGCAAGGTCTCTCGTGCTTACCATGTGAAGACGATACGACTTTTTGACACGCGTCTGCGTGGAAGACGCATTCGGCATGGCGTCGTAATGAGACCAGCGAAGTCAGATCTCCGGATGTTCAGCAATAATAGCCAAGCAGGCTCTCTCTCGTGTTTTCCTTGAGGCCGTGTGGCTTTGAGCACACGTCGACGTGGTAGATACACGCGGCATGCCATTGTGATGAAAACAACACGTTCACTTTGACAGATGTTCAGCAATAATAGCTAACATGCGAAGACCTGCCGGCTTGTATCTTCTGGATTCGCCTTCGCCGGTCCGCGCAAGGGGATTCATCCCTCCTGTTAGACGCCGGCTCCAAGAGCTTAAAAGCCCTGCGTGGTGCAACCCGGACAAGCTTCCTTGTGTGGCGCTGTACAAGAATTTCCATCGATAAACATGGCCGGGAATATTACGATCATCGTGTATGTTCCCTGACATTCGTTGCGTAGCAAACGCTAACCTTTCCGACTCAGTGTACTAGGGTCGCGGAAGGCAGTCGAGCGGGTAAGAGATTATTGTGCCTTGCGTCCTACACATCATTGACTCGTCTATCTAAAGCTTCTAGCATCCCACAAATCTGCTGTGGATTCGACCGAAACTAAAACCCTTCTCGTGGCTGGCTACCCGCGCTTCCATTTTCATACCCTCCCAGCAGATACAAGACTCAAGGAAATCGAGCAGAAGGTCACAGCACAGATACAAAACCTGTAAATCCAGTTTTCTCAACGCTTTCTCCTGCCTTCTGACCAAAAAAATAGTGGTGCGTTGAATGCAAATGTCGGGGGAATCGTTTTATTGTGCAGCGAGAAATATCGCGACCCTGAGGCCTTTCCCTTCCATGACGACACTCGCTTTCTCGATTTGTCGGGGAAAAGCTTGTTTGAGAAGCTTACGGTCGTTCCTTTGATACCAGACCTCGGTTCCACGGCGCATTTCAAGGCTCTTGCCGAGAAAGGAGTGCCTATTGTCAAAGAGAGCGATCCGAGCGTAGTTCTGACCTGGGTTCTGAACTGGGTTGCAAAAGGCACGGAGGCACGCCGGAATCTGATTCAGGATATCTACGGCAACACAGCGAAGAGGGTTAGAAGAAATGGTCGGCAGGCCGTGATCCTGCTCGCTGGTAACAGCGGGCACGGGAAGTCGAAGACAATAAATCGGCTCATTGGACAAGAGCTTCTGAGTGTCGGGAGGGGATTGGCATCGACCACCAAGGTGGGCCTTTCATTAGTTGTATGTATGCTCGAAGATGACACCTGATTCAATAGGTTATTCAACGAGTCCAAGTACGCAGTACAAACAAAGAACTGTCCTCTGAAACCACTGTCGCATTTGACGACACTCCTAGCCTTGAAGATAATACATTCGAGGATCGACAGTTGAATGCTGCTCTCTTCCACACGTATAAACTCAAACATTTCCCCGACATCTATCCCAATGTCATACTCCTCGTGGTAGCTTGGGAATCCATTACACCGGATGCGCACAAGGAACCGGCTCATTTTGAGTCCGCTCTCGGCAAAACAATATACACTTTATATTGTTCGAATTTGGTGGATGACGAACACGCCAACATCGTCGTCGTTGTCACGAAATCCATGTCTTCCCCTTACCAGTTTGAAGACTACAAGACCACGAACGAGAAAAATGCGCAATGGCGAATCGAGGAGGGCAGACGCAGGGGGATTATTACCGACCTCCAACGGAAACTATTCCCCAAATCGTCCCCTTGGGAAATCGTGTTCATCGAGAATGGCATGGGCAAAGACATGAAGGCAAAATTTCCAGTCTTGCCTGACGGCCAGCTGAGCCATCAAAATCTATACGACGCAATTCACAATATCATCAAACGCCCCAGTTCAGATGGAAGTCTTGATTTGGTGGGGATCCAAGCACTTCAAGTACTTACCACCGTTGCGCCGTTGGCTCCATTGGCTGAGCACGCGGAAGTTTTGGTTGACGCATCCATGGTCGTAAGCTGATATGATCATTGTTCGTAGCGACATTAATGTCGGGCCAACAGAAACTTAAAGAAATCCAGAAACCCCTTCCCCCGTCTCCTCGCGAGGTAAATGAGGATCTCGCGAGTGTCTATTTAGGCGTGACGTACGACAACGCCCTGGGAACTTTTGGCAGAACCAATGTCCTGGAAGAACAGCAAATTGTCCCCAGGCCCGACTACAAACTTGACGACTTTAGGCTGATGCCCAACCCATTCACGCCGCCACGTCGCCATTACTCCAGTGACTGGGCTTTTCGCGCGGCCAGTGCAATATCCAAAAACCCTCAATTCTGGATCCTGCAGTGTACGACTCAAGTAGTCGTTGGTCATAAGGAGCTCTCGGAAGATATGCTGAATCTAATTCGGCATTTACCACCCTGGTCTCCTGAGGAGCAACCAAAATACACGCAGTTCTTCACGAATTATGGGAGTCTCGTCCTGACTCAACTCGTTTTGGGAGGCACTGTGCGAGCCATCGTGGATTCTACAAAGAACGGACAAAGCGTTATGATTTTCTGCGACGGTGGAGCTTCAGTCACAGAGGAGCTTACGGTTCTTCTCGAACGGTGTTTCCCCCCTTCGCAATCTCCCCCCCAGTGGAAGGCCACTAGCGACAAATGGATCGAGGCGCTGAAAAAAGAGCCCGTCTTCTGTCCTGACCATGAACTCACCAAATATACACCCATATACGAGCTTAATGGTCTCACTCCTGCTCAGAAGACAAATCTGGAAAAAGGATACAGGGCATACATGGCATCACGGCCTCAGAATGACAAGACTTCGGCCCGAAAGGGGCCTCGAACCGAGGATGAGTCACTCCAACGCGAGTTCAACCTGGCAGAAGCCGTCAAGCTGCTGCGGGACGCCGTAATGTACGCACTTTATAGATTCCGGCAGGGACGATAGTTCATAAATTTTCGGCTGTCTTGCACATGAGAACCTTCTGTATGTTTGAACATGAAATATATTGGTCTGAGGACAAATAATATTCCTGCACTTTGATGGGAATGAAATCCTGATTACGAGTACTTATGTAATAAGGATCGTCTCTTTTATATCTCGGGGGACCTAAATTCAGGTCAGTGACAAAAAACTGTGAGGCACTTTTTAGTGGCTGTGTGTAGTTGAAAAAATCACTCCATTAGACAAAAACCTAATGTTTTTAGTGGCTGAGCATTGTACTTGTGTACGTACTCAGGGAAAAATACCCCCTACTCGGTGAAAAATAACAACATCCGCAAACATTGTAAAAAAAAAATTTGACATCGCCTTCGGAATGATCCGACGGGTTTCATTTCTGCGGGCACCATATTTCTTAGGTTTGTCAACTATCTCGCCATGCTGAGAGTCTTTACATCTCCATCTTCTGCTGACTAACCTCGCTTCGGCAATATCCTGCGGAACTATTGCGTCCTTATATCGCATGTAAACAATCCTTAAATAATACATTTAATCAGGTGTGGGGTCCATCAAGATTATTCTATTCACGATTAACTACAGCCTTGGTAGCGCAATGACCGAGAAGCCTAGATCGACTGCTGTCTGCGGCAATGGTGGATGCGCAAAACTAACCGCAATAAAAGGACACCATCCACCGAGTGCTGGTGCCATGCCATCTGGTCAAGATGTCTAGAAGGTGATAGAAGGTGGTGGTATGGCGAATCTATTTGCTGATTAAGCATGCACCCTCTATCGTATTGTAATATTAACATGACCAAACATGCCATCCACTCGGCCATCCGCTCGGCGCGACCAGTGTAGCTGGTCCAGTGCAATGTACATAGGTAGAAAAGACTGGAACATGAAGTGTTGGACCACGCTGCCTGCAAGGACTCAACCGAAGGTAAATCAAAGGAAATTTGGGGGCCAGGGTGGACCCCTAGCGCCTGCCGCCCGGCAAAGCAGGACTGCACTATTTTGGTCCATAGATATCACACTGACACACATAATCTATTCTGCATGCTTCTCCACATCAGTGCCTCGCTCTCTGTGCCTACGCTCTCATGCCGTGACGCCGTCTGCTTTCTCTGGGCTCCTTTGATCTTTCAATTTGTTATTTTGCTCTTGTCTCCTATCCGACAAAATGGACGACAAATGAGACCCACTCACCTCCTATAAAAACTGCCATGACTGGGAATCCCAGCATGGTTAGAATGGCTAATGCAAGAGGCTGAAATGGTGGACACTGGGGGATCTGCTGTCGCAATTCCGAGGGCAGCCATCAAATATCCAGTATAGACCTTGGTCTAATGTTAGAGACTGAGATAGGCCACTATGGACGTTTTCGCTATCTGCGCGTCGTTTGCGCGCGGGCGGTATCGGCAAGCGAGCAAGGGCTCCGGGACTTTCCGAGACACGCGGAATCGCGGTCCGATGTGTCTCACGCCCCTATCCTCATCTTGAGCGAGGAAAATCAGTTGATTTGGAGTCTAATGAAGTCAAGTTGGTTTTTGGCTATGGCCCATGATTTGACGACTCCAAGAACTCGATAGCTCACATATACCTATGTTAGCTTGTTCATACACGAGGATTTTTCTCCTGCCAGATGAAACTCATGAGCCGCTTTTTATTATTGGCTCATAATGGTGTATACTCGAACGTTGTATGTCGTAAACCAAAATGATAATCTCGCCGATGGTTTCAAGACCTTAATTGGCGTGCTAACAGATGAGTTGGCTTCACCAACCCTGCACGAAATAACTTTTCCCGCACTTCACAGACACTTTTGGGCCCCACTGCGACAAAATTTCTGTCGAGGAACAACTGTCTGCCATTTGCATCGGAGAAGCCTGAGGCTGCTGATGCTACATTTTTCTTGTTGGGCTATCTTCACCTCATTGGAACTTGATGTTCTTTCTCAATATTTTCTCAAAAAAGTGTCCAAAACTAGGAACGTGGTGAATGGAACCTTCGCAGCTGACTATTAATATTAACGGCATACCACCTCCCAAGGGAATTTGTTTACACATGGTGCAGGTTAACCGCGAGCAAGATGGTGTTACACATGGGCTTCCACAGGGATGTCTGAATACTTGCAATATTGACAGTGAGATCAATTGTATTTATATTATGTTTTAGGTTGCCTTTGAATAAATTAAGTACGAGTTTCATGCCGGGCAAAGCCACGGCCCTTTACCCCAAGTCACGTTATCGTAAGCTTCAGGGATGGAGTCAAACGCGGAATGCAAAATTAGGACGCCGTGCAAACGCCTCAGATGGTATATTTTACTATCTACCTGTGAGTTCGTATGGCTGTAATGGTGTAACACTATTATTATTATTATTTGCTTCCTTAGGCTTTTGTCGAGAAAAAGATACCCAGCTATGCGTCAATTTGCTATTTATACACTGCTCAACTATTATTCGATCCGAAGAGCACTATGACTGTAGCAATGTAACATTATTCTTTTATACGGTAACCCACAGTTCAAAATATATGATTCAAGGCTTGGTAGCGCATGGAGCGTATCTGCATTAAATTATATGTGCGATTTGAAGTTCGCACTGAGCAGACACTGCCCGTTCGACTCGAGCCTGAGCCAATTCTCTCTCTCTCTCTTTTCATTTTTGAATGTACGACTGAAGGTTGACTGGCTAACTAACTCAAGGTTCAAAATATATGATTTCGAGGCTTGGTAGCACTCATGGAGCGAATCTGCATTAAATTAGAATTCATTGTGCATCAACAGCAGCACAAGGTTCAAAATATATTATTCAAGGCTTGGTAGTGTTCGACAGCGCATGGTTGTATTCGAAAAACAACATTGGAGAAGACAACAAACACTCGCTCGACTCACAGTTCAAATCGTGTCAATTCGAGGCTTGGTAGCACTTGGAGCGCATATGCACCCAATGAATGCGCTGCACTCTGCAAAAAACACCTGTTCGACTCGGTCTCAAGCCATGCCATTGCACCATGTGTCCCTTTTCTTGTTGCGCAAATCAATTTGAATGGATAACTCACAGTTCAAATTATGTGACTTCGAGGCTCGGTAGGGCTTGGAGCGCATCTACATGTAATTTATGCATAGGTTCCAAAGTGCAGCAGACGATGCCTGTTCGACTCAGGAATGAGCCATACGGCAGGTGGTTGCTGACTATTTTTTTTGGTATGCTAGTGATGCCCGTTCGACGGAGACACCCATCCTAATTCTCTCTCTTTTTGTGGAATGTACTGATGAACTCAGCTGGCTAACCCACGGTTCCCCATTCCCACTCCCCCCCGCGCCCGACCGATCTCCTCCCACAGCACGTTCTCTCCCCCCAAGCCGAGCTCGCCCGCCGGATGCTCGTATTCGAGTGTACGCTCGCAGCGGATTCCTCTCCCCTCTCCCCACCCCCCACCCTCATCACCTTCCTCTTCCTCCTTCCCCCCTGCGCTCGACTGGTCTCTCCCCACAGCACGCGCGCCTCCCACAGCACACGCTCCCCCCACGCCTCGGCCGGACGGTCGTATTCGAGTGCACGCTCGGGCGGTCGTGGCTCCCGAGTGCCGTCCGCCCTCCGCCCGCCGGATGGTCGTATTCACGGCGATCGGATTCGATGCCCTGAGGCTAGCGTGCGCCACGACATCCATCGGGGGCGGCCGTGTCGTCCCGCGCCGCGACTCGTGTGTGTGCTGGGGCTGTGGTGTACTGCGGCCGACGGGGTACGTGTCCACGCGGGTGGGTGGGGGATTTGCGTGCGGACGTCGTCGGCGTGCTGCGCGCTTTGGGCCACGTACGCCGCGAGCGGTATGTTGCCCGCGTCGCGGTGGGGTGCATGGCGCCATCTCCGCTCCTGAGCGTACCGACTCCGTACCTGTGCGGGGTCGAATGTATGTGTGGTGGCGCGGATGGGTGGTAGCGCTATCGTGCGGGGGTGGGGCGTGGTGGGGCGCTCTTCGCTACGGGGGAAGGGGGGAGGGCGCATCTGGAGATGCTACGCATGATGGCGCATCTCCGCTTCTGGGCGTCTAGCTCGCGTTACCTGCTTTCGCAGGCCGTGCGGGCGGTGGTGCTGTGGGCGTACGTGTGAGCGAGTTGTGCTGCGCGCATTGGCGTCGCGGTGGGGGCGCTCTTCGCTACGGGGGAAGGGGGGAGCTAGCCCGGGTGGCGCATCTCCGTTTCTGGGCGTCTAGCCTGTATGGGCCGTGCGTTACGTGCTTTCGCAGGCCGTGCAGCTGGTGGTGCCGTGGGCGAGTGGTGTGGCGAGTGTGCCGCTGCGTCCCCAGAGCCAATGCGCACTCGTGTGTATGCTGGGAATGTACTGCGTCGGGGATTTGCGTACCGCGGACTTGGGCAAGACGTGGGTGGTCGGCGTTGCTGCGCGTCATTGGGGATATACCCGCGTCGCGGTGTACGCTACGAGTGAAGGGGGGAGATCATGGCGCATCTGCCAGCGCGCTTCCGTATCTGCCTGCACGGGCCGTGCAGGGTCAGATGGGCTTCGAGCATGCGGGTGGGCGTACGTGGGCGAGCAGGAGATGGTGTGCCGCGAATGCGCACTCAAGCGTATTGCCATGACACGGCCGGGAAGTACGTGGACCTCGCCTTTCACGTGGAGTAGATCTTCGCGGGCTCGCTTCTCGTTATTGGCGCGCGCGGGGTGAGTCGCTCTTCCCCTGCGCCGAGCTCAGAAGAGCTGTACCAGGATGGAACGACTTGGATGTGGAGGCGACGGGAGTGGTTTCCGGCACAGAGGCGCGGATGGGGTGCGGGTCTTTGCGTGGTGGCGGGGGAGGGAGTACTAGTGTTCGCGGTGGAGGATTAATATTATGCTCCACCAGCCATTTCTGCTTTGTATTTGTTAGGCGAATGGCAGTGCGGCAAGCGAGGTCAAACAAACGCGTCTTCAAAAGCGTGACGCGATCACCCGTTTCTTACACCAGACGTTAAGTGCTAACTTGACTTATTCTGCCTTCCAGAGGACCACTCTCTGCCCGTGAGCGCAGCGAGCAACGGCCCTATAACGGCGGTGAAGAAGCATAGGTTGGTCCTAGCCAGGACCAGACACTGCGTTTTCTCTAAAATTTCTCCCAGTGGGATAGCGAGGTTTAGCTCGCTTATCCTGAATATACTAGTGGCTATCCCCACTATCTGTCTTCGGGATAAGTGAGATACTGGAGTTTGAGTCAATGACGGATATGTGGGGTATCACACAAATATCCAATTGTGATACCCAAACTATCCCAAACATATCTCAGCGGTTACTCTTCCTTTCTGTGGTAACCCCGGAGTTGGGCCTGGACTCCGGATATTTAGCCTAGCCCACCTATCTCTCAACCTGGATACCACGGATATCCCAACTATGTGCTACCTACGGCAAGCTTATATTGGGAACTCTTGCACACCTTGAACTTGAAAAATCACCAAGTCCATCATCGTGCCTGCTGATTGCGCGCAAAACAGACTGCCTTCAGCCCTCACCTCTTCGTCTTGTTCCCAGACTCAGAAACTCAACACTGCGTGCCGCTTGCGACACGGTCCACAAACGGCTCGACACATGGCTCCTTGATAGTATCAACTCAGCAGGAGAGCTCGTCACCTTTCTGGAATCCAAATTCGAAGCTACGGAAGTTAATTGGTCTGTAAATTTTAGCAGAGTGCGTACCACTTCTCCCTCTCTATTTACTGCTAACAGGTTGACCTCATGGTTTAGATGATTCCCCCTTCTACCTGAGCCCGGATATCTACATGCGGTGGCTGCACGTCGATGTACCTGGCCTTATGGCCATCCAACCGTCGCATTTGCACAGTCCCATGGTTATCCGGGCTGCAACGAGAGGCGACGCGCCTCCGTGAATGTAGTGCTCAAAGCCAGGAGAAAAGTATTGGTTCCCAGCCCCACGCGCCTTTACCGTTTTTCGGACCATCAGACTTGTGGGTTGGATGTACCTTGGATGTAATTTTTTGGTCACTACATCCCTTGCAATCAACTTTATTATTCAGCAGACTATATCATCTCGAATGCTGTCTTGGGTGTAGTGCGTTGAATTATTTTATTGGGGTTTTTGAATCTCACCTTCAATTAGTAGATGAACAACTTCAATCTGTTTAGAAGCGATGCCAGAAACTTCGTACCGTTCACCGTGTCTCGCCGTGTGCTAGATGAGACTCTCTGGGTCCGAGGGTTTCCCTTAAGAGCCATAAGGCGCAAATAGCATAGACTTTTATTTTGTTTCTTCAACGGGAGCCAATATTATTATCTTTCCTTATGACCTTGTATTTTCTCCAGTGATGCGCGCCATAAATCTAATATTTAAATCTTACTTATCAAATGGCTACCCGAAGTGTGCTTCGAGGGATACCCTAGCTTGAACATGTGAAATATGTGAATCGGGAGAGGTATATGCATGGTAGGTATATTGGGAAACCTGGCCTATCTCGCTAGTGATAGGATGGGATTCTCGAAATATAACTAGTGTATCTCTAGGTGTTTACCTTGGGTATCACCACTGTGTGATAGCATGGGATACTCGAGCTTTCTCGCCAGTATCTCGCAGTGAGATATTTTAGAGAATATGCAGTGAGAGAGCCTCGGTCGTACTGTATCCTAGAAATAGACAAGGAGCAAAAGGAAATAATAGTGATCAACGAAAATGACTCAGCTGTGTAAGGGATTTGGGAGATATAACTCGTGGAGCAATGGAGTCAGAACTCGAGGGACTCGGAGACTCAGCGTGAATAACTCAGAAATCAGGGCATAGATGAGAGTAGAGAGCAAGAGGGAATCCCCCTATATGTTGCTAAGTTACCAAACAATGTCCACTGGGTTGGCTGCAACGTGTACTCATGCGTCACCAGAGCCCAATCTATTGTACAAAAGACAGTGGATCATGTGATCTTTGTCTCTGAGACAGATGCTAAGACAAACACGAGACAAACATCTAACAACACTCTGTCTTGACTTGCGCCGCTTGCCGTACTGCTCATGAATGATGTGTTTTTTGCTATGGAATTGAAGCTGCTTCTACTTTGTTATCTACTGACTCTGCTCAATCCCTACAGGTGCGGACTGAGGGTGAAGGGCTGCTTTTTCTGTTCTTGGCTCTCCTAATTGCTCAACCTTGGCTCAACCCTACGAGCAAGGGCTGGCGGTTTGGTTTGAAAGAGCTTCAACTGCTGTCATGCTCTAACTCTGGATATGGACTGATTCAATAATACCTTTACATTATTTGGCCAGCCCTACGAGTGCGGACTGGAACATGCCATGGGTGCGGGCTAATTTTTAATTCTTTCTATTTTATATTCTCTCATTCAACGCTAAGGGCGGCCTGCTACACTCCCTTAGTTCCAAATTTCTGGGCTCCATTCAAGTCCTAAATGTGCAGGCTGAAGCTGGTTCTCAATACCAACTGATTTAATATCTTTTCTTGACATCACAAGGAGAGATATCGGGATAGGATGCTGTGGTTTCAATATCTTACCAATTTCTACTGTTAGACTCAGAGATCTTGAAACAGTAGTTTTTTTTAAGGACCTACGACTCCTGTTTCCTTGGTCTTCTATGAGGAGGAAGGACCATTAATCGGTCACTGCTCCTGGAACTGACATGGGAGCCACAAGGAGCCAACCAAAGGTTGGCGATGAGTGGCGACAGAATATGCTCTGTCCTCTCAATTTTCGACGGATAAATAGGGTCATACACAGTACAGATTTGGGGCCCGATTTGAGCTGGATTTAAGCTGGAATTCAAACTGAATTTGAGCCAGGTAACGGTGTGACTGAGCCTGGCGGATTTCGGCAGCCTGCACCGCATCAATTGATAATCATTTCGGCAGCCCCCACTGCATCAATTAATAATTGATGGAAAATCTTGTCGCGTCTCTTGCCTTTTCCTCGCTCGCCCCGCTATGTACCATGTCGGAGAAAGAGCTCATCAAAGCACACCTTCTTTCGGCCTTGTAGACACCAAGAAGAAGGCCCATGAACTCGTGAGATTTAGGGATTACTCGTGATAGTTCTCCGCAGCTGTGGGTTCCTCGGCATCAGAGCTATCGGACGAGCTGGATCCAGAGCTTCCAGATGAGCCTGAAGAGGAATCGTCGTCCGATTCGCCACGGTCCTCCTGCCAGAGCGGTGCTTGGATATCAGCAATTAAAGACACCAAGAAGGCTTCTTGGAGTGCATTTGCAGTGCGCTGGCGGTCACTAAGGGTAGGCATGTGGGTGTAGTACATCGTAATTAGCTTTATACGGTTCTCTCCATCTGATAACGCGTCCATAACCCCTCCTTAATTAGTTTTAGTTTAAGCAGAAGCCATCCACGTGAGTGATTATCAGATGATTATCAAACTCTTGGCGGATGGCGGATGTGCTGCGCTGGATTTCGCTGATTTCGCTGATTTCGGAGGAGCGAGCAGAGTTGAATCCGTGTCACGCTTCTGGCTAAATCCCTTTTGAAATCCAGCTTAAATCCAGCTCAAATCAGGCCCCAAATCTGTATTGTGTATGACCCTAATGTACTTGGCCACCTAACTTACTCAGAACGCACTCAAAATGAGCCTATCAGACTTTGAGAGTGGCTGTAACTTGACATCTGTGAGTGTTGAAACCTGACACGGGAGCCACGATGAGCCAACCAAGGGTTGGCAATGAGTGGTGTACTCAATGAAGGGACACCACTGGGCGGGTTCCTGCTATATTTGATTTTTTTCTATTTCTGATGCAATTCATCGTAGCGGAGCACGAGTCCCTGCTAGTAATGTACAAACAACACACAGGTAGATAAAAATAAGTGATATATATATACTTAAAAGACGACCTCAGCTAATTCTTCCCTCAACAACCATCCATCCAGGAATGGGAATAACCAAACTCGTAATGTAGGCACATTGGAAGTCTGGTACATTACGTCGCATGCATGGCACATTATTTCAAATACGGTACAATCAATTACAATGTGCCGTATTCGTGCGGATACACACAGTGACGGCATACTACTGAAATTTAAGTTCAAACAGAGTTCGTTCGAGACAATAGTATTGCATTGAGAAATTGAGAAAATGAATAGTGTATGAGTAAATATCTTGGGCAGAACGCTGTGATTGAATCCTAGAAGCCATGTAAGTAACGAGTCAAAGAACGGATGAGGGCAAGAATTTTGAGTACCTTACTTGGCCCTTTTCTGGACTCGGTCCGAGATCTCATCACCATCCATGCGCCGTTTAAGTTTTCTTGGGCCTCGGACACGTTTAGAATCGGTTGGAAGAATGAGCGAGACATCAACCTCTTGTGGAGGACCGCGACGCGATTTCGGGGCGCTCGGGCCGGGCTCCGGCTGTTCGACTGCGAGGGCCATCGGGGGAGGGGATTCTGGTGGAGGTGGGGGCAAGAGCGCTAAATGGTCAAACGCACTAGCGTCGAAGTCCGGCTGAGGGAACGTACCAGAGCCCTCCCAGAAGCTCATCAACTCGTCAAGCGCCGGGTAGGATGGGAGCGGGATCAGCGTGTTGAACTCGGGACGCGGTGAATCCGAAAAGTGCTGGGTTGAAGAGGGGGTCGAAGGTGGGGAATTGGAAGGTGGGGGGGAGATTCAGTGGAAATGAAGAACCGATGGCCGTGCCTCCATTTAAGAGAGACGCGATGTCCAAGTCAAATTCCTGCGAAATATTAGAGCCTGTGGCGACGGCGAATTTGGCAGCAAAGTTTTCCGTATGGATGGCGGCAGGCGGAGTATCGTCCAGCGGTGTCGGCGCTGGCGATTGTGTTCGTACTGGAACCGGCGCAACTGAAATTTGGCTTCAATCATTGCTATGCATAAGTGCAATCAGAAAAAGTGGAAAATGCGGTGCCATGACCCATGTGCACTGCCGAGGCGGCCATTTGCCGAAACTCGATACATACTGAAAGGGGAAGTGCCGTGTATGCTCTCAAAGTCGGCACATTGATGTGAATGTACCGAGTTTGCATTAATGTGCCGTGGTCTCTATTGTACCTACGTTACGAGTTTAGTATATACTCAATCCAGGAACTGTGCAAAGACAGAATAGGGAGAGTGTTACCCTGCAACAATGTGTCATTTGGGAGCCCAGTCCAAAGACGTCTCGATCCCCAGCACAGTCTGAGATGAAGGTGTCTCAAGACAGAATGTCGCATCGGAGCCAAAGTGATAGAAAATGATTGGGAGGATTATTCCTCAGTGGTTGAGAAGGATGGAGGAATGGAAAAATCATAGAATGAAGAAGAAGTGTAGTGGGTATGATAATAAAATGTAGAGAGCGCACCAGTATGCCTGTAGTGACTGTCCATTTCACCGAGCGAGCAAACCCACGCCTCGCTTGCATGATCACGTGTCTTGATGGCTTGGCGGTGCGATACGCGTTGACACGCCAAAACAGCCGCATCATAAGAAATGAGTCTAAAGGGTGAGGAATAATGATGCAAGGGAGAAATAGTGAGTAGATAAAGCATATGAGGATGAGAGAAAATATTGGTGGATGATAACTCCCAGTTTGGATCGTGCTAGGAATTCTTGATGTGCCGAAATCCATGAGGAAGCCGTTAGGCACTTCCACAGCGGGAAAGAGACTAAAAGCGCATCAGAGTTAGTGATGCTTTAAACAAGGATGATGTTTGATTGCTTGTAGAAATGTAGTGGGCCCAAAAAAAAAATTGACCTCAAAGTAGCGGGATGTTGCTCAAGAAAACAAGTAGCGGGATTTTGGGCTCGATACCGGTGTGTGTGGACAAATTAAAAAATAAAGAATAAAAGAGAGAGACTATTTGGCTACAATTGGCAACACCCTCCGTTATCACCCCCGCATCATTCCGGTACCAGCTCAAGGATAATACGGAATATTAATGGTAGAATCAGCCAGATTTGAATGGCTCCCGAAATATTGGAGAGAACTTATGTGTATGGGAAGTAATATATTCTGGGTCAAAAGTCGCTATCGGTTCAGAGGGAAGTATGTGAAAATCGTAGCCATGTGTTCGGCGGGATACCGTCGGAGTTTCAACTGCTTGGCACCAGCTGGCCAGCGCCGTTCTCTTCAAGTTAAAGCAGGAAGGCCGCAGGTTGAGCTACGGTAATCTGCCAGCTAGATACAGGTTTCCACACAACGAACGCGATGCTCAGTTCACACTCCGAGTAGGAGACTTTCTGGTCTTGCAGTGTTCTCCATTCGTGCAACACGAACCAGAGGATGATGATAAGGTTTGGGATCATGTGGTAAATATGAAGCGAGTGAGTTGGATTTGCAACCTTAGGAGCAGTTTCTTACCTGTTGAGTCCAGTGTCAGGAATGTATCTGAATGTTGTGGAATAAAATTTATTTCTAGTTTAAAACTATCCGATTCCGAGTTACAGCTCAATGAACTGAGTAAACCCGAAAAAGTAGTGTGGATAATGAGCTCTGCCGCGTCAGCGGGCTACGCTACTCATATCAGTGGGGCGGGCATGATGGCGCCGCGGCATCATGATCATCACCGTTAATGGGGTTAGCGACACGCGCGCAAACAAACGCGTCGCGTGGCGTGTCATTAGAGGGTCGCGCAGAGGAAGATTGGAATCCTAAGCCGCTCGTGCCTTGCAATTGCGCCAGGACTATTGCAATTTTTTTAATTCATTTTCATTGTGGCAGCTGCGAGAGCTTGGGCGGGCTGTTCTTGTATTCCAAACTCCATCTAGTACTAGTAACTTCAAGTTCGTCGGGCGAATATTCGGTATAGTGCCGTTTTCGTACTTAAGCTGCCTCGCCCTAAATTCGTGGTGTTCCTCTTGAATGGAAGCCCAGCGACTTCCAAAATTTCGGTCGGCTGTATCAGATCATGCATCGATTATTCCTAGTCCCATGCCGTGGTCTTTAGAATCCGCAGACTCAAGGTTCTCGGACTCAACTGTTTGCCTGTCTCGTAGACAGACGGCACAGTGTCGTTTTCATTCACACACGCACGACGCAGTGCTGATTCAAACTCAATCTGCTTCGCCCTAGCCTCGTGGTATGCAGCTGGATCAGTGTCCCCGACACTCCAGCGGTTTCGAGAATCGATAATTGTGGCAATGTCTCTCGTGCTTACCTTGCGAAGACGATATGGCTTTCGACACGCATCTACGTGGAAGACACACTCGGCATACCGTCGTGATGAGACCAGCGCGTTCACTTTGAATTTGGCAAGTCCGATCTCCGGATGTTCAGTAATAATAGCCAAGTAAGCTCTCTCGTGGTGTCCTTGAAGGGGCCATGTGGCTTTCAGCACGCAGCATGCCGTAGTAGCGAAACCAACACGTTCACTTTAACAGATGTTCAGCAATAATAGCTAACATGCGAAGACCTGCCGGCTTGTATCTTCTGGGTTCGCCTTCGCCGGTCCGCGCAAGGGGATACATTCCTCCTGTTAGACGCCGGCTCCAAGAGCGTAAAAGGCCTACATGGTGGAACCCGGACAAGCTTCCTTGTGTGGCGCTGTACAAGAATTTTCATCGATAAACATGGCCATGAATATTACCATCACTGTGTTAGTACAGTGGTTAACCGCTGAGCGAAACGCAACGTGAGAGCGAAACACTACGTGTTTCACCACTTGCGCTGCTGTGATGAGGTCAGTTTTTTTTTAGATGACTGAGCGCTCTATGGAATACATACCCACAAAAGGATTTGAACAGAGACCCCTTCTGGAGTCCAAGAAAAATGCAAATATTTGGACCACTATTTGTCAACATTTGTTAAATTGATCCGACAATCATGATGGGCAAGCTGTGGGCCATAAACTCGGTAGCTGTGTTGCGCATGGGGGTTTTCGAGGTCGTAGACCTCAGATATGAACATCTCAGATTTTCAAAACATGCCCTCGACGTTCAATTGATGACGTTCTAGTGCTTCGCTCTCACGTGAATCGGTAAAATCGGCAGTCTTAAAATAGTGCCCTCGTTCTCCGCGAATACTGCATCGATGGCCACAAATCTTTTTGCGCTCATGTATCTACAAGCAATCTGTCTTGCATAGGAAAAAGAACAGAGCAGAAATCTGCCGCCGTGCCTCCGAAAACCGCCGCGCCGCTTGAACGTTTCGCTCAGCAGTGAATCCCTGTATACATGCCGTGGTTTTTAGAATCCGCAGACTCAAGGTTCTCGGACTCGCCTGTTTGCCTGTTTCGTAGACGGACGGTGCAGTGTCATTTTCATTCACACACACACGACGCATTACAGTCAGTGCCGATTCAGAAGGCTGAAGCTGCCTCGCCCTAGCCTCGTGGTATGCAGCTGGATCCATGGCCCTGGCACTCCGGCGGTTTCGAGAATCAATAATTGTAGCAAGGTCTCTCGTGCTTACCATGCGAAGACGATGCGGCTTTCGACACGCGTCTGCGTGGAAGACACACTCGGCATACCGTCGTGATGAGACCAGCGCGTTCACTTTGAATTTGGCAAGTCAGATCTCCGGATGTTCACTAATAATAGCCAAGTACGCTCTCTCGTGTTGTCCTTGAGGGGGCCATGTGGCTTTCAGCACGCAGTATGCCGTAGTGGCGAAACCAACGCGTTCATTTTGACAAATGTTCAGCAATAATAGTTAACATGCGAGGACCTGCCGGCTTGTATCTTCTGGGTTCGCCTTCGCCGGTCCGCGCAAGGGGATACATTCCTCCTGTTAGACGCCGGCTCCAAGAGCGTAAAAGGCCTACGTGGTGGAACCCGGACAAGCTTCCTTGTGTGGCACTGTACAATAATTTTCATCGATGAACATGGCCGCGAATATTACCATCATTGTGTATGTCCCTGACATTCGCTGCGTATCAAAGGCAAACCTTTCCGATTCAGTGTTCTAGGGTCGCGGAAGGCGGTCGAGCGGGTAAGAGAATTACTGTGCCATGCGTCCTACACACCATTGACTCGTCCATCCAAAGCTTCTAGCATCCCATAACTCTGCTGTGGATTCGACGGAGACTAGGACCCTTTTTCTGGGGGGACAGCCAGCCCAAGAAAACGTGCAACTTGTGTCCGGCTGCCCACAGAAACGTCGCTTCCATTTTCATATCATCCAAACAGGCATAAAACTCGACGAAATCGAGCAGAAGGTCGCGTCGCAAATACAAAGCCTGTAAATCCACTTCTCTCAACGCTTTCCCCTGCCTTCTGACTGAAAGAATAGTGGTGCGCTGAATGCAAAAGTCGGGGGAATCGTTTTCATTTGCAGCGAAAAACATCGCGACCCTGAGGCCTTTCCCTTCCATGATAACACCAGTTTTCTCGAGTTGTCGGGGAAAAGCTTGTTTGAGAAGCTTACGGTCGTTGCTCTGATACCAGACCTCGGTGCCACGGCGCATTTTAAGGCTCTTGCCAAGAAAGGAGTGCCTATTGTCGAAGAGGGCGATTTGAACGTAGTTCTGACCTGGGTTCTGAACTGGGTTGCAAAAGGCACAGAGCCACGCCGGAATCTTATCCAGGACATTCACGGTAACGCAGCGAAAAGGGTTAGAAGAAATGGTCGGCAGGCCGTGATTCTCCTCGCAGGTCACAGCGGGCACGGGAAGTCGAAGACAGTAAATCGGCTTGTAGGACAAGAGCTTCTGAGTGTCGGGAAGGGATTGGCATCGACCACCAAGGTCGGCCTTTCATTATCTTTATCTATGATCGTAGATAACACCTGATTTAACAGGTTATTCAGCGAGTCAAAGTACGCAGTACAAGCAAGGAACTATCCTCCGAGATCACCGTCGCCTTTGACGACACTCCTGGGCTTGAAGATACAACATTCGAAGATCGAGCTTTGAATGCGGCTCTCTTCCACACGTATAAACTCAAACATTTCCCGGACATCTATCCCAATATCATCCTTCTCGTTGCAGCCTGGGAAACCATTACATCGGATGCGCACAACAAACCTGATCATTTTACGTCCGCTATCGGCAAGACAATATATGCTCTATATTGTTCGAATTTGGTGGATGACGAACGCGCCAACATCGTCGTCGTTGTCACGAAATCCATGTCTTGTTTCCATCAGTTCGACGACTACAAGACGACGAACGAGAAAAATGCGCAATGGCGAATCGAGGAGGGCAGACGCAGGGGGATTATCACCGACCTCCAACGGAAACTGTTTCCTAAATCGTCGCCTTGGGAAATCGTGTTCATCGAGAACGGCGGGGGCAAAGACATGAGCGCAAAATTTCCAGTCTTGCCTGATGGCCAGCTGAGCCATCAGAATCTATACGACGCAATTCAAAACATTATCAAATGCCCCAGTGCAGATGGGAGTCTTGATTTGGTGGGGATCCAAGCACTTGAAGTACTTACCGGCGCTGCGCCGTTGGCTCCATCGGCTGAGCACCCAGAAGTTTTGGTTGACGCATCGATGGTCGTAAGTTGATATGATCATTGTCCGTAGCGGCATTAATGTCCGGCCCACAGAAACCGGAAGAAACCGCAGCGAAGCCCCTTTCTTCTTGCGAGGTAAATGAGGATCTCGCGGGTGCGTATTTGGGCATGACGTACGACAACGCCCTCTGACCTGGGTTCTGAACTGGGTTGCAGAAGGCACAGAGGCACGCCGGAATCTGATCCAGGACATTTACAGCAAAACAACGAAGAAGAGAGTTAGAAGAAATGGTCAACAAGTCGTGATTCTGCTCGCTGGTAACAGCGGGCACGGGAAGTCGAAGACAATAAATCGGCTCATTGGACAAGAGCTTTTGGGTGTGGGGGGTGGAACATTGGGATCGACCACAAAGGTGGGCCTTTCATTAGCTGTATGTATGCTCGAAGATGACAACTGGTCCAATAGGTTATTAAGCGAGTCCAAGTACACAGCACAAGCAAAGAACTATCCTCTGAAATCACTGTCGCCTTTGACGACACTCCTAGCCTTGAAGATAATACATTTGAACATCGAGAGTCTAATGCTTCTCTCCTCCGCATATATAAACTCAAACATTTCCCGGACATCTATCCCAATGTCATCCTCCTCGTGGTCGCTTGGGACTCCATTATACCAGATGCGCACAAGGAACCGGCTCATTTTGAGTCCGCTCTCGGCAAAACAATATATGCTCTATGTTGTTCGAGTTTGGTGGATGACGAGCGCACCAACATCGTTGTCGTTATCACGAAATCCATGTCTTTCCCTGACCAGTTTGACGACTACAAGACCACGAAGGAGAAAAATGCGCATTGGCGAATCGAGGAGGGCAGACGCAGGGGGATTATCACCGACCTCCAGCGGAAACTGTTCCCCAGATTGTCACCTTGGGAAATCGTCTTCATAGAGAATGGCGGGGGCAGAGACATGAAGGCAAAACTTCCAGTCTTGCCTGATGGCCAGCTGAGCCATCAGAATCTATACGACGCAATTCACAATATTATCAAACGCCCCGGTTCAGATGGAAGTCTTGATTTGGTGGGGATCCAAGCACTTCAAGTACTTACCGCCGCTGCGTCGTTGGCTCCATTGGATGAGGGACCGATCCAAATTTTGGTTGACGCATCGAAGCAGGAGATGGTCGTAAGTTAATCTATCATTGTCCGTAGCAACATTAATTTCCGGCCCACAGAAAGTCAACAAAATCACCCAGCCCATTCCCCCGTCTCCTCGCGAGGTAAATGGGGATCTCGCGAGTGTCTATTTGGGCATTACGTACGACAACGCCCTGGGAACTTTTGGCCGAACCAATGTGCTGGAAAACAGCAAATTGTCCTCCGGCCTGAGTCCAAACTTGGGGACTTTAGGGCAATGCCCAGCCCATTCACGTCGCCAAGTCGCCATCATTACTCCAGTGACTGGGCTTTCCGCGCTGCCAGTGCAATACCCAAAAACCCTCAATTCTGGATCCTGCAGTGTACGACTCAAGTAGTCGTTGGTCATAAGAAGCTCTCGAAAGATATGTTGAATCTAATTCTGCGTTTACCACCCTGGTCTCCTGAGGAGCAACCGAAATACACACATTTCTTCCCGAACTATAGGACTCACGTCCTGACTCAACTCGTTTTGGGAGGGTACTGTGCGAGCCGTCGTGGATTCTACGCAGAACAAACAAAGTGCTATGATTTTCTGCGACGGTGGAGCTTCAGTCGCAGAGGAGCTTAGGGTTCTTCTGGAGCAGTATTTCCCCCCTTCACGATCTCCCTCCAAGTGGAAAGCCACTAGCGACAAGTGGATCCATGCGCTGAAAAAAGAGCCCGTCTTCTGTCCTGACCATGAACTCACCAAATATACACCCATATACGAGTCTAATGGTCTCACTCCTGCTCAGCAGACATCTCTGGAAAAGGGATACAAGTCATACATGGTTTCACGGCCTCAGAATGACAAGACTTCGGCCCGAAAGGGGCCCCGAATCGAGGATGACTCGCTCCAACGCGAGTTCAACCTGGAGGAAGCCATCAAGCTTCTGCGGGATGCCGTGATGTATGCATTTTATCTCTTCCGGCAGGGACGATAGTTCATAAATTTTCGCCTGGCTTGCACATGAGAACCTTCCGTATGCTTGAACATTAAAATATATTGATCTGAGAACAAATAATATTCCTGCACTTTGATGGGAATGAAATCCTGATCACATTATCGTAAGCTTCAGGCATGGAGTCAAACACGGAATGCAAAAATTAGGACGCCGCACGAACACCTTAGACGGTAAATTTTACCATCTAGCTGTGAGTTCGTATGGCTGTAATGGTGTAACATTATTATTATTATTTGCTTACTTAGGCTTTTGTCGAGAAAAAGATACCCAGCTCTGCATCAATTCGCTATTTATACACTGCTCAACTACCATTCGATCCGAAGAGCACTATGCTCCCCAGTCAGGCCTTTTTCGAGACAATTACACTGCGTTGTCTCAATCTGAATGTTTAAATACTGCTCAACAATTATTCAACCAGAACCAAGGGGTGTCTAAAAGTTGAATGTTGGACCATGACTATAACCGTGTGGTATGGTATCTGGTGTCCGAGGTCCTGGGAAAACAGGTTTTCCCCATCAATTCCTGAGGTTTTCGCATATCTCCTCATATCTCTCGATGCTGTATAATTTTAGGTGGTATTCAAGAGGCAAAAATGTCCTAGTGAATTTATATATCAATTGTATCAAAAAAACTCGTTTATTTGACCATTCGTTCGAACATAATGCACCAAGCTGCGCCGTGCTGGACGTGATGACCAATGATCATTGGCACAACAAGTATACACAACGCGTACGCGCTTCATCTTTTTTCTTCTCATACGTGCTGCTTCAGTGCCGGAATGAGCCGATACAGTCGCGGAACATCGGACCGAGCCTTAGCCGGGTGGCGGTTCTCACACGGCCAAATGCAAAATTTCAGGCGAGCTGAAAATGTTACTGAAACAAGTAGTTTCAGAAACCAATTTAAGGAAGCCTTATTTTGTACCTTAAATAACTGTTTTCAGGACACCCTAATCTGTAGCTGAATTTATAACATTAAGCTACAATTTCAGGAAGCCTGGAGCTCTCAGTTTCAGGCACAATTTCTGCAAGGCTGAAATAGCACCTTAAATTATAAATTTCTGTCGCAGTTTCATCAGAGCTGAAAGTAAAACATTAAGGGTGTCTGAATTCAAGGCTGAAACTAACAGTTTCAGCAGCAGCATAATGGTGGCTTAAACTAATGGATTAGGGCGTGCTGAAATCAGGACTGAAAACATTAATTTCAGCCGGCATTCCGGCCCGCCCGAAACAATAAGATTAAGGCGTAATTTCGGCCGTTCCCGAAACGTCGCCTGAAACTGATAGTTTCAGTACACCTGAAATTCTTCGGCAGATGAGCGGTAGATCATCTGCCACTCATCTGCAGATCATCCATAGTACTCATCAGTACCATACGAAACTGCTTCACAGTGGCAAAATTAGATGACATTCATAAAATTTTACGGCAATAGCTGCTGGGCAAGAGAATCATATGTATTTTGTGAATGTCATCTAATTTTGCCACTGTGAAGTATGGTACCAATGAGCGCTATGGATGATCTGCAGATGAGCAGCGGATGATCTACCACTCATCTGCCGAAGAATTTCAGGTGCACTGAAACTATCAATTTCAGGCGACGTTTCGGGAACGGCCGAAATTACGCCTTAATCTTATTGTTTCGGGCGGGCCGGAATGCCGGCCGAAATTAATGTTTTCAGTCCTGATTTCAGCACGCCCTAATCCATTAGTTTAAGCCGCCATTATGCTGCTGCCAAAACTGTTAGTTTCAGCCTTAAATTCAGACACCCTTAATGTTTTACTTTCAGCTCTGATGAAACTGCGACAGAAATTTATAATTTAAGGTGCTATTTCAGCCTTGCAGAAATTGTGCCTGAAACTGAGAGCTCCAGGCTTCCTGAAATTGTAGCTTAATGTTATAAATTCAGCTACAGATTAGGGTGTCCTGAAAACAGTTATTTAAGGTACAAAATAAGGCTTCCTTAAATTGGTTTCTGAAACTACTCATTTCAGTAGCATTTTCAGCTCGCCTGAAATTTTGCATTTGGCCGTGTGTCTGGTATCCGGGGTGCTGGCAACGAGATTTTCGATAGTCACATCCAGAGGTTTTGGTTTCGACACCCCTTGACCAGAACAGAGGATTTTCCACAAATACAGGTCCATCATCCCATAATATTCAGACACCTTAGTTTGTACCAGCAACCAGTCTGCCTGAATTGTGAGCCTTAGGGAACATTATCAGATGCATTGAAATTTTACATTTGCCGGTGTGACTAGTGGCCAAACGACGAACGAGCCAAACATGAGCAAAGTGCGGTTCATTTTCCATTTCCCGTGCCACCTGGAATCACATTAAATGTTTCAAGCACCCATACTCACAAATATGCACGCAATCATTTTTGCTTGGCTCGAGTGACTGATTAGATATCAACCATTGACATTATTCAACACACTACTGCCTCCAACGAACTCAAAAAGACTCTGGATAGAGTTATGCCGATTTTCAGCTCCTATCCACAGTCTTCACATTATTTACTGTAAACTCGATTGGACTACAGATTTAAGCTGGATAACCCACAGTTCAAGATATGTGGCTTCTAGGCTTGGTAGCACGTTGAGCGCATCTGCACCCAATGCGTTTTGGGGTCTCTTGTATTTCACAGACAACACCCGTTTGACTCGGGCCTGAGCTATGTTTGACTGGTATTTGTCCTCCTTTTTTGTTGCATGAATCAATTTGAAAGGGTAACACACAGTTCAAGTTATATGATTCAAGGCTAGGTAGCGTGGAGCGCATCTGCACCTAATGAATGTGCTGCATTCTGCAGAAAACACCCGTTCGACTCGGGCTCAAGCCACGACATTGCACATGTGTTCTTTTTTTTGTTGCATGAATCGAGTTTGAATTTAAACGGATAACCCATAGTATGACCCTCCGGGCAGACCTGCCAGTGGTTCCTCCGATCGATCATTTTCCTTTCCCACTCTGCTCAATATATAATAGATGTCGAAGCTCGCGCCCATATTTGTGCTACACAAAAAATCGTCTTGAAGCAGCCCTGAAATCCACTTGGATAGGACCCAGGATAATGCAACCTAGGAATTTATGAAGGTGTGGATGACATACATTCATACAGCTAAGATATGGGCCAAGCGGGACTGACCACATCACGTGCCACCTGCCAACACAAAGAAATACCTATAACAATTTCTACAGACATTCAATTGATAAAAGCTCTCAGTTGAGTTGTAGTACTGAGTCTTCCGAAGGTCTTAACTGAGAGCTTTTGAAAAAATTTGCCCTGTGCGAGGAGGACAAAGGTTTACAAGAATACCACGTGATGTGGTCAATCCCGCTTGGCCCATATCCTAGTAAAATGCGTGAATCAATTGCACGGTTATTTTGTCATTTTTTGAGCAAACTAGATGATGTGCCTCTGGCCGGACTTTGAAGCCATAATTCAAGTCATTCCCAGCCCACACTGGCAATGTTTAGGGGAGTTCATTTCTTGAACAAATTGTTCGGTCGGAAGAGGTCTGACGGGACTGGGGAAACTGCCGCTCATTGCCACGTGCATCTCTAGGGTGATTAATCCGGCCAAGATATTCTTTCGTCTACCTTGAAAACGCAGCTAAAGACTACGGACCGTCTTGTTTTTGTTGTCATTGTGCCTTGTGAAGACTGTACCATCATTCCATTGGTAGTTGATTTGTAAAATATTAGTTATATATCTTGTATTTGAGATGAGCATGTGGTACACGCGCAGTCTTGTTCTCACGCACGTGCTGAACATTGGAGTGTGTACGAAAAATAAATTTCTTACAAACCATCATAAGTAGATCATGGCTACTCTGAGCTCTCGTAACAACTCCCTGGCTCTTTCATCAACTTTTTCACAATGTAAAACTCAAATTCAAGAAAACATGTCCGAGTAACCGTAAGGTTTTGCACAGAGTGTGTACTGGGCGAAACAGGGTGGCAGCATTTGGATTATTGTGTCTAATTTTCGTATCAGCAGACATCCAGAAAAACCAGCACCAAATCCATTTTGCAGCATCTCAAATTATTGATTTCAGAGCTGGAACCTAAGTCAGTACCAGGAAGTCAGCAATAAATATTTGTTGCATGTTCGTGCTCCCCATGCTCGAAAGTCTGGCTCTGCACAAGATCACAGACCCCAGAAACACCATAATCCCCCTTCTGCTCATCTCATCCAAGTCTCTTCGGAGCTTCACCTCCGGTAGTTCCACACCCATGGTGTCGGTACGGTGGCACCGCCACATAGAGCACCTCACGACACTTGAGCTCGGCAGCCCAGCCTGGCGGCATGGAGCTGAGCTCATTCGCGCATTAAACCGGATCTACGAGCCGCAGTTCCTCCCCAGGCTTCAGGAGTTCGTGCTTATAGAGTGGGATTCAGAAAACATTTGCACCAATCTGTTGCTTACGCTGGAGTTCAGCTGTACGCCGCCAGCGCAGCAGGGGCTCGCGATGTTGCAGTCCTTCGAGACAGTGTGGTCAACCGACCTGGACGACGACATCATTAGTGCCTTTAATAGTGCCCACAACACAAAAGATATGGAGAAACAGGGGATTGTCGCAGGTCCAGGAGACTCTGTAAGCACCCTTTCAGTCCACGGTGATTTCAGGACTTGGGAGGATCATGCTAGAACATCAGGATATCGATTGAATGAAATCCTACTGATGAAGCTGGACATTGAGATGGACGAGATCTCAGATGTAGCCGAGAGAACTCGACGGCCCATTCAAAAGATTCTCCTTGGCCCAAGTGCAAATTATAATGCCTGTGGGACTCGATTAATGGATGTAATATCTGTCAGGAATTGCTCTGCTTGTCAAGTCAATGCGAAGAAAGAGGGTTTAAATTTAAATCGACAAGGCCAGAACTGTACAGGAGTGAGATCTGCTTCTACGCCCTCGTGGAAAGTCAAGATGTTGTCGCAGTCATCGAAACACGGCTTAAAAGAGGGGTCCCATATCGCCTGTGGAAGGAAATGAGTCCGCCGTCGGAGACTTTCGGACATAGGGTCACTTACGTGCCGCATTCGGGGTTGGAATTAATATGGAAGTTCTGCAAATGGCTGTAAGCAAGTTCTAAAGTGAGTTGTTCAACGGTGCGGAACAATTGTGGAGGGAGAGAAACTTGCCTTACTCCGGACCAAGAAACCAATAGTCCCCCTGATATGCGCTTCCGCAGATGGCGATCTGTGTCAGTAGATGAGCGGAACTCCGTTAAACGAAAATATATAAATAAACGAATAGTAATCTGTATATTTCACAACAATATCCACTCCTGGCGCGATTTGGCGCAGATTGGTGATTGCGCCCACGATTAGCTGCGCTAGAGTTCGGTCGACTTCAAAATCCACCTGTCACAGAGCCGGGAGATGCGGCAAGTCCACCAGAGGCTCGTCGATACGTGCGTATATTAGGATGAGTGTCTCGAGAGTCTCAGAAACGAGGGTGAGAAGTTGGGAGCAAAAGAGGCGGCTGTCAAACTCGTCGAGGAATAAATACGTGAGGTTTTCGAGAAGAGAGGTATTGGTTGGAGAGGGGAATAACATAGGAAGACATCCCAGCGACTCTTCCTCGACCGGAACAGCTGTCGTCCAGGGTCCTCCATGCGCGGGTAGTGCATAATCACCACATGAGAGCAGCGGTGAGAAAGGAAGGAGTTAATTTGCACTCATACAAATCGAGCTTCTTGAAAGCAGAGGATGAGACGCAATGGAGGACAGAATTTTCCATAGCCACTAATTAGAAGAGCTGACGCGTCGTGTCACATCATGATAATATATCTGTCACACAATAGCTCGGCATCTTCCAGAGCCCCTGATATGCACCTGAACCAGGATTAAATTCGCATTTTGGACGTGCATAGAAGCCTCAACTGGAGAGGGTTCGAACCTGTTCGAACAGGTGCGCACCAGTTCGCAAAAATCGAGGATTTCGGGAACCCAGAACCGAACACGGGGTTCGGTCCGGTTTTTATTAGTCATCCGAACCTGAACTCAGGTGCGGTTCGGGTTTCGGGATCGGTTCTGAACCCAACCCCTGCAATACTAGTCTTGCAGTGTTCTCCATTCGTGCAACACGAACCATAGGATGATGATAAGGTTTGGGATCATGTGGTAAATATGAAGCGAATGAATTGGATTTGCAACCTTAGGAGCAGTTTCTTACCTGTTGAGTCCAGTGTCAGGAATGTATCTGAATGTTGTGGAATAAATGAGTTAATTTTTTTTTTCTAGTTTAAAACTATCCGATTCCGAGTTGCAGCTCAATGAACGGAGTAAACCCAAAAAAGTAGTGTGGATAATGGGCTCTGCTGCGTCAGCGGGCTACGCTACTTATATCACTGGGGCGGGAATGATGGCGGCGGTTGAGGCCGCGGCATCATGATCATCACCGTTAATGGGAGACTTAACTTTTCGGCGTGCAAAAACCGCGTGGCCCAGCGCCAATTGGCTTTTCTGACGTGGGCGTGGGCGTTTGGTGGCACAAGCCGATTTGCTCACGCCCATCAAAGCCCACGCCGATTTGTCGGCATGGCCCGCCAAGATCAATTCGGTCGAGAAAGTAAAATAAAAGCATGTAGCTAATGTTATACCTATAGGGGCCCCCTTCAAAAGTTCATAGCATCTCGCCGCTTCAAGATGCACGGGCTTTAAGCACTATTTCTATGGTAATGCGCACATTTGTCTCGGAGTTGACAACCAAACTACTCAAAATTTACTGAATCCCTGGCTTGTCTTGTGGTATGTAAAGCATAGATACTTAAGAATATTCCTATACCCAGGGAAAACGACAGCACAAGAATTGGGCGTGCTACGGTGAAATTTTTCCGTCGTATAGGCTATAATTGGCACTATGCCGCCCCAGTCTGTGTGAAATGCGAATATTCATTCAGGTGCCATTCCAGGTAGTCTAGAGCTATGCATTGCCATGTTGTATCCTGGTGAATGTTCTTTGATTTGGTTTCAAGACACTTGACATGGATTTAAAACTCAATTCAAACTCCGAAGTGCGCAAGCCATTTTGTCCTGATGGCATCAAAGCCCACGCCAATTTGTCGCCTTGCCCCACCAACATGAATTTCAACATTTCATGAGCATAAAAAGCTACCATGCCCTCAAAGTGTATCTGATAATGTCTGGGATGGCTCCATTAATACTTCCTGTGAACAGGCAGTATTATTTCGTTCTTTTGAGACTTGACTTCTTGGCTTGTGAACCGCGTGCACTCGCGCGAATTGGCCTTTTGGGCGTGAGCATGGGCATTCAATGCGGAGACAAGCCGATTTCCTGATGCATATCAAAGTCCACGCCGATTTGTCGGCTGGCCCACCAAAATCAATTTGGCCGAGAACGGCAAAAGCATGTAGCTTAGGACGATACCTCTGGGGACAACCATTCAAATGTTCATAGCATCCTGCTACTCAAAGCTGCGCGGGCTCAAATCACTTGTTCTATAGTAATGCACGTATTTATACTGAAGTTGATAAACAAACTTCTCAAATCTGCTGAACCCCTGGCTTATTTTGTTGCATGTGGGGTATAAACACACAGGAGGATATTTAATCGAAAGTACAAGATTGGGGCATGCTAGGGCGAAAAGTACCGTTGCACTAGATATAATTGGCATCACACCACTACATTCTGTGCACCCACATCACTTTTGTCGGGTTGAACGCCTTCATTCTCCCACCTTCAAAAGCTGCCCTCGCGCCGATGCTCTTATGGCATGGGCGTGGCTCTTGGGGACACAAGCCGATCCGCTCGCACCCATCAAGGCTCACGCCGATGTATTGATCAGGCATTAATCACATTTGAACATTGAACCACTAACGAAGTCTCGCGTGTTCCCAATTATCGGTACGCAGGCTTGAAGTCCCTTTATTAGGACGACTGTTATCACTATTTAACTGACAAAGAAATACTTTGATTGTGCCAAAGAACTTGGTGAGTGTAGATGGCTTGTTCTACTGAGAACCTCTCGACGATGTCCAAGGCCAAGGCACATGTTGAGCGGACAACACATGTCTTACTAAATAAGTGTGAATTAATTCTCTGTGTAATAACCTTTGCTTAGCAGATGCATATTCCAACATATGAGACCCGGTTTGAGTTTCCAACCTCACGAATTTTCCAGTTGTAAACTGGGCAAGCCATTTTCTCCTAGAACCCATGCCCACATCTGCCTTGCTGAGGTTACGCGGTCAGGTTTCTGCCTCTGGCTTGTTCTTGCTGTGAGAGCGTAGTTGTTGTGCAGCCAGACTGCCTGGTGAGTAATTTTGGTCCCAGTCTTCTCATTCCAAGGCATCAACAGAACGCTCACTCCTCTAAAATGGCCGGAGCCACCCGGGAAATTAATAATTTCCAACCAACGAATCGGCTTGTGATTGGTTTGCAGCTAGATGATAGGCACCCCAAATACTTAGACAAACTGGCTTGAGAGTTGAACACATTGGCTTGCGGCTTGGGCTTGCTAAATTGGCTGGCTGTAGGATTTTTCAATATGCGCTCCACATACTTACATAACTAGTTAGGTAAACGACAAGAGCGCTTTGATGGAAAGACGGCCTCCAGTTGAATTCACTGGCGTGTGGTACAAAAATTGGTGTGCGTTGAATAAGACATGCGTAATGCTTGTCTGTATACTCTTTGGCTTGTTAGGCGTGGCGTAAACAGATTGACAATGGCTGCGTCTTTTTCTGCAGGCTGCGGCTACAGAATTGGAATCGGTGTCGATGCCTTCTACGCTTCGAAGCAACTTCAAAGTGCACCGTTCCCAAATGTGGTTGGCATATGAAATCTCATCCAATTCCGACTTGCTGATTGCTATTAGGTCTCCTAGTCATCCATCTGCCGTGCACGAGAGCCGTGACGCAATTTTTTCTGTTTTCAACCTCACACCGCCGCATACGCCCTCATTGTAAGCATTTGGTTTGATGTAAAATATTGGGGCATGTTTCAGACAGAGTTGTCCTAAAATAACTGGATTGTGAACGATCAGTAAATCAGCTTGAGGTTGGAAACGTATGGTGTAGGACTAGAATATTATTTAGTCACTTGAGAAGGCAAAATCACTTTCAGTTGCATGAGAAGACTCGGCGGACCACTGCGGTCCGCAGGATATTACACTTAAGTCGTCAATCTCTACGCACACAGTGAAGGCAAGGCCATTGATGTCAGACAGTCTAAGCGTGACCTAGGTGGAATCACGGCATTTGAGGTAGCACAAGAGCAGAGATCGGAGTTTCAATTTCAGTTTGAGCAGTCAAGTAACCCACCGACGCCACCGTATGCCACAGTGGCCGTGGCTTTTAGATCCCATATTGGTGGTGTAGACACACTGGGATTGATCTCAGCCTCGTAAAAAATGTATCTAATACAGTGCAGGGGTTGGCTGTATTTGAGCACAAGCCACACCCGCCGAACAAGCCAATTTGCCCACGCCAAAAAAAGCCATCAGAGCCAAATTCAAACTCCGATATAGGGGCAAGCCGATCTGCCAAGCCAATCGGAAAAGTAATGGGGTTAGCGACACACGCGCGCAAACAAACGCGTCGCGTGGCGCGTCATTACGGCGTCGGCATTAGCGGGTCGCGCGGAGGAAGATTAGAATCCTAAGCCGCTCGTGCCTTGCAATTGCGCCAGGACTATTGCAATTTTTTAAATTCATTTTCATTGGTAGCTGCGAGAGCTGGTGCGGGCTCCATCTAGTACTAGTAACTGCAAGTTCGTCCGGCGAATATCCGATATAGTGCCGTTTTCGTACTCAAGCTGCCTCGTGCCTCGCCCTAAATTTCGTGGTGTTCCTCTTGAATGGAAGCCTCAGCGACTTCCAAAATTTCGGTCGGCTGTATCAGATCATGCATCGATTATTCCTAGTCCCATGCCGTGGTCTTTAGAATCCGTAGACTCAAGGTTCTCGGACTCAACTGTTTGCCTGTCTCGTAGACAGACAGCACAGCGTCGTTTTTTTTTCACACACACACGCAGTGCCGATTCAAACTCAAGCTGCATCGCCCTAGCCTCGTGGTATGCAGCTGGATCGGTGTCCCCGACACTCCAGCGGTTTCGAGAATCGATAATTGTGGTAAGGGCTCTCGTGCTTACCATGCCAAGACGATGTGGTTTTAGACACGCGTCTACGTGGAAGACACACTCGGCATGACGTCCTGATGAGACCAGCGCGTTCACTGTTAACTTGGCAAATCAGATCTCCGGATGTTCAGCAATAATAGCCAAACAAGCTCTCCTCTGTTTTCCTTGAGGAGGCCATGTGGCTTCCAGCGCGCGTCGGCATGGAAGATACACGCGGCATGCCATTGTGGTGAAACCAACACGTTCGCTCTGACAGATGTTCAGCAATAATAGCTAACATGAGAAGGCCTGCCAGCTGGCATCTTCTGGGTTCGCCTTCGCCGGTCCGCGCAAGGGGATTCATTCCTCCCGTCACACACGACGCCGGCTTCGAGAGCTTAAAAGGCCTTCAAGGTGGCATCCGGACAAGCTTCATTTGTGGCGCCGTACAAGAATTTTAATCGATACAGATGACGGCAAATATTACTATCATTGTGTATGTCCCCTGATATTCGCTGCGTACCAAAGGTTAACCTTTCCGATTCAGTGTAATGGGGCCACGGAAGGCGGTCGAGCGGGTAAGAGAGTTATTATGCCTTGCGTACTACATACCATTGATCTTCCGTCCAAAGCTTATAACATCCCACAAATCTGCTGTGGATTCGACGGAGACTAGAACCCTTTTTCTGGGAGGACGTCCGGCCCAAGAAAACGTGCAACTCGTGCCTGGCTACCCGCAGAAACGTCGCTTTTATTTTCATACACTCGAAACGGACACAAGACTCAACGAAATCGAGCAGAAGGTCGCATCGCACATACGAAGCCTGTAACTCCAGTTCTCTCAACGTTTTCCCTGCGTTCTGACTGAAAAAATAGTGGTGCGGTGAATGAAAATGTCGGGGGAATCGTCCTCATTTGCAGCGAGAAATATCGCGACCCTGAGGCCTTTCCCTTCCATGACAACACCAGCTTTCTCGATTTGTCGGGGAAAAGCTTGTTTGAGAAGCTTACGATCGTTCCCTTGATACCAGACCTCGGTGCCACGGCGCATTTCATGGCTCTTTCCAGGAAAAGAGTGCCTATTGTCAAAGAGGGCGTTCCGCACGTAGTTCTGACCAGGGTTCTGAACTGGGTTGCAAAAGGCAAAGAGGCACGCCGGAATCTGATTCAGGATATCTACGGCAACACAGCGAAGAGGGTTAGAAGAAATGGTCAGCAAGTCGTGATTCTGCTTGCTGGTAACAGCGGGCACGGGAAGTCGAAGACAATAAATCGACTTGTAGGACAAGAGCTTCTGAGTGTCGGGAGGGGATTGGCATCGACCACCAAGGTCGGCCTTTCACTATCTTTATCTATGATCGTAGATAACACCTGATTTAATAGGTTATTCAGCGAGTCAAAGTACGCAGTACAAGCAAGGAACTATTCTCCGAAATCACTGTTGCCTTTGACGACACTCCTGGGCTTGAAGATACAACATTCGAAGATCGAGAGTTGAACGCCTCTCTCCTCTACATCTATAAACGCAAACATTTCCCCGACATCTATCCCAATGTCATCCTTCTCGTTGCAGCCTGGGAAACCATTACATCGGATGCGCACAACAAACCTGAACATTTTACGTCCGCTATCGGCAAAACTATATATGCCCTATATTGTTCGAATTTGGTGGATGGCGAACGCGCCAACATCGTTGTCGTTGTCACGAAATCCATGTCTTCTTTCCACCAGTTCGACGACTACAAGACCACGAACGAGAAAATGCGCAATGGCGAATCGAGGAGGGCAGACGCAGAGGGATTATCACCGACCTCCAACGGAAACTGGTCCCCAAATCGTCGCCTTGGGAAATCGTGTTCATCGAGAATGGTGGGGGCAAAGACATGAATGCAAAATTTCCAGTCTTGCCTGATGGCCAGCTGAGCCATCAAAATCTGTACGACGCAATTCAAAATATTATCAAATGCCCCAGTGCAGATGGGAGTCTTGATTTGGTGGGGATCCAGGCACTTCAAGTACTTACCGGCGCTGCGCAGTTGGCTCCATCGGCTGAGCACCCAGAAGTTTTGGTTGACGCATCGATGGTCGTAAGTTGATATAATCATTGTCCGTAGCGGCATTAATGTCAAGCCCACAGAAACTTAAAGACATCACGAAGCCCCTTCCCCCGCCTCCTCGCGAGGTAAATGAGGATCTCGCGAGTGTCTATTTAGGCGTGACGTACGACAACGCCCTGGGAACTTTTGGTAGAACCAATGTGCTGGAAAAACAGCAAATTGTCCCCAGGCCTGACTACAAACTTGACGATTTTAGGCTGATGCCCAACCCACTCACGTCGCCACGTCGCCATCATTACTCCAGTGACTGGGCTTTCCGCGCTGCCAGTACAATACCCAAAAAGCCTCAATTCTGGATCCTGCAGTGTATGACTCAAGTAGTCGCTGGTCATAAGAAGCTCTCGAAAGATATGCTGAATCTAATTCGGCGTTTACCACCCTGGTCTCCTGAGGAGCAACCAAAATACACGCAGTTCTTCACGAGTTATGGGACTCATGTCCTGACTCAACTCGTTTTGGGAGGCACTGTGCGAGCCATCGTGGATTCTACACAGAACAAACAAAGTGTTATGATTTTCTGCGATGGTGGAGCTTCAGTCGCAGAGGAGCTTAGGGTTCTTCTGGAGCAGTATTTCCCCCCTTCACGATCTCCCTCCAAGTGGAAAGCCACTAGCGACAAGTGGATCCATGCGCTGACCAAAGAGCCCGTCTTCTGTCCTGACCATGAACTCACCAAATATACACCCATATACGAGCTTAACGGTCTCACTTCTGATCAGCAGACATTTCTGGAAAAGGGATACAAGTCATACATGGCTTCATGGCCTCAGAATGACAAGACTTCTGTCCGACAGGGACCTCGAACCGAGGATGACTCGCTCCAACGCGAGTTCAACCTGGAAGAAGCCGTCAAACTTCTGCGTGACGCCGTGATGCATGCATTTTATAGATTCCGGCAGGGACGATAGTTCATAAATTTTCGGCTGGCTTGCACATGAGAACGTTCTGTATGTTTGAACATTAAAATATATTGGTCTGAGGACAAATAATATCCCTGCACTTTGATGGGAATGAAATCCTGATCACATTATCGTAAGCTTCAGGCATGGAGTCAAACACGGAATGCCACATTAGGACTCCGCGCGAGCGCCTTAGATCGTAAATTTTACTGTCTAGCTGTGAGTTCGTATGGCTGTAATGGTGTAACATTATTATTATTATTTGCTTACTTAGGCTTTTGTCGAGAAAAAGATACCCAGCTCTGCGTCAATTTGCTATTTATACACTGCTCAACAATTATTCGATCCGAAGAGCACTATGACTGTAGCAATGTAAAATTATTATTCATACCCTTTTTCGAGACAAATACACTGCGTTGTCTCAATTTGAATGTTTAAATACTGTTCAACAATGACTCAACCAGAACAGAGGATTTTCCACAAATACAGGTTCCATCATCCCATAACTTTCAGACACCTCAGATTGTACCAGAAACCAGTCCACCTGAATTATGAGCCTTAGGGAACATTATCAGATGCACTGGAATTTTACATTTGCCGGTGTGGTGAGTGGTCAAACGATGAACCAACCAGACATGAGCAAAGTGTGATTCATTTTCCATTTCCCGTGGGTCTTGACCACCTGGAATCACAATAAATATCTCAAGCACTCGCCCACACTCATACATATGCACGTAATCATTTTAGCTTAGCTCGAGTGACTGAATTGATATCAACCATTGACATTTGGGGTATCTCCAATGCCTGTTCTGCTGCTCAGAAGCTAACCTATACCAGTTCAACGCACTACTGCCTCAAACGAGCTCAAAAAGACTCTGGATAGAGTTATGCTGATTTTCAGCTCCTTTCCACAGTCTTCACATCATTTACACTTGATTGGACTACTGATTTAAGCTGTATAACCCACGGTTCAAGATATGTGACTTCCAGGTTTAGTAGCGCGTGGCCAATGCGTTTTGGGGTCTCTTGAATTTCGCAGACAACACCTGTTCGTTCGACTCGGGCTCTCAAGCCATCAGCCATTTCGACTCCTTTTTTATTGCCGCTGAATATGAGCGGGTAACCCACAGTTCAAAATATATGATACAAGGCTCGGTGGCGCTCGGAGCGCGTTTGTGTATCAGAGGCATCACTGCGTTCCCTGGGCGCCGAGACAGAGGCTGTGTCCCTGTGCCGCGCTGTGCCGAGACCCGGAGGCAGACCCTGTCGCCATGACGGCGGCACAGGGCGGCACAGCTGTGCCGCCCTGTGCTGAACCCCTGCGGCGGCGACGGCCACAGACTCTGCCTCCCTCCCGCCACGCACCACGGCAGATCTGCCGTACCTTAGCGCTGCCTCAGCTTCTGGAATCGTCTTCTCGTACGACTAGGCCACTATGTCCTGTATGTTATGGCTAATATTAGAATTTAGCTTCAATGAAACTTTAAAGTTGATTATCGGGGCTTGGCTTCGCCGCCGCTAAAGCCTGACCCTGCACTTTTCGATCCCTTGTTTCGACGTACAAGTCAGTCGATGTCCTCAGTCGCACAATATAATGTAAGACTCTTTTATTACCTGTCGACGTACAAGTCAGTCGATGTCTACGGTAAAAGTAAGTAAAGATAAGTAAGTAGTAAGGAATAGTAGACGTACCCTCAGTCGCACAATATAATGTAAGACTGAGGTACGTCTAGGGGGAAATCAGCTACATGTACAATCAAATATGAAACAAATAAATAAAGGAAAAGAAACGACAAGCAAACAACCGCTGCACGCCATATAAGGAGATTCTCTCCTCAACACTCCCCCTGGCGAGCAGCTCCGAGTCGCTTCCAATTTAGACCAAGTTGCCCCACGCACTTCTCGTGAGTGATGCGCGGAAGCGCCTTCGTAAATATGTCTGCAACGTTCTCGCTCCCAGCAACTGAAGAAACAGAGATTTCTCCCTGCTTGACGTGGTCGCGAATGAAGTGCCAGCGGATTTCAATGTGCTTCGCGAGCGAATGGCCTTTTGTCGTCTCCGTAAGACTGATGGATCCTAGATTGTCTCCATGGAGTTGGAACGGCAGTTCCTGCGGCAAAAATACCTCCGACAACCAATTCTTCATCCACATCGCATTTTGCGCACCGCGCGCAAGCGAAACGTATTCAGCTTCGGTTGAAGACAAAGCTACCACTGCCTGCCGCTTTGACGACCACGATACAGGTGCACCACCCATGAAGAAAACATATCCCGATGTGGATCGTCGCGTATCGACGCATCCTGCCCAGTCGGAGTCGACGTAGCCGTCAGGTTTAATCCCGAGTCCAGGGACCAAGGTTGCGTTGACTGATGGTGAGTAACGGATCCCGTAGTCCAAAGTTCCTCGAATGTATCGGAGGACTCCGACGAGTAGCGACCAGTGCTCCGGCGCAGGGTTACTTTGGACGTGCCCAAGAGTGGAGCAGGCATACGATATATCAGGTCGGGTTCCGCTGCTCCCCCAGATGAGGGTGCCCAGAATAGGGCGAAACGGTTTGTCCTTCATAAACGCGGCGTCTTCGAGCGAAAGCGGGGAAGGAGCAACGCGAATCTGATAGCCGGGGGGTAGCGGGGTTGACAGCGGAGGTAGATCACTGAACCCGAAATGGTCCAGTACCTTGATGAAGTACTGCGTCTGGGTAAGTGAAATTGACCCATCACTCAACTTCTCGACAGTCAGCCCCAACAACAACTGTACGTCCACCTCCTTCAACTCCCATTTCGACGCAAACTCTTCGACGAAGCGCTTGCTCTCGGCCTCCGACGAGGATGCTCCCAACACGTCATCAGTGTGTGTGGAGGTAATCGTGTAATCATCGTCTTTCTGCCGCGTCCTGACGCACGGGTCTGCCAGATTTTCCTTGTACCCCAAATCGGTGTATCCCTTCGCAAGGAGCTTGTACCAAATGTGGCCCGCCTGAACCAGCCCGTACAGAGGTCGTTTGAGCAAGCATACTTTGTTTTCCTCCCCCTGCTTTGCAAAACCGACGGGCTGTTTCATGTAGACGGTGGTGTCCATTTCGCCGTTGAGGTACGCGCCGGAAAAATCCCACTGCCGGACCCGCAACCTCTGCACCGCCGCCACCGCAAACAACATCCGCACTGACTCCATTCGCGCCACCATCGCCCACTTCGTCCCAAAATCCACACCTTCCACCATCTCATCACCACGCGCCACATACCTCCCCTTGTATTTCAGCACATTTCCAGCCCCGTCCTCCTTGACATCATACACCCACATGCCGTCGATGGCGTGCTCCCCCTTCGGCAAGTCGACCAGCTCCCATACCCCTCGCTTCTCGAGCTGATCTACTTCCGCTTTCATCGCAGGCAACCATTTGTCCGGCTCGCGCATGGCTTCACGGAACGAACGCGGAATCGAATGGAGACGCCCCCCTTTTACGATACTCGCAAATGCCCATGGCGATTCGAGCAATTTCGCATCAAAGCTCTCCCAATCGACGTCTACCGCGTTCACCGACGGTCGTTGTGTGTCCTTGGCCCAATCTTCCCCCGCAAGCCTTGCTTGTGCCTCCTCTTCTTGTGCCATCAGCGAGCGCAGCAGGTTTTCGCTGGGTTTGGGTGTGCGAACGCTCCGACGCGGCAGCGGTGGAGGAGCTTGCACCAGCGCAGGTGGATTAGCGGGGTTCAGAGCAGGGATCGGTGCAGGCGGATGAGCGGAGTTCGGGACCAGCGGAGGAGCTGGAGCTTCTGGTAGTGCATTTCTATTTGCTCCCCCATTCGCCGGAGGTAAAGGAGGTTCGTCATCGAAAAGCGTAGGATCGGCCGGCAAAGGATCATCCTCTTCAGCCATAATGTGGGCCCGTGTGCGGTGTGGCATGGCCTCTTCGAAGATCACATTGCGAACCTCGAAGACCCGAGAGCGTGCGGGGTCATGTACGCGATATCCACGACGTCCCATATAGCCAACCATTTTACCTTTCCAGCTCTGCTCCCCCAGCTTTCCTTCTCGCTCATCAAGGTCTTTCACCCAGCAGTCGCTCCCCCACACACGCAGATGAGATACATTGAGCTTTACGAGGTTCCCCGTGGCATCCTTCTGGCGAAACCATGCAACCCAAGGAACACGGTCGGGATGACGCGACGACGGAACGAACCCACGTACATAGCAATGAGCCGTTACAGCTTCAGCCCAGAAACGGCGACTCATGCCGCTCTCAATAAGCTGTGTGCGTGCGCCTTCAATGACGGTTCGATTTCCACGCTCGACATGACCGTTGGCTGACGAAGAGTCCTTTGGAATTTTCTCGACCCGAATACCACGCTTCACGCAATACCCCAGGAAGAGCTCGTTGTCGAATTCCTTGCCCAGGTCAACCCGCACGCACAGGACACGCTTGCCTGTCTGCAATTCTGCCTCGGTCACCCACATCTCGAATGCGCCCAACGTCGTCTCCTTGCGCTTGTTCGTCAAGAAGAGGGGGAATTTCATCGCTGTGCCTCCATCCGACACCAGCATCATGTAGACTGCCCCTGACCAACTCGGCGTCCTCGCCTTTCCCCACAAATCAAGGTGTACGCGCTGGAGAGGTTCCGTTTCGTGTACCACTTCATTGTTAAACGGGGCCTTGTCCTGCTTCCCAAGTATGCAGTCCTCGCACATGCCCCGCAGTTTACTGTTGACGATCTTCAGCCCGTAAACTAGCTCTAGCTCCGCCATGCGCTTTATAACGCGAACGTCCGCATGGCCAAAGCGTGGATGCCAGGTCTCGAGGTCGGTGGGCTGGTTTCGGTCGCGTCCCGCAATCGCCGCGACTACGTTTCCCCCGTCCAAGTTATCGACCACATCCACCTGGTACAATTTCCTGCCGCCCATCTTTCGCATAATTGTTCCGTCGATGAGGATCTTCCCATCGCCATTTAAAACTGATAGGCGTCCGTTTCCCCAGCTTCCTCGGAACCCTCGCGTGTCAAGTGTCGCGACGGAGATCAAGTTCATCGAGAATCCCGGACAATGCAATGCCTCCATCTGCACCTTGTGCATTGATCCGTCAGCTACGCGAACCGCAAACTCCACCAATCCTTTCCCCGCTACTTGGAATTCCCCGCCGTTCTTGAGCGCTGTTGATCCCTCAAGATTGATTTCTTTGTACGTCAGAAAACGCCCTCGATTAACGAAGCAATGATCTGAGGCACCAGTGTCCAGGTAGGTAGGTAGGTAGGTAGGTAGCATTACACGGCACGGTCCCGCTGAGGAACGCCGGGGCCAGGGAGTATCCCGGTGTACTAGTTACAGGATCTATATACACCTTTGTCCCTGACTTCTATGTACCCTCCAGGCCGAGCTCACGAGTACAGTTGCCTGCCTCGCGGTAGAACCTAGCTGATACACAAAAGCAACAAACGTTAGTAACAGAACAGCCGCATTCCCTCATCAAACCTCTATCCTGAAGATTGGCGTCGCGTAGAATACTTGAAGGACTTCATATGCAAATTTACCCACGAGCCCGATTGATGCGCGTTCATAGAGCATAGCCTTGAAGAAATCGACGTTGTCGAGTTCGGCTATGAGACGTCGTAGGTTGGGTGCGTAGCCGAAGAGCTTTTCCAAAAACACAGTCCTGAGTGCCACAACATCCGAAGATGTGTTGCACACCAGCAGGGCATGTTCCGGGGTTTCAACTTCAGTTTTGCAGAACCTACACACACGTCGAGCACGCTCAATGGGTGGATGCATATGATCTCTGTATCGCAAAACTTCAACGGCAAGTAGGTGAGTGGACAATAAAAGAGAAGTCAGCGCCTCGCGATGCTTCTGTGTCTTCACCATGAAAGATAGTGCCGTAAGCGTAATGTTTGCGGTGCAGATGGTTTGTCCTTTTGTGGCTCGCGTCGGCCTTGGATCAGATAGAGTTTGTCCGATGAGTCGACTTCCCCTTGCATCCAAGTTAGCATTAGACTGTCCACATATTTCGCGTATGCCAGAATAGAATCTGTTGACGCATTCACGAGATTGGGAGCAGTGCATGCGAATGGAAGCTTGGATGATGCCAAGATCAGATCTCGGGCCCAACATTTCTTCCCTTGCGCCGCGAGCCCCAAGGAGCTGTTCAGTGCGGCCCGTGCCAAGTGCGAAGAAGGGAGGGAAAGGAGATACTGTAGGTATCCAAGTGCAAGGATGAAACGTCGAACTCGGAGAGGAACTATGCCCGTTTCTGTATAGAGTGGTACTACCATGGATCGGCCGTGGACATTGAGAATTTGACGGAGAAAGTTGACCTGAACTTGGCAGAGCTGTTTTACGTGTACATCTTCACAGTCTGGAGATATTTCACATCCATGTGTAAGATGGCAATCCACGCGTGCTAGATATAGCATTTTCAGCTCTTTTGGAGTCAGTCTTCCCGTAGAATCTTCAATGGCCATGATCCGATGCACGCAGTACCGAGCGGTACCTGCTTTCGCTTTATAGTGTGCCTGGAGAATATTTTGAGTATCCGTGCGGAAATTAACCCCGACATATTTTTCTTCATCGGTAATAGTCAGAGTTTGATCGCCAAGCTTGAATACTGGCGGAGGGTATGGTGCAGTGCCAAAGATCAAAATTACTGTCTTCAGCATGTTGATCAGAATAGAATTGTATAACGCGTCGTTACGCGTCTTTGAACGCGCGTCTTTTACTACGCGAGTCTACGCGACTGCACGTGCAGCTATCCGCCCTGTCGGCAGGTTTGGTTTATTCTATAGTGTTCTCTATGACACGAAGAATATTTATGTTTAATCTATATTGTTCTCTAATGGCACGAAGAATGTTTATAACGCGTCTTTGAACGCGCGTCTTTTACTACGCGAGTCTACGCGACTGCACGTGCAGCTATATAGCAGCTCACTGACCCTTTTGGCAGGTTTTGACAGTGACAGGTTATGTGGATTTTGCACCGCTTTTAGGACAGGGAATGAGAAGTGCAGTAGCAAGGGGAGACGCTGAGAGCGCAGACAATCGTGGGGTCTTCGAGAAGATCAGCGTGTAGCCTTGCCCAAATTATCGCCGTGGCTCGGGGATCGGTCAAATGGACTCTCGAGACTGCCGACGAGGACGGCGCCGCTCGTATATATGTAATTTTCGGGTTTTTTTTTTTTTTTTTTTTTTTTTTCGTTTCTTTTCTACTCCTTTCCAGGAAAACACCGTTGTTCTAGATTGCACCTCAGCGGGAACCGATCTACACGTTTAATAACGGTTCTCGGGTCGCTGAGGGGTTGTAGAAACAAATCGGGTTTTTGATGGTGGTGGTAAGAGCGGACGAATCTAATGTCAAGACACGAGTGTTCGTTGAAGGAATGATGGCATAGATTGACGGAGGAGTATTTACATCGGCTACGGTATGACTAACAAGCTCATTCAAAACGGGAGGAGCTGATCCTCCACGTCCGAATCTAGAGAGCAAGTTATCAACCGAGTGTGATGATGTTGGGGGTGACGTACCATCGCCAGCGCCGACGAAGGTGCTGAGGGCATAGATGGACATGGGGGATGTATACGCAGCAGTAGGCACAGCGGGCGTGGCGGTGGCAACCTGAGGTTGAGTCGACGGAGTGGTGGCCGTGGCCTTTGCGAAGCGCGCTGTTTTCGCGGCTTTCCAGTCGTCAACGAAGGATTGACGCGGTTCCTTCCCTTTTGGAGCCTTCCACCACTTCGGAGCTTGCCCCTCCCTTCCACCATTCAACGCCCAGCACGCCGGACCTGTGTGCCCAACGACGCCGCAGTTGCCACAAGCGCCACCACCGATGGTTGCAGCAAGCGTGTTCGTGGTGGGGGCCCCATCGGCGGTCTTGTAGACGATGTCCCAGTACATCAAGAGATTAGAGGTTACTTCGTGGACAAGGGTCAGGGATTGCAGCGCAATGATGGACTGGCTGAATTCAACAGGAGGGAGAGACTGGAGGATAATCGGTATCATCTCGGTGTCCTTTACGTGGCAGCCAATGCGATTGGCGTCAATGCGCAGCTTGATGAGCGTCTCAAGGTGCTCGGGTAGGTCACGGCCGCTAGCGAGCTTGACCGCACGCAACTTTTCCATCGCAAGCCCTTTCAAGACTTCGGACGTGCGATTAAACTTGGCGTGGAGCGCAATCCACATAACACGGCTTGTATCGGACGCACTGATTCCATGCGCGGCGGGGTCGACAATGTTCTGGTAAATGATTGCACCAGCCATAGCGTCGCGGAGGTCCCATTCGTCCGTTGACGGAGTACGAGAATTCATGGGCGTGCTCTGAGTGGCATACAATCCAGGGAACGTTGCAGCACCGTTGCGCAATATGGAGCCGAGAGGATAGCCCTCCAGCCCCTTCCCGCGAAGGAGACTGAGGTTGGCCTCCTTCCAAGATCCCCAGTTGGTATCGATGAGCTGCTTCTCGATGGGCATGATGGGAATGGCGGTGGACGACATGATAGGGGTAATACGACTTCGGGGGAAAGACTTTATCTCTTTTTCCGCCACTACCAGCACTGGCATGAATGCAATGGCGACGAGGTACTAGTAACTAATAAGAGCCGGAGGCGAAAGCTGTGCATCAGGTCACAGGTGACATAATTGATGGGAACGTAGCCAAACACGCACAACAAGACGCACAATATTTGCTATCAACAACACTTTGCAGTCTTACACAGTCAGGCATTTACCATGCATGTTGGGTATGTAAGACAGCCATAGGCAGACCCTGTTGCCATTGGATTGACAGACCTGTGCGTCCACCTGTGCCGACGTGTGCCGCCCTATCGCGGCACAGCCTTTGCCTCGGAGCCCAGGGAACGCAGTGCATCGGGTGAGGATATCCAGCAGATACCGCCCGTTCGACTCGGGGTACCTCTTCTAATCAGGGTTTTCTTTTTTGAATGTACGACTGGATTTTGACTGGCTAACTAACCCAAGGTTCAAAATATATGACTTTGAGGCTTGGTATTAGCATATGGAATGTATCTGCATTAAATTAGACTTCAGTGTGCATCCACAGCAGCGCAAGGTTCAAAATATATTATTCAAGGCTTGGTAGCGGTCGAAAGTGCATGGTTGTATTCGCAAAAACATTGGAGCAGACAACGAACGCCTGTTCGATTCGGGCCTAAGCCATGTTTGACTAGTGTCCTTCTTGTTTTTTGGCACAAATAAATTTGAATGGATAACCCACAGTTCAAACTATATGATTCAAGGCTTGGTAGCGTATGGAGCGCATCTGCATTACATAATGCAAAGCGAATCGATGTGCCGCAGACAATGCCCGTTCGACTCGGGCCTGAGCCGTGTATTGTTCCTTCCCAATTATTATTCCTTTTTTTTAAATGTACGACTGAATGTTGACTGGCTAACTAACTCAAGGTTCAAAATATATAACTCAAGGCTCGGTAGCGCAAGGAGCGCATCTGCACCCAATGCGTTTTGGGGTCTCTTGTATTTCGCAGACAACACCCGTTTGACTCGGGCCTGAGCCATGTTTGACTAGTACTTGTCCTCCTTTTTTTGTTGCATGAATAACTTTAAATGGATAACTCACAGTTCAAATTATACCATGAAAGGCTCAGTACTAGTAGCATGTGGAGCGCATCTGTACCTAATGTGTTGGGGTCTCTTGCATTTCGCAGACAACGCCCGTTCGACTCGGGCCTGAGAACGAATGCAAGGGATTTATTAGCAGAAGACTCCCGTTCGATTCGGGTTCGAGCCATGACATCCTATCATTTTGATGCTTATTGAATAAATAATAATAATAATAATAATAATAATAATAATAATAATGACTCGAATGGGTGACTTCCCGTAAGCTTGTTATATTCCAGGAGATTATTTTCGCAATTTCCGCCGTGATGCCGACGACACCTGTCAGGACCCCATCACCTTAGCGGGGTGAAATATATTCTGCCATCACTCAAATTTATTCAAATCTAGAGGAGGAGTCCCCCCCCCTCGAATAGATTATTTGAGCTCCCATTATCCGTTTGGGACGAAAATGATTGATCATCACTGCCAAACCACTCCCGTCACATACTCTCCGCTACCCAGTTGACGCCGAACGGCGTCAATTGCACACACTTGAGTCAGTACATTAAACTTGACAACATGGGCAACCGTCCTCCGCCCTCATTCACCCCTTTCCGGCATTTAACGGACCTCAAAATGATTTTTTTTCCCCATTGGATTCCTGCGAGAAGTCTGCAGGATGCGGCAGGAAGACACCTCACCTCTCTAACAGCTCACTGTGCACAACTCCCCCAGTCCATTGCATCCTGAAGCACAGGATTTTTCACAATCTAATCAACTAAATGTATTATTTTGCTTACGGGAAACATCTGCAGAGTGAATAAACGCGATTATAGTGCCCATCAATCCCATCACTGGCACCCCGAGAAATTGCGCCAGAATATATTTATCTTACGGGAAGTCACCCAATCTCCTTTCTTTCCCGCCACTTTTATCCTTTGCTTTTTGCTCGTTAGAACGGACAACTCTACATGAATTACTTTGGTCTTATTTGGTGATCCGTATACGCGCAAAACTGGTCACGAGAGCTTTGTTTCTGTCCCGTGATCGTAAGTCAATAGAAGTTTCGAAAGGATAGCGCGAGCAAAGCATATATGGATCGTTTTCATAAGAGATCTTACTGCTCACAATCGGACCCTTCAAGATTATTCCACTGCGCAGCTGATTGAAGCTTCGCATTTCTTTGGTCATGTTTGGTGATCTGCAAACGCGCAAAAGTGGTCACGAGACCTCGGAAATCTTGTTTCTCTCTCACAACTCACTCACAGCATCGACCAATGCCTCCCCAGATGTGGACATTTTCCACGTCATCCTGCGCTTCTGTGACGTCTACACTGTTGCGCCTTCATCCTAGTTCAGCGACTTGGATGATTGTGACAGGCGTTTTCGTATATTCAGGTCAATAAGTAGAACTTTCGGAAGAATAGCGCGCGCGAAACATATCTGGATCTTTTCTTAAGAGATCTTGCTGCTCGGCGACTCATCGATCTGCCTCACGATCAGCCCCTTCAAGCTGCTGAGCCGCATGGGGACGTATGGAATCGATTCAGCTATTTTATGGCACGACAGGAAGTCTTCCGCCCGCCCGTTCACCGGTGGGTGTCAGTGGGTGGAACAAAGAGTGTGACTGAGACAGGATCTGTCAAATCTGACGTGAAGCAGAACTCGCTATTTTGCTTCCTCTCGAAGCATTTCTGTGGCACGGAGTCTGTCAATTGAAGCCGTTAAAGTTGTTAAACATAGTGGGTTATAAGGATGTCGGAGTTCCCATATGCCGGCGTCAACACCGCTGACCCCCACAGCAGTTGTCCCCCCGGGTCGAGGACGTCCTTAAGCTCTCCGCGATCCTGTCGAAAAGCGACATGAATTGGTCGGCGACCGATCAATACATAGCCGGAGTACGATAGCTGGCGGAGATCCAGGTTGAGATATACGGGGGTTGTGGAAGTCTGCGTCCAGCCCCCCAGGATTGCATGACTCGATACCGTAAACCGGTATGTACGCAGGGTGCTGAAGGAAGCGGGTGGTCTAGAGAACGGTTGTAGGTCCCCGCCGCTGTCGAAGAGCTGCGTCAGTCGCGCGAGCGAATTTAAAGGAGCTGCGATCGAATTTAAAGCAGCTGCGAGTGAATCTAAATCATCCGCGGGCTGTGCCGAAGACGCGAGTGGGATTGAGTTACCAACGATGGACACCATGAGCTTGTAGGCGTCACGACGAAGCGGGGATCGGTGGAGCACAATTGTCGTTTCGGCAGGATGGGAGACGGAATGGGGGCCGGATGTCAGGTCCTCCACGACGGTAGCATTTAGATCTTGGATGTACATTCCGTCCACACGATCAAGTGACAGAGTGGATCGCCAATCGGTCAACACAGCGAGTGAATATACGCGGATATGTTGTTCACAGGGCGGAATGAGGTTACACATCGCGAAGACAATGTGGCCCGGGATCAGTGTCATTGAAAATTGTTGAGCCGGCAATGGGACAATGCCCGTGGGGAAGACGTGTAATAAGAGATATTTGTGGGTCCGATAGTCGACTAGGAGCACAGAGGATGCCCGACCCCCGTAATATATCGACCAGGCGATAATGTCATCGCATAGTGCGAAGGACGGCCGGAACAGCCGGGTGCGTCTGGAGGGTACGGGCACTGAGAACATGTCGGGTGAAGAACCGGTCGCGAGATCGATAGTGATGACTCTCGCTATTACTCTGCAACTGTATGAGCCGTGAATTCAGGTTAGAATCGCAGAGCCTTACGTGATTAGACCGGCTAATAGAAGTGCGATGACGATTGAATTTTGGTCTGGGAGCACGATTGCACGGAAGAAGGTCAAGCTTTCGATAGGCTGGTGCGACCAGATGAGCTTCCGAGTTGTAACATCCCATAACTCTATTCGGTTTGGATGCCAACGGACAACGAGATATCTGCCGCCTGGGAGCAGTTCAAAATCAGTACTGTCCTGGCTGTTGGAGTGAGGGATCCTGGTTTGTTGCAAAATGACCGGCGGCTGCTCGGAAGGGCCAGACCACGATTTGGGCCCGACAACAAATCTCTTGACCTCCTCGACCAACTCTGTGCAAGAGAGATCGTGTAGAAGTCGATTGTGAGATAGATCAATGAGATTTCGAGCGTGCAGTTCCGTCAGGAGAAGAATCCAGAGATGCTTCGACTCCATTACAAAACGAAATCTCTTGCTCAACTGCCAACATGCCGTCAAAACCAGGAATGAGCTCAGAAGACCGAGCAACGCACTCGAGAGACACAAAGTACAGTGTAAATGTCGGAGAAGAGGAGGATAACTTGCAGGACGTCGTCATTAAGATCCTCTAGCTGGAGGACGCCCATAGTCCGAGCTGGTGGTGGTTCGGATCAAGCCGTGACAATCATTATTTGCTGATGCGTGGAGAGTTTTCTGTAGTAAACAAAGCGCTGCTAACATTTCCTCACTGCGTTGACTGCGAAAACCTGATGGCCATCCTGCTGCATCAAGCCCTTTTCTGCATTCCCTTCGTGAACGTCCTGCAAATATCTGGGTTACGGTCTACTACGGCCCGAATTGAAGGTCATGTGGTCCTCGTTAAATTGGAAAAGAATCCACCCACCGCCTGCATAAAAGCTACCACATGAGAATTGCGGCGACCATCCCTCATGGTGTTCAAGACCTTGATCGTTGTGGCCAGCCTTCTCTCAATATGCCTTTCCTCTGCTCCCCTTGACCCCCGCGCCCCGTCCTCCGCATCTGTGGCATCTCTCCTCGACAGACCGCACGCGAACGCTTCATACCTGGAAGGTTTATCAGAGAATCAAAGGGAATTGTTTGAAAATGTCATGGATGCCTTAGACGTGAATTTCGCTCGCCCATTTCTCGTAGGTGACTTTTGCCACTGTACTAAGTAGCATAAACTGATAAGACAGTCCAGTTCGACTCGCCGCGATACTCTGCTTGGTATTCCGTGGCGCTACTTGCCCGCAATGGCAAGGGTGACGCCGCAACGGCGTCTGAAATAATAAAAAACGTGTAGGTCCTCCGATGATTAAATTGGACTGAGCTTTGAAATACATATGGGCTCAGGATTTCGTTCCAGGTTCGCAGCTACGCTATCCGATGGAGAAGTTTATTTTAACTGCCTCCCAGTTCACTGATCCCTCCAAAAACTGGTTTGGAACGTTTAAATGTGATTTTTTTCCCTTTTGCGAAAGTTCCAAATTTCATCGGTTGTCTCAGCCGATCCTGGTGCCCCGGATCCTGGGGATGTGTATGCTCCGATGGTTGCGTCGCCCCTCTTCTTCCTATCATGAGCACTAATGTTTCTGCTAGCTGTATGATTCCTACGATTTGAACATTGCCCTATTTGTCTGCACATCATGGATTATCATTCTGGAAGAGTTCCAACACTTGTTGGAGCCGAGTTTGGTAACGCTTATGAAGAAGAGCATGTATAACGCCACTGTAGGCGATGGTTATCGTGTGGCAGGGTTCAACGGTGACGGATATTCTGCCGGGGGCTTCCTCGGCGATAACCGTAAGGGATTCTCCCCAATCGATTTCTCCCTTTCTGACTTTAGAATCCATCGATTTCCAGTGTCCCCAGTATACAGCAATCCATGGTATGTGAAACATCTGCGAATCATACGAAGTCTAACCAGTACGAAAAAGGTACATGCGAATAATGTCTGCGACCTATGTTGGTAATATGGTGGGCGACAAGAACATGACGTTTTGGGGCAATCACTGGGCCAGCGAAGCCGTCGCCAACTTCGAACTGTACGATACTCTGGCCGAAGTAACGCAATAATTTACTCCATCCACATTTTTCTAACTGCCGAAATAATGCAGTTCAATTCAGGCACATACACGGGGGTCACATTGTATGCGCTGTCGCTGTGGGGATACATGCCTAAAAACTCCACAATTGCGATTCACGCCAAAGATATCATTTCGAAGACGTGGATCTCCATCGGGAACTACTATAACCCGACATTAAATACTCTAGGAGGCCCATTTGACCGTACCTATGGATATGATCTGGTCGGTTTACCTCACCTGTCTCCGTTCAGGCACTGACTACGTGATTCTATTCTCAGCAAGAGTACTTTGGGATTCTCGGCGGAATGATGTCAGCGTTCTTATTTTTAGTCAGGTTTAGAATCCGACTCACGAACTCATGTAGCGCTGGGTTAATTGGAGGGTTCAAAGATGGTATGGCGCCCGTGCCCCTCCCTCTCGTTGGCGCTGCTCATGCCGGCGACGAGGCTGCGAACATTCTGTCAGCCTATATTTCTTTAATTTTGTTACGCAACTTCTTCTCACCGATGTGTACAGCACACCTCTCATCGCAAAATTTCATGATCCATACGTGCCCGCCAAAGTTATTGCGCAATTGAAAAGGCTCTCAGGATCAGGCCACTCGTACTTTGCACAAGCGGTATCTCCGCCTTGGGATGACCCAGCGTATCCCCGGAATTATACGTCGTGGACCGCCAAAGGCATAAGCATCGGCGGCATCCAATCCGACGAAAAAGTCATTGGCGGTCCGGCGACGAATCAAGCTGCGTACGTGCCTGCTTCAATAATCTGGGCATCTGAGAGTGGAACTGCGTGGTTCAATGTCAGTATTGTTTACAGCCTGAGGTGTCTCATTTTTTCTGAAAGACCACCTAGCTCTATCCAACCAGCGGCAGCATCTCTGCGATCGCGTCTTCTAAAGGCCTCGTCATCTCATACCCGCCATCCAAAGCCTTCCCCAACAACACCCTGACGTCGACCGTCATGACTTTTCTGTTCTCTGGCCTGTATCACAGATCAATTCCCAGCAACTTTCTGGCGAGCGGGACGGGAGAGCTTCCTGGATTGCGGTTCAACGTCTCTGGGAACGTTGCCACTGCTGGGGCAAGGTCCTTGGTTTATGGTGTGGGGTCAATCAACGATCTCAAGTATTATAATCTTACCTACTCTTTCCCGAATCTTGCCGGCGCCGTCCCGGAGATCGTGATTGAGGTGGAGAAAATTTGAACCACAGCCTCTAGTACTTGCTTTCTACATGACATTTTTTCAATTTCCAACAAGTTTTGAGACCAACCAATAACTTTCCATCAGGCCGAGATGCCTAGCCGAGGCTGAAATTCAAAGACATTCTTCCAGATTCTTCCCCAGCCGTACATTTGCGGAACGCTTTCGGCGTTACTCTAACTGCCGGCCATCACTCGGCCTCGCGAATGATCGTCGATGCATGAACAAACAGCTTGTCTTTCTTGCCTTGAACCTCCATCTCCGACTCCCGAGCCGTGTAATGACCTTCCGAGAGCCGGACGGAATGCGAGCCCGGGAGCAATCTGAAATGCGTCACATACCTGGGCAACAACTTCTCTCCTTCTATCTTCAGGTTATCGGTTCTGTGCCTGATCCTCTGAACCGAGCCGCCATGCGCAAAAAAAGGAGCGTGACGCAGAACAGCCCCCGAGATCCCTCCCTCCTAGACACGTCTTGGCCGCATCACATATTTTCCGGCAGCGAGGAAGAACGTCGGATGTGAAAATATGCCGCAGTTCTGCCGACAGTAGCCATATAACGATTATTCGTCCAATGTGCCTGTGAAAGCCGCCGCTGGATCGCTCCGATGTTGTCCATTGCGCTCTTACTTCTGAGTACACTCGGGAGGGTCGTTTCCGCCGCGGACCTGCCCGTTTATACTGACGGTACGAAGATACGATCGATACGACGAAATACTCTAACAAAAAGCTCAGGAGCACTCGCTGCGGGATGGGAAAACTGGAGCTGGGGGAGTACTTTCGATTTCGCATCTCCACGGGATGCCAGTGGAGCCGGTGGCAGTAGCATCTTCGTCACATCCGATGCATGGTCTGCGTTGTCCGTCAAACTCGAAGGGTTGTTTTCCACGTATGCCGGTATTCGGTTCGACATATCGGTGAGTAGTTCTCGCTCGCTGAGCATCGTGTACTCGGGATAGTTGCTACCCTGCTACTCTTCTAAAGGATATTCCGGTTTCTCATCATTTTTTCACATACAGGGTGATCAGCCAGACCTCACGATAACCATCACTTCAAGTACGGATGGCGCGACCTCGCCGAACATTCTACTTTCGTCCCTTAGCACCACCATCACGAATACCGCATTCACCTCCCTCTTGATTGATTTTTCCAACCTGCCCGGGTCAGGCGCAGCCTTGGTGTGTCCTACAATCACTCGCTTCCATCCAGTTTGCTAATTATCCTTCATGTACTTAGGGAAACGGTACGTGGGACCGCATTAACTTCCAGGGTAACGCGAACGGCGCCGTCGTTAGTCAAACACAATGGATTTATCTCTAATTTTTCTGATTGTCTCTTTCTTATTCTTTCAGTACAACATTGACAACATCGTCGTGGTCGAGGTTCGCGTGAAAGTCCCTGACAGAGCCATAATTAACCGAGTCGACAGTCCATCATCGTGAAACCCCTATTCCTCAGTGCCGAGCCGCTCGCGGGCAATGTGATTGGTGTAACGACGCAGGGCGCAGTGGATTTCAGTACGGTAAAGGTTACGCAGAACGGAAAGGTGCGTTCTGTTCTTGTCGCATTCCTACTTTTCTTTTCTCCTCCTCGATACATCTGCTCTCTTTATTTATTTTCTTACTCGACTGCGAGCTATTTTTAATGTTCTGCGCAAGGCCGTCAGCATTAAAAATACTACTTCATACATCCCGGTCGGGACGCCCTCGAAGAAGATAACCTACCTTACCCTTGGAACTCAATTTGCTCCTGGACCGCTTGTCATCAGCACCGCGACAGGGAACTTCACGTTCACGCTACCGACAGTGCAGTACCTTAGGTACGTCGTCTCTTCCTCTTGATTCTCTGACCCGAGACTCAAACTTCGTTGATGAACAGCATCGTCCCCGCAGTATCGCGTCCGATCTCCCCTCTAATTTACGGCGTCAATTTCCCTCCCTCTGCATCCTACATCTCAGACCTTGGCGTGACGCTCTCGCGCTGGGGCGGCAACGCTGTGACCGCGTACAATCCTAATGGTGGCTTCACCAACGCTGGAATGGACTGGTTCTTCGAGAACCGCGTGGCCAGCCCGCCTGATGCGGATGCGTGGAACGGGTGGGTCGGCGGCGCAGGATCCGGGTCTCTTCTCACTATCCCCGCGTACGAAAATCTTTCTCTGCTATCTAACGTTCTTTCACGGTTATGGCCGATGCAGTCTCGATTGGGTCGCCAAGGACGCGACATCGTACTCGTACCCCATATCGAAGTATCCTGGTGAGTATCGAAGTTGTACATATATCGAACGCCCATTAATGTGTTTCCCTTGAATAATCAGTGCAGGCAAAGACGGACCCATTCCTCGCGGACGCGGGTAGCGGATTATTCCCCAATGGCACATCTGTGCTGCCCTCTCCGAACCCGAGCACTGTCTATACTCCGTGGAACAGCAGCATGGCGCGTACATGGCTCGCAGGGCTCAAGAACAAGCCTACGATCGTGGCAATTGATAACGAGATAGAGATCGCGAGTAGTACCCACCAGGATATGCACCCAGGGTGTGTCGCGCTGACGCATTTTATCGACATTCAAGGCTGATTTTTCTTGGTGGCAGGCCTATTGGGTATGATGAAGAGCTGGCGCGTGTGGTAGAGTACGCTACAGTGGCTAAGTCTGCCCTGCCCAAGGTGCTCGTCGCCGCCCCGTCGACTTGTTCGTGGTGGTTCTGTGAGTAGATCCTTTCGCTAAAGTTGCCCCGCTCTGACTGTATGTTGTTAGACTGGACGAGCATAATCGGTTTCACGGATAACGCGGCACACGACAATATCGACTTCCTTCCGTGGTTCCTCACGCAGATGAAGCTCAAGGAGAAGACTGCTGGAAAGCGGCTGCTCGACTTCCTCGACATCCACTATTACTTCCAGGCCGACACAAGCGCCAACGACGCTGCGGCAAAGGCTCTGCGCCTCCGTTCGACACGTAGCCTCTGGGTGGGTATCACCTGTTTCCCTCCTATACATATCGCAAGCTCTATACTGACAAGTTATCTGCAGGATACCACCTATGTGGACGAGTCATGGATTGGAAGCAGCCCGCAGAACCATCAATGGAATCCGACCGTCGTGTCGCTTATCCCTCGCATGCGCTCGCTCATTCAGATCAACTACCCCGGCACCAAGCTTTCTGTGAGCGAGTGGGCGTCAACGGCGGATACAGACATTACAGGTGGGCTCGTCACTGTCGACGCACTGGGCATCTTTGGCCAGCAGCAGCTCGACGCCGCGACATACTGGGTCACACCCGACGAGTTGGGTCCTGTTGGGCTCGCATACTGGCTTTACCGTGGGTGCGTGCTGGAATCCACCTGAAAGTACTGTTCGTTAACCCGCAACTATTAGGTTCGGAGTTCGTTTCGGTAGCTCCACCATCCAGGTGAACCTCGCTACGCCGAACCCGGATACGCAAGGTGTCTATGCGGCCACCGAAGGCGGGAAAGTCTCGATGGTTGTGGTGAACAAGAACCCAGACACGCCGATTGCGTTTGACATGGCGAATCTGCCGTTTGGATCTTACTTCATGCGCCACTTCGGAGGTGGGGCGGGTGTGGCCAAGTGGCAGGTGCGTATTATTATCGTGTTTGCCTTCAAAGCTTGCTAACATGGAGTCATTCAGACGACGATTACCGTAAGCGCCAGCACGTACATTGTGATCCCCGCGTACACTGCGGTGTTCTTGAAACAAAACTGAGAGGAAAACCAAAGGTTTATGTATGATTCGATCGGGCTGTATTTTATGTTGTTAATTGATATTTGCCACGAGTCTGAGAGATTACACATATACCATGATGAATATTGAAGATACACAGTAGATACATTGCGCCAAAAAAAATCAAGCCAGGAGATCATCCAAAAAATCCTGCATGTCGTCCTTGGGATTTTTTGGTGGTGGAACAGTTCCATCGGCAAGAGGCAAAGGCGGTGGTGCCTCTATGTATGAGGATTCTGTGGTAAAATGAGACCGGCTGAGATGGAGAAAATTTGCAAATTGAACTAACCCGGTTTGCGTTCGCGCCCCACCGGAACGGCAGACTTGCGGAGCTTTTCTGATTTGGCGCGAAATCGAGTCTTCAGGTCTTTTCAAAAGTCTTTGTTAGCCACGAGTTTGTCCTGAATGGCAGGTAGCCCACCCCAGATTGCTTCGGCAGAGGCCTTCTCCCGCTCTAGCTCATCAAGCTCATCATCCCATTCGATCTGTTCAACTTTTCCTTTCCGTGAAACTGCGGGTTTCGGACCACCTGAGATATGTGCGAGACTCTTGTCCACGTCGTCTTCATCCGCTGTATCAGCGGAAAGTAGGATCGAAGGGCCAGGCGAGTCTGAAATCCTCTGCTTTTCGAGAAATGCAGACAAGTCCACCTCAGGCTCGACTTCTGGCTCACCTGAGACGCGTTATCGTTAACGACGCAGCCAAATTGGTAAAAGAAGATAACGACCATCCGAGTCTAGCACAGGCTCTGGCTCAGTGTATCGATCGGCATTGGTCCCCAACTGGCGTCTGGAGAATCGCTGAGCTAGTTCCGCTGCCTTCTCTGCAGCCTCTTCCTCTTCCTCCTCGGCGCCATCTTCGCCCTCCAGGACCAGGCGCTTGCCGAATTCTGCTGGGCGGCCGAGACCGCGTCCCCGTCCGCGCGCGCGGAGATACTTTCCGAGGCCTCCTCGAGACTTCCCTCGACCGCGTCCTCGAGTAGCAGATGGAGCAGGGCTAGCGACGGATTCGGACATGGCGGGAGCAGATGACAATGGTCACAATGTGACTGTCACACGAAGATACGCTTTGACCAGAAATTCTCATCAGCATAAATTGCAAAGGAAGCGAGAAATTCGTTAATATCGTGAATTTCAGAAAATAGACAGCATTGCGCTAATCGCAAGGTACGTAAAGTACAAGAGCAGCAGGCAACCCAGTGGTCGTATCAGGAGGCATCCCACCCCGAGAATAGACAGGAAGCCCAAGAATAAAGCCCACACGGAAACGAAGAGCACAAAATGGTACCACTTCGCGCCAGGTCCAGGGCAGAACTCTTTCTCGGTGTCGCATGGGAGAATAAATCGTGGCGGTGAGGATTCGGTCGTTGGTGTGTTGTGAGACCAGCGATACGAGGCTGGGTCGTCAAAGAAGTCGGGGCACGAGGGAGTGGGAGGTGGTGTCGCAGGAACTTTTATTTTGGGGGGAGATGGGGAAGGAGGTGGGAGAGGTGGCTTGGGAATACACGTTGCACGGCGAGCGGTGGCAATCACGAGCTGCGATTCGTCGACGGTGTTGCGACGGCGCTTCGTAGGTGGTGGGGGGGGAGTTGGAGGGGGACTTTCTTCCGCGGTCTCCTTGGAGGGATGTCAGCGCACTGGAGACAGTGTAGTATGAGAGCTTACCGGTGGCACTGGGAGCACAATGGGAACAGGAAGAGCGGCCGGTGCACTTCCGAGCGAGACACACTTTTTGCGCCGTGGTCTAAGAGGGAGCGGGGAGGAGAGGGAGATGCGCGATTTGAAACCTCCGGGGAGGGACGTAGTAGACGTTCTGAAGGAAAGCCAAAGTTTCTGGGGAGAGAACGGGGCGCGCGACTGGGGCCCAGTGCCCACGCTGGTTGTGGCCGACTTGGTGGAGTTCCATCGCGATTGAGGAATAGCCAGTTGAAGACAGCGACGGAGTGGATTTCGGCGGGGGATCCTTGGAACCGGCGTGGAGTCCTCGTAAACAGACTGCAAGTTCACTTGAGCAATAGATAAGTGGCTGGAAAGGAGAAGCGCACAGATTTTTCCTTTTCCTTTACTGGATCAACCCGAGGGGGTAACCACCCATAATCGACGAGGAATCTTTCGACTTCCTGCCACGAGAGATTAAAAAAAGCAGGAGAAATAGATGCTATACACAACGTACCTTTTGTGGCTCGCTCGGGCCAATGGGGAACTACGGTGGCACGCAAATGAGAAGGCCGGAAAATAGAATGAAGGTGGTGCTCACCGCATCAGAGAGGATACCAGTGAGCGCATAGCGCTCCCGATTCTCGGCCCATACTTTCCGGGCATCTTCGTAGGCGGCAGCCATCCTTTTGTGGAGCGCGTTTTCAGCAGCAATATCTTGCGGAGAGCGCTATTTCGCACGTCAGGCAATGGAAATGACAAGGATACAGAACAATTACCGCGGGGAAATATTTCCCATTAAGAGGGAAAATCGGTTGTTGGGGATATAGCAGCATAGTGTGGCGCTGGAGGAGTATGTGGTGCAGGTGGTAGGGAAAGAGTAACTAACCCGGGTGGGAGGAGCGCAGAGAAATATTGTGGGAGCGACAAGAGTCGCGCTCCCAGTGGTCAACGCTTTATAGTCTGGTCTCAGCATTGCTATGTTCGAACGAACTGCACCTTTGATGTCCCAAAAAGGCAACGTGCCACTAAACACATTCTTGACACTCCATTGTCTGCCATCGCAGGCCACTGCTGAATTTAGAATCCATCGAAGCCTGCTAGAAACAGCAACCTAGTCAACGCTTGGCCTATTATTCCCAAGACAAGAGCAAAGCGCTATAGCGCTAGCGCCGGATCTGCATTCTCTTCAAGCGCTGTGGATGCCCATGTAGGCTCATACAGTGCGTCAATATGCGACGAACATTTCGCTACGCTTACATTCTTTCTGTGAGGCTGATACGAATGGCATGCATTCATCTACGTTGGTAGTGCAATGGTAGTGGCCATGGTCCATGGAAGATTGGATGTCTACCACAGCCACCGGCAGTCAAAGCATCATCGGTGATCGCATGAACGGCCCGACGAACCGAGACCAAATGGATTCAACTTGTCCAGACCCCAGCCCTTCAGGCTGTATGGCTTCTTTGAAGAGAGAGTGCCTATTCTCTATTATTCAAATAACATGTTTGTATTTTTAAACAGTTTCTCGTTTTTTCATTGGATCGAGACTTTCTAAATGATCTGATTGGCTGAAAAGCACCGCGCAGCCAATCAGATAATTTGAAAGGTTTCAATCCAAGCTAACCAATAATCTTTAATTTTGCTACTCCAAGGAATAGATGAAATCGTGGTTTTGAATGGACATACAAGGTTCGAATTCTTCCAGATTTTATACGATGAGCTCACTTAATAAGGATTTGAGTTGCTCGTAGACGCGCAGAAATGCCTACTTCGAGTTCCACCATAGTAACGTATCCGTGAGTGCATAGCGCTCAGCTACGAACATATGCGTTACTTTCTCCGGGTTCGGCCGATGCACGCTGGTCTTATCATTACCCGCCTTCGCACCGACGTAGTGAACTGTGGGAAGGATTTGTGAAGTTTTTGTGCAGGTACAAGAGCCGATCGTCATAGACTCACGGTGGACAATTTTTTTTTTTTGCACATCCTGATAATCAAAAGGATGCTGACGTCAATGTTGGCAAGAGCTGCAGACGCAGAAAAGATACATAGAATGCGGTTGACCACACGACCATATACCTGGGGGATCGAGGCGCCTATGAAGAAGATTGGAGCAGTTTGAACCAAAAAATGAGCATGACCCAACATTGCTCCAGGGGAATGATCGGGATTCAGACAACTGCGACTGCGTCCTAGTCTGAAGGTTACCTCACAACTGAAGAAAGTGTTCGGCGAAACCGAACGCTGTGGTTCTCATGATTTTATCGGATGATAAGGAAGACGAAGTCAGGTGGATTGTTAACGTTTCGCGCTACCGATTTGTATAAAACTCTCCCAAGGAGCGATGTTTTAGGATCATATCTAATTGTGACTTCAGCCAGTGGCTGCAAGGCGACTACACTGATCAGCGAGTCCCGATTTTTAACCCGTGGATATCCCAAATGTCATCGGCGGGAACGGCATCCCAAATGTGGCGAAAGTATTCTCCGTTCTAGCCTCTGTCGAGTAGCTGAGTTCTAAATTTACCCCTCCAAGTCTCCGATTTTTTTGTGAGCGAGGGGAGTATATGAGATTTAGACGTGGCTCGGAATTTCAACCCCAACAGCAGCCCTACTTTTTGATGCGCCGCCAAGAAAAAATTTCGTATCTTGGCATTGCCGCTTGCCGCCGACGGTTGCTGAGATCAATGATGCCAAAGGGTCTCTTCCTCACCTGTTTGTTACTCCGATGAAACAGCGTCGCAGAAGAGCGTGTCACCGAAAAAGCTCCTGGGCCCTACTGGCGCACGGGGTCGTCATACTGTGTTAGTCGGTGTTAGTATCCGCGTACGAGGCTTAGCGTAGAGCCACCGGTGAGTTACACCTTTCTCAAGTATCACCTCCTTAACCTGCACTTGCAGTTTTCAGCTCTACCTCGGTAATTCAACGTCCTTCGGGTGCGCCTCGACGCTTTTGATCATACACTTTCCTCACCAACTTTGTAGCATGTTTCCTACCGCTGCACTAGTCTCCCTATGCCTTCTGGCCATCGTCTCCGCCCAGAATATCGGGACGCAAATGGCGGAAAATCACCCCACCCTCACCTCGCAGAAATGCACTGCGAGTGGCTGCACCAACCTAAACACGGCGGTTGTTCTGGACTCCAACTGGCGTTGGCTGCACTCAATAAATGGCACAACGAACTGGTAAATAACTTCGAGCCGTTATCTCAGGTATGACTGCGATCTCACCCCTCTGACTCATCGTAATTACACTGGTAACCTGAGTCTGGAACAAGACCCTCTGTCCCGACCCAGCCACTTGCGCGAAAAACTGCGCTCTTGAAATAATTCGTGACTATTCTCCAATGGGGGGGAATCTTGGTGATACCTTGTCGAAATTTTCGGTGTTGTCACGGTCGTTTGGCCCCATGTCGAATTCGAAAATTTGTGTCACAGTCACACCCCGTGTCGATCGATTGAAAAAATACAATAGTTTGCTGAGATGCCCGCCGACGGTGGGGTTTCGACGACCAACAAGGCTGGCGCCAAGTGTGGCACTGGATACTGTGACTCACAGTGCCCCCCCCGATATGAAATTCATTAACGGAGCTGTGCGGCCTCCAAGGGGGTCCAAATATGCGAAAAATATATCACCTACATATTTTTTTTTAGGGGGTCCAGAGACCCCCCCCCCCCAAATCTCGCCCAATAGTGGGTGCTACCCCCCCATATTTTGCGGGCCTTTTCAGGGCATGAATGAGAGTGTTTTGGCGCCTTGTATCATTTTTTTCCGCTCCCAGGCCATTTGCTAGGAGACGAACAAGTTTCTCCAAAATTTGATGCACATCAAAAATTCCCTTTTTGGGAGGGGCTGTACAGTGGCAGTACACTAAATTTCGCCCAATGCAGTAATAATGTACCCCCCCTCTATCTCAATGAATATTCAACCTGGCAGCTTGGAAACAAGATTTTCAGATGTGTGACGGGCTAAACCCCCTAAATTGACCTGGTTTGAAAAATTTTAAGATTCGGACCCCCTTGGCGGCCTCATTCATCTATTTCGATTGGCCCGAATTCATCCCATTCATCATAGGCCAACGTCAACAACTGGACGACTTCTCCCACGGATATCAACTCCGGCACAGGGAAATTTGGCACATGCTGCAACGAGATGGATATCTGGGAAGGTGAGTCTGTTTTCCCGCTTCCTCTCGTCATTCCAGCAACGTTCTAGCAGACAAAAACGCTGCGGCGTACACCCCTCACATCTGCACGGTACGTTCGGCAACCCCGATTTTTTCTTCGGGTCTCCAATGAAATTTACGTTATTTTAGTCCAACGGGCTCACACAATGCACCGGTACCGATTGCGGTGACGGGGACCTGCGCTACGACGGCATTTGCGACAAGGATGGATGTGACTTCAATTCCTATCGCATGGGAGACAAGACCTTCCTCGGGCCTGGCCTCACCGTCAACACCAATCAGAAGTTCACGATTGTAACCCAGTTCATTGCCAACAACAACTCTATCTCCGGAATGCTCACTGAGATCCGTCGCCTCTACGTCCAGAGCGGCAAGGTGAGTATTCGTGTAGCACATCTCGTCGCACCGCTGATGGTGCATCACTTTTATAGGTCATCCAGAACTCGAACTCCGCCATTGCCGGCGTGACTGGGAGCTCGATCATCGATGCTTTCTGTAATGCGCAGAAGACGGCGTTCGGCGACACCAACGGCTTCGAGGACCGCGGTGGACTTGCGGCTATGGGTAGGGCACTCGGAAGGGGAATGGTTCTCGCTCTCAGTTTGTGGGATGACCATACAGCTGGCGAGTATTTTATCCTCGTGCAAATTGAGCGGTTCTAAATTTTACTCCAGGTATGTACTGGCTCGACAGCACTTACCCTACCAATGGGGACGCTTCCAAGCCCGGAATCCTTCGTGGCCCATGCTCCACTACCTCCGGTGACCCGAAGACTGTAGAGTCTCAACAGGGAAGCAGCTCCGTCACCTACTCAAATATCCGGTTCGGCGACATCGGCTACCTTTAGCACCACTGGCGGCAACCCCCCCGGAACCCCGACAACCTCTTCAACGGGTGGCTCTCCAACCTCCCCCCCCGGTGGAACAGTTGGGGTGTGGGAACAGTGTGGAGGTGGGATGGATGTGTCAAAAGGGCCCACAAGAAATCTGACATTCGATCTTTGGGTCAAGAATACCACAGCCCGATCGCCTGTGTATCTGGTACCACTTGCACTGTCCTCAATCCTTGTGAGTCCCACAATCGTCCTTTCCTGTGTTGAAATCGACCTCTGCTCTTCAGTCTACTTCCAGTGCAAACCGTTTACTCATAGCGACGGCTGAAAAACTAAGGTCATGTTTTTTTTTGTCTAGATCTCCTGTATTATTGGGAAACGTCCTGCGCCGGACCGTAATACATGTACTATATCGCATCACAATTTTTCATGCATCAATCTTATTCAGACCAGGATTTGTCGAATTTCAAGTTGTTGACGCATGTTTAGTCTGACAAGGACGCGAGTTTGGTCACGCAGAAGTCGGCTGACCTGAGTGAACACAGCCTCGTGCAGCGTGGTGCACTACATCCTCCTTCTTTGTGACGTTTACACAGTTATCTCTGTGGCTCAGGTGCGCCTACCGTGTGTCCTGACGATCCTCGCCTCGAGTTGTGGGATGAAGTTCGGAGGAGTCGTAAGGCCATTTGGAGTTTCAACAAACGAGGTACGAGTTAGATCTGTTGAAGCGTCCGTCTAGGAGAGACTATGGATTTTACGGACTCAGCAAGGCTGTTGCGTACACTTCCAAGAGGTCTTGCAATGGAGATTATTTCTGCAAATCTTACGACCGGAGACTCTACAATTCTTTTCCGGCTGGGTCTTCCCGGAACGGTATGTTTCTGAGGACGTCCCGTATTATCTGGCCACTTCTTCTTGTATGAAGTCGCTTGGCCTGGCTCTACCTCCCGTCATTTCATCGTCGTCAATTGGCGTACTGAGACCGCCATCGTTTTAAAGTGTGAAGATCCTACTTGACCTGTGCGTCTTCTCCTTGACCGCAATGGCTGAGACGCCCACCACGTTTAGAGTTTTCTAATCGACCTTCAGGCGGAGCATCTAATTTTCACTGCTTGTCCCCCGCTCCCCCCGCACCATCAGTGCATACATGTGGCTTCGTTGGAGGTATTTGTCTCCGGCTGGCGTCCCGCGATATCCATTATTAGATCCATAGACAACATCGATTTCTGGCGCGTGCCTTTTATCATCACAGAAGAACTTTCCTTCAGTAACCCACGACGCGTACACATAGTTCTCCATAAATCACCCCTCCGGAATGATACTTACAAACTCATGATTTACTATCTCGCCAAAACGCCGCCTGTCCCTCGGCGCTATTCTCTCGAATGGATGAGGCAGCATCCATCCGCGCTCTTGCAGTCCAATTCCAGTGGAGAGGTCGATACACTACAGTATATACCCGGCGGTTGAGCCATGAGAATTTGATTTGCGTGCCTATCATTATTGGTCAAGTTTCAGACCCAAACTTCTTATGGACCCTGATTCTCACATTTATGATCATATACTGTCTGATATTTAGCCCAATCGAGGTAGAATTGCACACGATATAATGGAATTGGTTTGGCTCAAGCAGTGGGTATGAAGAAACACCGCCAAACAAATAAGCAGAAAAAATACTTTTGCCCCGCTGTCTTGCCATTCTTCCCTCATATTTGGAGCTATATATTCCCTATAAATTTAATCTCATGCCCTAGAACAGGTATTGTGCCCAGGTACCATACATAATGGGTCTGTTCAGCTTGGCTCAAGCAGTGGGTGTGGCTCAACCGCCGGGTATATACTGTATGGCCTTACCGCTTCTTGATGGCCAAAAACACCTTGATTAACTGGGCGCGCACCTTTGGCACACTTCCTCTTTATCGGCGTCTCTCAGGCTTTCCCCGGGCTGCAGTCATATATCATACGCTGGGTATGCGCTGAGCCCGTTCAACCGCCGTCGCTTCATCGTGAACCTGCGAGCGCCTGATCGGCGAGTCCGCAAGCAACGTAGTAACGAAATATACGGCAGTGTTGAGATTAAGGCTTAGCCCTTAAGTTAAGTTAAGGGTTAAAATGCCCTTAATATTAACCCTTCACTTCAATCTTCGTCGATCCTAAGTCTTAACTAGCTTAACTAGGGGTTAATAATACCATTATGTAAGATTTCTCGAATCTCTTGGTGGCGCCGGACAGACAGACGGGGACCTTGCATTGCTGCAGGGTAGACGGTGATCATGGTTTACAGAGTCAACAGCCTTTCTACTACATATATCATTTTCCTTTTAGTTATATCGATTTTTGTACTTCAAGTTACCTATTTAGTTATATCAAGGCATTCTTTGCAGTATATATACATTTGCGAAGACTGCTACTATGCCTGGATACGTAAGTATCTGGGTCTTACAGACAGTCATTTTGCCATATAAGGAGATTCTGTCAAAAAAGTGACACGGCTAAACGTTTAGCCGTACACTTTGAGGGACAATTGAGTGATGTTTGAGGCTGTGCTCGACTTGGTGCTTGTAATGATAGCCGACCACTTTGAGGGACAATGGAGTGACATTTGAGGCTGTGCTCGACTTGGTACTTAGTGGTGTTGCTTGGTCATGTTTGGTCGCGAACGGCTTGTACCTCAACTATCATTTGTTCTCTTCTACGAAAACTTATCCATGCGGTAGCAAATGTGCCGAAATATGGGTCACAAAAAATACTGCGGGGTCATTTGTTCTTTTCTATGAAAAGGGCCCGGAAATTGATGAGTGCTTTGTTATGATTGCGAGCATATCTCTTCTTTCGCTCTCATCATGGCTACTCTGTCTCTGAACATTTGCAACATCCAACCCCAGAGTCCCAAACACCTCCAGGGCAAAGTCTTACCTGCATGCGCGAAAGCCATTCCGCACACGCTACAGGCAAATTCAGCACCGATCAGTTATCATCGATAACCACCCCAAACATAATGTGACACAGGCTTCATGTAAGTTCCGACTGTCTTAGTACTTCGAAACTAATGTAGTCATTATAAGCTGGAGGAGAAGTTGCATCCAGGACATCGACTACCATTCTGGAAGACAGTGTAGGGGTGTTACAGGACTTTCAGCCACGGCCAGCTGCCGAACAAGAGTGTTCTCTTGTTGAGCACGCAGTAAAGCCCATGTTGGCGCACATTCTCCGGTTTTTGGTTGACGAGATTCACAAAACGGAAGTGGATGAAGTCCCCGGCCATGTTTCAGATGCCAGTAACAGAATCCGCCAACAGTTTCAGTCTACACTTGAGACATTGCTTTCCCGAGAGGCCACTCCTTACGGTAGGTACATGGTTAAATTGACGGGACTTCGAAGCTAAATGGGTTGTGAGACAGGCTTCGAATTCAACGTAAACACCGAAACTCCCCGGTCGTCCCATCTTTTCCACGCCACGACTGAAGCACCTCGAACAAGAACAGTAATAGAGCACCGTGATTTCAGCAACCGCCTACTTGTGCAAGTATTCAAGGCAGATGAAGTCGTGAACGTCGCATCTGCTGCTCGCTTTGCACGATGGGCCGTCACAATGCCACTGTCAACGGGGTTTATACGAAAAGGCCACCAATGCAATTTGGTAGGGTCCTTACACGGAGTAATCTGCTTCGAAAAGAACCATGGGACAAGTCCGACTCTGCCCTACATCTCGGTAATCGAGGCCGTACCGCTGGGTGGGATGGAGTACCCTATCATTCTCCTCATCGACACATTTCTTGTGAATGCACATTTCACGAGGGAAAAAACACCCAACCTAATCTACAAGGCTATGCGCGACGGCTGGCGCTGTGAGCGACCCCTCGATTCGCGAATAGCACCCATCATGACTGCAATGTACCCAGACATATACATACCGGGTCCGGCTACATGCAGCACGAATAGCGGCGAGGATGAAGGTCACGACGATCGCGAATCGATCCCAGAAGATCATGAACAACAAATCAACTTGGATCGCATCCAGGTCTGGGCAGAGGCAGTGTCAGAGGAAAGATGACACATGGGTCATGTTCCTGCAGTGGAAGGAGGAAGAGCGGTGTTTGGTCACCTTGCTGCCAGCTACGGACCTCCGTCATGGAGCTACAAGTGGCAGCCGCACATAGCTTGTCTAGATATGACAACTATACTAAGCAGTTGCGTGGAGTTTTTTTATACAATGCAATTATGTGTACCACTATGGGTCTTCAGGAGATTCCAAGATGCGAGGAATGACGAGAACTTCGAGAAGAGCCGGAGTCGGAGTCGGGTAATGCTCGCTCAACACTTGCCAAACATCTAGCGCAGAGGTTCAATCAATAGTCGGAAGAATGACATTCACATCAGAGGATTTAAACTCCGCTCGGCAGCGCACTGGCGAGTGCGTACCATGCACATTGCAGTGGGCCCAGGGGCGAGCAAAAATGGGCCTTAGCGGCGAGCACCAAGGATCTGCGGGGGTCTCCCCCGCATACGATCTACCTAAAAAAACTCAGGTCAAGCCGCCAAATTGATAATGAAATAAAAATAAAATAAAGGGCCCTGCGCCAGCGGAAAAGGCAACGCGAGCGAAAGGGGGTCTGGGGAATCCTTCCCCCAGAAGGCATCAGTAGTCAGACTCGCTTAAAGACGGTATCCAGGCCTCGCCCGGCAGGGCAATTAACAGCGAATTTATCTAGGCTTTTACGCACTCTATTCTTCTCCGCCTCGTCATGCCCGCTCAAAAAGGAAATTAAGAAGACTTGTCTCCGCAACCGCTTAGGAACCAAGAAGGTTAGCGAGATGTCGAAGGTAAATCCAGATTCAATGTTTTCGAAAACAAACATATAATGTGTGCGCAGGTTGGTGCAGACATCCGCGCTTCCCACAAAGCTGAGGCAGGCCTTTTCGAAGAACGCGAGAAGCGTCAAAATCATTCTGACAAACGTGTGAAGAATCTTCTAGCTGTCCCGCGATATGCGGATGCCCTCAAGAGCGGCGATGAAGCCAATTTGGAGGCGCAACCACGACAGGTCTTTGTCAAATCGAAGGCAGGTTGGCGAAAGGTATTTCTTCAGTGGGTCTTGGATGCACGAGAAATGGACTGGAACAGCGATGACGAAGAAGACGCGCCCGTGACCACGGCTAATGATGACTGGCTTCCTCTCCCATTGGCAAAGCTTTTTGGGGAGGATGCACCACGTCCTGCTCACCATCGCACTTGCCGGCCCACGTTTAACCGCGAGCAGCTACTCATGGAGCTCCTGGCTGCAGAGCACTTTGATGAGGCGCCTGACGATGGTGAATTATCAGGCTCGGGAGATGATTATGAGGATTAGTAGCTGATTCCTGTTGTATTCTCACATCGGCCGCAAAAAAAATATTATTCTATTAACTTCGCCCTTAACTTATGCCCTTAATTAAGGCTTAATTATGGTTAAGGCCTTAAGATGAAAATTTGCCCTTATTAACCCCTTAATTCTCAACACTGATATACGGTGGAAGGACTTGACCAGCTCCGTCATTACTCACTCACCAGCCATGCTATTACGGGTACCATAACTTCAACCGTCGTTCTAACCGTCGCTAGTGCTATTTTATATTATTTGTGACTGTTGTTGCTTTTACCAGAATTTATATGTTTTTCAGCCACTGCAGTGCAGAGTTCCTGACAGCGGTTGCCCGAACCAACCTGCCTATAGCGGTGCATTGGCCTTCATATTTTATATCAGAATCGATGGCGCTAAATAGATTTCGATCCAATATATTGCGATACGCAGTCAATCCTAGAGCACAAATCATTTGACGGGTACAGAGTTTTGAATGAGAAATAATTTAGGGAGACAAAACCCGCCAGGGGGTGATAATTGCAACATGCAGGTGTCATTGAAATCCGATGAAAGCGGCTCCCCAGCTTCCCTGAATATGCCCCAACAGCGGTCCTGAGGTTCATCAATAATGACGAAGACCCGATATCTGCGTATAGCTGATTCCCTGCGCGTCGGGAGTCTCACCCGTCGGTCCCGTGACATACGCAGGCGGTGCGTATATGAGCGGTCGCGGGCCTGCAATTCAACACTGTCAATGAAAGTCATTTTGTGAGAAGTAGAAACCATCTTACCAGACGCAGCATACATCGTGACAATCTCGACCGGCACACTGATGATTGGCCGACTGCTTGCGGGGGTAAATGCCAGAGCGTTGAAGGGGGACATGACAACAATATACTATGTGCAAAGAATGAACTACTGTACGGAACGCAGGCTCGATAAATACGCACCGAAACACTGAACTGGTCCATCGCACAGGACGAAATGAGCTCAATCGGCAGCCGTATCTCGCCCTCGAGATTCCTCCGATACGTCGCGTCCGTTCCATCCGCTTCATCCTTAGTCCACCAGGTAGCCACGGCGCAATCGACAAAGGATTGAGTCGAAGCAACGTCTTGGATGGAAACCAGGGAGGTTGTTTGATATCTGACGCAGTGCCGCAGATTGACGGCTAAGGCGTCCGGGCGAGAGCAGAGGTCGAGCGCCTCGAGATCTCCACTTTCCAGAGTAATCCAACACGGTATAACAGAGCCACGGGTATACGTCAGCTGAGGGATTGAGGTGTTATAGAAGGCTGGGGTGTGAGAAAGGCGACGTACAGGTTTAGCAAGGGACATCTGAGCTTTATCAGGACGCAATTATGAGATTAGCTTTAGGATGGCTTACCGTGCACTGTATCACGGTTTGGCGAGTTCTGAATATACTGCCATGTGCCATCTCTGTTGGGCTGGTTTCCCACCCAGCAGGATCTTCGTAAGGCCCGGGAAGCGACTGGTTTTCCCGATAAGCAAGCTGGCGAAGAACTGAGGGGGAGCTGGGACGGGTGCGAGGGATGTACCGGAATCGAGTACTGAAGCTGGCAATGGATGAGAGAGGACTCGAAAGAAGAGTACAGTATCCGCCTACTTGTTATCCGCACGAAATAGGAATAGGCTGCGGGAAGCATGGACAGATATCTCGTACAATACAGTGACGCGCGTATGTCGCTCCAGGAAGGTTTCGGGTAAAGAAGCCCGCGCACCAGATGCCGAGTAAGCATCGTGCGGGAGCTGGATTGAAAATGGCCAGACACAGTCGCCCGTGCGCGGCGCAGATGTCTTTCTGGACCACAGGCAAACTGACAGGTCTAGGAACGTTTTTGTATCGTCCACCATCGTCCCACTGACTATGGATCCTTTAACCTGGACGACATAAGTGCTTAGAGAGGGCGGTAGATCGTAGAATGAGTGGCAAAATACCGTAACAGTGATTTTCCGCAGCGCATCCCCCTTCTCGTTTTCCAGTTCAAAAGATCCCTGGATAAGGTCGTCTTGATGAAAGACCGGAGAAGATCTAGACGTCCTTGCAGAGCTTTTAAGCAATAGAGTCCCCCATCGCTTGCCTCGTTGATCGCTAAGGGAAAACACATGCTCCACAAGCCGAGTATCCGTCTCTGTAGAGTGCGCCGCACGCCTGGAGTACACAGGAGGATCCGAGGGGCCTGGGAGATCTCCCTCAGAATCAATAATCATGGTAAGGAGGGAACATGGGAGGAAGCCTTAATAGCAAATGCTCTTAGAGACAGGGCCACAGAAAACGCCGGTAACACCAGTAGTGCATCAGAGAGACGACCGCAAACAATAACCTATTCTAAAAAGACAAAAGGCCAGATGACGAGTTTGACAGGCACGGCGTCTGCGGCAAGTCTGCGCAGTCTAAGAGTTGTGGCACATGATAAGCCGCTCTAGTATTGAAAGGTCAGCCTCGTTTATCGAAGTACAAAGTGGAGAATGAGTAGAAGAGGGGACTACGTGGACACTGGTAAGCAGGCTTCAGCAAGGCTGTAGGGGGGGAGTTTCTTTTACACCAGCGGTAAAATTGAATCAAGAGAATCAGAGCGGGCGCTATGGATCTGTAGTGCCGCCGCAGTGCAATTGTCGTCCTTGAAGGTCGTTTTTGTTGTTGGTAGTACAGGACAAAAGTAAAGTTTTGATTGCCGTCAGACGATCACAATCAGCCAGCCTGATAGGGTCATTTCCGCTTCTATGCCGTTCAATCATCACTAAAGTTAGACTCGCCAACACACTTGGGCGCGGTCCAAATGTATACGATTGTTCCTGATTGTCCCAAAAATTATCGCGAACGGGATATTTTAGGCTTGTACCGCTTGGATCTACTTACCGTGTGTGTGTCCCGTTAATGGGTAGCCAGCGATTAAACTGTGAAACTTGGAAAGTACAAATAATTTGCCAGACTTTATCGCAAAGAGAGACTATTATTTCACTGAAAATGTCTAAGAAATACACCGTTAGTAAATGAAGGTTATATGTATGATACAAGGTTGGATATTTAGTACCAGTGCAATGAGGCAAATGGTGGGAAGACTTGCAGAACTTACTGAGTAGTGCGATGCCTTCGAATGAAACACCCCAAATATGCGAACAAGAGCACATCATCACACGACAACAACCAAAGAAGGCGTCGGCGAGTTGTCCTTCTTCTCTTCTGAATTGTCGCTGCGCTTTCCGTCGCGGAGGACGACCAGCGACGCCCTATTTTGGTGGTTGTTCTCGTTGGTCCGGCTGTTCGATGACTGCGTACCCACGGCCGCCGCCAGCGCCGCCTCGTCGAACTCGGACTCCGCTCCGCGTTTTTCGGGGGACGCGAAATGCATCTCGGAGCGATTGCCTTCCCCCGTTCATCGTGCCCTTGGTCCAGGAGCGGCCAAGGACGACGCGCAGGATGATCATCTCTGGTGCGATACACTGTAATCAAGTGAGCTCCCAAGCACCAAAATGAGCGTTGAATAAGAAAATCCTACCTCAATCTGCACCATCAACGAGATCAATAGGTTCTGCGCCGTATTCTCACTGCCGAACAGCCCGAGGAGGATGACTGAGATGATGGTGAATGGGAGCGCAGACTCGATCACGATGGCTGAGATCCCCGCGTAGTTTCTTGCGTATGCTGGTCCGAGGAGTTCGATGATCGTCTTGCGGTGGTACAGAATGCGGCCGGCAATGAGGATGGTCAGCCACATGGGCAGTATCATGAGCACTATCCAGACGGCGAGCGACAGCTGGGGCAAGTGGACACCCGGAAGTGCGAGCTGTATGACGGTCATGATGGACAGAACTGTTGGTTAGGAGTTGAAATCAGACCGGCGTTATGAGGGTGAGTGGAGGGCTTACTGATACATGCGACGAAGAACATGGCAGGGGGGACTACGATATACCAAGCAAAATCCCATAGAACCCCTGCGCGGTACAGCTGTTTGAGTCATCAGTGATTCTGTGTTGCGCTAGATATGTTTCCCAAACATACCAGGAGACCGTCAGACAAGAAAGACGCGAGAATAGACGCCGTGTTCCCGAGCGTCATAAACGGGAGCGACCCCTGCTCAATCATGTAACTGAACGGCCCACCAGGATACTCGCGCTCGTTGATCCACGCGTTCTCGTTGAAGCGGATGCTGCAAGCCAGGTTGATTGTGCCCAGTGTGAACAGTAGCGTGTTGAATAAGAGCCAGAAGATCCACATCCGCGACGTTGACCGCTTGCGTGCCAAAAGAGTGTAGTAGGTCACTATCGCAAAGATCGTCATGTGGATGCCTGGAGTGGTCAGGGTGATTGACGGAAGAGGAGCGCCAGAGCATACCGTATCCCATGGATGCCAGATGCGTCGAGACATAGTTAGATTGTTCGTACCACAGAGTCTCTGGATCCTCTTGTGTGGCGAAGGGCGAGCCCATGATGGAGATTGCGAAGGCAGCAAGGAATGTTCGAAGTGCTACCGCATTTATATATGTTTCGACGTCGGCGAGGCGGATGTGCATACCGGATTAAGATGTCCTATCAGTCGCATATCAGGCTCGAAGTCTTGGAGAATTGGAGAATCAAAGTGATTGTTGATGATGAGACTCAGAACTGCTTTAGATGTGAAATACTAGAGCCTGCGAGCCAGTTGATAGGCTTTCAGCTGAGCCGCGTACAGCAAGCCTACACATATGTAACGCACATCCAGACGCAGCAGCGCATTTCGGGAGGGCAGACCCTCAAGATTCAAGGAGTCGAAGAAGAGGGCAGCGTGGGAATGAGATACCGCCTCAACAGAGAAGATCCCCGATCACTTACGTTGTATCGGTGCATATAATACTACGTGTTCACCGGCCATGTAATGGTGCAAGTCTCCATTGGTCATGGAAAATGTGCGAGTGGGAAGAGGAAAAACATGTGGTGACGGCATCACAGCACTGTGGATCGGAATGATCCGGAACTACTTTTATGGTTCACTTGTTTGGTTCATAAGTTGAAACTCAAGGCAACTGCGAGCTAACCACGGAATATTCGTTCATGCTGGTATTTTCCCGGGTGACGACTACGTATGCTATCAACTTATGTGCAACGAGATATCAACTTCTCCCGCGCTGTTGTTCATCAGTCAACCTCCAAGGCAAGTCAAGTCAAAGTCACCTTTGGTGGTTCTTCTTCACAAGCCAGCACACTCTCTAAACCGGTATATTCTAGGTGACGGCTCGATGAATCGTTCCTACTAAGCAATCTTTAGCGATTCTTATCAAACATTCTCAGCCATTGAGCTGCAGTGAAGTCCAGGGACTTAGTGTACATATTGCCTTGTACACTTAGATACTTCCTGGGCCCGGCGTTCCGGAACAGGATCGGCCGTGTAATCCTACATACCTACCTACCTCACTCGGAGGCTTCATCCGTTTCCAGTCACTTTTTTTCAACCGCTAGAGCAGCTGTCCGCGTTTACCAAACCCCTTGAGAAAGTTCCTAGTTGTGATGATTTATGCATGTCTATCTCAACACACCTCAAATTTAACGGACACAGTGAGTTTTATTCGAGTCCGTAAAATTGACACTGATCGATGCCCCAACCCACCGCTCGTCATGAAGTTTCAGCAACTGAACAATATACAAACTTTTATCGTGCTTGTTCATCAGAGTCACAATATATATGCGTTGTCGTTAGCATAGAATTAATTTCTGACTCCGGTCTCCCCGGATCCTCACCACTAATAAACACGGTGAAACTGAAAACAAGTTGTCTGGTATACGTTATCATTTCAATTCTTTCCCTGATCTGGGCCAGCTTCAACATTATTGGAAGTGTTTCGTAAGCGCATCTTCTTCTGGCGATACACGGATCTCATTTGCACTTGTGTGACTAGGCTCACTGCCTCCGACCGCCGATCCCAGTAATTCAGGCTGTGGACGATTAACAATACGAGGCCATTCATTTTCTTCTCGGTCAAATGTCCTTCCCCGACAAACTCAGATCTCGCAGTAATCCCAGGTTATGTGTGTCGTACCTCTAAGGAAATCCTCAATATATGTGGCCATTCTTTTTCCAAAGTCAAATGACCCTCCCTGGTAATCGAGTTTTACGGAGCAGAGCGAAGGCACAAGATGTAAGCTTGTGAGTACTATCGATATCAGCTTATGTGCTCGTTACAGATATCAACTTCGGTCGCGCTGTTGTTCATCAGTCAACCTGCGTAGCAAGCCAAGCCAAAGTCAAGTTCGCCTTCTGTGGTTCTCATACCATTGTTTCTTCACTTGGCGCACCCGATCTCGGAGATATCCGAAAGTTATAATTAACTTTCCCGTCGGGGATAAGGCAACACTTGTACTCTCCACCCACCATGTCGGAATCGACATCGGCCCCGAATCCAGGTGCCGAAGGCAAGGGCCTTCTGCGCGGTAGTCTCTGGATCAAGCACATGTCCTCCGTCTATTCCCCCGCGCAGGTCCGCCAGTGGCTTGCGAAGATCGGATATCTGGGCGACGTACGTTGAGTTCCCAGCTACTACACAACTTTCTTTGCAGTTGGTCAATAACAAAGGCTAACTGCCGCCGCAGCTCGATAGCTTTGTGCCGTCGCTCGCGAGCCTGACGCACCTAGCCCGGCTGAGCCTTGCAACGTTCCCGTTTGAAAATACGGCGATGCATTAGTGCGTTTTGCTTGTCTATTATCGGCAGGGAGGGCACGGTGATGTTGACATCGACACTAATATCGAATCGAGTGCAGCACAGAAAACCACTCGATGGACATTACGTACGAGGGCCTGTTTGAGCGCATGGTCGCGTCCTCTGGGGGACACGGCTCGTACTGCTTCGGCCTGAACGGCCTCTTCTTCCAGATGCTCAGGGGCCTCGGATTCAGGTGCGCGATCCTCACGTCTCATCCGCTTATTTAAATATCAAATAACCTCTTTCACTCTCGCCACCCAAGCGCAGAATATACGCCGGCGCGGGGCGCATAAACGAGCAGCCCGCGGGTGCACCGCCCGTCTTCCACGCCTTTGTGCACATGATCCTCTTCGTGCAGCCCGAAGCGCAGCGGAACACGACGTACCTCGTCGACGTCGCTGCGGGGCCCGTGCGCCCAATCCTGCTCGAGGAGGGCACGCTCGTCGAGGGTCCGTCGCCAGCATCGGAGAAGCATGCGCTTACACGCGTGGCGCGCGCCGAGTCAAGTTTGGGTGCGTGAGCGTTGATCATTCACTTCAATTCTCTTCAATCTAACGTGCATACCCCGACAGCATCCGCCCCGGACGCACAAATCCCATTAAAGCTCGAATGGCGCCTCGAGACTGTGCACACCAATAGTAAAGATCCGACACAGCCGCCGTCGCGCCGCGTTATGTACGCCTTCCTCGAGGACGAGTTCTTTGATGCAGACTTTCGTGCGGCAAATTACGGCGTGCTGGGTCTCAGGGCGGGGTTGTTCTGGGAGAACGTCGTGTGTGCGAAGTGGTTTTGGATGAGCGACAGGGAGGTAAGGGGGGTCGATGCCGATCGTGTCAAGGTTGATCTTGTGGATGTGGACGGCGCGGCGCATGGCGAACACAAGGTGGTTAGCAGGGCAAACGGTCCGCCGCTCGACCCCCTGACGCGCTACCTAGGGCGGATCGCGATGGCCGGCGCCGCGGTACGCCAGCACGTCGGGGCGCACACCACGGTGTTGCGGGTCATGAAGAGCGAGGTGGATAGGGCGGAGGCGCTGGAAGAGTTCTTTGGGATCAGGATTCCGCGTGGTGATTTGGGGTACATTAGGGGGAGGGGGGCGGAGCTCGGCGTCTGAAATAATTCCTTAATGATTTGCAGTATCAGGATCTTATATTACTAATGCTTCTGTGAAAAAAAAGTACGTGCATGAATCTGAATGGGAATCGAAAGTGAGGCGTTCTTTGCGACTCTGATTATAATTAACACATTTGGAGCAAGGGGCCACCAATTCGCGAAAAATCCACCTGGGGTCGGGTTTTTTTTTCCCAGGGGGCTCGGTGACCCCCCTCCACGTGCCATCAAATTCCCTTATTGGGATAGCCCTTTTTTCTTTTTCTCAGCTGCGCTTGTTTTTTTCTGTGCAGGGTGACTGAGGTATTCATCCTAAATATGTATGCACGGTATCTGTGAGTTCTAGAGAGGAACCAATACTGCTAGGAATATACTGGAATATATTGATGAGCCATTAGGCACGTGATTTGATCAGAGTGGCTGTACACGCCAAGTATTAACTGTTTGGAGTTTGGAGACACTCTCAGGTGACGGCGAGACACCGTCAAGAAGAGCGAAAATGTGCGAAATCAATTGTCAAAATTATCCTAGAACTGTAAAATGGATAATTACCGCTAGGGAGCCTCAGGGAGATGCCAAATGTGAAATATGTAAAAGGGTATATTTTTTTTTCGGAGCCTGAGGGGAGCCCCCCCCCCAGGTATAAGTGGCAATTTCTTATCGTGGCGGCCCCTTGATTTGGAGCCAGTAATTTATCATGAAATGGTAGCATCAGGCTTCGTCGTCCTGAATCCTAATGAGCTGTAAGGCTTTTTAATGAGAAAGTTCAATTCCCTTGCAAGGTGGGTGAGTCGAGGACATGAAGGGCGAAAAAGTTCACAAACCAAACTTGTTTGGACACTTTGTGTCTTACCGTGCTCAGGATTGTCGCCAAAAGACGTTATGTAATCTCCACGTGGCTCTCGGCAATTCCCTATCTACTAGTATCCTATTAGTATGAGCTCGGGAGAGGCGCGCGAAGCGCGGCCCGAGCGAGCGGTTTGGTTTGTGACCTGCCGCTTGCCGGCCATCCCAATGAGAAAGCTCGATTCCCTTCCAAGGTGGGTGAGTTGAGGACATGAAGAGCGAAAAAGTTTAAATCGGGTTTTAGTAGGGGTGCTCAATTTCCAGCCCGTGAGCCCGTCCCGTGGATTTATTTGTTCCAAACAAATAGAATTGAGACTCTGCCCGGTATTTATGCCGTTTCCAAAGCTACACTAGCTCTCAACAGAGTTCCAACATAACTTATAAATTTAACATGAAGATGCTCTAACACTGACAGGTGAATGACTATTTTTCTGAGGGGTATTTGAGAGTGAATCCGCGAAACTATACGGGCAAAGCTGTTCAGACCTACTCCTACGCGTCGAAACTATCCAGAATCATTACTAAAGTACTCTAGAAGGTTCTCAACAATTTTGGGGCCGGATATATACACCGATAACGGCTGCAACCTTGTTGTAGAGTGTCTTTTTGGATGACGGAGTTTCAATTCTATTTGTCCGTACTTACTAGAGTAGTAGCTACAGACAATTAATCATCTCCATGACATATTGCCGGAATTTGGAAATAAGATCCAGTGAAATTCGGTGACTGCCAAAAAAAATTGGCCGTGTTAGTGCCGCAGCCACTTTTCGCCGCAGTGAGTCCCACGATTGAATTTGAGGCCGTTTTGTAGGCTAGAAAGTCAAATACCTTCCTTCACTTGATGCAGTGACTGCGTAGGACACTAAACGGGAACTATGAGAGAATGTGTACTATGAACTTGCAATTGGGGATATATTATACTCGTATTGTGGGTTTTTATTTCATTGTACTAGGTATAAATGGGGGCAAACACGAAAAAGAATTCAAAAAAGGAAGGAGCTCAGGAAATATTCACAAAATTAGTCGAGGCTCATTCAGTATCACAAAACATCATGGGCTGGATGTTACCGTCGGAGTCATAAGTACTGTACATGTACTTCCTCAAATTTAAATGTGCCGCCTCAAGTTGCTTACATCCAACCAGATATTTACAATAAATTCCTGTTGCAGTGCCAGATGTTTGCGCAGGACTAGAATATGCGACAAAGACAAGGCAGTTGTCCAAGATCTTTACCCAGGATTTCTCGATGCTGAGAGAATAGGACATTACAACATGTTGGGCGAGCACTCTGAGTCTTCACCCCTGATATAATTCATGCAATTTTACACACTCAGTGGTTTTACTTAGAATATTTTGTGATGCTAATGATGTACTTGAATTTATCTAGGAAAGACTCCCACTCTTCACGTTGGCGGGTATTCCTGAGGAGGACCGAAACACGCCTCATGGCATACAAATGAGCGCTGGGGGGGCGAAATTTACGCGATTTTGCAAACCAGGGCATGTATTTTGTTGAATAAGTGGGTTCAGAATATTTGGTGACGAGATATAAGCACGGATGAGCCCATTCAAGGTGAGAAAAGGCAAGATCAGGGCGATGTCACAGCGTCACTGTTAGCTGCCAATCAACGATATCTGTTCCAGTTAGCCAATTTTAAAAATCATAAAGACACAGAAACATTCGGGAATCCTTTTAGAGTGTCCTAAAATATTCTCGGCATTTACAAGGACCTATAATACGACGAAAAGCGAAATGGTGGCAGGTAACACACAGCCACTGGCAGGTAACAACCCAGCTGATCCGGACATTAGTGCAACTTGTATGCAACCTGGTAAGTTCAGCTTGCCGCACCTCTCCGTCCAGTTCGACTGTAACCGCTGAGAGAATTCGTTTCGCTGTCCTAGACAGCTAAATTGCGCATCCAGGTCGGTGCTTGAATTGCACCGGGTGACCGTATCACCATAGTTGAGCAGTGTGCCCGTAAATATTGAAGTGCTACTGGCGTTGGAAAATCAATTGCACTCTAATACTTCCGACAGTTATGTTGAAGTCATCAAGGCAATATCTTATGCCCGAGCAGTATCATCATGTAAGAATCTGTATCAACTGAGGTCGCCGAATTCACAATAGCTTTCCAACGTAGACTCGTAACCAGTCTGTAATCAATTGCCAAAAATATGTGGCGAGCACTTCAGTGGTTACAGATTGTTGGCAGTGATTGAGCTGTCCCTGGAGTCTGAAAATTTGGTAGATGCCGCGATCGGCCAAGAAGCGAGCTATCAATATCCATTATTTCCGCCCCAAAGTTGATACTATACCTCTTTCCTCCTTGCTAAAACTAAAATAAAATTTAACACTGGTTGAACATTTCGAGTTTTCAGTGAAAAATTTGGTGAAAGACTTGAATTTTTTCTCACCTATTTTTTCAGTAAAAAAAGAGGTGAAAAATGTAAAACATTTCACATTTTCTGGATTCAGACAAAAATGAGGTGAAAAATGAGAAAATACTTTCGTTACTCCGTGGCAACTCCAAGGCAGTCATTCGTAAACCTTGGAACTGCCTACTCCTCGGAATCCATCCAGAAATGCGAGATACGTGGTAATTTGGACTGGATAAAAGAATATTATTCCAGGCACTGGGTGACTTTCCATAAGCATAAAATATTCTGATGGAATATCTGAGCCATTTCCGCCGCGATGCCGAGTCAGCTGTCAGGACCCCATCAATCCGATGTGCCAAAAACGTACACGATTTAATGCAGATTTATTCAAATCTATAGAAATCTGAAGAGGGGGTACCTACTCCCTGTACAGACTTTCATATCCTCAACATTTATGAGAATATAACAAATCCGGCTGCTACTCCCATCATCGTTCCCAATTGGGATTCGTGTCGCATCTGGTTGCATCATCGGCTTTACCTCTGCTCCGCTCTTCTTCCTTCGCCACGACATACCACCGACACGAGGTATGGGGAGGGTTTTCCACGCATCACCAAAGCCTGTGGCAATGATGGCATGAAATGTTTTGACATTGAAGCCCATTGTGGTTATGTAGGCACGATCACTGCGGCTCACGTAGAGCACTTGCCAGGGAGTTGTTCCGCGAGGGTTTCCAAGAAGCTGAGGCTGCTTGGTTTGCGCCTCTCGGCGCGTCGCTTACGCGCCTCCTCTCATCAGGAAAACCTTAGCCAAGCCATAGTAGAGTCATAGCACTCATAGCGCCATAGCGCTGCATCGCGCTGCACAGCGCTGGCTATCTCTCCGCCAACGCTATGCAGTGCTATGAAGCGCTGTGCCACTCGTCCGCCTCCACTATACAGCACGGAACTTGAAGAGCCCGCCATGCAAGATGAATATTAAATTTGCTCACTGTCAATGGCATTCAGGAATTTGTTCAGTTAATAGCGGGAACTTCTCGAGGATCTTTACAAGCTTTACAACAACCTGATTTATTCATGAATGCTGTAATACACAAGTACATATGCAACAGAAAAATGGTAGAATTAGGCGATCTCCTCGATCACTGACGAGGCAGAGCCCCGCGCATCCTCGTCAATGACTCACGAAAGACGCGATATTGGGGATCGTCCAGAGCAAAGCCGGAGGTCTTGCCGCGCAGCCGCAGGTGGGCATTGTAGTCTCGATGCCAGTGAGCAGGAAGGTCAAGCCAGACAGACTTGTCGGCACTGTCCAGGCTGTCCTCCGACGCAGCCTCCCGCTCTTGATGCTCGCTGTGACGTTGGTGGGTTTCCGGGTTTGACTCGAGGGTCTGCTTCGGCGCTACGTGCGACGGAATCGAGCGGTCCCAGAGAGCCTGCGCATTCCGCATCCGCTCCTGCGCAGTTACAAACGCGAGTTTGAAGAGTGCGAAGTTTCATCTGAAGCAAGGGTGAAGCGAGGTAGAAGTTGGGTGAGGGGCCAGCGAGGCCATCTCGACCGGCCCTAATTAGTAATCTTCGCACGTTGTCAGCACGTGCGCAGAAAATCTGGTTCATATTGATGCGGCGACAACAAAGACAAACCCACAACTCTCTCTTCCTTCCCACCATCTCCCTCGTCGATCTTCTCTATGTAGCCCATCTTGCAACTTGTGTAAGTTCATCTCACATGCCAATGTGACCTACTGACCAGGTTTCTAGCTGCCTAGAGCCACACCAAGCTCTGAGAGAGCACGTCCACATTGACAGCACGCCCAGTGACTTGCGACGACGGGGAGGGTACGCCTTCCTTCTCATTTTCTTTCTTCTATTGGTTTCTCCTCTTTCCTTCACCTCTACTTCCCACCTCGTAACTACGGCTGTGTCGAGCACGCCCGCCGGGCTAATACGACTGGATGTACGAAGTGGATTCGGAGACGGCACATAAAGGTATGTAACCAGTCTCTCTCCCTCTTTCTTCTCTTCAACCTGAACCCGCCTTTCTCCTTCAGCCTCCTCCTTCTGCTCTTCCTGTCCACCGCGCGCTTTGCAGCCTTGTACCCACCAGAATAACAACGCGGGCAGTTTGTACACAAGACGCCGTCGTCCATGCAACTAACTGGTCAACAGCAGCGCAAGCCGCGCATGGAGGCGGGTGCGGTGCATGTGTAGGTGGAGGTGGAGGGACATCGAGTTAGTATTGGCTGGACGTGGGGAGGTGAGTCGTCGCTATGCCCCCCTCATTCCATATCCGCACGCGCGCGTGCAGATGCATGTACGCCTGGTGCTCACATGCGTACATGATGTACCCACATTACAGGCACGTTTACCCGGTTTGCCCGGGCCCTCCGCCGCGCGCGCACATCCGGCCGCATTTGCGCGCTGACCATTTTATCCGACGCCGAGGGGCTAGAATTAACCAACATATCTTGTACTTGTCCTGAAATGCAATTGAATTTTTTGACTACTATTCTTTCCGTCCCCAAAACGAGAATCGCGAGTGAACAACACTGCATATATTTTATTAGAATTCAGCGCTGTATAGCAATGATAGGTCAGCTGCATAGCGCTCCATAGCGCTGCATACTGCTGCATAAGGGGGATGTAGGTATGGAGCTATGCCGCTATGCAGCGCTGTCAGGCGCTTTCAACCGCCATCCGGTTTTCCTGATGCTGCTCCAAGTAGGATGAGAGCAATTGCAGACCCTATCAGCCTCTGTCCATGCTCCATCTCATCTTCCTCCATCTCTTTTTTGTGTTGAAGTAGTATCAGGGTGTCAAGATCCATAGTTGTTGGATTGTGCGAGGAGTATGCATGTTTGTTGACGCGTTATTTGGCACGAACCTGAGCTTCAAACAGCTGTCAATCCTAATCGAATTCGGAGTGAAAAGTAAAAAAGCTTGGACTAAATAAATTCATCTGAGGAGTTTCCCACAAGAAAACGGCGATTAAATCGATTGACGCCATCACTGGCACTCTCAAAGAAGCTCGGATATTCCCCAGAATAAAATATGCTTATGGAAAGTCACCCACTATTACTCCTACTAAAATTCCAGGCTTAACAGACGAACAGATGCAGGCTGAGAGCCCTGGAAAAACTTCGAGGAATTTGAGTGGTTATCATACACAGGAGGCAATGCGAGATCTGTCGCTTGATATCAAGGCCCCCGAACCGAGCAGAGAGTTGTTCAGTGCGCTCCGATGGCGGTTTTGGACTAGAGATAGTCATCCTGAAATTAGCCGAGAGAAGAATGTGCCGGATTTTTTTTTTTTTGTGGTATTAGACCTTATTGGGAGATTTTAACTGAGGCTCTCTAAATTCTCTGATTGGCTGAAATTTGTGGAGCAGCCAATCAGAGAATTTAGAGAGCCTCAGTTAAAATCTCCCAATAAGATCTATTGGGGAAATTTGCCAGAAGAAATGTACCAGGGATTATTTTCGTTGCAGGAAATCCAAGAAGCTTGAATATTGGGGAATAATCCTTCCAGCCAGAGACAGTATCTATGTTTAATGGGTCGCGGATACATTGCGTCGACCAAGAGTTGGAAAATATTGGAGCAGCAGAACGGCACAGAGATAACGAGAGGAGTTCACACTGGCAATACAGAACATTTACCGGGTCTTTTATACGGCAGGAGGCGATGAAAAATACGCGGCCGCAGCGCTAGTTTCTGCTGCGGCGTAGCAGGGCACGTCTGCGTGGCACAGTCAACACGTCAGATTTTGCTTCCGCGCACTTGGTCTTGGGTCCAATCTGCTGTGCAAATCAACCACCTGGACCGCAGTGTGGAACGGATGCCGAAGCCGATTGAACAGAATGGGGTAAGGCTGTACCGTTCCTGCGGCGCAGTGGGAGTTGAAATTGCGCAGTGCGAAGCAAAGTGGAGGAACCGGGATGGGGATAATACTTACAGGGATGTGGTCAAATACATGCAAACGAATTCGAGAGATTTGGATAATTTCGGACGGCACAGCGGCTTGCAGTCGGGGCACGGAGTTTGATACAATCACCTGTATTTCAGTGGGCCTAGGTCATTCATGATTTGGTAGGTATCGTTCTTAATAACGACCACTAGTCGTAGCGAGGTTACTTAATTTCGCTTCCCCGGTTGTTCGAAACACACAACTATGTAGTATGTCGGGATTGATGCCATCAAGCTGGAGCTAGAGGCGCGTTCTTTGGTGTGAGAAATATCTCGGCATGCCGTACATGTTTCTCTTGAAGGTAGCAGGGTACAAGTCGCAGCTTGAATTAAAATCAGCGACGAAACTCCATTAGCCTTACAAGTGGCCGTACCTGGGAAATTACACCAATACATACCGTATTCGCAAATGAATTTCATTTTATTTTCCTCCCCTAAGGGAGACACTCGATGTTAGGCGCCAATGATTTTGCCGGCTCAGGTACGGCCAATTCCGATTTTGGTTGGCTCGGAATGATCCGAGAACACTGCCCACCAAAAAGTTGAACTGGTTCAAACCGAAAACCAACTACAACACTTTGCGACTGCCAGAAACTCTGGGAAGTATTTATGAACGATGGTGGCCGCAAGGGTTTTACTCGGGAACTTGCCGCTCCGTGTGATTGATGGCAATACTCAAACCGCGCTCCTCTGATTGCAGGGGTTTCTCTTGGAAACCGGTCCTCCAAATAGAATTATCCGGCTTCCTTATACTCTCAAATAACAACCAAACCTCATCGCACCACGTAGAGCGGACCTACCAGTGGAATGGACGGACTGATCCGAAAGAAACTGTACATCTATGACGTCTTCTGGAGCAAAGGCGGAGCAGAATGGAGCGTCAAACAGAGGTAAGCAAAAATCGAGGAGCACCACTCCATCAAAACCTGTCTACTTTTTTGAAAAGAGCTGTATGCGCAACGAGCGTCGGGAATCCTCAGGCTTTTCTGTATGTACACATATTCACAGAAGTATAAATTATCACCCCCGTTTAAAGTAGTATCCTCACTTGGCGCTTATGAACAGAAAGTCGGATCGCCGAAATTATGTCACAGCATGTCATCGCTTGCTACTGCACTATTTTGACCAAACGCTCAGTACGAGGTGTTAATTCCTCGCTTAGCTTGGGAAAGTACTATAAAGGGACGTCTGGGCGGCTTTTTTGACACCCATTTGGGCCAAAGTTCCGCAGTGTCCACCGTATGTCCCCGTCACCCAGTTCAAATTTGTCCCTGCATACCCGTCACCTGAACCTTGGGTAGAAATAATACAAGACGACAACACAATCCGCGTCTCCCAAGTGTCCCCCCCCACCTCACACCATGACCTTCGAGTCCGCGTCCGCACCAGATGTGCCTCGTATGCAGGATGCTTCGACTTCAGCGTGTACACAGGAGATCTCGAATGCCAATCTAACGCAGGATTCATGGACGCCGAATCCCGGCACCAAGGGAAAAGGCCTCCTCCACGGCAGTCTTTGGATCAAGCACAGACCCTCTATCTACACCCCCGTACAGGTCCGTCAGTGGCTTGCAAAGATCGGGTATCCGGGTCAAGTACGTCGAGTCCACATATGTTATACTTTGTGAGCGGTTCCTTAGTTCGGGTACAGCTCGACGACTTCGCGCCATCGCTGGAGAGCCTGACACATCTGGCACGGCTGAGCCTCACGACGTTCCCGTTTGAGAATACCGCGATGCATTAGTGCGCATTACTTTTTTATTATTATCCGCCGGGAATGTGCAGTGATATTGACATATATATGACTGAATCGCACAGCACGGAAAGCCACTCGATAGACATAACGTACGAGGGCCTGTTCGAGCGCATGGTCGCATCCCCTGGGGATCGAGGCTCGTACTGCTTTGGCCTGAACGGACTCTTATTCCAGATGCTCAGAGGGCTCGGCTTCAGGTGGTTTGAAGTCCGCTTTCAAATTTTGTACACACTCTCACCCCAAGGCAGAGTATACACCGGCGCAGGCCACGTCAACAAACAGCCCCCAGGCGCGCCGCCTATATTCCACTCCTACCCACACATGATCCTCTTCGTGCAGCCCGAGCCAGGGCTTAACACCACGTACCTCGTCGACGTTGCCGCCGCGGGGTCTGTGCACCCGATTCTGCTCGAGGAGGGAACGTTCGTCGACGGGGCGTCGCCGGCCTCGGAGAAGCACGCGCTTACGCGAGTGCCGCGGGTGGATTCGAATTTAGGTGTGTAGGGCTCGTTTGTTTATTTTATTTTAATATATTTATTTATCTTTTCGCTTTTCTCTCTTCCCCGCTGGTCCGTACTTACGGCACAGAATCCTCCACCAACTCTGAAAATCCACCAAAGCTGGAGTGGCGCCTCGAATCTGTGCAGATTAAAAAAGATCCTGCACAGCCACCCTCGCGGCGCGTTATGTACACCTTCCTCGAGGACGAGTTCTCAGAGGCAGACTTTCTCGCGGCCAATGACTGTGTGCTAGGCCTCAGAGAGGGGTTCTTTTGGGAGAACGTCGTGTGTGCGCGGTTTTTTTGGATGAGTGATGACGAAGTGAGGAGGGTGGATGGTGGAGAGGAGGGCGAAGACGGAGGGTCAGATCACGGGGGTGTGGAAGGCAAGGTAGGAGGCAGCGCTCCGCCCAACCCTCTCACGCGCTACCTCGGGCGCCTCGCTATGGTGGGCGACGCCGTACGCCGGCACATCGGGGCGCAGACGACGGTGGTGATGGTGATGAAGAATGAGCTGGAAAGGGCGGAGGCGCTGAAAAAGTTCTTTGGTATCAGGGTTCCACGAGAAAATCTGCGGTATATAAAGGGGAGGGGGGCGGATTTGAAGATTTGAAATATTAATCGAGAATTGGGCAATAGGTTGCAGCGAAGATTAGGAATAAGAAATATACTTGCCATGTCTCTTTCATGTACAATATAAATCAATCTTGCAAGATGGTGAAGATCAGTGTCGGGACTCGGAGATAGTTGAATTTAGTTCGAATATACTTCATACCCGTTTTCCGGTTGATGGCGTTAGTTTCAAACTCGGCTCTTTTTGGACCCACAACATGCAGAGCCTACCAGCCCTCCCTGTCGCCACGGACGGCACCCAAGCTATTTTGTGTGCGCTGAAATGCTGCAGCATTGCTGCTATTCGCTCAGAGTAGGCTGAGTCGCGGCCTAACCTGCATCAAAGCATTCGCAAACATATGGAGCGTTTTCTCTCACAGCACCATTATTACAGGAACGGCACCGGTATAGATCATCTAATATTCCAATTGTTCTCTCTTCCAGACCGAGCGGGTAATCAATCCACGTCGTAGGCAGTGTGATCCCGTACGCCCGCCGCGACATCTCTAAAGACTGGTACTGGGCTCAAGCGCCTCTCCCGGACCACCTATCATTGCGACTGGGAAAACTGGGACGCCATCCGCGATTTTTTCATATACCCCACGTACGGGCACGACCTCTCGGAAGCGGACTTCCTCTTCAGGACGAAGTACCGCGTCCCAGGCGCGATCCTGCCTCTCGCGTTCTCACGCGGCTGCACTTTTTCTTCTTTGCTGGGGAAAGTACTATCACTGGGACAATTACGACACTGGGCTGCGGCACTGGGACGGCCGCGATTTCAAAACTCACGATGACTTCCTGAGGGAGGAGTATGAGGTGAGGACCTGGGTGGAGGTCGAAGATCACGATCCGGACGACGCTGGTTTGTGGCCGAAAACCATCATGGAACAACGTTGGAAGGCGGCACGTTGGGAGGCGACTCTCGCGTCGAGCAAGGGCGGGGACTAATTTCGTGTGGGAATTGGATGAGCGATGACTGTTGGCTTACAGGCCAACCTACAGCGGTACTTGAACAAAAGGACTTCATCCCCCCTCATGGCTCGAGCCCGGATCGAACGGGCGTCTTCTGCGGGGACTGCGACGTAAGCAATGCAGATGTACCATCGAACCGATGTCGTTTCGTATGCACGAGCTCGTATCACCTTCAACTTGTCGGAAGTCCGGTTGATCTTTGCGCGTCAAGAGGGAATCATAAAAGAGATTCCAGCCGGGCAATGGCGGCGTCAGCTAGACCAGTAATGTGTCGACAAGATAGCTCGAACGTGTCGACAAGATAGCTCGAACGCGTCCGTAGGCGGTGCTCGACAGCGCTGATTCTAGCCGTTCGGTGCAGTTCGCGGTGTTTGTTCCTTTTCATTTGTAAGGCACTCGGAGCGATCATCATGATCTACGTACCTAGCTTCCCCAATCGCAAGTTCACTTTACCAGTTGCCACGCAGAGGCAGAGGCAAAGCGACAAAAGAAAAGTGTACCGAGTCCAAACGCGAGGGAAAAAATAAACCGTTCCGAGCAATGACTCGAGCCCCCGAATCGAACGAGCGTCTTCTGCGGGGAACACACTGGGGAAGCTCCACGCAATGCAGATGTGGGCCATCCACCACCGAGCCGATTTTGCAGGAAATCGTACCTTCCATTAAGTGCGTTCTTCTGTCGTCCATCCCCGCTAGCAGATAGTACCAGAACACGACAGAGAATCAATTTCACAGCTCCGACGAAAACTCACTGATGACAGAGCGGTGTTGTTATGCCCAAGGCCGCGATAAACGAGAGGGACGTTGTATGAGAGTTCGTTTCTTTGGGGGCGAGGGAGGAACAAGGATCTATGTACTTCCAAGGCGGTTGGATGATCGAAATAACTCGCCGGACGTGTCTTCCTCCCACTGTATATTGTCGATAAGTAGAGTTTATAGGCATGATTAATCCATACAAGAGTCGTCTACTCCTCCTCCCCCGCCAACACCTCCCCGCCCCCGCGCTCCCCGCCGTCCACCCAGCCCCCGCCCGCGGCCGCCCTTCTCGCGACCTTGAGCGCACGGTAGCGTGCAATGACGCCGGCGCGCTCTGCCTCCATGTGCAGGCGCTGCGCGGGAGAGAGGATGGATGCCTTCGAGGACTTGCCTTCACCGCTTTTCGACTTCTGGCCCAGTTGCGCGACGGCCCTCCGCGTGCTTGCGGACAGATCGGGCGGCGCCATAGCGACGTCGTTGAGGCGGCGCGGCGTGGAGCTGGACGTGCGCGCGAACTCCTTCGGGCGCGACGCGTGCTTGTCTTGCGGCGGGGCGTCCTCCTCTGCGTCCACTGGGAGTTTGGATTTGGATTTAGAATTCGGGGGTGCAGACGAAGACTTGGAATTGGCGTTAGTTTTGGCGTTAGCTGGTGGTTGTGCGGCAGTAGTGTTAGGCTTCTTGCGCTGCGCGCGCTCGGTGGCGAGGGACGACTGCACCGCAGAGCGCACGAGTGGGCGCATGTTCGTCTCCACGCGTCTGCGAAAAGCCGGTTATCAGCAAAATTGTGTAATAAGAGTATCACAATAACGCACTTGTTAAAATGCGCCAGCGTCTCCCCCGGGAGAATCCGCGTCGACGTAGGGTCCCCTCCCCCGTCTACCCGCCGCTTCTTCTTCGCTTTTTGCCCGCCCAGGTCATCGTCATCCCCATCGCCCGGCAGCTTCCGTTTCTTTTCGCATGGTACTCCGCCCGCACCTGCGCAGCCCCCAGCGCGCGCACGAACGACTTCGGGAGGGGCTCGTTGGAGAGTGCGTCCCCACCTCCTCGATTGCTCGGCGCCAGATCCGCACCCCTCAGCCAGTCAAAACCAGGTAGATAGAAGAGAGTATGAAGAGGAGACGCACTGTGCTGAGCGCTGCTGCTCGCGGATGGATCGCTTGGCCTTTTTGTGCGGCATTTCGGGTTAGCGAGGAGAAAAAGAAGGTTGTTTGGTTCGGGGGGTGAAGCCGTGTTTGAAGCTCGGCAGGCTCGGCATCACATTACCGTGCCGGTTTGAAACTTCTCTTGATTTCCGTTCTCTATCTGCCCCTGCACGATCTTTCCAGAAATTTTGAGCCTATCAGGATAATTTGCGCCTAAATCCTTCACAAAGGGCTCAGTTCCAAATGGCAGCAATCAGTCGAGTTGTATGTACCAATAAACCACATATGAGACAAGACCACTGGTTCAGGTCCTTCTTCCCTTCCTCATTTCATCTGCTTTTCCAGCCGAAAGAAAAAGATCAAATACACGCTCATGTGAGAGCATTTGGGAATTGAGAGAACCGGCGTACGGCGACGATCGGGCGTGCACGGCGGCAACGGCGGCATCAAAGTGATGGCGAGCGGAGTGTGAATTAAGCAGTGCCACCATCAAAGTGCCAATCCACGCAGTATCCAAACATTGTATAATGCAAGCACATTCACGGAGGAAATTATCCCCAAGTCAGTGGATTAAATGGCTGGGCTGCTGGCATATAATCAGAATTTATTTTCAGGAAAAAGGGATGCCGGGGGGGTGCGCTTGATCGACACGGCAGCAGCCGGCGATCAAGCCCCTATGTATGTACTGTCTCATAGAACAGCAGTTCTATGTTCACTGTTAGAAAAAAAAGTAGGCATTATTATCAGCAATAAGTAAAAGATGAGACATGGCTGAAGAAGAAAGAGAGAGAGATTGTGGAGTGAGGAGGGCGAGGCAAGGGCGGATGGCTACATACTGTCAGCCGCCGATCACTAGTTCAACCTCCGATATGTGCCGTGATCTTGCCGCCGTGCGCTTGTTGCCGGCTCTCCCAATTCCCAAACTTTCACGCTCATGTGAGGAATCGAACCCCATTCTCCTGCACTGCTCTTTTACGTGAGAGGAAAGGCAGGCATCGTAACCATTAGACCACATGAGACAAAGGAGACCTGAACAGCAACTCGCTTTCGGTCTGACTCTTGCCTCACTGTGTTTGTCTTTTGTCTTCTCACTTACGATCTTGTCTGGACAATCCTAGCACCTTTTTAAAATCTGTCAAAGGTGCCGAGGATGGCAATCTGACTGTGACAGCGCCCGAGTCATATCCACCGCTTAAAAACGAAAAGGGCGCCGGTATGCATATGACATTGATAATAAAAAAATCAGAGTACGCTCATGCGGGGACTCGAACCCCGATCAACCGATATCTACACTTCGTGATATTCGGCCATCGTAACCATTAGACCACACGAGACAATTCAAAATCGGTAATAGTGCCAGTTCAAGTGGTCATGAATGCCGATTGAGGTTGATTGCGCGAGGCGACGCTACACTGCCACTGCGGCGGCTACAGCTCACCGTCGTGAAACCGTGATATGTTAGTCGAGGGTTTTCAAAAATGGAAGAAAAATAAAACTTAACCTCTCATGGCAGAACCCCGAGTTGAAGTTGAACGGGGAACCTTCGGCTTTAATTGTACGAAGGAACCGCACGATACCAAGCCATGGTGATGGTCCGATGGATCCACAACCTGCCGATGATGAGGCAGGAGGCAAGAGGAAAATGAGTGGCTGTCGTGTACGGTGGCAGTATATTTATTTCCGATTCTCTCCGCGTACTCCGGCTCCGTCCGGGAGCGCGTTGATGGCGCATCAATACCAAACATTATTGTGGGCCAAATGTGGACCGCGTAAACTTCAAAATTCCGCTTTTATTCAAGGATACATCGAGAACAAGTCTCTCTCTTCGAAATTTCCCCAAGGCATTGAAACTTCTCTTGATTTCCGCTCTCTATCTGCCCCTGCACGATCCAGCAATTTTGAGCCTATCAGGATAATTTGCCCCTAAATTCTTCACAAGGGCTCAGTTCCAGATGGCAGCAATCAGTCGAGTTGTATGTACCGATAAACCACATGAGACGAGACCACTGGTTCAGGTCCTTCTTCCCTTCCTCATCTGCATTTCCAGCCGAAAAAAGATCAAATACACGCTCATGTAGGGAATCGAACCCCATTCTCCTGCAATGCCCACTTTACGTGAGATGACTGGCAGACATCGTTACCATTAGACCACATGAGACAAAGGGCACCTCCATGACTTCGAATCATTCGCCTCCTATCCGCAGATTTGTACCATACACATTTCAAACGCGCCAAGAGGCGCGCCAAGGATAGCGATCTGACTCCCTGTCCAATGTCTGACACCACTCAGAAACAAAAAACTGCGCCCACATGAGATGGACAATCAAAAAGCTAGAGATACGCTCACGCGGCGACTCGAACCCCGATCGAACCGTAAGCTACACTTTGCGATAGACGGCCACCGTAACCATTAGACCACACGAGACAACTTAGACTCCCTCATAATGGCAATTCAAGTACGATGCGACGACTGGTCTGTATATCGACGAGCTCGCCTCTCATATATATACAGACAGTCACTGGTCTAGGAGGCACCTTTAATCATACAATGATATCCCATGGACAGCCTGACGCGCACCCTGCGCCATCCTGCCAGGCTATGAATGTGCGTGGCATGTCGGATTTATTGGATCACAGTCTATGTGGATCCAAGAAAGGCGCGCAGACTACCTGCAGTGGTATTCAACATCTTCAGGGAGGGAGAATAAAACTGGATGAACCTTCAGCTTTATTTGTGTGGGCGCCGTTATACAAAGCCTTCTAACATAAATTCACACGCTTATAATAGTCATGCTTCCGTAAATTTATTTGTATTTGAGGACAGCCTCCAAGGCTCCGACACCATCGACTCTTCTGCATTGCCCACCACGACTTGAAGATGCTGCTCACGGTGTTTGCTTTCTTGCATATGCTACTCTCTTCTCTCGTGCTTGTCCTTGCCCAAGCGCCATCCGATCTGCCAGACTGCGCACTGGGCTGCGCGCGCGCGGCGGCGAATAAGGTGAATTGCGCTTTGTGAGTGATACATTCACCTTGCTGCCTTCTCTTTCTTCTCTTTCTCCACTATATCACCCTTATTCCTACTTGGAACCTGTGCTGGGCATTACTTGCAATCAGAATAATTGAACGGACTGTAGGACCGACGCCCCGTGCCTATGCAAGACAACCTTCGTGTCGGCGGTTATTCAGTGTGCCGCTGGCACGTCGTGTTCTGCCGCAGAGAAGAGCGAGGTCGGCACACTACTCTCCGCGATGTGCGGTAAGCAATATCTCGCCCCATAACAATATATAAATAATTCTCCCCCAGCTTCATCCTCTGGCTCCGTATCTGGTGGGCCTATTCCACTGACAATTAATTACGGTTCGCGCTGACGTCTTACAGGATCCCGCAGCGCAAGCCCGAGCGGTGCCCTAGCTCTGCGGGAGGGGCTCCGTCCTCATCGGTCCCGCTTACGCTAACCACTATCACTTCGACCTTTTCATCGCCACCACGCACCACAACGTTCACAACGTCCGTGCCAATTAGCGCGAGTGTGGTCTCGAGTGCTACTGCGCCTTCCTCGTCCGTTCCTGCCCCGTCTACGACAACTTCCACCGGCGCCGCAGATATTTCAGTTGTTGATACGAAACTAGCTGGGATTGCTGCAGCGATGCTTGGCATTGGCTTGCTGGCCCTGTAATATATGCCTGTGTGTCCTAAAACGTGGAACTTTCTCTCGGACATGTATTTTTTTGCTCTTGACATCATAGACCATGAGCTTGTATTCATAGATCACCATTTTGAGGAGTGTGAATCGATTGGTAAAAGGTAGTTCCTCAGTAACGGTGGCAGGTTCTTCACAGACGTCGGTCGCTTCCAGTAAGGCAATCTCCGAGATGGGCTGCCAGATTCCTGCACGGCGGAAATTCGTGCAGGGTGTGGCGGGCGTGAATCACAAGCAAGGAAGAAGATATGGCCAGCCACAAGATCAACTGGAAACAATTGAGGGGAAAAAATCAGGCAAGGAACGACACATGCCGAGGAAGCACCCACACGGTGTAGACCTTCACGCTTCAAAACGACTGCCATTTCTGTCCGCCAACTGATGAGAAGAAAATGGGAGTAAGGCCATCTAAGTGCACAGAGGATTAATTCACCAGAAATTTCGGGGCGTCCTGAGCGAATTGAGGTTCACCCCGGAGACCCACTGCCAGAAGCTCTGTGGAGGTCCCAGTTTTGAGATCGATAACGATAAGTCTCAAAACTGCCGGCACGATCTTTACAGCGAGAAAGATAGCGGTCGTTTCATAGTCCACAAGTTCGATGGTGTAGTGGCGCTAAGTGACAGTTGGGTCATCGCGCAGAGAGCATACGAGCGCGGCGGTAGCTATATGTCACAACTCAATATGACAGCCACGTTCGACAACGAGATGTGTAGCACTGGGGAGAAGCTTAACACGGGGGCGCTGAGGGGGAAGTGGAAAGGTGATTTCGCGCGAGATGGTTGGGGCAGAGCCCGGCATGGACCAGGTCTTGGGCCTGAGCACCAAGATCTCAACCTCCTCTATGAGTTCAGCGGTGGAATAGTTGTGAATGGAGTGATTATGAGGTATTTTGATGAGCCACCGTGCGGCTTAAAACCAACTCATATATGCTTTGCGTATGCGGTCCGCCTTAAGCTTCTGTCGACCTGCAGACTGTGAGCACTTCTTGAAGTCGGAATGGGAGCATACTTGGAGCATACCTGTGTAAATCGCAAATACACAATATACGACCTAGAATGTCCTCCGCCAGATGTATGAAACGAAGCCCATTCATACCAGTTGGCGCCAAGTTCTCGAGAGACGAAATTGGATGAGATGGAGCTGAGCCCAGATCTCGTGACCTCGGTGCGTGCTGCCTTTGTACCAAATAGCCGCAAACAGCTGCGTAGACGATTCTATTCTAGTATCAGAATGTGAATCGGGGAAGCGAGAGAGGTTGTTTTGAACAATAATTTGGTTTGTTTCCCCTTCCACCCCGCCTTGGCCTGGGTACTGTATGGCCCGTCGGCGTACAGTACTGATCGCGTGTATCAGTATGCAGCTATAGGCTCAGTAGAAACTTTCATTTTGCGGAGAAACGGCATATTTGGAGTCCAGCACAAGATGGAAAGTTGAGAATTTTCACTGTACGATGTTGAGTTCGAATTCGCCGCTTCAAGTCGTGGGAGTTTCTTCGATCACGCCCGTCACGCTCCTCTTGCTCGACCACATCCAAAGAGTCGCGTCTCGAGCGTATCACTGTTGCCTTTGGATTGACCCAGAAGCCACTTGGTGCGGTAAAGTAAAGATGGCTCTCTCAAGGTTCGCCTTCATGCCGCCGGAGCTCAAGATTATGACATGTGCGTGCCACCTTCATGGATGTGTCTCTTCACACGCTGCAGTCGACTGAGAACAACTTTTCAGACTATGAATTTGACCCCCTAGATCTCCTCTCTGTCAGCCATGTCTCAAAGTTCTGGAGGTCTCTTGCGCTTGAAGATAAACGATGGGATGCTTGGTTTGACGTCGGTGCATTTCTTCCATCCTCGACGATTTTCTAAATTATTGTCACCTCCAGAAAGTTGCACATCCAAAAGGCGAGACAGCTGAACATCTTTTGGCGCGTTACAAATTAGCTGGATCGATTTCGAAACGGTACGATCTGTCGGCCTAGTCAAACGCTGCACAATATAACTCATGTTCTATCTAGTGCCATTGTTACCCTCTGCTTCTACACAAAATGCGCTATGTGTCCGGAACATACCTGGGATATATTTCTTCCTTTACTTAAAGTACGGTGTTTGCGTTCGCCCCTACTTTGTCTGAAGCCGTCGGCACAGCGTCTCTGCCGCAAATGTCTCGATTTACCGGAACACGCCGTGATTTCGTTCTCGTCTGCCCTCGCAACTTATGATCTAAAGGAACGGGATATCGGCGACGCGCTTGTAGTGTAAGTGACCTCGCGACTCATCCTTCACTCTCCTGACGTTTGTCCAGCCACTGGGAGGAGACTGATCCCGAAGTCAAAAAAAAGCTGGGAATCCTATACAGAGCAAAGCTGATGAGTGAATCGGTGGTCAAGCAAATGTGACCCTGCACGTTCTCAAGTTTGCGGCACAATTGACCATTTGTACAGCGCAATCAAAAAATATGGGGGCGAGGCAAACATGACAACCCATCTCGAAGCAAAGAAAGCCGCCGTCCGAATCTCATACGAAAAGCGTCTGTTAGAGTACAAAACTGCGCATGAAAAGCGTGTACAGCTGCAGACGTCTGGGAACGTCGTCGGCGCAGCCATGGTCGGCATGGGTAAAAACAACAAGAAGATGACGAAGGCTCCCCCGGTTATGCCTGCTATCCTGAAGAACTCTTCAACTCCGAGCTTCCTTCGCCGGTTCGCACTCTTCTCCACCAATTACCTCAGCGTTGAAAATGGCCTCGTCGTTCCGCGTCCTCTCAATCGATGTGTTTTCTGCGTAATGATCGAGAACTTGAAAGCGGAAGAGTTTAAGCAGTGGACGGGTCAGACGATCGAGCCCAAGTACCCCGGACCTTTACCACGCGCGCTGCTTGCGCTGCACGAACAGCACGAACATCACGGTCGCGAAGGTGAAGAATGTTTAGCTGGATGCGAAGAGCACCACGAAGGCCGATGCGAAACGTGCTTGAATGCGTCCGCCCTGTTTTTGTTCTACGAAACCTAGGCCCTGTTATAATGATGTCGGTGAGAGATCCTTTCCGTAGTGCTTGTCTTCCGATATTGATTCATTCCTGCTGTAGCATTCGCATTGAAGCGCATTCAACACTCCTTGTTCGGCTGCTCAATCCTTTGCTCAATCCTCGTTCCATCCAACTCTCCTCTTTTCGCTGCATCGTTCTGAGTCACTGTCATTGATATCAATTCCCATTCCTCCACTTTCCGTCTGTTGTGTATTAAATTGCAAGTTTTGTAACTCGTGTAGCTGAATCTATCATTTACCGATGCCGTAGCTAACGCTATGTAGTACAGTCTTGGTGAATTCTTTGACCGGACTGTCGCTAATTGGAATGAAGATGTAGGAAGTGTTCTCGCTTTGGAATTGCTCCGCAGTCGTCCAGCTACCGAGATGTTCTCTTCCAGTAATCACGAGCGCAGGCCGTAGCAGTGCGGCGGGGGAGCGCGTAAATTACTGGGATGCATTCTTCGATGGGCGCAATCAATCTGATCCGTTATAACTTTCTCAATATATTGCCAAAAAAAATCAAGAAGGAAGGACCGTCTGCTGCCAAAAAAACAACAACATAAGATCCGCTTCACCCCATGATAATAGTACCACGGACATTATAGGTCCCCATAGACGAGCGCCAGTCGAGGACCACAGAATACACAGCACAAGATCTCCGTTCCACGGAGAGCTGGTATCAAGTTTCAACCCCTCCATTGCCGCACGAAGAAATTGTTCGGTCGTCTCGCTCAGTGGCTGGAGTCTGCAATCAACACGCTGCAGATGCGGAAAGTGCACACGGTGGAGCACTGCAGCCCAGGTGGCCACGCCGACCCAGGAAGCATAGTGCAGTGGAGCACGAGATGATGGATATGCGGGAGCCAGGACGCAAGACCAACGAGGGAGGACACAAAGGCCTGTCTGACGCCGTGCGGTTCGATTAGAACATCAAACTCCAACGTATGAACGTGGGGTATCTCTGGGAATGACTTGGTGGGCTGGATTGGAAGCAGCAGACGAGTCAGAAATAATGGCAAGACATTTAAATGATTTTGTATGAGCGCATACCTTCGTACTCCCACTGGAGACGGCGGAGACTGAGGGCGACGGCTGATATATATAGAAGGCGTTGGAAAGGCATGCCAATACTGGCAGATGCAGGCGCTCAAGGTTGGCAGTAAATGCGGGTGCCAAAACAGCACTGTGTAGCACCGGATGCGCGGAGGAGACTTCGTGATCACAAGATGTCTGAGTCGCGCATCGAAGGACGCAGGGGCTTCGTCTGCGAGTTTTTCGGACATGCTCCAGGTACGTGTCTCGTCAATCGAGAGGATCGGTGCAGAGAACGCGACGTGCAGGAGAAACGAAGGAAGAACTTTGGTCAAAGATATCAAATCGAGGCGATTGAAGGATATGATTTTCTTTGGCGCAGCCATGAGACCCTCCGCGATTTCTGGGGAAAATTGTTGGTTCAGAACCAGACGCGACACGTTTGGGAGCGTGTATAGAATGGACGCTAGGGCAGATTGTTCATGCCAGAACGGAATTGGGTGGTTAGCTCGTAAATAGATTATGCTATGTGGGGGAGGTGGTAAGAAAGACAGCCATCCTTTCCAAACTGCGACTTGGCCATGGGGTTGTCCTGTGGAGCGGGCTTTCGTATAGGCGTATCGACCGAAAAAGACCGCGTCGCGACGAAGGCGGTAGCAGTAAGAGAACACGCTTTCAAAGCTGCAGGATCTTCCATTATCCTCCATTAGGATCACAATGGCGTCGATAAGCTCTTGAGGAAGGGTACACATGGCAGTGAAAGACAAGCCCGGCTTGCGCAAACATGAACACTGAAACACGCAAACACACACAAGCGGCGAGCAATTCATCAACAATTTTCTGTTATTTTCAGTCCATGTTTCTTCGCGAATATTTCGATACGGAGCCCCTAATTCCCCTTCGCTTCATCCACCTTACACTCTTTCGGCCACGCCCGAGTCGACATCGATTTTGGGCGGCAGCTGGCTGCCAGCAGCAGAAGCGAGTCTTGCACGGCGGCCATGCACTCCACCCGACTATACATGTTCGATTTAATCCTGGGAGTCATAAGGGATCGATAAAACCACGAACGGCTGGATCATTCAGAAGATTGTATTTTCCTCCGCCGACAAGGGTGATATCTCCTGCGTCCTGGCTGAAAAAATAATGCCATGTGAGCACGGTATGTAATACGTAATTAAACAGCTCACTCTTCCCACATTTTGGCTTTGGCTGAGCGGAAGTGCGCTTACGACGGTCCCAAGGGATACGTAGGCGGCCAATGCGAGATATATCTTCATCGAGTTTGTCGCGGTGGGTTATACAAGACTAGGTATGAAGCACCACCAATGGACACCTTCCTCTTTATACACCGTTCGATGGCGTTCAAACCGGCTGGCGTGATGATAGAGATTTCAGATTGGGGACTGAAAGGGGTGGTAAATAGCCTTGAATCACGGGGAAAGTCGCGGCATCCGGAAGTTCCAAGTCTAGGTATGGCGCTAGATTGTATGCGGACAATTAAGACACCCGGGATCCGAGTGTACTGGTAACGAGTCTAGGATCCGAGGAGGAGGAGATGTATGCTACTCCTCGGATCCCAAAGGATTGAGAGCCCAGAGGTGCCAAGGAACCGAACTGTCCGATTGAACCGAGTGAGGTGAACTTAGCCTAGAACTTGATTCCAGCAGATTCCTCTAATTACACCACAGCGGGGTATCCTCCGCTTAGGCGACGCAACAGAAGGGAGGAAATAAATCCCCCACTGCGTGCGAATCGCCACTCTTAGCGTGTAACAATTACAAAGCCGATAACGACGGTTCTTGGGCGGTTCTGAGTAGGGGGCGGAGAAGCAATGGAGTCCAGAAATCAAATGAATGGCCATTCCTCCATAAATGACTCCACCAATCGTTCATCCTGAAAGAACTCGAAAACCCCTCATTCACTGCGCGGATTACATACAAATCAGTAGATAGCTTGAATCATTATATATCCTGACGTTAGGCAGCTACAATGGGTCAAATATATCGCGAGTATTGCGACGTCTGGTACAAGCTTGGAGATAGCACATATGTAGGTACGATATGTAAAGTAAGACATGAAAAGATGGAACAAATACAGAGTACGAATACGGGAGAATCAATACGTACACAATGAACGAAGAAAGGATGAATCAAACACACACTTACGAATCATCACACACCGCCGCATAGCGCGCCGGAACCTCAAGATGCAGCTGCCACGAGTACGGATCCGACTGTCCCCCTCGCACACTGAACCCTGCAAAAGCCGTGCGACCCAACAAATGGTCCACGCGCCGGATATGGCTCCCCTCGTGGGCAGTGTTCTCGCGCGCCTTCTCTAAGGAAACGTCGTTGGAGTAGCTGTTGACGGTCATGAGCCGCTGCTTGCAACATCGCTCAATCTGCGCGCGACACTGCTCATCCAGGACGTCCTCGACTCCGAGGGACTCACGCAGGACCATCTGGACCTTGGTAAGCACGTCCGCGACCTCAACCGCCCCGCCCTCTGCGCGGGGGGTGACTTCGAACGCAGCTAGGCCTGCTCTGCCGTGCGGCGCAGCGATGCGGATGCGCAGGCGCTGACAGGGCGGGGTGCAAACCGGTGCTTGTGCGTCGGTGAGGGCGCGCACGTCTTCGTGATACAGCGATATGGCCGTCGGGTACGAGAAGTCGAGTGCGAGGTGGTGGGCCGGAGTGAGCTCCTTGTGAATCACGATCCCGAGTTCGGGGTCCGTCGGCCCTTCCGCGTCGTCCGCCGGGGGTGTCGTTTCCGGCAGGTATTCCTCGACGGTTGACTTAAAGCGCAGTTGTTTGTCGGACATTGAACTTGCTGCGGGTGAGGGAAAGAACGACATTCTGACGGGTGACAAGGAACGGGGGACGCGTTATATATGCAGGGCGCATCCTAAGGCAGGAATAGAATGCCCGATTCATGTTTCTATACAGCGTCTACGGCCTCCTGTCCGGCGGGAAAACTGCCCGATATAGCATACGTCGAGACGTTGCGTGGCCGAAGGGCGGGAAGAAGAATGCCAACGGCGCAGGACACAAGTGTCTGTCAACCTGAAGAGGCCTAAAAGGGTGTTAATACAGCAATGATGTCCGGTCCGCGGCCTCATGGACGTACGGTAAAATACAGCATCGGCGCGCCGTGGCCTGCGATATCAGCGAAAAATTGAGCGGAAAGGGCCAAGAATCATCTCGTCATGGTAACAGCACCGGTGCAATCGACAGCCTGGGCAAGGTTTTGCCCAAGTGAGCGCTAAGCACGATCTGATAAGGCGAGCAACGAAGAAAATTCCTGGAATTCACATTTTCGGCGACGGAGATGGCGCGATAAGGAGCATATACTCGGGGAAGCCGACGCCGGGGAATGGAAGGCGCTCCGCTATGTCATTCGAGATGTGGAATCTAAGCGCGCGATGACATCGAGTGGCCGACCAAGAATCGTCTCTTCAAGTTCAGGAGGGCGCAAAAGAGTCTCCTCCAAAGAGATCAAAGACCATCAACATCGTCGTCCGAAACTGAGGGCAGCGGTGGGCGTGAAGATAGCGTTTTGGTGTGGAAGCTCGCAATAAGAGCGGTATTTAGGATCCGGCCGAAGGACTCGCCGACAATGATTAATCACTGATTAACTGCGATGAACATCCGCATCAATCAACCCAATTGTGGACAGATGGAATAATGAGGGGATAAATCAAATCGCCGCCTCAGACAGGGAGACTGGTAGCCAAACTCAAGGCAATAAATTTACACAGGAATACGCAGAAGAGCATTTACGTCCTATTATCATCCAATAAACAGACCTCCGCTGCCAGAAAGTGGTGAGCAATGAGACAGGGTTTAATGAACACCCGACGTACCGGCAACTTCCCCGCGCCGTTTGCGGGCGATAAAGTTGTCAGCGCGCGCCCAGAAATCCTCTCCACCGCGAGCGCCATCCAGCCAGTCCGCAAAATAGCTTCCACAGACGATCATCACAAACCGTGGATCTTGCGTGGGGTACTCCCCCACTTCTGCTTCGTATTCGAATCGGAGGAGACTCGGCCACACGATGATCAGGGCTTGAAGTAGCTTGCAATCACGCAAGAGTTCGTGGAAGAGGCCGCCGGGCAGCGCCTCGTCCGAGTAGTTGAAGGACAAGTGTGTCAGGTGTGCGAGGGACGCGAGTCTGTTCCATGCCACCCACTCATCTCCGAAAGTGTCGGACACATCGAGATGGGTGGTTTTCGAGAACATGGGATGCGTAAAGTCCGGCGCACCGCCAAAGAGTCCTCTCATGTTCACGGAGAAGCGGCGCGGCCGAATACGGTCGACCAAGGGCATCAGTGACGGGGTAGAGTCGCCGTTGAAGAGGGCGAGGTTGTCGATTCCAGTGCAAACAGACAGAATGTAATCTACTAAGGCCCTAGGAACATTATTGTTGACAGCCAGATGCCGGACGTGACTGGCGAAAAAGTGGGGCGGCTTGGCAGATATCGCCTTCAGGATAGGCTCCATCGGAATGGGCTTGGTTGGCCCGGGATCCAGGCGGTCCCTGCGAAACGCGAGAACATGGTAGAGGAAAGGCTCAAGCCTGAAATCAATGGTGAGTAGAAACATTGCATTGAGTAAATAATGCCCTGCCATGTGTAGACGCTGTGGGATATAAGCAACAATCGGGGAATGCCTTTTGGGTCCAGAAAAGCTGCCGTTTCGAAAATCTCGCGCTCCAACTCGGCTGGAAGACTCGGGGACTTCAATTCCACGTTATTAAGGGTAGTATGTCGGTCATGGTGCGTAGCGGAATCGCCATTCGATACCATGCTGAAGTCAAGAGACAAGTCGTGAGTCTAGTGACAAGTTTTCGATTGATCCGAGACTGGAAGTGACGTGATCGGATCGGATCTCCATTGAGCCGGTGATCTTGACAGCTCTTGAGGTACAAATGCCGGATTTGAACGTGGCAAAAAAGTTGTTCCTGAGCAGTGGAGACTCTGTCGATTCTGCTACTGCTACATCGAGGACCCTACCCATGCCATGTTTGTCTGTCAGCACCCGGAACTCCTACCAATCCGTAAAACATTCTGTGAAAATGTCGAAGCTTTGATTCCAGATGTGGTGTCCCAATTCCCAGATGCATTTCATATTTTTCGTGGGCTGCTGGCGCGTCGTGAGGTTACCCCACTCTTGGGAAAACTGGTGTTCGATGTCTTGAAAATATCTGACAACAAGCCGATGCTTCTGGTCTCCGATCCCCAAACATATGTTCCAGCCAATGGTGTTTAGAGTTTGGGAACGCCGTGTTCATAGTTCGGATCAACTTATTTCGTTGGCGTGACAACTTTTTGGCCTATCTTAGTTGGCTGTGGACCTTCTTCGGAAGTTGAACACGCCAACTTGTTGCTTGCATGCATTCTAAAGGGACACTCGTACGACGACTGACTGTGACTGGTGGATTGCGGGGATTTTACCTGGGAGGAGAGAACTCCTCCCGTACACTTGCGCACTCCGCTCGTGGTCAGGTCCTACGGGTTTCAACCGCATATCCTGCCTTACAAGCGGCCAGTCAGCCCACAGCAAGTTTTAGTATGCACGACCCCCTGGAATGGTGTGTGCTCCGTTGACATCCTGTAGATATATGTAAGGATAACCACCCATACATACCTACTTGTTTGTCTTCGGTAGACTCGTTGTTCAGACATTTGGACCACACGAGTATAATAAATCCCCCCCCCCCCCCTGCACTTGGCTAGGCTTTTTGTGTGAGATCTTGCAAGAAATTGACACAAATACTTTTATCCAACCTAGAACCGACTGGCATTCAACATGCCTAGAGGCTAGAACTTTTATTATAATACTCTGAGTCGCACCACTGCCAGCGTACACCATTAACAGCTGTACAATGCTGAACCGATCCATTCTCTCTTTCTCTCTCTCTCTCTCTCTCTCTCCTACTCTATTCGTTAATTATGTTTCAAGATCAAATAGGTTGGAATAAAGATTGTTTTCGGTGCGCTTGCTGGATGTGCTCAGGATCCGTGCACTTTCAAAATGTACAGTCTTCTCCTGCACAATTATTCGATATTCGTGATAAATATTTATAGGCTGACACGAGTACATGTATTTGTTAACATGAAGATGCTGCAGATGAATTGCTACCAAATATACGTTGGGGGTGTTTTCTCCAAGCTTCCGACAACAGATCACGCCATCCCTTCGGCTCACTGTCATCGACCACGTTACGATCTAGCCCCTCCTCCATCTCGCGATGTTTTGGCCCCTGCCAAATTTGCCAAAAGAAAAGGAACATCCCGCACGATATGAAGGCAAGAAACCCTATTAGCGCTCCGAGCACGATGCGCACATGGGACCCTTGCAGTGTGCATTGAATACCATAGGCAGTAATAGAAAGGGTGAAGGTGAGAACTGCCCATTGCAGGGTAGCGAGTGGAAGGGCGAGGAAACACGCCGTCGGCGTGAGATCCAGGGGGGTGAGCACGTCGCTCTTGAGCTTCCGCCGTCCGAACATGTGCAAGCGGTAGAGATACATGCGCTGTAATTCAAGTTAGAAGTGAGGCATTGGATTAGAGCCGTAAACCCACTGCATCCTCGAACTCCGCATCCTGCTTCCCTCTATGCTGCCAGACGTGATGAAGCCCGGTGATGATGCTGGTCATAGAGAACAGAGCAGAAACAAGTGAAGCTCCCCTTTGGAAACTGGTGATGTCCTGGCGGTATTCGAGTATCAGAGCTACGGTTTAAGAATTTAATACTCCACTCACCGGCACTGCGAGAAATCCGACATTCACGCTGTAAAGACCTAACTTTCAGTTTCGATGGTCATTTGACAAAAATGGTTCAACATACGATACGAAGACAGTGGCGACTAGGTTGGAATCTAGCACACTATAAATTATCTTTATGTTTGTTGCAAAATGAAGTCTGCTCACCGACCCATTCAGCCATAAGGTTCATCATGAGACGACGAAAATCCGGTACGGATATGATCCTCCCAGGGACCGTCGCTTGAAGGCGGGTTCGATAATTCTTCTGAGCTCCCCACAAGATTAATCCCATTATTAAGTCGCAGACGGCGACTTCCCAAGTCGCTCGTGGAATGGCAATATCACGATACCTGCGAGCAGAGGGTGTTCCATAGTAATAGCGAGACCGGGCCGACTCGATACTCTCCATGGTTCTCGCAATGTGCCAAATTATGGCTGGGACGGGATTACACGCTGGATCGCTTCTGAGTGCTGATGGTGTGTGTGAATTAGATACGCAAGAAGGGGCGGGGATTGAGTTAAATACCCCTTAGATCTTGGTAAACCTGGATCAATCGAGCCACATGAACGTCCTCATATGGGAAGGTCGTATTCTTTACATCGAGGACCCTCTCTGATAGTACGGGAATCAATATAATCCTAGCTCTTGAGGGGCACACACAAAAACTTGCCATTAGAACCGTACGCCAAGGCCGACAAAAAGTCCGTCTCCAACTGCGGAGGAATGTGAGTGCGGTGCATTGGATACTGTGCAACACATTGCCAGAACGAAGCCGTCTTATATGGACGCAGTCCTGCGTGCAACCACAAAGTAAGAATAGTGCATATGCGGAGGATTCCCTCTTACTGTTATCATCGTCCCATTCATATTCTCGACCCGAACTCCAGGAGATCAAGGAGAAATAAAAAACCGTCGTCACAACCACTACCATTTCCGCAGCAGGGTCCTGTTCGTGCTCGCGGACGAGATCAAGCCAAACAACGTGCTCGTCATATTGTTTGTAAACCTCTGAGAGAATGTGCGACTTGTATATGTCGTCGTCCGTCAAGATGGATTTTTCGGCGTGGTGATAATAGATTGATCCATCAAAGTGAACGAACTGGCGCCAGCCATGAGGGATTGGCAATGGCCTGAAAGGTGAGCGTCGTGATACACACAATGGAGAGGAGACGTACTCGGGAACCCAGAGTACAGATAGTTGAGATCCATGATCAGAGTCCGAATTCTCTGCGTAGGTGTGCGATACCTCGGAGAGGCTATGTGACTCTGAGTCGCTCATGTAAAATGTCGGGAGTAAGATGGTCCTGGACGGAAGATTATGTGCAGAACGAAAATAACGAGATCCCCAATCCGGAAAACAATGTTGCAATCCCCGTGGGCGCATGTGTACTCAAAACACTTGGACCAAGACTCCGAACAACTCGAAATCTGCAACAAATCGACGAAGGAATCGGTCGTGAAGGAAGACAAGGGCAATGCGCCACCTTGTATTGGTTTGGCACATAACGTTGACGTGAATACAGAGAGAGTGGTCAGAGACTGATTGGCAGAAGTAAGTGTTGTTCTTGTTGTCCAGGGCCCCCATTTGCTTCCGTCTCGGGTGCTGTTGAAGAGCGGATCAGAAAAATACAACAAGTCCCAAAGGAGGAAGACAATTAGACAGATGTCTACACAGGCACTTCGTGAGATTTCGTGTCGGAGAGGAGAAAGAAATCCGTGGATGAGGACCCGGTTGTCAAAGTTCCCACATCCAGCGCTACGTCAAGTCCCGGCCCCGAGCGATGTTCAAAAATAGAATCCTTCAGTCGAAACCAGAATCCGCCTAGATATAACTCGTTGAATTGATGATTAAGATCCGGGTTACAGAGAGAACTTGAAAGGGTATGAGAAATGTGTGAGTCGTACAACCAAGGGCGTGAGAGTGAGAAATGTGGTTCTAGTATGTAGCATGCCCTGAGGTGGACCCCTCAACGAGTCTGACCATCAAGTCCCGATACGCCCCACTGGTATCCTCTTTGACACGGCGAACAAGAGTCTTACCATGTTTCACCAGATAGGCATCCCGGATTGCATCCATGTTGGGGCGATTCCAATGAGCGCGGAGAATCCTGAACACACGTCGGTGATGCGCCGGAGGAATACCTAGGTGTCGTACCTCATAACCAGAAGCTCGTCTTTGGTTCCCATTCCCTTCATTGCATCGCTAATAAGCTCCGCATCGCGCAGCTGACGACCAGTGACAGAAGGATAATCACGCAAATTGGGCGCCTCTGCGCCAAGGACAATGTGCATTATAGCATCTTTTTGGGTGCCAGACCTGGAGAAGGATCAGTGGATTTCAGATCGTAGGGAAAATACGCACAGTTTGTCCCTGACCGCCTTGGAGAGGGGTTTTCTATATTGTTGAGAGTAGCCTTCGCATCTGAGAAATAAGTCAGAGGTGTTCGTTCACATTCGAAGACACCCACAGAGCCACGCGATGGGGGTATGATCGACGTAGAAGAATGGATCCAACGGAAGCCTGGAGAAGGATGAGCTATGTCCGCTAACTTGGTTATCAATTGTTAACTCACCATCCTGTAGTCCTTCGAGTCTTCCAATGCGCGGTGAAGTTCTACGACATCCATCTGCACTTCTGCCTGGTTGATTGGATGCCAGTCATCAGGAGCCTCGCACGCAAACGCATCTTCGAATACTGGTTTCATCCAACATTAGCCGACTAGTAGAAGTCGAATGGGAGCGTCTTACTGGGTCTCAGGTTCTTGGGGATAAGAGCCAGCAAATTTCCGTGTCTCCTTTCGTACGCAGATCGTAATAAACCCAGATCCTGGGGAGATCGATCCAACACGATTTCGATTAGAGCGGGAACGAAGTGTCTGAGACTATTGTTGTGCGTCAATAACAGAATCTAGAGGATCATTGACGGACTTACTTTACGGAACGAGCAAGGCAATGGACGTCATATTCAAGAGGACCGAGTACTAAGCCACGAATTGCCTCTCTGTGTAATTGTTAGGAATCGTGTCTGCGATGGGCGAGATTCCGGGATAAAAGACGAACGCAAAATAGCCTGAGGTGTGTTCCATAACGTATCTCGTCAGATGGACATCCCTCCACCAGGCCGAAAATTGCTCCACTAAAATATCCATCCGTAAGGGATCCAGAGGGGTGAGGATTGATATGACTACATTCGGAAATAAACTGTAGGTTAGGACTGATCAAGTTGGTCTTTGTGTGATATACATACAGCGCGCTTCCACTGTGGACCCTTTGGTGTCGCAGAGCGCCCACGCATCCGCCCGCGCATCGTGTCGATTATATGCGGGTACGTCTATTGCATGGGGCCAATCGTTGTGAATTAGTGTGCCAGAATACTCGAGATATTTTGGAACCCCATTCTGTTGGGGTTCGGGTGTACCGGGAGTCAAGGGGTGAAAGGGTACGAGTGGGAGGGCTGCATGCTCTGAGTCGATCTGTGGCATAAAACTGAATTAGCGGAATATAATATCTCCTATTAATTCAGACTGACGCTGGCAGCAAGTGGGACAGGCGTAGGAAAGAAAGCCATTGGGCACAAATTGGGAAAGCGACGTGCCAAGGCAGAAATATACAGCCCGTTTTAAGGAAATTCGTCTGAAACGAACTTTCGGCGGGGATTTCTCGAAGATCGGAGCTGTACATTGTTACAGCAGTGTGGACGAAGATACGTCCACAGCTGTAGCCAGCATGTGTAACGCTAATGCCGCCGCTACTTTTGGCCGGGACAATGAAACCCCGATTACAGGGAGATGTTGGGTGAAGGGAGGTGTCTCGAGGGTTAAAAAACCTTCCCTGCAGCCTAGGAGCCATGTTTGCGAGCCAGAGCCAAAGTGCTGAGGAGAATTTTGGAATGGCAGCTGTCGATGGCTGTGCAGCGGCTGTCACAACACAGCCAACGACCAACATAGCCACAGATATAATTTCATTTATCCTGCTTCTTGTCCGCACCTCACAGCCAATTGGAAATGAGAAAGAGAAGGACTACTGTAAGCTGTGTCGACCGAAGTACACATTGCGCACGAACGCCGGCAGCGTCTCCCAAATAGATTCCATCTTTCACTCCACCAACGCTCCATCGGAAATTTTTAAAGGCTGGAAATTAGAGCTGATATTTACATCTGGGTGAAATGAAACGAAAGTACCCATACTGAAAGAGGTGCATTCATAATTGCGCGGTTGAACTTCGGAGTACCAATGTACTCATCGTAAGTGTGAAAGTTTGGGAATTGAGAAAGCCGGCGATCACGCACGGCGGCAGATGTTCGGCAAACGAGTCGGAGTTTGAATCTTGGCGTTGTCATCGTTGGCTCGTAAAGCAAGTTAACGCGTCGCTCCCTCTCCCACTCTCCATCTCCGCTCGAGCACAATGCTCCCCTCTGCTCCGTCCTTGCATAACTGCGCAACACACTCCTGCCCGCATTGTTTCCAGCATCTTTCTGTTCGTGTATCCACCACACCTGGCGAGAACCACCATAAATGTTATCTCGTGGTGCGTATGCATATTTTCTGTTGCTCGCCCAGGCCAATTTTCTGTCCAGTGCTTCAATTCCGGGTTACATCCTACGGGGAAAAAACATTTTCATTTCTGGTCACTTCAGGAGAGCTTGACCTACGCGTTCCATCCTGCACACGTCGCGTCGACTACGACTCAGCTGCCCGTTCCCTCACAAGCGGCGTCACAGGTATCGGGGAGTGGATCCTCTCTGCTTGTCTGCCGTCAACGTGGCTGTCACAATACGCGCGTAGCAACCGCATGCAAATCGGCGTGCTGTAAAGAACATTGTATTGTTCTCAACAGCGGGTCGTGCCCGGTGAGGCTGCACCACCCTCAACACATGTCCAAGCGCCAGCGACAGAAGGCTGGTGTCCCGTCGAGCCGGAAGCGGCCACAGGCGCCCAACTTTTTGCCTAGCGAGCTCACAATTCTTGATGATATCACTGAGTACAACAGCTCTATCTGGAAGCGAGCCCCTGCGTTACAGAGGGCTATTGTAGACGGTCCCGCCCGTGCTCTGGACGCCCTCATTGGGCACATTCCTTCCCCTAGTCCTTCGCCCCCGCCTCCACGTCTTTATCTTCCCGTGTATCCCCCTCCACTTCTCCCGACACATCCGACTGCAGACAATGCCACCACTGCCCTCCCATCTCAGTGCTCGTCTTCGCCGGAGAGTCGCCCCCTGTCACCCGATCTCGATGAACGCGAGGTGGCGGACATACAGCATGCAGTGCAGCTGTCGTTGTCTGATGTTAACGTCGTAGCGGCGTCTGCTGCATCTTCTTCGGCCGGTGGTCAAGCAGCCAACGCTGTACCGTCTGCACCGCCTCACACCTCTTCGCAGCCCATCCGGCGACCACGCATAACGACTCAGCTGAATCCAGCTTGGATGGCGCAGGCGGTACATGCCAGCAGCACCTCAGCCAGCGACACTTTCAATCCCAGGCAACCAGCCATCCGCAAGCCTGCAGTCAACATTGCGACAGTACATCGGTTTACACTAGTCTATTGGGATGACGACAACAAATCTGCCGCAATCCGTGTCGTTGACGAGTGCCCATCCTGGCCTCTTTTCAGACTCTCTGAGTCTCGCCAGACCTTGGCGTCTCTTGGTGATGACATCCATGCGCTGCAATTCTACGATCTGCGTCTCCGCCTTTGGGTCCATATCACGACAGACTACACCCACAGCCTAACCCCAAATGGATACCTTCTTCTCCGTCGGGCTGGCGTTACTACTGGGCTCCAGCAGAATGAGCTTATTGACACGTTCACCAACCTCCCCGGCCCTCAGAACATACGGTACAATCTCCCTGCCGAGCGCGATGCCGTTCGCCAGAAACTCAGGGCCGTGAAGCGCAGAAATCCCCGGATCTTCGCCGATGACGACTCGGATGTGGAGATTGTGCCTTACAAGGAGCCCAGGCCTAAACCCGAAGCCGTCATCCTGCGTCGCCCCATCCTACCCCCAATTATAACCGAGGGTACAGCCATGGACCCCATTATACTTGAATCGCCACCACCATCCAGCTTGTCCTCGTGCTCCTCCACCACACCGTCCTTGTTATTCTCCAGGTCTTCTACACCTAGCACAACCCCGACGACACCTCTAGAATCTTCGGCGCCAGCCTTGCGTTGGCCACGGGGCATGTACACGGTGGACATGGCGGAGGGCTTTCTGCAAATGGAGGGGCATGAACTGGGCCACCTCTCTCTCGCCGCACGCTTCCGCCACGTTTTCGGATCAGAGTCGCCGTACGTGGCACAAACCTATCGTGATCAACGTCGTCGGTGGACGATCTCATCCGAGGCATTGCGCACCAAGGCCCTCGCTGCTGGACGTACAGCTGAAGGATTATGGAGTGAATTCCAGCGGGAGGTTCCGCTCAAGTAGGAGACTATTTATTCTTTTATATATCAATCTGGGCGCAAATCATTTTAATTACTGCATAGATTTGTTTAGCTATTGAATTGTACTGTGGCGTATAGTAGAGAATAAAGAAATGTATTACAATGTGTAATCTATGCAGTACGTGGAGGAGCGCGGCGTGGATCAGCGCCTTCGGCCTTGAGTCTAGCGACAACAATCTCATTCCTTAGACGAATCATCTCGTCAAGGAAGAAGTGTACTTCACGGGCAGCATCTCCCGACACATTGAATGGTAACCCCCAAGCCAAACATTTGTTTGTTCAGCAATGGACGTATTGAAGAACCATTTTCCATCCGGGCCCATCAATTCGGGGAAGTCGGCGGGGTTACAATGTTCCTGGCAGAACCGATGTGAAACTGCGTGTTTATTGAGGAAGTGCCAGACGTCGACACACATCCCCATGTCCGCAAACCATGACCACTGCTGCGGGTTTGCATTGACTTGTTGTTTCGCATCGCAGTTTGTGTCGTAGACAAGGTGCTCGGGCTTGTGTGCTGCAAAGGGTGTAAAGGCAGCCTGTACGAAGAGCTGCGGAAACTGAATGAGAATGCGGGGTAGAATAATTAAGAAAAGGATTTACGAGCACATTGGAAACAGCTTCAGCCCCGTACATCGTGGCGTGAGCATGGAATACACCGCAGGGTCGGCACAGTGTTTGCTGATTGTGAGTGCGGCGTCGCCCAAACTGAGCCTTGAGCTTTCTGTTGCCGCTATCGGATTTCTTCGCCTCGCACTCAGTATCCTCTGGAGCATCGACAGCACCAATGGATCCCGGATGTTTCTCAGCATGGAGGTAAACGCCACCCAAATCATCGACCTCAAACGACTCGATGTCATCCTGATCGACATCATCCTCCGCCAGGTCGTCCTCCGTCGCTGCATGGGGATCCACACTGTCCTGTGATTCCCGAACGAGTGCACTCTTGGGATGAGCAATCCGATGTTTCTGTAGCCGTTCTTTGAGGGTGAAGGCCGCTTTTTCCGCATTCGTAGTGCAGCTGCTCCATTTTTGCGTGTTCGGGGAGAGTACAAGTCTTCTTATCGAGGGCAACGAGATTATCGCACCCATCAACGGCACATACTCCGTGAAGCCCGAAGTGTTCCGTGCAAAAACGGTGTCGGTTGTTGGCAAGAGGATTGGTACATCGGAAGGATCTGCAACAAGGGAAGCCCATATTAATGCCGTCGGAGACGATGACTTGACATTTGCCTGTGAAAAGAAATGTCAAATGTAAGTACAAGGGAAAGATTCGATATTCTAGGCGTACGTATGGTTCCATCGGGCTCCTCCCAAGTCCGGATGCATTTGTTACAGAAGTGTCCAGCCTCGTCCTGCCCAGTTTGAATTACATATAAATTGCGCTCCTCCATCACTGCAGTGAATCTATTTTTTTGTTCACTGGTGTGGGGAACCTCGAGTCGAGTATTGTTCCGTTTATTCAAGTCCAGGAGTGTGAGGATAACAAAGGCATCCCAAACGTGGTCAGTAGTGAGGAGCGTGCCGAATTGCCATCCACCAGCTTCAATATTACTGCCTTGTTTCTGTGACAGCGCCATGTCATATATTCGTGCACAGTTGGTTGCGGAAGACCTAGACCCAGCAGGTCAGCGGCCTGCCATAACCATCGCAAAGGCATGTTCACATACCATGCCAAGAGCATCATAGATATCCACATGGCAGCCAGGCGCCGTTCGACGTACTGATGATCTCCTACTTTGATGTAATCGGGAACCCCTCCGTAGTACGTGCGAATCCCTGCCTTCACGGAAAAGTTGTGCTGGTAGTTGGTAAGGCATGCCTCGCAGCTGAGATGGACCTCCCACGATGGGCGGACACCCTTGTCTAGCGTGTAGATAATGACTTGCCGCTGCTCGGCTTTTTTCAAAGTTATTGTCGTAGGGCAGGCAGGGTTTGTGCAGTGGCTATCGGGAGGATACAGAGTCGAGGAGCCTAGTAGGACATCAGTAGTATAGTATACTATGTGCATAAATCAGCCGCGATTCACAGAGACCGCGTGCCCAGCCGTGATCGATAAAGGCCTTCTCATCTTCCTGCGCAATTGTTTCTGTCGATGGATAATCCCAGGCATCATCTCTTAGAGAGTCCCAGCAATGATCTACTTGTTCTAGAGGGATACCTGTAGCATCGGCAAGAAACCCGGCGATGGACGGAGGTAAAAACTCGGGGGCCGATTCAGCAGAGACGTGCGCAGGCTGACACAGTAAGATGTCGTCTTTGAGAAGGGAAGCAAGTCTCAGGAACTGGAGAATTTGCTGAAGGCCTAGATTCTGTAACACCGAGTCACTTTGGAGGGACGCAAAGACTGGCATTTTAAAGTGAATGTACTTAGGAAGTAAGTTTGTTTGGCTGCGTCGTGTCTACAAAGCATTGATCGACGTACTCCTATATTCATACTCCGATCGCCATCATTGCAATGCCGCCGTTGCCGCCGTGCACGCCCGATCGTCGCCGTGCATAAATGATGCCGGTTTTCTCAATTCCCAAATGCTCTCTCGTAAGTAGCACTCGTTTGCTGTTTTGATCGTTTGCTGTTTTGATCGTTTGCTGTTTTGATCGCATCGTATTCGAGTATGCGAGTTCGCAGTTCTCGCGCTATACATATATCGGAATAATACAAGTGCCTGCCAAATTTCAAATAGCACTTACACCGCACGAAGTTCGAACAGCCTCCGTGTTCACCAAGTCGTTTCGGTCCTGACGCCTTGTTTGTCCCTGCATTGCGGCTAATGCCGGTGGGTCAGCCAAAATTAATTCCACATTCCCACAGCTGTCATCTGCTTTGGGCTCAGGAGGTTGAACTAGACTGTCTAAGTCGAGTGCCATTGTCCTGCCGGATGAGTGGCTGCAAAGCGGAGTTTGAATTTTTTATTTGTTTCGACCAAATATGAGATGGACAAAAGGAGATGGGCGAGATGAACCAAGGATTGAGCACCCCTTCCATCTCAGATTTTTTGTTGATTTTATCTCCAAAACTCGCCATAAAATTCTGCTTCGGTTCTAAAATGAGTCCTCCGGTGTAGCTGCCAGCGCACGCCGGATTTGCCGCATTCAGTACCTCGATATTTTATTTACTCGGACACTGACTTTATCGAAGTGGCGCTCGAGAATATTTATCTGATGTTGTAACGTTACATCGGCGGGTGTTCTTGATGAGCACAATCACAATACTAATGACATAGGACTTCAAGTCAACTTCCTCTGTACGTACAAACTTGAAAAGCACACAACAACCGTTAGTTTACAAGCCCAAGGACCAACATGAACGACGCGAATTCAAAGTGTAATCAACTGTTTCAAATCCCAGATATTTATGAACAGGTCTGAAATTTGATAAGCATGCCTCCGTATCGCGAAGAGATTTACACCTACACCGGTTGCGGTGCCTGGGAAGGCGCTGATGCAGCGAAGCCCAGTGCAGCAGGGTCCATGAAAACCATCGTTACACGCCAGGCCCCTTCGCTGGCAGCCTTGACAGGTCTGTGTGAGGATGTAAAGTTAGGGTTGGCTCTGGTCTCTGAACGGAATTTACACGTACACCGATGCCAATACCTGGAGTTGGGTTGACACAGGTAAGGCCCGCGCAGCAGGCTCCAAAGCCGCTGTCGCAAGGGGAACTTTGTCCCTGGCACGCAACGGCAGCGTGTATCGATGCCAGAAAGCTGCAAGTGCCGACGAGGACAGATAAGTTGAAGCGCATTGTGATTGTGATGTGTACAAGGGTTGGATCTGGTCGCAACTTGAAGTGAGACGACCCTTTTTATATGGAAAACTTGCTTTAGCTTGATCGTGACCGTAAGGGAAGGTGAACTTCGAGATTGTAAACATTTAGATTTCAACATAAGATGGTTATCATGATGACACGGCCAAGAACAAAAGAAGCTGGTCGAAGTGCGGGATGTTCTAATTTCTCATCAAAGACTTTACCATCTGTCGCAGTGTTGAGTCATTGACAAGCTACGTTCCCGCAGCGGATTCTAAATACACGTTGGAGCTGAAATTATGCTGCACGAATTGAGCAGGAATCGGAATGGAACGGGGATGTGGCAAAGAGGGGGTGGCTGGCTTGGTACGTTGACCAGCCTCCCTGCAGGTGCTAGTACGTTATATGCTAGGCCAATGAGGTAGCATTCAATCCATAAATGACAAAGTGTATGACTTTATTTCGAGCTATTTGCAGAGGAATAGAGTTCCTCCAGAATATTAAGGTGAAACAGAACATGGGCATATTCAAAATTTGTGACCACACCGTTCACCCAGGGACGATATCTTTTTCTGAAGTGCCCAGATACAGATTGCAATCCCCCTCAATAAAATTATTGCGAAATTCATGTATATCAACATCATGGTGAAAACAGACTAAGTACAGCCAGAACAACCAACGGACTGTGAGAGTGCCCAGCCAAATACCTGGTTACACGCCTGCCATGTGCCTCTACGGCAAGTCACAGAGACATGCCTCCTGGACATCGACCCAAGGAACGATAAATTTGGAGGATGAGTGTCAAATGACCTCTCTACTTAGGACGCAGTGGTACCCCCCTCAATGGGAATCTTCTCCTGGAAAATTCTGCTTCTTGAAAGTGACAAATGCGGTGTGCTGATACCCGTACGTTTTTCTTCTCCTTTCACGTGTTATACTCATGCTTTCTTCTCATGAGGACTTATTCCTCAGTGCTGTGCTGCAGAATTGGCAGATTTTTGCCTGCTGCTCTACGCGGTGATTAAACAACAGCCACTTCGCCGCTCTAATGTCCAAAAGCCACGATCTCCTCGGCCTCATTCGGCTATCGACATATGAAAGACTGTCAAATAATCTCCTACAGAAATAGTCTCGACCTCTTTCCTGTGACCATCCGCCCGGCCGGATGCGGAGGGGTAAATCACGTTCAACCTCTACATTTCATCGTCCGCCGTGGGAACTGCGGAAATGTTCCATAATAAACCTGCCATTGGAGAAACGAAAATGGATAACAGGTTTGCGACGAAATGATACTGAATCTCTTTATAATTAACGCAGAACACTTGAGTCCAACGTGGGCCGTTGGAATGAGAAGCCGAAGCGTACCGTGCGTATTCTTGCCTTCCTCTGTCTTTTGAGTTCCACGACAGTACCGGAGAAGAAATTAGTTCGCGCGCGCGCCTACGGCTCTATAAATGGAAATATGTAACATGTCAACCACAGCACGAAGGAGAAGGAACATGTTCACTCAAAAGTTATACCTTGGCGGAAGGAGGTGTGGGGGAAGATCATTTGGGTCGAAAAACGGGTCCCGTCCTTCAAGCAGTTGGTGTTGGATTTACTAAGTCAAAACAATCTCTCAAGGAGCGCGGATACTGTATAGGAACAGAGCTCGAGGAAAAAATGAAATATCTGCGCCCAACCCATGACAGGACCCCGAGTCGAACGGGGGGACCCTCAGCATTAAAGGCGACCTCTTGGAGCATGCCGGCGCGCACTCTGCGCCTTCCTGCCTTTCTCCCATTCTTTACGTGATTAATATATGCGTTGGATTTACGTACCGGGACGAACACTGCATAAGAGAACCCCGCTGCAGTATGTGTGGCGGAATATCTACCAGAGGGTTTTTCATCCAGTAAGGGCTCGGAGAAAAGGAACTGAATTCCAAGGGTGCGAACAAAAACAGCGCACAATTCATCTAAGGCACCACCTGGTGGTGCGGGCGGCGGTCAGCAAGCGAATGGTGTGGGGCAGCAAGATGAGAGTGGAGCGCAGGAGGTTCTCAACGGCAACGAACAGAGCGTCGCGCCCAACGAGACGATCGTGTGGGTGCTGTGGAGGATCCTCAAGGGAGACAGCGAGGATGTAAGTAGGTCCAGTTCTCAGTTCTGTCTTTCCCCTCCTTCCTTTCCCCTCCGTTCCATTATCCCCTTTCCTTCCGCGTCGCCTCTATTTATCTTATCTGTTTCTTTACATTTTGCATTTATCCGTGCTAATCCTTTTTATACTCCCCCACCACCCTCGCCTGCTCACTCCTCCCAACCTGCGCGCGACTATTGATCGACTGTCATCAATGTTACAAAATAGATAGTGGCTCGAGTCTACAAATATGCCGGCGTGTCTCAATGTACCACCCGCTGCCTTAAGGACTGTTGAAGAATGTTACGCACCATGGCCATTTACTAATGAACAATCTTACTCACGTTACAGAATCTCAAGAAGACGAACTTTACCCACAGCATGCTCGAATTCAGCGACACCCTACCTCCCGTAAAATCCTACCCAGGAGAGCACGGGCTCCAAACGCGCCGCGTTTGGAGCGCAGAGCGTGGGGCTCGCGAATTCCAAGCGAAGGGCATGCCCTGCGGAGGACGCGGATCGAGGGTTCGCTAGCGCGGGCCCGGCGACGGCGGCGACACGGTGAACGTTGCAGAGAGGAAAGGCCGCGGAGGCGGACTGGAGAACCGGAAATATTGAAGGGATGTAGGAGAAAGATGAGATGGACGTCCACTCACCATCTTGTCCGGCTTCGCAGGCTCTAAGTCCGCGATGTGCATGGCGATGACGGCATGGCTTGTGCATCGTTGAGCATGCTGAGGGTGATACAGACTGCAGAGGGGATGGAGGTGCCGCTGATAGCACAGTGGATGAGATGGGCGAATGAGATTCAGGGAGGACGCACCTTAGTCACAGTGCTCCTGATCCAGCACCACTGATCCATGCGGCGACAACGAGCACTTTGACCGCAATGATCGCCAAAAAGCGGGTGGGGCGCCGTGGGCATGCTCGCTAGTCTGGTGTAGATGGGTCAGACAAAGAGATTCAAGCAAGAAATGGGTCTACGCACTCAAATTTCTGTGAAGGGCGTGAGTGAGGTACGTGGTCGGCGTGCGTGACGGCGGCGGCGTCAACGACAGTCGTAAATCGCTGTGGACGCGGCGGAGTCTTCTGAGGGGGGCCTATGCGACGAGAAAGTTATTCAATGAGATTGAAACGAGAAGTAGCACGACGTACTTGTTGGTCGGACACCAAAAAAGTTCACACTTCGCCTTCGACGGCGACGACGAGGACGGGAGAGGAGCAGGCCGGAATTTCGCTCTTACGAGCGTCTTGGAAAGATCCTGGGCTGAGGAACATGGGTTGTTTGAGGCGATTTGGACTTGAATTGGCCGAGAACAACTTGCGTTTTCAAGGCCATGAGAAATTTTGCATGGGCTGCCGCTTGTGCGCGTCGGCGACGGCGAGTTTAGTCAGAAAAGCAGTACAAATTGGCGTAGCGCAGTGGCAGGGATATAGGGCGGGGTAGCGGTGAGTGCGATGGGCGGGAGCAGCTTTGAGGTGGCGGAGCATGACGCACTCTTGTCCACAGGCACCTTGCAAAGATCGTGTCTTCCAGCCTTCGGTACTGGCGGCATTGAGCCACAAAGTGAGACGCAGGAGTGTTGCAAATACAGTCAAGTGCTGCCAATGTTTTGAGGGCTCGGAACGTCGGAGCGGCTGGTCGTTTGCGAAGCGGGCAGTGAGAGAAGATGTATTTGCACAGCCACAAGTGCCAAGCCCCAGCCAGCACAAACAACCGCTAGGCTTTCGATAACTTTTGCCAGCTGCCAGTGTCCCACCCAATTTCAAAAACATTGAGAATGGCGTGACTAGCTCTACAGAACTATCATAATGGCTTTGCCTTTAAGGGAGCGGAGCTCATATTGGCGCACTGGGAGGGACATATTCTTTCTCGGGTTCAGACAAGGCGCTGCCGTGATTTCCACCTGCAGGTTCTTGTACTTCAAGCTTGGAAAAATCGCGTACGAGCTCGTCCACGTTGTCTGCCGGTTTCTTCATGCCGACAACCTTGCCGACGTTGGCGACGATCCTGTCCAATTCGCCCTGTACCTTCGCCTCCTCGCTCTCCAAAATACCCTCTGTCGTGTTAGTCCCTTTCGGAAGAGCCGTCGCCGCCCACGCAGTGTCGAGCTCCTCCTCCCACCCCATTCCGCGTGCGATCTGCCGAACAGCGTCGTCGCAGTTCATCAGCAGCACCACGTCGTCTGACTGAGTCCCAATGTCACCTGCAGGGTCGCGGTTGACGAGGACGCGCGGGCACACGCCCATCTCTGCCAGACTGGCAAATGGATGCACTTTTAGCGACGTCCCCATGATTAAGAGGAGGTCTGCGTCGAGCGTGTGCGGGAAGCCGTCGAAGAACTCCGCAGGCAGCGGTTCGCCAAAGAAGACGATGTCAGGTTTGACTAGCCCGTTGCAGAGTCCGTTGGCCGCGGGGGTGTCGATTGTGCCGATTTCGTTCGCAGGATGCAGCTCGAACGACGCCTGGAAGCTAGTGGAGAGACGACAGTGGGGGATGGTGCCTGCGCGGAGATGGGCTGAAAACGCGTCATCAGGAAACAGTTGCTTGCACTTGAGGCAGCGCTGAGTTGCAAATGAGCCGTGCGCCTCGATGATAAGCTCGGGAGGGACTCCAGCACGTCGCTCAAGGCAATCTATATTCTGTGTGTAGCAAACATTCAGCAGATCCTTGTCAGCCAGCAATTTGATGAATGAGTGGGTTACGGTTGGACGGAAGCGTCCGGGCTCAAGCTCCCGAGCGAGAGTGTAAACTATATTAAGTATATGAAAATAAAAACACAGATCTAACCACAAAAATAACTTTACGCACATGCGTCCGGGTGGTCGAGAAGGTAGCCGACCTCGAAGACGGCTTGCGGATACGGCAAGTTCAACTTCGCCAGATTATCCTGCGGAACATGAGACTCGGTATTCCTTTTCGGACAAACTACGAACATAGAGACCAGTATCAGGGCTGCGGAAGTCGGGAATGCCAGCCGCAGTGCTAATACCTCGATACAGTGAGTCCGTCAACTACGCGCCGCAATGCAGACATTATACTCACCGGCTCCGGCCTTTGAGATTTATCTGCGTTCAGTATTACTACGGGATGTGGGGTGAAGAGCTCACCATTACCAAGATCTTGCGGCATTGTGGCGATTTCATGTACTGGACAATGCCATCGATATCTTTCGTCTTGATATGTGGCTCGCTGGGCACCCGAGCGAGCATCCTCGCCACTAGTTCTTCATGAGTCTCGAGAAGGGTCATGATGGGGGGGGGGGCGAGCAGAGTGACGATGAGTCATCGTAATGACACTGTCGGAACCGGACTGTTGACACGGTCAGGTGATAGTAATACGCGCGCAAATTTTCGACCCGCCCTTGCAGTATCGCGCATTTAGGCTAGGTAATAAGTCTAGACTGACAAAAACTAAGATGAATGGATCCTAGCTTGGTAAATATATCAGTCCGTCGTCGTTGTCGCTTGCTCCTCCTCCCCCACCAGGGTTAAGCTAAGAAGACGGACTGGTCGCCGTCATCACTCGCTATTTCTCTCCCACCACGGTCAGTAGATGTACAAAAGTCACCTAGGTAGTGGAAATATATAAAAAATGGCTGGGCTCTATAGGGCTGTAACGGGCTCGATTTTAATGGTCGGAATATATTAGACGCACTCCAAGTTCCTTCCGAGGTCCAACAAGCTTCTCAAGGCTATGATGACTGCCTAGAAGCTCCTCTCTCTTTACCTTTCACCTCACCCTGTTTATAAAATTGAGCCTGTCTGAGGCCTTTTAAGTTCCGCCAGCAATTTCGAGTGGGGCAACTCGATCCAATGGGTCAGTCCGCACCTTGCCGATATTTCAGAGTGTACGCATACCTTCTGCGTCGATGGCCGCTTCCAGAACAGGCTCAATTAAGTCATTCCGCTGTGTTCCGCAGCGTGAACTTTCATTGACAGAGGCATAACCAAGCTGCGCTTTTCCCCCACAGCAATATTTTGAAAAAAGAGGAAGTCCACACTGCGCAAGCCCTAGTGTTAGCGTGAAATCATACGCATCACAGCGGAGAGTACGACAAACATGGAAGAGTTTAATAAATCTTCAAGCCCAGCTGTCAGCAGTCTTAGGATACTCAATTTTCTCCCGTGTACCGAAGGTATGCCTGCAGGATCAGGATCTAAGTTAAAGTCAATGGAACTCCTCAAAAGTGGGAGACAGCGCGAAGCGCCGTCGACCGCTTGTGCGTATACAACCGGGCAATCGTAAATTTCGAACCCACTGTACCTGTTCCCGATCTCCCTCGTTGTCACGCTGTTGGTCAGCTATCAACCCTGGTCCTGGAACGATCTGTCTACAATCAAGAATAAGCTGGCAACTTAAATTCACATACTCGTCTATGTATAAGACTCTCCCAGTTCATCATGGGAATGCCAAGATTCGTGAACGTCTATCTCCGGATTCTCTCTTCGAGAGTCAGCTTTGGTCAATTAAATTAGCAATCCTACTGGGAATCTTATTGCATCTGTGTGGTGCGACATCAAGAAAGTACTTGCAGCCTTGGTGTTTTCGTTTCAGTGCAACCTCTTGGTTTACTGCTTTTCCCCCCACCACACAGCTTTTCCACCCTAAAATCGCTCGCCGGTGTGGCAGACTCGAGGGCATCTCCGTTCTCAAGGTAAAGATCAAAGTAGGCGGCGCCGGACCACACTGCTCGGGGGAGCGTGCCAGTGTGAAGTGACGCGAACGGACTTTTAGACGGTGTGGTGTATTTTTTCATTGAGGTTTCCCCTTGCAATTTTAAAAGCTAACTAGTGGGTCAAGATCACCATTTTCACCTTCCACAACTTTGCGATGGGCGATGCATTGTTGCCTCAAATACTAAATGTGTCACGAGTTCAACATTCGGGGGACGAATTTGTAACAAACTCGAACGCGTATCTCTTTCTCGTCGCAGACACTTATTGGTTTTTGAAATTACTTGATGATGCTAGAATGTTTTACTAGTAGGGCATTTCTCGACTTGCCTTGCCATTTCATTGCTTCCATCAAATACCGGGTTGGCTTTGGAACTTTGTTGATAGCAATAGAATATTTTCCACTGAGAGTTGACCGAGACTGGGTAGTGCCGCAGCGAAGCGGAGGCACGTCTTGTATAACTATATTTCAGCACTGCATGCTCGCATTCCGATGCCAACGGAGAGTGCGTCAGTCCCAATGATAATCTGGCAGTACTTCGGGTTTCCCACATCTAGCTGCATCAACTGTCGAGTTTCTGCCTTGTACAAGTCGAAGTTTATGAGTTGTACATTTGAATGCGGCTCGAGTCGACTGGGAGTTTGGCCCAACGAAGCAGGTATGAATATATGCGCCATCCTAGGGAAATGGTTTTCGAGAAAACGATCGTGGGCCGCTTCTGTGTAAGATGAAATCGAGTTTTGGGAGAGAGTCGCCAAATAGGTTTTCCCGATGACAAGTGACGCCGGCAAACGTTATCACGTCACCTCGGCATCTCAGCGTAGCTCCATTAAGGGAGGCAAAGGTTTGCCGACAAGGTCCGGGAATGCAGTACTTCCATGATCACGACCTCTTTGCCATCGTACTAGAGTCGCGCTCAGGCTAGGACAGGCGCTTGCTGGCCGGGAAATCAAGCTCCTGACATGCTTCAGGATGTACTCGCGGTCTCAATTCACACACCTCTTGAGAAACCTCCAAGTTCCATGAAGCCTGAGGATGGCTTCCATCTTGACAAGTTCGTACCTCGCCCTTCTCCGTTGAATACATTGACAGACGCTCAAGCCGTCCCTGGAGAAACTCAATTAAACTATGTCTTCTCGCATCCGCTGAGGTACTGTACTATTTCGACCAAAGGTTCACGCCATGTCACCGTCACCCTCGTGAACATTTTTTGGAAGGTGTTCAATCCTCGCTTGGAGTGAGAAATTCCTATAAGGGGACATTCGGACCGTGTTTTTGACAGAGTTCTGGCTTATTAGGGCCACAACTCTGCAAAATCACCGTCACCCAGCTCAAATTTGTTCGGTTCACGACCATCCGTCACTCGTCACCTGAACCTTTGGTCGAAATAGTACAGTACGCACGCTATTGTCCATCTTGACAAGCTCGTACCTCACCCTTGTCTTTTTCTAAAAACAAACCAACCTCAACGGATCCGGATTCTGGCTCGCAGGCCCTAGCGTATAAAATACAGCCCCATCCCACTGCACGCCAGCACACATCCACCCATCCACCCACCCACCCACCCACCCATCCACCATCACACCAACATGCGCTTCGCCCTTCCCCTCCTCGTCGCCATGGGAGTAACTCTCGCAGCGGCCACCCCTGCGACCCCGCCCACCCCGGACGTCACACTCTGCTGTCCCAGCATCGACAACCGCACCCCTAGAGGGACCTTCATCCACGGCACGCTTACGAGCACACAGCTCTGTTGTGGGTTCGTACTTCACCTCTGTTACACGAATTAAACTTTAAACTCACACGCAAACAGATACAGCGACGGGAACACCTGTTGCTACTCCGTGAGCTGTCCTGTCTCATTCCTCGTCGGTGCCGAGCTGATGTCGTTATTGTTTCTTTTTGCGCCGCCTTCATAGCTAACTGGGTCGTTGCTGACGCCCGGAAACTCATGCATCGCATTCCTATCGACCTGTTAATCGGCACGGGACTGGTGTTAGTCGAAGGGGAATAGTGTATCCTGGAGGGAGGGACGTTGTTCAACTTGTACCTCGAAAGAAAATGATCGCTTTGAGTTGGCTTTGAGTGTTCTGGCGATGGAAATTTGACTCATGTCGGGTAATTCCCAGGTGGAATCTGTTGTCCATGTAGATCATCAACGTTGTGAACCTCTTCCATATCTTTGAGCTCAGTTCAGGTACCCTCGGAGTAGTGGGCTGACAGGATGACTCGCAAATAATTTATAGCCGCAAGCCTAAATACAAGACATTCCATGGGATATTTCTCCCTGACTGATGCTGACAATGTGCATGGCAATGCCCTATGTCAGCTTGTGTGCAATATACTTGCAGAAGTACAAATAGGATATGTTACCTGGCTATTGGGGAGCGAGGAATAAGGACAAGCCACCAGGCGACAAAACGGCTTGCCAAGCTGACAAAGTGGCTCACAAGCCGATACGCCGGGCATGGGCGGGTGGTCTCACCGAAATCCATGCCCAAGCCCGAAAAATACCTGAACCCCGTCATAAACTGACCTTCCTCGGCACGTTCTTAGAGCCCCATCGTGTGTTCGCCATCGAAGAAGTCGTATCGTTGAGCTTGAGTGATGGTATCCGGTCGCTGCCAGACAGAACAAGCGGGCTAAAAGGCTGAACTTGTGCACGTCTGCTGGCTTGTTCGTTGGAATGAGATCCTTGACTCGTAACACAACATGATCTAAGGAAGTTTTGATAGAAAATGATCATTTGAGGTGGGTACACCACGTCAAGTACTGGTTAGAACTCAGTCACCCTACCAGTTTCCTAGTGAAAGATTGATGTATAAAGTTACAGTCACTGAGAAATCTAAGATAATTACCACCGTCAAGAGCTTTATCAAAGTTGACTGGTCATTCGCGGCCCAATGTTCAGGTTGAATTTTGAACAACTAGGGGTGCTCAATTCTTATCTCGTGGGCCTGTCCCGTGGCATATTTGGTCGAAACAAATGAAGATTCAAACTCCGCTTTGTCTTGGTCTCAACCCCACTGTTCCTACCCACATTTCAGAGACAAATGAGCCCCACAATATATTCAATGAGGTAAAGAATGGTACCCCAAGTGTTTATCTTCCTTCAATACAATGTTCACTGCCAGATATAAATATACTTGTATGAATGTGGCAAAACCCCGAAGTTGCGGGCCCCTCAAATTCGTAAGGCCTTGTTAAATTGATCCAGATGAGTGACTAAAGGTTAGGGTGAGATTAGAATCGAGGTTGAGCTAGGAAATGAAGCAAGAGGATGTGCAAAACGGTTTGTTTCCTGGTAGAGTTTGAATCTTTATTTGTTTCGACCAAATATGCCACGGGACGGGCCCACGGGATAAGAATTGAGCACCCCTACTCATGACGACCAATCTAACTTAAAATTTTTATGCTCTCTCATTTTCCTCAATTACCAATGCCTACTATCACATGCAGACTGGAAAGGCTGAAAAATCTCATTATACATGAGTTCCTGACCGTCGTGAGCTCACGGCACCACTGCGTTCGCTTAATGTCCATACCTTGAATGAGGAATAAATGGGGATTAATGGTATATGAATTGGAGAGGATGACCTCTTCTGAATGAAGATCCCTTGCGATGATTCATCATCAGTTATTTGAAGCAAAATATTGGCCTTCAGCCAACGAAAGTTGAACACAAGTCAGTAGTCTGATGTCATCAGACAAAATGACTTGCGTTCGGCTTACGTTCAATTTCAAAAGTTATTGACGCAATACACGCCTAAGTTCCGCTTTTGGGGAAGGATATAGGATGAGTATAGTTCCGATATGAATCTCGGGAACTGAAAGAGTGCATTTTGGTACGGAGCACACTTGAACAAAGAAAAGAGTCGCTGCCGGTGTGCAGCTTGCCTCCATCGAGGTCATCTTGGAAGGTTGAGTTATTGAGATATACCATACTAAGGGTTCTACTACGGATTATATGCAAATCCTTTACAGTGGATAACTTGGCTGTACTCGGGCACAAGTCAAGCCCAAGCCCAAAGCCTAAGTCAAACTAGCCAAGCCAACCCCACCAAATTCAAACCCCACTGAGCGAGGAAAGTCATTTGGCAAGCCAGTCGGATAATCCTGGGAGGCACCGACGACGCCAATGTGCAGCGGAATGGCACGTGTTTGCGGCCAATCCCCCTCGTGTTGAAGCGAGGCAGGGAGGATGAAGGGTATGTTGGATATGCACAGAAATAACAGAAGCTAAATGGGAAAACAAAAACAACTAAATCCTATCCGAAATCGCGTCCGAAGCGTCGTCCTTAGAAGCACTTGAGTGTAGTCGCGTTGGAAATAAAGATACTATTTTCAAGCCGAGTATGGTATAGACACAAGAGTGCGTGAATAGAGCAGCAATTTATTCACGTCAGTCAATGCATGGACAAACATGGTTCAAGTGACGGTTCAACTTGATGAGGAAGAAGCAACGCGTATCTGATACACGTCTACGGCACACTCATACCATGGCGTTGGCTGTCAGGAAGTTATTGGGGTCTGAAATATAGTGTAGCGCTTGGCTGTAATAGAGCGCAAGCCAAGCCCAAGTCAAGCCGACCACGCCGACTTCACTAAATTCAAACTCCGCTAGGCATTTGGCCAAGCCGATCAGATATGTCTACTGCGGAAACTATGAGTTTCAGAGACCTTGCAAGCAGATGACAAGGTGACTTTGGAGATACCCGCGATATACAGAGTCCACATCCGTCGCGCAGCGACATTAAGGATGCCGCAGCTGGAGTCTCGTTGGACATTGTTGCCACAGCTGGGCGTGGGTGTATAGGGGGCGCCCGATGAGTGCGTAACTTGATAGAAGGGCGAACGGCGTGAATATTAGTGTATAAAAGAATGGGGTGGCGAGAATCGTGGGATAAGTACATCTGGCAGTCGTGGCAGCCTCTTCTTCGGTAGGTTTGTCTTTTTCGTTGCAAGCATCGTTGTTGGATCGTGAGTGCCGGGTTGGCAGACACAGATGGTAAAGGTCTCACGCTTTGACCCAGTCGGCAATGGTTTCTGTCGCGAATTTGGGATCGCCCTGCACAGCAGTTAATAGAGAGGTTGCGCAAAGCCATTAGGGGTGCTCAATTGCTATCTCGTGGGCCCGTCCCGTGGGTTTATTTGTCCCGAACAAATAGAATTCAAACTCCGCCATCCAAAAAGACTTTTTATAACAACGGTGCGGCCGCTAACAGTGCATATATCTTGCCCCAAAATCACATAACACATTCTAGAGTACTTTGGTAACATTTCTGGATAGATTTGATGTGTAGAAGCAGGTCTGGAGGTATGAATAACTGATGACTAGCTTTGCGTGCATAGTTTCGCGGATTCATTTCCAAATACCACTCAGAAAAATGTCCATTAGCTCATTAGAGCCTCTTCATGTTTTATAAGTGGTGTTGGAACTCCACTGAGAGCTAGTGTAGCTCTGGAAACAGCATAAATACCGGGCGGTGTTTGAGTTCTATTTGTTCGGGACAAATAAACCCACGGGACGGGCCCACGAGATATAGCAATTGAGCACCCCTATTTGAGCCATCAGATGGCTTTCAGTTTTGGCCGTCGGGCAAGCTCGCTCCCCAACCTTTTAGACTCATCGTGGGCCGCATACTGTATACCGTTGAAGTCCGGAAGATACGAGGCAAATGTGGAGAAATTTTCCATTTTTGGTAGCCATTAGCCATTCAATGGCTTGTGCGCAACCTGGTTAATAAGGAACAGGATTGTGATTGTCAATGAACGTTTACCATGAGGAGCAGTCGAAGGGTTGAAACCAGGGCCTGCTGATTGTCCCAAAGTTTGCGACCAAGGGATTTTAGTAGTATTTACCGCCCTTTCCACAAGCCGCATGGCCAGAAATTTCGACATTGTGTCCGAGGCGGTGTTTGCGGGTTCGAAGGTTTCACTGAGGTTCTCCCACTTTTTGGCTAGCTTGGTTACTGTAGCGGGCCAGTCGACAACTGGTGCAAATTCCGAACTCTTTTCCGTGAGATTTTTGATGGTGGGATAGTCACTGCGTTCGACGAGAGGGGCCATATCGGTGGGATCGGGTATCCAACGAGTCATGTAGGCGATAAGTATCTGGAACACAATGGGGGAAAGGAATGACTGTTGCCCCAGACTTCAGGAACTTTCAGCGGCAGCTTGAAGAAACTTGCGGAGATTTTTCCCAGCGAGGTTTGAGGCCTTGAGGTATTCGGGGAGTTGTGGGTATGGCTAAGAGACTGGGAGTAACAAAAAATAGGTCAAGATATGCAGGAGGGGAGCGGGATGCTGGGGGCAGAAGGGGAAAGGACAAGAAGTGACCAACATGGCTGTGCATGCACGTGGTCCTCACACAAATACAAACATGCACGCCCAATCACGGACCGATATTCTGATGGGATCACCATATGGAAGGACTTCACGGTGCACGCGAACATTCATACTCAGTTCATACTCATAATAAAGCTGAGAACGCCAGCAAGCTGACTGGACTTCCTGATGAAGTTTCAATGCGCCATTGCAGAGCACTGTGAAGCCTTGGCAGTGTTTGAGACTTGAGTTTGAACACAAGACTCGGAATATACTACTAGCAACTCCTAGTAACTCTCGGAATTCTATTTCTCAGAGTCCGACCCTGATGTTCCCTAACTTCCAATAGTACAATCAAAGACTTTTGGCACACTGCCGAATATTTAAGGTTTACCACATGTACAAATGGTTGCAGCATGTTCAGCAAGCTGGGCACCATGTGGGGGGGGGGGGGGGGGGGATATATTATACTCGCGAGGTCCACAACATGAACAACGAGTTTACAGAAGACATACAAGTAGTACTATCGGGGTGGTTATCCTTCTAGAATTCTGCAAGATGTCAACTTGTCACGATTCGATGCCAAATCTAATCTAATCGAGACAACACCGACATCCCCTATCTTAACGCCCAAGATCATAAGCGCCCAGACTATATATATCGATGACGACAACGATGTCGGGATTAGCCGAGAAGACTGGGAGATGGCCGGTTAAGACGAGGCATGACATCACGGATATATTTAACCTCGTAGAATGTTGTGGAACATTGAAGAACATTCGGACATGAGGCTACAGGACATTTACATACAGGCTTCCATATGTACATAGTTCACACGGCTACGACCGTTTAGTATAAGTAGAGTAGTGTTTTGACTGTAGTAGTTAACCTTTTATTCCATCATCTTTCGAGCCCTACACATCTCACTACCCAATCCCTCTCATCTTACCGAGAGTGGACGAGATTGAGTCTTGACTGTGACATAATAAAAGGTTACCCATCATACCCTCGTACCGCCCCTACCGACCTCCTTTCCTCGCCATCCCCCCACTTTCTAGTTATCCCCTTCTGCCGTCGTGGCAGCCTCTTACCCGAAGATCCATTCCCCTTTACCAACATTCACGTCGTCCACACCGACGTTAAACAATTGCAGCGCCAATCGTTCGTGGTTCACTCGAACAGACAGATGCTAGGCCACGGGAAACGTTGAGACCGTCCCCAGCCCTATAGCAGTCGCAGGAGCACTAGTCTGACCTTTGGGGAGGGCTATCTCGCTATCGCCGGGGGTGTCGTAGAAGACCCGGGGTAGTTCTGTTAGCAACAAACCACATCGACCCCACCATCCGCTCTGTGCGGACCGACCTAAGCCGCTACGTTTAGCGCAAACTACTCCTCCTCTAACGGGACCTCGACCCCTGACTCCGTCCACGAGTGGATAGAGGACCGAGCCCGATCCGCTTCACCACCAGGAGAGACCTTTCTTTCCTTTCCTACCCTCACCCAAATCACCTACGCATCTACACCTCCGCCCGCACCCGACATGTCCCGACAAGGATCCCCTATGCACCAGGGGCCCGCACCCCAGCCCTACCAACAATTCTACATCCAATTACCGGATGGAAGCTTCATCCCCGCCCAGACCCCCTTCATCCCCAGGTCGCCACCGCGACCCCTCCCCTGAGTACCCACACCGCCTTCGCCACCGCCACCCCCATCCCCAAAGACGTTCCTTACGGGATTGTTCCAAAACGCCCCACCGAGACAGGCGTCGAAAATCGTCTTGGCGAAAACCCCGCCGTTGTTCGACGGCAACGACAAGGCCAGGTGGGATACCTGGTACGACACCCTCACGACCTATGTGGCGGCATACGGATCCGAGTTTACCCGCGAATCCACGAAGATCTTCTTCACCCTCTCGTTATTGAGGGATGAAGATGGAAAGGCTTGCCCGGCCTCAAACTGGGTACGGAATTGGAAGCGACAGTACATCGCTTCCGGGACGTTGCACCCGGCTGCAACATTTGAAGGGCTCATCGCTGAGCTCGAGAAGACGTTCAAGGACACGAACATCATGGAAACGGCGCACCTGCGCCTGATCAACACTCGGCAGGGAAAGGACCCCCTCGCCGACTTTCTGCAGAAGTTCGAACTTACTGCAGAGGAGGCCGGATACACACCCGGCAACGCAATCTTTGACACCTTCTTGTGTCAATTATTGGAGATGCTCGTCAATGACAAGGTCCGGCGTCACCTATATGCCGGAGGAATCGAGATTCCTGGAGTCTACCGGGAACTGAAGAAAAGGATGCTCGTTATCAACAGCATCATGGAGCAAGGAAGGCTCCTAAAAGGAAACATGTTCTGGACCCCGGCAGGGCCCAGTCAGAAGAACACCGGGGCGTCCCAACCCCGTCAACAAAACGAGGGTCCAGACCGGACGAAGATCCCGGTCTCGAAAGGCGGCGACGCCATGGACATCGACAGGGCGAAGGCAGCGGCCAAGCCCTTCTTATGTTATAACTGTGGCAAGGAGGGCCACATGAAGTGCGAGTGCCCGGAGCCTCGCAAGAACAAATTTAATATCCGGTCGATCAAGACCGACGACTACTCGCAGGAGGACCTGCAGGCCCTAGCGGCCACCCTCCGCGAGAAGGGTTTTTAAAGGGGCCCCCGCTTGCGGCCAAAGCGGCGCCCCCTCCCCCGGTTACGAAGACTGTTCGCTTCTCGGACTTAAATATAGATACATACGATACCACGGACTCAGCAGTTATGGACAATGACATGTACATGGAAGAAAACAGTAGCTTACGAAAGAACATAAACGATTTCTTGGTAGCTAGAGTAGAAAATAACAAAAAAATACATATCTTGGAGAACCAGAATAGGAAGAATAATTTAAAGAACAAGAGAATGGACGAAGCGAACAAGTGCTGGAGCGCTTTCAAAAAGGCCCCTGGAATCCAAACCAGTGATAAAAGACTTCGAGCTCCACGAGCTTGAAGCACACATCGTCGCCCGCAACGCGGACGGGACAGACAATGCCAGAGGCAAGATCACTCACTATGTTGAGTTGATCATGGCAGTTGGACCACACCGGGAGAAGCATCGCTTCCTGGTGACCGGGCTAGGAAAGGCCCGGATGTTCATCGGATATGATTGGTTGTTCAAGCACAACCCCGTGATCGACTGGAGAGCACATGCCCCCCCGAATGCAACATGAAGGGGACGGAATCCGGAGCTGGGGAAGGCCGAGCGAACGAGCTAGAGGAAGGGGAGTCTTTACTCCTAGTGGACTTTGCAGAGGCAATCGACCTTCGGGTCAAGGAAACGCAGGCGCAGCGCATGGCGCAGGAGGGAGACCGTGAGAAAGAACGGATGACGGAGGAGAAGATCCCGGAGCAGTACCGCGACTATGTCAAAGTCTTCGCCAAGGAATCGTTCGACTCGCTACCTGAGAAGAGACCATGGGACCACGCGATCGAACTCAAGCCAGAATCAAAGGCTGTAGATTGCAAGATATACCCACTCTCGGTAGTCGAGCAGGAAAAACTCAACGAGTTCTTGGAAGAGAACTTGAAGAGCGGACGGATCCGGCCATCAAAGTCACCGATGGCCTCGGCATTCTTCTTCATCAAGAAGAAAGACGGCAGCTTGCGGCCCGTACAGGATTATCGGAAGCTCAACGAGATGACGATTAAAAACCGTGATCCACTTCCGTTGATCTCGGAGCTAGTCAATAAGCTTCGCGGCGCCAAGTACTTCACGAAGCTGGACATACGCTGGGGGTACAACAACGTACGGATCAAGGAGGGAGACGAGTGGAAGGCGGCCTTCCGGACCAACAGAGGCCTATTCGAGCCCTTGGTGATGTTCTTCGGCCTGACCAACTCACCGGCGACATTCCAGACGATGATGAACGACATCCTCAGAGATCTAATCAACGAGGGAAAAGTCATCGTCTATCTGGACGATATCCTTATCTTCACCAAGGATTTGAAGGAACACCGGGCAATCAACAAACGAGTGTTGGAGACGCTCCAGAAACACAAACTCTTTCTCAAGCCAGAAAAGTGCGAGTTCGAACGCACAGAGATTGAGTATCTGGGAGTCATCATCTCCTACAACTCGATGAGAATGGATCCCGCCAAGATCAAAGGCGTGATGGAATGGCCCGAACCCAAGAACCTTAAGCAGACACAGGCGTTCTTGGGGTTCACCAACTTCTACAGGAGATTCGTCCGGAGATACAGCGAAGTCGCGAAGCCGCTCACATGGCTGACCGGGAAGGAGGGGTTCTCGTGGGGACAGGAGCAAAAGGACGCGTTCCAGAAGCTGAAGGACCGGATAGCAGATGACGTAGTACTGGCGCTCCTGATGGATCACGGGAAATTCCGACTAGAAGCAGACGCGTCAGATGGAGCGACGGGAGCGATCCTGGAACAGGAACAGGAGGGCGAATGGCGCCCTGTAGCGTTCCAGTCACATGGACTGAACGAGACCGAGCGGAATTACGAGATCTATGACAAAGAGATGCTCGCGATCATGCTCACCCTGGACCAGTGGCGACAGATGTTGATGGGAGCGCGGCAAACATTCGAGGTCCTGACGGATCACCAGAACCTCGAGTACTTCCGGAAGCCGCAGAAGCTGAATCGGAGACAAGCCCAATGGATCACGGAGCTAGCGGAGTACGATTTCACTCTGCGGCATCGGGCCGGAGCGTTGAACAAGAAGGCGGATCTCTTATCTCGGAGATCAGATCACGACCAGGGGAAAAGCGACAACGAAAATGTCGTGATGCTAAAACCCGACCACTTCCGAGCACAAGACATAACGCTCGAAGGGCCAGAGGCAGAGATACTGGAAGAGATCCTAAAGGAGAAAAAGATAGACAAGAGCGTCAAGCTTGCGCTCGAGAAAAAGTTACAAGCATGGGAAAAGAAGGACGGAGTTATTTACTATAACAGACTTATATATGTTCCCCGGAATGAGGAACTTCGCGATAAGATTATCGGGTTACATCACGACCTCCCATTGCTTGGTCACCCCGGAGAAAACCGAACACAGGAGATGATTGAGCGTAATTATTGGTGGCCTAGGATAGGCAACCAGGTCTCCAAATATGTAAAATCTTGCGAGGCATGCCAGAGAACGCGAGTGCAAAGATATCAACAGGGAAAGTTGAATCCGCACAAGATCGCCGAGGGGCCTTGGCAAATCATATCTATGGACATGATCGGACTGCTGCCAGACAGCAATGTATTTAATGCTATTCAGGTTTGGGTGGATACATTCTCGAAGATGATCCACACCGAACCGAACACGATGGAGATGACGAGCGAAGGAGTGGCCCGGTTGACCCGGGATCGGGTAATTAGATATCACGGAATACCGCGGAAGATTATCTCGGATCGAGACACAAGATATGTCTCAGGATTCATGAAGGAGTTAAATCGCCTTCTCAGGACCGAAATGAACCCCTCGACGGCATTCCACCCGATCACGGACGGCCAGACCGAACGGATGAATCAGGAGATCGAGAAATATCTCCGCATATTTGTAAATTATCGACAATCGGATTGGGTGGAGTGGCTCGCACTAGCCGAGTTCACACACAATGACAAAGCTAGCTCGTCGACGAGCATGTCGCCGTTCTACACGAACACGGAATACCACCCCTGGAAGGGGATAGAAAATGCAGTCGAGTCGTGCAACGAGGCTGCAAACGACTTTGCCGACAAAATGAAAAAGATCCGTGACGAGGCGGCAGCTGCGCTGGAGAAAATGCAGAAAACAATGAAAAAACAGTATGACGGGAAGAGGCGCGATGCGCCGGAGTTCAAGGTCGGCGATAAAGTGTGGTTGGATGGTCAAGACATCACCACAGATCGGCCGACAAAGAAGCTGGACGACCGAAGGCTAGGGCCTTACGAAATCCTGGAGAAAGTCGGCGCATCGGCGTATAAGCTAAAATTGCCGGAGACAGACCTGTCACATCCAGTCTTCAACGAGGCAAAGCTGACACCATATGTGGAACCGCCGGCACACCGAAGGGAAGAACGGCCCGGACCGGAGATAGTCAGCGGATTCGAGGAGTACGAGGTGGAGGAGATACTAAAACAGCGAAAACGCGGCAGAGGTTATCAATACCTCATCAAATGGAAGAATTACCCGAAGGGAGAACGGACGTGGGAACCACGAAGGCATTTGACGCACGTGCAGGAGCTCTTAGACAGTTATAATGTCGAGCACAATCTGCAGATACGTGCGGTGCCGATCCTGCCGAAGGGATTTTGGGACAAAACCATTCGCCGATACAAAACAAAGACGGAGAAGTTGCCATACCCAGAACGAAAACTATTTAATCCACAGACGGGAGCTTTCACCATGGTCGCCGAGGACGTCGACCCTAAGAGGGGGGTAATGTCACGATTCGATGCCAAATCTAATCTAATCGAGACAACACCGACATCCCCTATCTTAACGCCCAAGATCATAAGCGCCCAGACTATATATATCAATGACGACAACGATGTCGGGATTAGCCGAGAAGACTGGGAAATGGCCGGTTAAGACGAGGCATGACATCACGGATATATTTAACCTCGTAGAACGTTGTGGAACATTGAAGAACATTCGGACATGAGGCTACGGGACATTTACATACAGGCTTCCATATGTACATAGTTCACACGGCTACGACCGTTTAGTATAAGTAGAGTAGTGTTTTGACTGTAGTAGTTAACCTTTTATTCCATCATCTTTCGAGCCCTACACATCTCACTACCCAATCCCTCTCATCTTACCGAGAGTGGACGAGATTGAGTCTTGACTGTGACACAACTGAGCACAACACCATTTCAGGGGATCAATCACACAAGACGCTGGCCACATTGTGATTGGTCGGTCATTCGGTGGGACCTTCAGTTGTAACCTTGTGGGACCTGACCATAAGCCAAAGGTGTAAGTGTACGGGAGGAGGGTCCCTCCTCCCAGGCAAAATTCCCCGGTATCCACCAGTCAACAGTGAGCTGTCGCATGTCTTCCCTTTGCAGAGTGCATGCGAGACCACAAGTCAGCGTGCGGCACGAGGCCCACAGCCGACGATAAAAACCAGTCTTGTGGCCTGAGAAAGGAGTAATAAGTGGCGTGTAGCTTGAGGTCTTGAGTGCAGGTGGTGTTTGAGCAAATTGAAGTGCTTGAGGAAATATTTGAACAAGTTGAAGAGCACGAAGAAATATCACATTGAGATATTTATAATAGTAACACCGGAACCAAATTTAATACCGGTTCGTACTCAAATAAAGCTTGTGAGAAGAACCAGACGGCCCTTGGCGCCCTCCTCGCTGGCTCTGATATTGGGTTCTCGCTTGCGATGCAGAGTCGTTGGAGCCCATGTGCATCTGAATATTAGAGTGGCGATGAGACGGCTGAAATGAAAACACGCTTACAATTTGGCAAAACTCAGTCTAAACCGATCATCTTACCGCTCGGTGGTACACAATTAGAGTCAGAGTAAGCTCCGAGCTGCTGATTGAGTCTCAAAGATGTGATGGAATACAAAGGATTGACCAGACTGCGACTGTATACGATACTCCAAACAGTGTGGGGTCAGTACAGTGTTCAGCGAGTTAGTCATGAGTAGTCGTCTGATAGTGGCCATAACTCATATGTGAGGGCGGTATCACGCAGGATCACTAGAAACCATACCAAGGAGATTGTATGAATATCCATATTTATTTAAACACTGCTACACAAAGATCATAGACCTCTAGCGGGGATTTTGGGCCAATATAGTCTTGTCGTGACTAAAGATAATAGTCATGACTCCGAGTCGTATGAGAAATAGTAATTCTCAGGCACAGATAAACAGTCGTGAATAATGGAAGAGTCGCGACTACCAAAACAGACCTTCGGGCGAGCTCCGAGAGTGTGATCACATGTCAGATGGTGAACCAGTTGACTAAGCGAGTCAATCCGAGGATTCCCGATGAAGTCCGAGAAGATCCGACGATCTGATCAGACATTCACATGAAAGATATGGTTGTCATGATTAGGTCGAAAGCACGCAATATGGCGTCAAGACGGTCTAGATCGCTCCGGATCTTGCCTTGACTAAAGATAGATGATGCTGAAGGCTCTCCGGAACTTTCGGAACTAGTCTAGACTGTCGGAATTGAATCCTATAGGCCACAGGCCGCAGATCTCCGATCAAACGCGGTTGATAGACGGATAAAAGGACCATATACCTCATTTCTATTACTCATTTTCCTTATCTGGCATGTACTAAAATAGATTGTAAATTAGTATAAAGTCTCAGTAGAATAACACGATTCTGGACTGTATTTTCCTCCCAGCTACTATAGCCGTGACTATTGTCGTCATTGGTTGTGGGTCACGGGGTCAGTGCACGTCTGGGTTTTACGCGGAGATTTGTTTAAACACATTTCGAAGTTGTACTACTTTTAGCAAAGATATATATAGAACCAGAACATAGTTGTTTGATAACCAAAGTCCCAGCAAAGTAAGCTGAATAAGAAAGTCATAAGAAACAGTCAAGTCTGTACCGAAGTGGTCCTTTAAGAGTCGCGACTAAGTGTCAAGACGGAGGATAGCTGTTGATATCGTTCCTTTGAGTTCGGTTGCAGTCTAAGTACCAAGAAGTAAAGTCTAAGACGGTCTCAAGTGACCTAAAGTTCAGTCCAAGTGTGGCTTAAGTTGTCGGAGTTGTTCAAGTACACTTGCGACTGTGTTTCATTCCATCCAAACACCCCAAAGATAGTGTTTCTCTTGTGAGAGACTATAGTCAAGATTCTCGAGTGATACTCGTGATTATTCCAAAGGGCACAGTTAGATCTATAGTCATTTATTGCAACTGTCTACGGTTCATCTTACTCAATTCTGATTGAGAGGACCCTAGTTATAGAAGCACCAATATAGTCAAGTAGTAGTAGTGTGTGTGTGTGTTTGGTGTAGTTCATTTTGTGTGCGTCTTGCACATATCTTGAGATTATACTTTTCACGACTATACTTGGGTGCACCGTTTCAGCGATGTCATGATCGCAATGTTGGCTCATGAACGACAAGAATTGGAGTCGCATCGAAAACCTTCTGGACATCATAAGCTAGCTTGCCTAGCAGGGGTGTAATCTCCCTCCGAGCAAGAAGACCTTTGAACAGTTGGAGCGCAGATTGGCTGAATTGCGTGATGAGCCCGGGCAGTTCTTGGTCAACTTTTTGCGTGAAGACCCCCCAAAGCTCTAGTAAGGGAGGATGGTTGTACACAAACATTGCATGAGCAGGATCTTCAATGTGCACATAGCAAAAGCGGCAAAGGCGCCACTCATTTGGGACAACGGGCTTTCGGCGCTCCTTCCACCTCCTACGCTCTACAGCCAAGCTATGGCTGGAAAGAAATGTGTATTCACACGGATCCCAGCTGACATGAAGCTGGATTCGGGCTGCAAAAAAAGCTAGCTGCCAGCTGGAAACACTGTGGGACCATCTTTTATAAGGTGTGGCCATCAGCTGGGCGGTCCACGTGGAGGCAGCCTTTCTTTCTTTCTTTCTTTGAATCTACATTTATATACCGCAACAAGTAAACTACATCAGCAAAACCGTAAGATCATTGCCAGATCATATATGGCCATGCAAGGCACCAAAGTCATATAATACAACTAAGCCTTATGAATTTTTCAACTTGGCTTATAGAACATCCACAGCGGTTTGCAAGGGTCATCTCGCCAGATAAAAATACATCAGGCCGACAGGGTTTAGGTCCCTTATAAGGCCTGATAAACCGACACCGCGTGTCAAGTATGTATGTGTATCCGTTCCACAGCTGGGTTCATACACAAATGAAGAGAAAAAACAAATGGATTGCAATCGACTACTGCTACATGTAGAACACGCCAACAAGTCCTCAATGGATTTCAACGGATGGAGCGACCAAATGCGACAGGACAATCACAAGCAGAGCAGGCCAGCGGGGATTTGTGCAACCCAAAAAGGATCAGGGCAGAACAACAACAACGGCCAAAAAAAGGTAATGCAGAAAGGCACGAAAGACCAAGAGGTGGGCGGAATGGAAATCCCGAACACCGTCCTGTCAAAGGACCCCCCCCCAAACTGGTCTCCGGGGTCCTTCCTTGGCATCAAACGCGGTTTGGTTGTCTTTTTCCTGGGGTTGCGAATAGCTCCTTCAAATTCTAGTAAAATCATTGCATTTCAGAGAGAGCCCCCCCATATGTACCCTTTATGCGTCGTTTGACATCCTCAGATTTTGTGTAGAATACAAGAACACTGGGTAAGTCTCAATGTAACCAGCGTCCTGTTTTGGCACTGGATCAATTTAGTGTGTGCGCATCAACAATGCCTGCCCCATGACTGATGGCAGGGCTTGCCGAGTGACTGATGTTACTGTCACCCCCCTCCCCCCCCCCGGTATCCGGGGTCCAGCGGTTACAGAGGTGAGTGTCAGGGACTTGCGTTCCGCCCACCTCTTGCGAAAGACGAGTCACGATGCAGCCGACCATTGACGACTTGAAGCTGGTTGAGGGCTTGTCATCTTGATGAAGCGACGGGGCCAGGGAAGTAGCTTGGGCCTCGGGATCCTTGAGAGCATAACATCAAGAGTAGCTTTAAGTGACTTGAGGATGCTTGAAGTTGACGTTGGCGAGCTTGACTTGAGCTTGACCAGTTTCTTGCAGGGGCCATCAGAAGTACTTTCATAGGTATCGGGAGGCAATTGCATTGAATGTTCGGAGTTCTTGAGCTGCACACTTGACCGTTGACGAAAGACGAGGGAGTAGAGGAGGAGCGGAGTGGGGGGAAAGGAAGAAAGATGAACTTGTTTGGTCGACAAACAAGCACGCAATATGTCAAGCGGAGTTTGAAACTCATAAAACATTCGCATCATGATCCGCTCTGCGGTAGCGCCGAGGCACTGACACCAGCGGAGGCTGCGGAGTCGCTTCGAGTCAGTCATACTTACTCTTATCAATCGATGAAGTTCCAAGCCATACACATTTAAACTACTCACACATTATCGGATACTGAGGCCACGTTCAAATTAGTGGCGGTGGCGGGCACTGGCTCGTCTGAATCGGCAGCTCCGACTCGGAGTGGCCAGAGCCGCTGCCTACTGTATATGTTGGTTGTTGGAGTCTCCCAATCATACAATGAAACTTCCTTGGACAATATTTAAATTTACTTGCGTAATAATAATTTTCTCCCCAGAAGTTGCCGTCGTATACCATGAAGATCAGAGCGGTTCATTACCCTGCAAGGAAATACCTGGACTGATGAGAGCCATGTATATGAATATCCGGTGTTTGGTTCGCTTGCAAGGTGATGGAAGCAAGATGGAAGGCCTTGCAAGGTGGTTGGGAGGCGTTGCAAGGCAGACAAGGCAAGACATAACACAACAGGTCATATCAGATATTTACGGATTTGCTGATGTAACTACTAAGACGCGGTGCCCCTTGGAGGAGGCAATGGGCATGTGGAGGGTTTCGTGGGGGGGAGGGTTTGGTGCGGGAATTGTTGAGGGTAGTGGTGTGAAGGGGGGATGGAGTAACGTCCCAGCTGGGTGTGGAGTGAGGGTTCCCCGATTTCCCAAAACATAGTCCATAAACCATAAGCCATAACGCATAATATACCGAAGCCCGATGTTGGTGCGTGTTGTTTCTCTTGACTATCCATCGCCATCTGAGTCGTCTCCGGGGTCCTCCGGAGGGTCGGGTTCGTCGTCAAAAGACGGAAGAGTTCGTGGCTGGCGCTGTTGCCCGGTTTTCGTGAACGCCACGTGGAGGCAGCGTGCGTGCACTTTGGCGGTGTACGTATATATTATTTTCTGAACTTGGTGATGCATGCTCGGCCCTAACTACGACACGGGGGGGGTGTCGTATCAAGTATATTACTAGGCGAAGGATTGAGGAAAAACCAAACAGAATGCAAGGAGAACGAGCATGTCACGGTAGCAGACCAGCCGCAGAGCGTGACAGCTCACATCAACTGATGCATCCATGTCACATCAATTTTTCCTCGCCGATTTCTTCAAACTTTCCATGTCCAGCTGCCACCCAGCCCTTGAACTTAATATGCTAGCTGGTCTCCATTGGCGTATTCGGGTGAGACTACATGCCTTCGACTTCTCTTATCCCGTTTATTCATGAGATACCAGGCACGCGCACTGGCCGTTGGCACTGGCGGAAATTCTGAGGAATTTCAAGCGATGGTGCGCCTTGTTGAAACCGACGCTGAGGCGAGAAAATTCCTCCTCCCCGTGTTTTATGCTGGACTCGATACGCAACCCATCGGACTTCTGCTGGAAGGATTACACAGATCTTGTTGTTTCGACGACGAATATTGCATCAATTGCTCTGAATCTCTGGAACGCCGCGACTCTCGCCGCTATTACAATCTCCTTTCTGAAAACTTGAATCGTGTCGTTTGGTGCATGCGAGCCGTTTTTCTCCTCACCACATTCGACTCAATCCCAAGCTTGGCGGTCCCAGATCTCTGGTCTCGTATCTGGCCCTGGATACAATTCGGCGATACATATCGCGACAACCTTCCTTACCTCAAAGTCGTCGCGGAGATGGACGGCTACCACCGGATATTCTTCACTGCTATGGTCCTGCTACATCGTATAGCCAGGCGTGACAGCTCAGACTGCGTCTTCGAGACACCCGGTTTACCCCAATTTGTTGTCAGCATGTGGGATTCAGCTCTCCGCGAACCTAGCTTCCTTCCGGAGACCAGTTTTTCCGAGTTGTGTCTACATATAGGAGCACACCTGGAACGACATTTCGATGACGCGATTGACGGCGCTAGTGGACGGACGGGACTCGCCCTTCTTGTCGTCAAGCAGATTGACTTCATTTACAATCACCCCTATGACGCTAAGAATATAGCTGGTCTCAGCTCTCTCCTGTCTGCTCTCTTGGACAAAATTCTCACAGACCGTCGTCTCCAGGACGCACTCACCGGGCAGGCACGGCGGACAATCAACTGTCACTTGCGGGCTGAGTTGCAGCCGTCATCTAACCGCCACGCGAGCGGTCACTTTCCTTAATCCGGACGCTTTGTCCTCTATCACTGATTTGGGGCTTTTCCGTGGGCACGAGGCAGCCTCGCGTTTTGGCAGCATTTCTTTTTTAATACACAAGGAGACATAAAGAAATGGTCTGGCCTTATCCTGGTCCAATAAATAATAGAAAATGAACTGTTCTTTAGAATATAAGAATGCAATAACAAGTACGTCTAGCAAGCATGGTAATCTAATCATATCTAACTTGGATACGATTAGTTTACCGTACTTAGCCCCTTTTGTCTTTCACCTTCGCGTTTGTTTTCAGTACGCACTTCACGTCGCACATCCGCCACATGGAGACACATCCAGAGGGAAAGCCCAACTATTTACTGTGCAAATGCCGATCTCATGACTGTGGGGCGCAAACCTGGCAGGCAACCGACGGGACAACAAAGCAGGGCACAAACTGCTGATGCTGATGATGAAGGCGAGGGAGACAGTGTTGGCGGCCAAGACAGCGATGAAGACGTCGAACTGTCTGATGCTGGCAGCATAGCCTCTTTCATCAGTAACGACGACAGCGGTTCAGACGACGACGAGGACGGCATGGCCGACCATGCTGCAGGCGACGAGGACAACCAACAGGATGGAGATTGGGACGGCACGGCACAATTTGCTGCCGCGTATGACATTGATATGAACGAGAATGACGACGAGCAGCAGATTTTCGGCGACGGCAGCAGCGACTCCGATTGATTTGTCGATATGATTTTTTTTTGGATGTATCCCTTTAACTTACTTAAGACAATCCTTTTAATTTTCGCCTTTATTTCTTTTCTCTGCAGCTACTTAGAGCTCTGTAGCTAACCTATAACAATTAATTTCTCCCTAACGCGAGGCTGCATCGTGCCCACGGAAAAGCCCGAAATCAGAAATGGAGGCCAAAGCGTCCGGATTTAAGCAAGTGACCGCTCGCGTGGCGGTTAGATGACCGTTGCAACTCAGCCTGCAAGTGACAGCTGATTGTCCGCCGTGAGGGGCTTGTGCGGTCGCTTGCCCGGATCTCCTCACTCTCGAGTTCTGCTGACCAGACTGCATTGTTCAATGCATGTGTCACCATCATCGCCCAGTGTTTAATGACCACACCTGGGCCCAGCTTGAGCACGGAGGCCATTGGAAACGGAATTCTGGGCGCGCTTCTAAAACACGCCTGGCGAACCTCCTCGATCCACACGAACGTAAAGCATCTATTGCTCGCCTTAATGCGGTCCACGGTGTATCTTTCGTTCGTGCGGCGACTTCAGGCCTCCGTCCAAAACTTGGACGGCAAGATCAGTACAGATACCTTCAAAGACGCCCCAATTTATAGGGAATGGGTGTCTTTCTGCCTGATCGCCAACCAACGGTTCGAGCTGATGAAATCCTATCTGAGCGTGCAATACCCTGCCTTACGGGCCTGCGACAATATTGAAGTACGGCTAGTCCATTCCGAACAATCGTTTAAAGATCTGACAACGACGCAGTGTGGTACAATCGCGAGCAAGTTAGAGTTCCAACGCTGCTCTGGTTGTTTGACGTCCCACTACTGCTCAACGGCATGTCAGACGCGGGATTGGCGCCATGGTGGCCACCGCGATTCATGTGCTTTAACGCGTGCCGGTCAGCATCTCAGCCTCACACCTACTCCAATCCATTACTCATTCCGGACGCAGGCCACGGGATGATCAGCGGGCAGGATAGATCATTCCTGCGGCTCCTGCTTCATGCACATTACCTGCAGCACAAAAAGCAGATTCTGGACGGATGCACCGACTTCTGGCGTCGCTGCCCTGATGATGACATGCTCGTGGAGATCGATCTCAGTGGTCCAGGTAGTCCGTCCGTCTCCTTCTCCGCAGCGGACACTCTGGCCGATGAGTGGCCTCTCTGGACGGATTATATGGCGCGCGCTGCAAGCAGTGGTGGCCGATTGCAGTTCCACGTGCTGCGGGTGGCTTTTGGCAGTAAAACACAAGTTTGGGTGTTCCCGCTACGCTCTGCGACCTCGGAAATATTCGACGGGGCGAGGCAAATTGCCTTGGAACTGCGGAATGCTGAAGGAGAGGATGCAGAAGAATATCGCGAGCGCATACAGCGCTTGGTCGAGCTCAATGTTGTCGAAACCCACACCACGGGATTCTTGATCAGCTCGTCCTGACCGTTCGCGCCTGTTTGACCATTGGGATAGCTCGCATATGTACATATATACTTTTAACTTACCGACGCGCGGATAATTTTCAAAGCGAACTGTGTGTTTGCCTATCCGATTAATCCCAACAGATTCTTTCCCTTTCGTGTTCCCATTTGGGCTCGGATGAACTTTGCGAGTCAACGAAAAAATTCGGGTTCATACAGCTCCGATTATTCCAAGTATCCATATGAGGCCGAATACGAAGTTAAACGATGTTTCGGGCATCTTGGGAGAGTCCCAATGCAAGCAGACAGCCGTACCAGTTAATCCGTCTTCGACTTCACGCCAATTCAGGTATATATAAAATTTCACCGGGACAATCTGTGCTTCAGACCTACGGTACCGGGTGCGTTCCACGCTCGACCAAAAATCAAGTCTGACGCGAAACTGGCGCCTTTATCTGATTCCTTTTTTCCTTTTTTTTTGTTGATGCAATACCGCCTCCGGATCTCATACGGAGCATCATTTCTCCTGTTCTCCAGTGTTCAAAATCCCACCACCTTGGTACTTAGCCTTCTTTCTCCCCGTTGAAACGGTCGCTTTGTGTCTACGACTGGAAGTGACCTAGGATACCAAGTTCCGACGAGCTGAATGTGTCCAACAAACTATGATCCTTATAGGGAATCAAGCTTGTGGGATGACAATAGCGAATCTACTCCCCAATATAGGTTCCTACACATATGGCTAGTTCATTTGGGTACCCAAGTGAACCTTTCGCTGGCAGCCTTGACAGGTCTGTGTGAGGATGTAAAGTTAGAGTCAGCCATGGTCTCCGAACGGAATTTACACGTACACCGATGCCAATACCTGGAAACGCGCCGACACAGGTAAGGCCGGCGCAGCAGGCCCCAAAGCCACCGTTGCAAAGGGAGCTTTGTCCCTGGCACGCAACGGCAGCTTGTATTGATGCCAGAAAGCCGCAAGTGTCGACGAGGACGGATAAGTTGAAGCGCATTGTGATTGTGATGTGTACAAGGGTTGGATCTGGTCGCAACTTGAAGGAAGACGACCCTTTTTGTATGAAGAACTTGGTTTAGCTTGATCGTGACGGTGAGGGAAGGTGAACTTCGAGATGGTAAACAATTAAATTTCAACATAAGATGAGTATCATGGTGACACGGCTAAGAACAAAAGAAGCTGGACGAAGTGCGGGATGTTCTAATTTCTCATAGAAGACTTAACCATCTGTCGCAGTGCTGAGTCATTGACAAGCTACGCTCCCGCAGCGGTATCGGTTGGAGGTGAAATTATGCTGCACGAAGAGCTATTGAGCAGGAATCAGAGTGGAACGAGGATGTTGCAAAAAGGGGGTGGCTGGCTTGGTACATCGACCAGCCTCCCTGCAGGTGCTAGTACGTTAGATGCCAGGCCAATGAGGTGGCATTCAATCCATAAATGGCAAAGCGTAGGACTTTATTTCGAGTTATTTGCAGAGGAATAGAGCTCGAGTTCTTCCCCCAGAATTTTAAGATGAAACAGAACATGGGCATATTCAAAATTTGTGACCACACCGTTCAGACCTCAGATGAGAACATATCTATTCACCCAGGGACGATATCTTTTTCTGAAGTGCCCAAACACGGATTGCAATCCCCTTCAATAAAATCTACTGCGAAATTCATGTAAATCAACATCATGGTGAAAACAGACTAAGTACAGCCAGAGCAACGGACTGTGAGAGTTCTCAGCCGAATACTGTACGACCCTGTAGGGGAGCAGCGGTCACGGTTACGATGGGGCCGTTGCGTTGCTTGTTTTTGCCAGGGTCACGGTCACTGTGGACTGGTTGCCCGAAAAAAATCGTGACCTTTGGAAATAAATTGCTAAAAAAATTACAAAGCTGTAGAAACCTTTGAAGGGAGCCTAGTTGAGGTATGTGCTCTCCGTTACTTCTTGCGAGTCCTGAAACGACATTTATACTAAGCTGAAAACACCAAAATAAAATTATTTGGTTGCCTCTTCAAGTAACAGTCACGATCACGGTGCCTCCGTTGCCTGAAAAAGAGGCAACGGACATGTCACGGTCTTCAGGCGGTTGCTCCCCTACAGGGTCGTACAGTACCTGGGTACACGCCTGCCATGTTCCTCTACGGCAGGTCACAGAGAAGTGCCTCCTGGACATCAACCCAAGGAACGATAAATTTGGAGGATGAGTGTCAAATGACCTCTCTATTTAGGACGCAGTGGTACCTCCTTCAATGGGGATATTCTCCGGGAATATTCTGCTGGTTGAAAGTGACAAATGCGGTGTTCTAATACCCATAGTTTTTTTCTTCTTCTCATTCCATGTGATACTCATGCTTTATGTTCATGAGGACTTATTCCTCAGTGCTGTGCTGCAGAATGCTGCTATAAGCGTGTATTTGGCAGATTTTTGCCTGCTGCTCAACGCGGTAATTAAACAACAGCCACTTGTCCAAAAGCCACGATCTCCTCGGCCTCATTCTGCTACCGACATATGAAAGACTGTCAAATAATCTCCTACAGAAATAGTCTCGACCTCTTTCCTGTGACCATCCGCCCGGCCGGATGCGGAGGGGTAAATCATGTTCAACCTCTGCATTTTATCGTCCGACATGGGAACTGGAAATGTTCCATAACAAACCTGCCATTAAAGAAACGAAAATGGATAACAGGTTTGCGACGAAGTGATACAGTACTGAATCTCTTTATAATTAACCCAGAATCCTCGAGTCCAACGTGGGCCGTTGTCATGAGAAGCCGAAGTGCACTGTGCGTATTCCTACCTTCCTCTGTCTTTCGAATTCCACGACAGTACCAGAGAAGAAATTACTTCGCGCGCTTACGGCTATATAAAATACGTAACATGTCAACCACAGCACGAAGGGGAAGGAACATGTTCACTCAAAAGTTACACCTTGGCGGACGGAGGTGTGGGGGAAGATAATTTGGATTGAAAAGCGGGTCCCGTTCTTAAAGCAGTTGGTGTTGGATTTACTGAGTCAAAATATCAGTCCTCTGGGACCAATATGCAGAAAATGAAGTGTGCCGACCAAGCAAAGCACGTCTCATCGATTGGAATATCTCTCAAGGAGCGAGGATATTGTATAGGAACAGAGCTCGAGGAAAAAATAAAATATCTGCCCCCAACCTATGGCAGGACCCCGAGTCGAACGGGGGCCTTCAGATTTCAAGGCGACCTCTTGGAGCATGCCGACGCGCACTCTGCGCCTTCCTACTTTCTCCCATTCTTTCCATGATTAATATATGTGTTGGATTTACTTACCGGGACAAACACTATATATATATTGCATATGGGAACCCCGCCGCAGCACGTGTGGCGGAATATCTAGCAGAGAACTTTGGAGTGCTGAGCTTCTTGCGGAGCTTTATCGCCGCTCTTGCGGGGAGAAGGGTTGACGAACTCTATGCGGGACTTGTTTTTTCGCGGCTTTTTTTTGGTCCGCTTCGTTTTCACTTATTTGCCATCCTCATCCCTCATTTCGTGTTTCGTGTCTCGCTTTTGGGGGGTGTGGCTGGTCGCGCCAGTGAACACTGCAAGGCTCGCTGGCGTGGATAGCGAGGATGCGGCAGTGGTTGATGCGGATGCCGTGGAAGGCTCACTGACACGGACGCCTTTCGCTGGCGCGGAGACAGAGGAAGGCTTATCGCGTCTTCAGGGAGGTTTTTCTTTCTGTTCTTTCTGTTCTGTTTCTCTCCGGGGGATAGGTGATTTTCGGCTTCGTCCTTTTTGTGGAGCGGAGCTCGTCCTCTCATGCGTTGGGTGGGAGGACGTTAGCTTATATATATGTGTGTGTGTATCGTTCGCCGCTCTATGCGGCCCGTTTTTCGTCGTGCTTTGGGACCTTTCCATTTTGCGGTTGCCATCGTTTTCCTGTGCTTATTTCATGTTCGTTCGCCGGAAGTGGGCAGGCAGCGGATGAGCGGCGGATCATCCGCAGCAGATGTTAGTGTGACTGAAATTGATAGATTCAGTACATATTTCGGCTGCACCAAAATTCAAACTGAAACTCCCTGTCTTATGAGGATTGAAACGGGAACCAATATTCAAGTCTCAGTTCTGATTTCTGTTTAACTGATATGTTGAATATCAGATGCACTTTTTCCAAAACTGATATAAGTAGTTTAGGCTCCCAGTTTCGGCTGGACCTTTTTGTGATCTGGCGTGTTTGAGATTCGTTTCAGTGGAGCTGGATTTTAATCCCAATCAATTAGTTTAGGTTCAACATCAGTCGGATTGAAACTACAAGATTCAGCTTGCATTTCGGCCTCATTACATATTAATTTGATACTTTGCTTTTCAAATTGCACCTTTGTTGTGCTTAAATTTGGCAATTTAAGGTGTGAAAGGAGGTTTTGCTTATTTCACTTTTAGCGCATAGCGCGGCAATGTCCGACGCCATACGGATGATCGGATCGAAAGCACGTAAGCAGCGGTGCGAGTAGTGGCGTGTGTGGCCTGGCTTGGCCCGGAAACCATGGCCCTGGCGTACAATTTCTCAAGCCAGGGCCAGATTTTTGGCTTGAGCCATAGCTTGGATGCAAATTTTTTGATGTACTGCTGCCGAAAGTTAATTATTTCTCCTCATAATCACATTGTATGCCTATTGGAATCGTCAAACAAACTTTTATTGCACTCTCTAGGCGAGTTTTCAGGGTGCTTGATCAATTCGCACCGTGCGAGTGTGAGCGGGGGGGAGCGCAGCGGCGGCGAGCATGCATGTTCGGTGCGACAGAGCTACTATATAGCCTTGTAACCAGTCTGTATACAATTTCCGAAAAAATGTGGCAAGCACTACAGACTGGTACAATTCGGGTTGTTGCATTGGGCTGTCCACGGAGTTTGAAAATTTGGTGAGGGCCCTGTTCTGGGACGCAGTTTCGGTATGAATCAATTTGGAGCACACATGAACGATTTCACTTTAAAAATGGTTCAATCTGTCTCCTCACTTATTTTAATCTAGCTTAGGAGAGTGGAAAGAGCCATCAACTTTCGACCAGAATTAATGGGGTTGGGTGCTCTTGTGCCAGCCGATCACATCACCTACTAAAATTTGAAACTCCAGGGACAGCTCAATCACTTTCAACGAGTTGTACCAGGCTGTAACCACCGAAGTGCTCGCCACATATTTTTGGTATTTAGTTACAGACTGGTAACGAGTCCAGCTGCGATATGTGGGTCGAGTTACTCGTAACAACCGGTATACAAAGAAAGAAACCGAAATGAAATGGCCTATGCGGAAAATTTACCGCTTGAGTATGAAAATGGAGAACCAAAACACGGCGGCCGAAACGGTAGCCACTGTAACCGCAGCACTCCACCAGTTGAGCAAATGCATGGATGTGGTGTAGAAAAGAGTGTTGTATGCTCGATCATATCCCAGTCCCAGAACCGATGATGCACAAAAGCAGTTACCCAAAACGTTGGCAAAGGTTAGGACATCCACGGAGATAAACATGAAAGCATTGAACCAAGCGAAGAGCTGGAAAGATATTAGTTCTTGATAGACCCGAACGAGGCGACTAACATACCTTCCCGACTCGGCGGCACACAACGGCAAAATAGGCAATCATTTCTTGTAGTGAGAGGTGAGAGGTGGTAGGATGGTAAAACTGTTGGAGAATCTCTCCAAGAAGAATGATGAGAAAAGAAAATGTGGACAATGCGCCGTGAATGATGAAGGAGCCACTGTGACATCTGATGAAATAGAGGAGTGAGAAATACTCGCTCAGGGTAAAATGCTTGCGCACCCGAGACCGACAGTAGGAGTCATCCAAGCAGCAACCACTGCCGATCCAGTAGTGAGCCATTGGAATATGAGAGCAGCAGCTGCCGAATAAATGATCCTGCGCCAGACTTGAGGAGCCCAACGGCTCGCTTCTTCACCATTGAACTGTATATATCCCCGAACATCGGCGGCATTTCCCACTCTGTTGTCGGAGTGAATAGATGGCCCATATTCATTGGCACTCCTCCATGTGGAACCAGCGACAGGTTGTCGCCTACTGGCGTGAAATGATGCAGACTCGAAGGCCGACGCAACTTTTTCAGCCGCACGAGCCCAAGAGAAAATCCGGGCATAATTGTAGAATGGAGGGCTTCGTGATTCATCAGAAACATCAGAATCTGGTGAGAGCATGAGCAAAAATCGCTCGAATGAACCGGTGAACTACAAACTCGCCTGCTTTATGCGCATTGCCGCGGCGGGGAGGCCAGACCTCGATAGGGAAGCGATCGGTACATTCTCTAGCAAGTACCGGAGATGCGGTTGATTCACTGTCGCCAATAGCAATGAACACCGCTTCGTTCAGCACTGCTAGTTCCTTTTTCAACTTTTCCTCGTCGCAGTTTGGCGATATCTGCATCCACCCAACCACAAGAGGGAGGAGCCAGAGTCATGCGCAGGCTATAGCAGGGGCAACAATATGCCAGGTTCCGGCGGCCATGGGGTCCATGGAGCTTACCGTCAGAATATAAGCAACGATAGCCCACATGACTGTAGCGATGTTGGACATTGACCATGTATGCGTGAACGACAATGCATTTGCCCCACGGTGCCACCATTGGTCATTCTGAGGAAGGACTACGAGCGACGCCAATAGGGGGCATCCCTCTGGGCCCTCCTCCACTCGAAGTAGCGATTCCTGGAGGTTGTTGAGGATGGTCGCTGCCTGGTTGGCGTTCGGATAAGATATCCGCCCGAACCGTCGTTTAAGCCAACGCGAATTCAGCACGGTGATCATCAAGGAAAAAATGGCAAGAGTTGGGGAGCCGATGGTCATCGCGATGGTGGAAAAGTTGTCCGCACGGCTTATCGCACCGAATGGGAGTTGGGCCGTCAGCGCAAGAAATGGCAGCATGAAGGAGCTGAATTGTGTCGAGAATGCAGCAAAGTCGAAGGCCACCGGTGTGGTCCCACACTGTGCTATGCACATCTGGTAGGTCATTCCAACGAGATCAGAAACGTCTGTTATGTGGTGCCCATATATATCTGTGCCCCCTGCGCGCCAAAGTGTCTCGTTTTCTTGGATGGTGCGAAAGCAGATGTCGAAATTGGTGGAAGACATAGACAATCGATCATCAGAGGAGGGAGGGGAGTGAGAGGAGTTTATAAAAACCTAACTCCTCCGCAGCCACCATATATATACCGCACTGCAACACAGCATTATTTGAATCTGGCAGCCTGGAGGTCATACTTGCTTACCGCCGAGCCCTCGCTTCCATTCATTCGGCAACTGCTGTATATTATGGAGGAGTTTATCATTAGATATACTGCACTGCTATATATCCCTCACGCGGCACAGGAGCCTCCATCCATCCTACAATTTGCTGAGTTTAAAGAAAACCATGATTTCGGGGAGGCATCCTCGACGAAGACTGGTTGTTTGATCAATCCTATGTAATTGTTGTGCAATTTTTCTTTCCCGTAGGTACAGTGCCTGCTTGTTCCTTTTAGGGACCACCGCAGTAATACATCCTCCTCCTCCCCTTCCGCTGATCACAATATCGTTTGATCGGTGATAGCTCGCACAGCATGTGGTTTGTTTGCTAAACCACAAACACAAACACAAACCACATGCCGTACACGCATGTCGCTTTGACATGTGTGGTTCTTTGCCCCCAGGGTCAGGTCTTCAGCTTCAGCTGTCCTCGCCGCAGTCCGCAACCAAGTTGTAAGTAGTGCGGGTGCAACGGGATACATGCTGGAAACCGGCATTCATGAGTGGACCGTGCTGTGTAATACTACATACTTATCAAATTACAGCAGCGAACCACCGCTGTCTCTTCTGGCACCCTCTGACAGCAAAGAATGAGCCAACTCATTTGCCGCAGCATCTAAAATAAGATGGAAGAAGACCATACGAAAGCTGGTTGTGTTGTTAATTATACTATACTCGACCGAGTGTCACTGGTGTTCATTTTTTTTAGGTGTTCATTCCGGGCAAATTCCCAGTTGGGCCCAGTCCAGGTCCAGTTCAGAGTAAAATTTTCTGAGCTCCGAAGTTCGGTTCACGGAAATTCCTGAACCTTGGACCGGACTCTGGGTTCATCGGGCGTGAATTCAAGGCATCCGAAGAGGTTGTCGATGTCAATTTTATGGTGCTTCTCCCACTATCGGAACCCCGATTTTCTGCTCACATATAATTTGCCAAATGTTGTACCATTTGCTGTCACCATGCCAGAGTTCGGAGTTCCCTCTCCCCTTGATGTTTAGTGCTGCAGCCTTAACAATGTTTTTTGGCCCAGGTTATGATTCCTTCGGGATACTGTATTTTTCAGTTGATTCGGCAGTTGCGCATCACGATCTGGCGGTGTCGAAATCCGTTGCTCTGTCACGCATCACAGGGGTACTTGCCGAATCACACGGGAGATTGCCAAATTTAGGCACAGCGGAGGTGCAATTCGAAAGTCAAAGTATCAGATTAAAATAAAATGAGGCTGAATTGTGAATGGGTGACTTCCCATAAGGTAAATATATTCTGGAGGGATAATGTAGCGGTGTCAAATGATGGGAACTGGCAGCCAAGTCGGAAATTCTATTCCTGCTGGTTTCCCGCAAGCAGCGAATACACTTTGTGATTATTTGGAATATATAGGTGTTACAAACAACATGCAAACAACATTTAGCGCTCCCATCTCTGTTGCGGTAGATAGGATGGATGTAGATGCGTACTTTTACCTCCAGCGTGCCCAAGATCAAGAAGATGATTTGGGTGACAAATCTTACCAGCAGCCCTGTGAATATGCACCCGGTCATAACCTTCTATGAAAGAGGGCGCTGTAACGAGGACGACGAGCATGCAGTGTACGGCTTGGAGGCCATTGGTGGGCGGTCAAGTCGGCGATGGAAAGCGATAGCAGCATAATCAAGGAAGAAACGATGACGCCACCATGCAAAGGCTTGAGAACTTAGCAGCATTTGGTCATTGTTTGCCATGTGGCTCTCGTGATGAGCCCAATCGGGCAGAGTTCGACACCCAAAAATATATTTATTGCTTGTTTAAATCCTGGAGGGGGGGTACCCACCCCTCCTCCAGGATTTATTCTATTCGAGGGTGCAGACCGGAGCTAAGGCTGATGGGGTCCTGACAGGTGGGGCGGCATCGCGGCAAAAAAAGTTTAGATATTCCTACAGAATATATTTACCTTACGGGAAGTCAGTATTTTCATTCCAACCAATGTTCAAACCTAAAATAATTGGATAGAATTAAAAATCGGCTTCACTGATATGAATGGGTGACTTCCCGTAAGACTAAAATATTCTGGCGCAATTTCTCGGGGTGCCAGTGATGGGATTGATAGGCACTATAATCGCGTTTATTCACACTGCAGATGTTTCCCGTAAGCAAAATAATACATTTAGTTGATTAGATTGAGAAAAATCCTGTGCTTCAGGATGCAATGGACTGGGGGAGTTGTGCACAGTGAGCTGTTAGAGAGGTGAGGTGTCTTCCTGCCGCATAGACTTCTCGCAGGAATCCAATGGTAAAAAAAATCATTTTGAGGTCCGTTAAATGCCGGAAAGGGGGTGAATGAGGGCAGAGGACGGTTGCCCATGTTGTCAAGTTTAATGTACTGACTCGAGTGTGTGCAATTGACGCCGTTCGGCGTCAACTGGGTAGCGAAGAGTTTGTGACGGGAGTGGTTTGGCAGTGATGATCAATCATTTTCGTCCCAAACGGATAATGGGAGCTCAAATAATCTATTCGAGGGGGGGGACCCCTCCTCTAGATTTGAATAAATTCGAGTGATGGCAGAATATATTTCACCCCGTTAAGGTGATGGGGTCCTGACAGGTGTCGTCGGCATCACGGCGGAAATTGCGAAAATAATCTCCTGGAATATAACAAGCTTACGGGAAGTCACCCAATATTAAACATAGGTTATCAGATTTAAAAAAGGCTGAACTGAAGCTGAGGACCTAAACTACAAATATTAGTTTTGGAAAAGGTGCGTCCAATACTTAACATCTCAGTTGCATTGAAATCAGAGCCGAAGACTTGAATATCGGTTCTCAGTTCAGTCCTCTTTAAACGCATGATTTCAGCTTGAATTTTGGTGCTGCTGAAATGTGAACCAAAATTATTAATTTCGACTGGGTGACTTCCCGTAAGATAGATTTATTCCACAGGGCGATCGGAGGGGTGCCAAATGATGGCAACTGACGGTTAAATTGAGCATACCTATTCTACTGTTTTCCCGTAAGAGCGCTCATAATATTTTGAATGAGTATCCGGTCCACCCAACCAACATGTAGATGAAGCGTCCCAGCCTCCTAAATGAGGTGTCCCAACCTCCCATTCCGCATAACTCACAACTTGTAGAACTTGGCCACTGACGGCTCACACCACTGCCTTCTTCGCCTCTCGTTCAGCCAAGTTCAAAGAAAATGAGCCCGTGCACCTAGTGCAATGTGCAGCGTCTTGAAGAGGTCAAGACAGGTCTGAGCCTTTCATCGATCATCTGCCGTGCAAGGGAGCGCAAGGGAACTTGAAGTGGAGAAGGCAACGGAGTCGGTGGTCTCGGATGGTTGATGAGTCAATGATGACGGTGCCGCATTTAGGCGGCGGCGCGGCGCAAGGGCGGAGGAAGTGGCTGAAAGTGTTATTCGACCATCGTTATATCTGCAGGAGGGGTAGCTACCCCCCAACCAGATCCTAATTCTATTCGAGGGTCAATAGGATTTTCCGTGAGATCCAAGGCCGATGGGGTCCTGACAGCTGTCTCGGGATGTCCAAAAACGGCCTCAAAATAATCTGTAGGAATATATTTATCTTACGGGAAGTCACCCACTGTGCTGAAATTCAGTCCGCGGATGATCCACAGCTCATCCGCTCACTTTCAACCCACTTGTCATCTGCTCCCAATCTACTTGTGTCACAAAGAGCCTTCGTTTTTTGCTGAGGGAAAGTGATTGGGGTCATTTAAAAAAAAATGTGTGACATGTGTCACCTCATGGTAGGGCGTGACACTGTGTTCGGAATTAGCCGCAAAAATAAAATAAAAAATAAAAATAAAAAGGCCTCGCGCCAGCGAAAAGGCTCCGCCGGAAAAGCCAGCACTAGCGAAGGGGAGGAGCCTAAGGCCGGGAGCGTGCCGGAATGATGGCAGAGTCCGGACTCGCCAAATGATGGCATCAGGACCAGCCGTTCATCTCGTATATACTCTCTTCGCGCTCACAGTAGCCGTGCTTCTTTCCACGTCTCTCCCGCCATGCGAGCTCAAGTCTTTCTGCCCAGGGGGGTTCGCGCCCTCTGCGAGCTGCAAAGCCAGCACCGATGGTACATCCTCCCCCGTCACGGTCACTTTCAGGCCGAATGCATTTCCCGGACTTCTCGCCTCCAAACTCACCAATGCGTCTAGCACGTCGACAATGACGCGCACCGGCGTCTTCCCTGCGAGTGCGTTGTTCCTCCGCACCGTCCCCGCCCTCCTCTCCGCCACAGTGCTGGACCACGCCACTCAACCGACTTCCCAGCGATCCGCGCGACCCAAGTACGGCAGCCGTCAATTGCCACACCCGTCGTCGGAGCGAGGACGGGAAGTCTGGAAATGGTATGTACACCGTCCAATATCTTTACGCGCGAACTCATCCTTCTATTTCAGACGCCGAGCCGTGGCTTGAGGTTAGTTCGTCGCGGCCGACCACTGACCAGCACCGCCACTGCTGCCATCCACCGCGCCCACGCTCGCCTACTGCGCCGTTGTTCTGGAGGCACACGCACCCCAACCGCATGACGTGCCTCTCCGCCGCTCCCACTCATACTCACTCAGGCACATCGCGCTCGCTGCCCCGACTCGGCGCACGCAGACTCGCAGAGCTTCATGACGACAGAGACGCGTTTGACGCCGCCCGCTCCGACGCCCAGCGCCCGGGATCAGCTGGTGCGTCTCTCCCTTCGTCCCGCCTCAGTCTCACTCATAATTTCTACCTAATTGTACCTACGATCCCTTACTTCCCCCCTTCAAGACGTCCCACCCTTCGCCGCAATCCGCATTTGCGCTGCCCGCCTCGTCTCCAAGCACCTATCCCGCGTACTCGATGCCGAAATGCCGCACGGTGTCCAATCAGGTCGATCGCGCCGTGCTCGGGGTGCGATGGGTACGTACTGATTCGTCTCTTCCCCCGGGAACATCCATGGTGACGCCCAACTGTCTGCTAGGGTACGTGACATGCCAGAGGGGAATATTCACGAAACGGGTGCGGCTTCGGGTAAAGCAGGTACGGCGTCTGTTCGATGGAGACGATCTGCTCGTGCTCATTCATTCACGACAGACGCGGCGTATGTCGCAAGTATGTCGTGCATGCTTTGGCGCGACTGCTCGGAAACGGCGCTGGCGCGGCACAGAGTATCGTGCGGTGGTGCAGGCACATCCGGTCCATTGCGGCAGGATTATCGGATGCAGCCCGCCTTTCGTCGTCCTGGTGGCGATCCAGAATATTCCTTATGACTTCGGGCGTATTTTCTTTTGCGACATGTAGTCCCGGGGCCTGGTTGCATTCGGATCCCTTGGGATTGCTTCATCCATTGCTCCCGCAGGTCGACTTATCCTTCCTTCCCTCCCTTCTCCATCGCCTCCGATGTCGATGCCCACCACACTGTATGCCGACAATTTTCTTGCGCGCTGGGCGACTACTTCCTAGTTCCTCCCTGTCTGGTGGGACAATTTTTAGCGACATGCCGGTAGTTGGGAAGACTCTGTTGAGTAATTCCCAGCAATGGCTGTTTGAGGCTCACCCTGAGATTCTACTGACATCCTGGGCTGTCCGGAGCCTGACATTCCAAAATCTGTCGGGCCATCGCTGGAATACGTTCATTCGTTCCTTAGGGATGGCGATCATGTGTGCAGTAGGTTCACGTAGGTGCGTCCCTCTCCTCGCACCGTCCAGTAATGAAATCAGTCTCCTTCCGCGCAGAAGCGGTAACTACACAACCCCACCCGGCGTCAATGCGGTTGGGATAATCAACTCAGGTCCCGTGAGCCCGGTGGACCTTCCAGCAGACTTCAAAATTTTCATCTGTGTTTTCTGAGTGCGGGCCAAACCAGCACTTGTATTTGACTTGTGATAGGAATCGTAGGAGTGTGGAACTATGATCATATTTTAACGTTGAAATGCCTTGGCGAAAGGCCAGACGGAACCTGAGCATTGCTGTTCAGGAGGCACATGTATCCTCGTAGGCCAGCTCGACACGGCGTTGTGGACTCCGGCGATACCCTGACACGATTCAGAGTAATGGGGTATTCGCTCACTTTAGCTCATCTCCGCCTTAGCTCATCTCCGCCCATTCAACTTGACCAGGCTTGTAGCGGCCATTATTTCATCAGCATTCCCTTCTTCTGGTGTAATGGGGTATTCGCTCTCACTTTAGCTCATCTCCGCCCATTCAACTTGACCAGGCTTGTAGCGGCCATTATTTCATCGGCATTCCCTTCTGCTGGCTTCTTCTGGTGTAATGGGGTATTCGCTCTCACTTTAGCTCATCTCCGCCCATTCAACTTGACCAGGCTTGTAGCGGCCATTATTTCATCAGCATTCCCTTCTGCTCGCGTCTTCTGGTCAAGCTTTAGGTTGTCCCCTGGGTGAATTCATGGTCGCTCTATGACATGAGAGGGTGAAACCGGGTTTCCCGCACTGGCAGCACCACATGACCCGCATCCCCCAAATTCAAGACCCACGCTTTTCCGGCTACAACGGGTAATCGACCCGTCTGTGGACACGCACCTTCCATCAGAACCCCTCCCGCGCAAGAGGCTCGTCGGAACGCTCTGAGAATCGCAGGGAAGCGCTGGTTGAATCGCACGGAACCCTGTTCGAAGCGCACGGAACCGCGGTAGTGACAGGTTTCCCCGCGCATGCTGGCACACGAGGTCCCAGCAAGGATATAAATGCAGTACAAGCTCTCAAGCTCGGCGAAGACCTCAGGATGTTCCACCTTCTTGTGACTCTAGCAACTCTTGCTCACTGCGCCTTGTCGCAAGATGTTTCGTCTCCAAGTGTTTTGGACCCTCCGTCCACATTCGCTTCCGGGCCGTGGTCTTTGGTGCAGAAAGGGTGCGTCGCATCGGACTTCACGATTCAAGAAACCACTACTTACCACAATATTTACTTCCAGGACTTCTGGCGTCAGCGGCATGCAACTGGCGATCGTAACGGAAACCACTGCTGTGATCTTCGACAAAGTGTATGCTGAACTTCGATTTTTATCTTTGACTGCGATTCTCATTCGAAGCAGCGAGCACAATCCCCTCATGACGGAAGACGGGAATCCGGCATGGACAGCCGAGCTTAATCTAAATACCCACGTCGTCCGCCCGCTGCACGCCCTGAGCAATACGTGGTGCGCGACGGGCAGCTTCCTGGGCAATGGAACGCTTCTCAGCTCGGGGGGAAACCCCATCGTGATTACAGGTACAAAAATTTGACTGCCTGCGGTTTAAATGGGGCTGAGGGTCTTTCTGAATCTAGGCCAAGACGGTTTACAATCACTGCGTTTCTTCACGCCGTGCCAAGATGGGACGTGTGATATCTGGGAGAACTCGTCTGTCGTTCGGACGACGTCACCCAGGTGGTATCCGGGCTCAGTAAGCTAATTCCTTCTTATCTAAATCCTCTCTGACGATTTCTCAAGGTGCGAATTGAGGATGGATCAGTCATTATTTTCGGGTATGTGTCTTGTTGGTCTTTGACGTTATAACAAATATTTTTAGCGGGGCAACTGCTAATGGGTAAGTGGAGGTTTGAAGAAAGACGACTGGGTGTTTATATCAACAATTGTAACAGATGGATGAACAACGCCACTGCAAACAATCCGTCCTACGAGTTTTATCCTCCCAAAAACATCAACGGCGAGTCCATTGTCCTGAAATTCCAAACTCTATTTGTCAGGACTGACTAGGACGACAAGGTTTCAACGGCCTCAAGATCCCCAGCCCATTCCTGGCCTCGACGCTGAACGCCAACCTGTTCCCGATTGTTATGGAACTCCCCAACGGCAATCTCTTTGTCGCAGCAAACCAGAAGGTAGGGTAGTCTCTTCAGACCGCTACTCGTAACTTCGTTTATACGACCGAAAGGCTATGATCTTCAACTGGAAAACGAACACCGAGACCCCGTTGCCGGGTATTCCGAATGGTGTCCGGATCTCGTGAGTACCATATATTTATTTACTCCTGAATATTGAAGACTCATGTTTCACTGTAAGCTATCCGCTCTCAGGCTCGGCAGTTCTGTTACCGCTCACACCGGAGAACAACTACACGCCCGAGGTGATGATATGCGGTGGAACTACAATCTTAGACACCGCCGATCCATCGACTTTGAGTTCTCAATTTCCCGCTTCAGCTCAATGCTCGCGACTGCTCTTAACCGCTAAGGGTATCGCTGCTGGGTGGAAGGTTGAACACATGCCGCAAGCCCGAGTCTTGCCCGACATGGTTCTCCTCCCCGATGGCCGGGTTGTCATCGTCAACGGCGCACAGACGGGCTTCGGGGCTTACGCAAATGTCGGTGTTGTCAATCGTGAAGTAAACTGATATTCAAGTAATTTCTAGGCACCAGACGCCCTGGGGCCCATCAGCAATGCAGACCACCCGGCATTCACGCCTGTCGTCTATGACCCGACAGGCGCTGCTGGGCGCCGTTTCAGCTCACAAGGCATTCCGGCTTCGACTATCCCAAGACTGTATCATTCCACGGCGACTCTTACGCCGAATGGATCGATCTTGTTGGGTGTGCTTGAATCAACCTAATCTGCTACCATTGACTCTTATAAAACATTTTTTTAGCCGGCTCGAATCCAAATGTCGACATAACCATCGGGACCGAATACCAGACCGAATACAGGCCGGTTATGAATGCTCGATGGAATGTCGCGTCCAGCTGATCCAAAGCACAGATTGGAGTATTATTCTCCTGCATATTTGAGCAAGCCCCGGCCGTCTTACAAGGGTCTTCCGGCTACGGTAAACTACAACTCCAAGTTCACTCTTAACATTCAATTACCTCCGGATACAACCGGAGTCACTGGTACGCCTCTGGTTCTCCATGCTGACAACTACTGGTACTAAAGAAAACAGTCGCATTGATGGATCTAGGGTTCGCGACGCACGGCGTCCACATGGACCAGCGTTTTGTGAAGCTCGTTTCCAAGCTGTCGCGGGACAAAAAGACACTCACAGTGACGGGGCCGCCGACTTCCCGAATCTATCCTCCCGGCCCTGCCTTCCTCTATGTTGTCACCACTGGCGGCGTTCCCAGCTTCGGGCACAGGACTATTGTCGGGACGGGGGCATCCCCACCGGTTGATCAGGACGCTATCAATAAGTCGGTGGTCATCGTCTTTTTTTTTTTTGCTTTCGCTGATGCATTAGCTTTAGTATGCTTCGGATGGCGGAGTGGTGAAGGTAGCGATCTCTCCCTTTGACCACATCGCAAGGGCAAAGGCTTGAAAAAATGGCATTTCATACGGGTTGTTGAGGTATACGCGATCAGGTGAAAGGAATCATTGTACATGTTTATTTCTCTGTACTATTACAATCAGTTCGCCAGTCACTCGTCACGCGGGTACTTGTCGACGTGGAATATTGGTGCTCTGTCAATCGTCACTGGGGTATTTGTTGAGTTTTCCAAGTAGTTTGTCACGCCAATAATCGATGTACCCATACAAAAAAGCTCATGCCGATTTGATTGTAATAGTACAGGACTAATATTTGCCTGTGTACAAATATGATGTCTCAGTTTTGTGTTTGCGCATCGCTGAGACGTGAGTACTTGTACCTATTGCCACTCATGTTTACTTACTGTTCGTGGTTTACATTTCATTCAGGTACTCCAATCATTTTCCGCTGGTGAACGCTCACCGAGCACAAGCCAATTTGTCTGATAGGATTGGACAAACCGGCTTGCGGTGCAACAAGTCCACGCCGGGCGGGTAGGTCAACTAAAATGGCACTTTGAGGTTTCCACGTTCCTTCTATGGCTTTAATAGGTTGGAGAATATTATCGGCAGCGTCAGAGATGAGATATACACGGAATCTTTCCCGATGGTTTAGTCACAAGAAGCGGTTAAACATCTACATGTTCAGCACAAGGTTTTAAAACATAAGCCAACTCTCAGGGAGGTCTCGTATGCGACACATACCACCATGAGGTACTTAAATCTGACCATTCAATACTTGAAAGGAAGTTGTTCAACTTCAACATGTTGGAACACGGTTTTCAGACAAGATGCAGGGAGCAGGAAGCGTTGTGATGCCAGTAGTCTGGCTTGAATTACCTGGATCTAGTGGTCTCTCAAGCTATGCCTTAGTGAAGCGAAATCTTTTAATCCCGTTCAAACGAGACTATATGCATTCATATACACTGAAAGCAGCAGGATCATTTTGTCCACTCTTCTTAGGAACTTGATTTATGTCTCAAACCTTCTATTTGACAGAACAATTATTATGGTCATCATAGAGAATATGAGCCGAAAGAATTCGTCTAGACTTGTCATCTTCCAGCCCGCCAACGCTACCTCACAAAACATGCACAACACTCGATAAGACGACATTGAATTCAATCGGTTCTAAAATGAATCCTTTACTTATTTCCAGCGTAACTATCAGCGTGCGCCGGATTGGCCGCACTCATTACCTTGATATTTCATTTGCTCGGACACTGACTTTATGGAAGTGGCGCTCGAGAATATTTATCTTATGTGGTCACGTTGGGTCGGCGGGTTTTCTTGATGAGTACAAAAATATTAATGACATGGGACTTCAAGCTATCTTCCTTTGTACATTGCTCCTCGGAACATAACAAACTTGGAAAGCATACAACTACCGCTAGCTGACAAGCTCAAAGACCAACAACGACGCGAATTCAAAGTGTAAGCAACTTCTTCAAATCCCGGATATTTATTGACAGGTCTGGAACTAGATGAGTATGCTTCCGTATTGCGACGGGATTTACACCTACACCAACACCGCCTGGAATGGAGCCGATGCTGACACAGAAAGTCCCAGCGCAGCAGGGTCCATGAACCTGATCGTTACAGAAGCCGCCCTTTATCTGGCAGCCCTGACATCTCTGTGTGAGGATGTAAAGTTAGAGTCGGCTCTGGTTTCCTAACGGAATTTACACGTACACCAGAGCCAATACCTGGAGTTGGGTTGATACAGGTAAGACCGGCGCAGCAGAATCCAAAGCCGCCGTCGCAAGCGGCACTTTGTGTCTGGCAAGCTACGACAGCTTGTATCGATGCTAGAAAGCCGCAAGTGCCGACGAGGATGGATAAGTTGAAGCGCATTGTGGTTGTGATCGGTACAAGGGTTGGATCTGGTCTCAACTTGAAGGGAGACCACCCTTTTTATATGTAAATTCGCCTTTGCTTGATCCTGGCAGTGAGGAGGTAAGGTGAACTTCGAGATTGTAAACACTTAGATTTCAACATAGATGATTACCATGATGACGAACAAAAGAAACCGGAAGAAGTGCGGGATGTTCTAATTTCTCATCGAAGACTCGACCATCTGTCGTAGTGCTAAGTCATTGACAAGCTACGCTCCCGCAGCAGTTTCTAAATACACGTTGGAGCTGAAATTATGCTGCACAAAGAACTATTGAGTAGGAATCGGAATGGAACGAGGATGTGGCAAAGAGCGGGTGGCTGGCTTGGTACGTTGACCATCCCCCCTTCAGATGCTAGTACGTTATATGCTAGGCCAATAAGGTGGTGTTCAAGCCGTTATTTCGAGCTATTTCCAGAGGAATCGAGTTCGCGCTCTGCCTTCAGAGTTTTAAGGTGAAACAGAACATGGGTATGGTTCAAAATTTGGGAACACACCCGCAGACCTCAGATGAGAACATATCTATTCACTCAGGGACCATATTTTTTTGTGAAATGCCCAGACGCCGTTTGCATCCAATGAATAAATTTAGTGTGAAATAATATGTAAATTAACATCATGTTGAAAACAGACTATAGCGAGAACAGAGTAATCTTTCACGTCAACTATCGGACTGTGAGAGTGCCCTGCCAAATACCTGAGTACACGCCTGCCATGTGCCTCTACGGAAGGTCACAGAGACATGCCGCCTGGACATCGATCCAAGGAACGATAAAATTGGAGGATGAGTGTCAAATGACCTCTCTACTTAGGACGCAGTGGTACCTCCTTCAATGGGGATCTTCTCCGGGAAAATTCTGCTGCTTGAAAGTGACAAATGCGGTGTGCTGATACCCGTACTTTTTTTCTTCTCATTTCATGCGTGATACGCATGCTTTATGCTCATGGGGACTTATTCCTCAGTACTGTGCTGCAGAATGCTGCTATAAGCATGTATTTGGCAGATTTTTGCCTGCTGCTCTACGCGGTAATTAAACAACAGCCACTTCGCCGCTCTAATGCCCAAATGCCACGATCTCTCGGCCTCATTTTGGTACCGACATATGAAAGACTAGGCTATCATGTTGAAAACAGACTAGAGCCAGAGCAAAGTAATCTTTCACATCAACTATCGGACTGTGGCCCCGGTCTGTGGAAGTGCCCTGCCAAATACTTGAGTCCACGCATGCCATGTGCCTCTGCGGCAGGTCACAGAGACATGCCTCTCGGACATCGACCCGAGGAACAATAAATTTGGAGGATGAGTGTCAAATGACCTCTCTACTTAGGACGCAGTGGTACCTCCTTCAATGGGGATATTCTCCGGGAACATTCTGCTGCTTGAAAGTGACAAATGCGGTGTGCGGATACCGGTACTTTTTCTTCTCATTTCACGTGTTATACTCATGCTGTATGCTCATGTGGACTTATTCCTCAGCACTGTGCCGCAGAATGCTGCTATAAGCATGTATTTGGCAGATTTTTGCCTGCTGCTGTGTATGCGGTAATTATAATTAAACAACAGCCACTTCGCTGCTCTAATGCCCAAAAGCCAACATCTCTCAGCCTAATTCTGCTACCGACAGAGTTTATCCGTGCTAGTCCTTTTTATACTCCCCCACTGCCCTCGCCCGCTCATTCCTCCCGCCCAACCTGTGCGCAACACACCTCAGCCTCGACGCGGGCGTGCTTAGCGGTGCATTATGCCATTCCATTCATCCCCCCTCTCCCCTCCAACTCCGGACCTACGCTAACCCTTGTCCTAGTTCTTTTTTTTCGGCGACGATACAGCTCCTCCAGCTTGCCTGCGAAAGCCGGCGGATTTTGAGAGCTTTTTATTATCAGGGGTTTCCTTTGTCCGTCGTCCTGCGTTCCTTCCTGGGGTTTTGTTTCTGTGGGAGCAGCACGAGGAGGAGGAGGTCGTGCGGCTTGTTTTTATGGACTTTTTACGAGGGGAATGGGGGGGACCGCACCTCTGGGGTACGATTCCTTCGTTTTTTTCGCATTCGTCCTTGGGGTTGGGAGATTCGACGCACGCCCCCACCCCGATCAAGGAATTTTGGGGATCATTCTATTGAGAAACCCTCCGTACTAGGCAATGTTCTCATCAAAGGGCCGGACATCAACCGGCGGCTGGGTGGATGCTATAATTGAGATAATGTGTTGTACACACCATTATTATTGCCTAGAAATTTTGAATAAGTTTTTCAGAACAGTTAATACCGTTTCCCAGGGGTGAATTGACCTTCTGGCGCAAACACAAGGCATTCCACTGTGTGATGGGATCAAACCAAGGCTAACACGACCTCGGCATGGTGATTTCACTTGCACTCTGTACTAAAACGCTCCGTAAACCTTCCAGATATATACCGTGACATCCCAACAGTGTTTCCTGAAGTTTTTATCAGTATCCATCGTTGATCCATCGCATAGTAAGTTCCTAACACGAATTGCACAGTTCTGATTAGAATCACATTGTGAGGTTCCATGGGGCCCGGAACACGCCCGGTCGAGTAATAGAGGAAATATACACCACATTCTGGGGAATTTAAGTCCAGATCTACCCGGAAACATTCGACTTTGGCTGAGTGGTCACCGGCATCAGTGATGAGATACCCCATTTGGAGGGGTTCCTCCGGATTTGCCGAAAATCCGTGTTTCTCAAAAGAAAAAAGAAAAAACCGAATTTTGGGGTGCTGAGTTTCTTGCGGGGCTCTGTTGCCGTTGATGCGGAGCTTTATCGCCGCTCTTGTATTTTTTCAATCAATTCGATAAGGGGTGTGACTGTGATGCGAATTTTTTCAAATCGACATAATCAGGGCCTTGTGCATCACGCTGCGTCTACGGTTATGTGGCCTTGCAAGCGGGTCGGGCTTTCTGGAATAATACAAGGATTCTGGGCGCGCGATACCAGACACACTAGGATACCAAAGCATTGGCCCCGAAGTTAAATCGAGAACTTACTGTAAATGGGGTAGGTAAACTAAGTACCGAATCTTTCTAGATGGCGGCCAAGAAAAGGAAATCAGAGAGACCTCGTCGACGAAGGTCGTGGAGCGGGCGACCGCGTGACCTCCGACGATCCGCTCATGCACAAACCCTGTTCTAGCGATCACTCGTTCCTCGAGATCCAACATTTTGACCGATTGTTCGTGACGGGCGACACTGGCCTCCGAACTGAACATCTTAGTCCTACTTCGTAACGGAGACTTTTGGGACTTCAAAGTTCAGCAAATTCGGCCATAAATCTGTCAAAAATCGGGCCCAACTGGGAATTTTGCACAGGAATGTCAAATGAACACCTCAACAAATGTGACCTGGGCTGAACACTTGGTCAAAATTATTAATTAACGACACAACCAGATTTTCGGGATAGAAGAGATGTAACGCACACATTTATTTGATGGGCAAGAGACGCGGCACATACCGTGAGATTTTGGCACATTCCCACATTTTGACAACGGCAGTCATCGGCACATCAATGGTTTCAAACCCAGCTACACCGGTGCCGAAGGCGCCAGCACCACGCAGTGGGGCCTGGGCCATTAGAGCAGTTTGCTCGCTGCGCTCGCATGCGGGTCCTTGCGGGAGCGCATGTGGTCCCCCGGGCCGCTCGGAAAGATCCGAGGCAGAGGGTTTGATGAAGTTTGATCGCGGACCATTGCCCTATAACGTCTGGTGCAGCTCGTATAGAAACGCTGTCACCCTCGCGTTCAACTCGCCTGCCCTTCTTCTCCATGCTCATACATTGCCTTAAATCACATACCAATGCATTCTCCTACATATTCCCTTCATTTTCATCTCCTCATACACTTGTTTTGGTCCTCTAATGAACTCATAAGTAGTTGCTGGCAGATCACCATCACACATTTTCAGCGTTGGGTCCATTTCATTCCTCTTCTTATAGTTTTTATGTGCATGCAGCCTTGAGACTTTCCTCTTTTGATAAGTGACCCTCACTTGTTTAGATTGGCTCAAATACACTTCCTTCCCTCCGTTTTTTCGACCCAAGTGCACTACAAATGAATTCTAAATGGATTGAATCTGAAATCCATGCATCCATGGCTCAGTGGGCCCCAGTTTCTCAAAAAGCCGAAGGTAATAGATGGCGTGACCAATGTGACACATCGGACCATGCGCAGCGTTGCTATACTTGCGGCCTATCTTACGAGCTGCACTAGATCTTAGGGTGGCAGTTCCGCCCATCCTTTTCATCATTTTTCTGCCTCAACGAAATCCCTCGAATTCGTTTGCATGTCTTTGGCCACATAGTAACTCCATTCAGGTTCCTCCTCAAGAGTTCTTCATGCAACATAATTTCAGCTCCCACCATCCCACAGCAATAACACAGCCTTTCCCAATTCTCCACCACGGTACTCCGTATTTGCTCTACCTTGGTGCTGTGCTACAGCTCAGGTGGTCATAAGTGGGGATTAAACCATCACGTGTTGAATTCCCGCAGTCCATTGATTGTGCCGCCGCGACACGTAACCCGCAAACTCCGGTGCCGTAGTGTACTGAAGCAGAATACACTGCTGCGGCCACGTATATCTGCTCGCCTGCTCGTATAAAAGCCCTGTATCCATTTCTGACGCTTTTTACCCTCTCATCGGTGGACCTAAGATCGAAACTAGGTTGTATCATACCGCATTTTGTTTAACTTTGACGCAACATTTATTTAGACTATCACCGCTGCCGGAGCGTTGCGAAGGCATATCTTGTTAAGGTTACATCTGATGCCATGTGCCGCACATTACCTATGTATGGAGCATTGCATCTTGTATATCGTCACAGCTTTCGTATCCTCCTTTCGTAGAGGATGTACAAGATGCAACGCACACATTTATGTGAATGTGCGGCACATTCTCGGCACCCTACGTGCCGTGCTTTTGGTAGCTTACGTTGCGCCCAATGCGGATGAATTACACTAAGTGGACAAAATGATTGACCGTCACTGATTTCTGAGACAAACTCAGATACCATGTCGTTGATATAGTCGAGGCCGACTTTTTTACCATGTTGATCTCATCAAAACAGGTGAAGTAATGTTTTCGAGCTCAACCAATATATTTCTTGGTGAGATTCAAATTATAGCCCTAGGTACTCCTATTACTTCCTCAGGTTCAACCATGCAAAAAGATACAGGTGATAATGTGCTGCAGCGGCCGCAAAATGCTCATTTTGGTCATATTTTGCCATTTTGATGGCTGTTGAGCCGATTTGGGGCATTTTGCGGCCGCTGTAGCGCGTTATTGCCTGTATATTTTTGTATGATTCAAGTTTTGAGATGAGTTGGAACAGCATACACTACAATTTGGATGAATCAGGTTGTTCCGAAAAAAATTATTGAGTGTGCCAGAAGCCTATTTCTGCCATTGTGATGGCACATCAAAATAATGTGAATCAATGTCCTAGGAGTGTTGGCCTCGGCTGTTTTCACACCGTAGCACCTTAGTTTGTGTGCCCCTGTTGTGCATAAATAATGTAAAACCCATCGGTCAATCATCTTGTCCACTTAGTGTACGTGTAGCGACAATTTTCTTCGTCATCTTACCACCACCACCTTGACCCCCAACGCTAGCAGCGACGCCTTGAGACTTCCTGGCAAATGTCTCTCCACCACCTCAAGCCATCGGCACGGCGACGCAGCCAGAGACTTCATAGAAAATCGATCGAGTCGTGTTCTGATGGGATTTCGAAGCTGTACGTCGCGTCGCGTCTTGTTTTTTTACTAACAGCAAATGCTCACGGGTCTGTGAGCGCAGCAGGTGTGCAGTGACTGATTTTATCGGCCAGGCCGTTCACGAGTCCTTTTCGGAGCAGAATACGCTCTCGGATATCGGTCCGGGTCTCTTGATGACAACCCTTGCGGAGGCGTTCCCCTGCTATACGGCCCAATCCCGCCCTAAGGCGCGGCGCGCACTGCCGGAGGTGTGTGAATCTAACATCATTACCTCACCACGCGAACACATCCAAACCAAGCGCGCGAGGGGCGGGAAAAACCAAAACCAAGAAGGTACACTTTTTCTTGAAACGTGGCGCATCAACTGACATAGTGCAGTCATGTTCGTCATAAGTTCTGCGAAACGGCGGAACCCAAAATAATCCATGTCGTAGATTACAAGTCGAATCATGTACGCTGCAAAAATACCTAGGCAGCCATCACGATTTGACCACTGAAGTGCGGGACAAAATATACCGCATCTCACAAATGTGCCGCATCTTAGCTGAATGTGCTACATGTAAACTGGATGTGCCGCACATCACATAACTGTGTGCGATACATCTCGTCAATCCCGGCTTTCGTATGGTCGTATTTACCTTATTTTAGATGCTGCGCCAATTGAGTTGGCTCATTCTTTCTGTCAGTGGATGTCGATGGTTGCCAGCAGAGACAGCGGTGGCGCTCTGCTGTAGTTTGGTAAGTAGGTAGTATTCCACAGCATGGTCCACTCATGAACACCGGTTTCCAGGAAGTATCCCCTTGTACACGCACTATTTACAACTTCGTTGCGGACTGCCTAGATCAGCACATAATTAAAGGCCGAGGATCGGTCCCAAATTTTGGACTAGCCCCGCCATCCTAGGCCGCCGCCGCGAAGCGCCGGCACGTTTTGTAGCATCCGATTGAGCTATCACGGATCAAATGATATTGTGATCAGCGGAAGGGGTGAAAGAACAATTGCACAACAATTACATAGGATCACACAACCAGTCTTCGTCGAGGACGCCTACCCGAAATCATGGTTTTTGGCAGGATAAATGGAAACCAGAAGTTGGTAAAAATCATTTAGTAAGCTCGGCAATAAGCAAGTATGACTCTCGGATCCTCAACTCCCGCCAGATTCAAAAAATCCTGTGTCGCATGAGGGATATATAGCAGTTCAGTTCTATATAATGATAAACTCCTCCCCCTCCTCTCCTCCGATTATTGACTGACGATGTCTTCCACCAATTTTGACATCTGCTTCCGTACCATCCAAGAAAACGAGACACTTTGGCGCGCAGGGGGCACAAATATACATGGTCACCGCATAACAGACGTTTCTGATCTCGTTGGAATGACCTACCAGATGTGCATAGCACAGTGTGGGACCGCACCGGTGGCCTTCGACTTTGCTGCATTCTCGACACAATTCAGCTCCTTCATGTTGCCATTTCTGGCGCTGACGGCCCAACTCCCATTCGGTGCGATGAGCCGTGCGGACAACTTTTCCACCATCGCGATGACCATCGGCTCCCCAACTCTTGCCATTTTTTCCTTGATGATCACCGTGCTGAATTCGCGTTGGCTTAAACGACGGTTCGGGCGGATATCTTATCCGAACGCCAACCAAGCAGCGACCATACTCGACAACCTCCAGGAATCGCTACTTCGAGTGGAGGAGGGCCAAAAGGGATGCCCACTATTGGCCTCGCTCGTAGTCCTTCCTCAGAATGACCAATGGTGGCACCGTGGGGCAAATGCATTGTCGTTCACGCATACATGGTCAATGTCCAACATCGCTACGGTCATGTGGGCTATCATTGCTTATATTCTGACGGTAAGCTCCATGGACCCCAAGGCCTCCGGATCCTTGCATATTATTGGTCCGGCTATAGCCTGCGCATGGCTTTGGCTTCTTCCCCTTGTAGTTGGCTGGATGCAGATATCGCCGAACTGCGACGAGGAAAAGTTGAAGAAAGAACTAGCAGTGCTGAACGAAACGGTGTTCATTGCTGTTGATGACGGTGGATCTCCGGAACTTGTCAAAGGATGTACAGATCGCTTCCCCATCGAGGTCTGGCCTCCCCGCCGCAGCAATGCGCATAAATTAGGCGAGTGTGTAGTTCACTTGTTCACCGGTTCATTCGAGTGATTTCTTGCTCATGCTCTCACCAGATTCTGATGTTTCTGATGAATCACGAAGCCCTCCATTCTACAATTATGCCCGGACTTTCTCTTGGGCTCGTGCAGCTGAAAAAGTTGCGTTGGCCTTCGAGTCTGCATCATTTCACGCCAGTAATAAAAAACCTGTCACTGGTTCTACATGGAAGACTGCCGTTGGATACGGATCACCTATTCACGCTGAGAACAGAGTTGGGAATGCAGCTGATGTTCGGGCATATGTAGTCAATGGCGAAAAAGCGAGCCGTTGGGCTCCTCAAGTCTGGCGCAGGCTCATCTATTCGGTAGTTATTGCTCTCGGATTCCAGTGGCTCACTACTGGATCGGCAGTGGTTGCTGCTTGGATGACTCCCACTATCGGTCTCGGGTGCGCAAAAAATTTCCCTGAGGGACTATTTCTCATTCATCTACTTCATCAGATGTCACAGTGGCTCCTTCATCCTTCATGGCGCTTTATCCACACTTTCTTTTCTTATCATTCTTCTTGGAGAGATTCTCCAACAGTTTTATCATCCCACCACCTCTCACCTCCCACTACAAGCAAAGATTGGCTTTTTTGCCGTTGTGTGCCGTCGAGTCGGGAAGGCATGTCGCCTCGTTCAGGTCTATCACAAACTAATATATTTCCAGCTCTTCACTTGGTTCAATGCTTTCATGTTTATCTCCGTGGACGTTCTAACCTTTGCCAACGTTTTGGATAACTGCTTTTGCGAATCATCCGTTCTGGGACTCGGGTTTGATCGAGGATACACCACTCTTTTCTACACCACATCTATGCATTTGCTCAACTGGTGGGGCGCTGCGGTTACAGTGGCTACCGTTTCGGCTGCCGTGTTTTGGTTCTCCATTTTCATACTCAAGCGGTAATGCATAGACCATTTCGTTTCAGTTCTTTCTATTGTACGAGGAAGCGCCGACTTCGTCGGCAAGGACCTCTGTTTGATACGTCGTTGAGAGCTCTGCATCAGAGTGCTGTATTGTTGAAATGCTTTGTTTAATTTACTATTAAATTGGACCCCGTCTCTGCCTCGTACAGAACTATTTACATTGGCTCATCTATGTGTATCTCTAGTCTTCACGTCAACCCAACATAGTCCCCTTATCTTCCTCGTCTGTGCGTATCCGTATCCTTCGCAATCGCCCTCTTACAGCCACCCCAGATCCTGCCGGCCGCTAGCCGGAAGCCGGACGAAGACGGCGGCTTTGTGCCATTCAGCCGCAAAATGATGCGCTAAAGTATGTCGTTGATAGTGCGTTGGCGTCGTTGGACTGCCTGATAAGAAGGTGCTTGAAGATGGGGATGTGTCGTAAGTAGTAGACACAGTACTTGAAAGTCCAGGCAGAAACAGAGTATTAGTGTCGTTCAAAGTTGCTCCTTTTTGCTTCTTGTTTGTGCTCCTACTCTCTCATTTTATCGAAATTTTCGATTAAATTGAACGAACAGGAGAATGAGTAGGAAGCAAAAAGGAGCAACTTTGAAACCCGGGGTCCGTTTTTTTTGCAACCAGGAGCATAGTAGGAGCACAGTAAGAGAATATTGAGATTGTTCGGCATTCGTCGGCAGCCTTCGGCAAGGCTCTGATCTTGAAACTCCGCTTGCCCACGCAATGCCCACGTCATTTGGCCTTTCACTACACAAACAACTATGGACTCGCGCCGCACACGCTCCAAACGGGCTCGGATGCTTGACGAAGTGGATGACATGTACCGAGAGCTCAAACGGACTCGCTTTGAGTGCGTCTCTTCCCGGCTTCTCGACGATCTCGACTCGGATTCTTCTGGCAACTCCTCGCACGAGAGTGGAATCTCAAGTGAAAGTGGTGGTACCCTCTCAGAGGACGAATCTCTCGCAGGTTCAGATGAATCTGACTCTTTTTCGGACATCGAAGACAATTTCTTTACTGCACGTGAAGAAATGCTCCGAAATCTCATTGACGAGATTGAGACCACGCGTGTTCTCGATCCGATGCCGCGGATCGCTAAGGTATCGCAACTCTATCTTCTCGACAAGTGGAGAGATCTTTGGCACCCAAATTTCAGAAAGAAACTCAGAGTTGAGCCGAAGGTCATCCATGACCTAATCAAAGAATTTTCCAAAATAATTCCAATAGTCCACAACTCCCCGTTCAAATCCAGCTCTCTGTCTACTTATATCGAGCGGGCCATTACGGCAACGGGGCATCACCGGAGGAAGTTGCCAAATGGGCAGGAGTTGCCGTAGGTACAGTGATTAACTGCACCAACCGTGTCATGGTCGCTCTGCTATCACTTCATGACAATGTGATCCACTATCCGACTGCTGATGAGAAAGAGAAGGCGAAGGAATGGGTTGAAGAACAGACTTGCCTGGAATGGCGTAACGGCTGGCTGCTTGCAGATGGTACAAAATTTCCGTTCTTTGAACAACCAGGTCTTCACGGAGATGCATGGTTTGATAAAAACAAAGACTATTTGCTTGATGGACAGGTACTTAGCCACACTTTCTTGATGCTGCACCTCATCTGACGTGTGTCAGATTTTAGCCTTGCCAAATAATTTAATGATTGTGGACTATGGGATCGGCCGCACAGGCAGTGTACATGATTCTTTGGCCTTTCACAGTACGCGTACTTTTCAAAACCATCAAGTTGTTTTTGCCCCGAATGAATGGTTATGGGCTGATTCAGCTTACGGCGTGGAGACGTGGTGCATTCCTCCCTTCAAAAAGCCATCTGGGGGAGACCTGACACGGGATCAGTGAACATTCAACTATCATGTTTCGAAAGTGATGTGCATTACTCATATGACGGATTAATATTCTAATTTTTTATTCATAGGTTCGCATTCGAGTTGAGCACACCGCGTGCGGCACCGGAGCCCTTAGCGTGTTCGATGTCAGCATCCGAGTCAGACATGTCATCGTCCGCCCTTTTAGGAACCTTCACTTTACGCTTCCCGGGTCCTCTCGTTTTCACAGGGGATCCACCAGCGTGATCTAGTACGTGTTTCTTGCTTTTGGCTGGGCCAGCATGGCCACAATGCTTCTTTGGGGACTTGCCCATACTGTACCAGGTTGTAGAGGAGCAACGGTCTGAGGACCGCGACATATCCGTTGCCATTTTTTAGGCAGCGGAGTCTACCGTGATCGGGACCGTTGCTTCCTTAAGCAACTAAGACCTTTCTACTGCCCTGTGGCTCAGCCGGAATTGAGTGTCATCCTTCAAACACCCCCGCCCGGTGTTCGAAACTTGGTGCTGCCTTTATTTATGTTGTATGATTTTTAAGATTTTATTCAATGTCACAATTTTTTTGAGCAACCAGGCCTTACTGTTACCGTGACTGAGGCAACGCAACGGCCGGTCCGTTACCGTGACCGTTGCTCCCCTACAACTTGGTACAGTAGGTGGTATATCAGAGGTCAACTAATTGGGACAGTAAAATGATATGAGTAAACGAAGGTGGAGGAAGGAAGTGAAAATAATTCAAACTCCGATCGGAGTTTGAAATATCAATGCGAGCAGGAACAACTGCAGGAGCTCAAACAGGAACGTGAGTAGGAACAATTTGGCAAAAGGAGAAAAAATTCTCCTACTGTCAAAAATCCTCCTACTGCGCTTCCTGCTCGGTCTCCTGGTTGGTTCAGGAAAGTGAACAGGAGAATGAACAGGAAGGCAAAAAGGAGTCAAACAGGAAAGCTTTGAACGACACTATTGAGTGAACTTGTTCGGCAGTCTCCGATGAGTGACATCACCTTCAGAAAGATATGGAACATGTTAAGTGGATCAAGTCGGGTGCTACGAAAAGTGGTGCAATTTGGCAAGTGCAATTCGTCCCACGTACCGCAGCACTGTCGCACCGAACATGCGTGCTCGCCGCTGCTGCGCTCCCTTCCGCTCACACTCGCACCGCCACTGCTGTGCTTTTGGTCTGATCATCCCATGGCGTCGGACATTGCCGCGTTATAGGCTAAAGTGCAAGCAAAACACACCTAAGATTGCCAAATTTAGGCACAGCGGGGGTACAATTTGAAAGGCAAAGTATTGAATTAAAATGAAAAGACACTGAACGGTGAGCTGGATTTTGTAGCTTCAAGCTAACTGATGTCGAAACCTGAACCAATTGAATAAGATTAAAATTCAGCTTTACTCACTGTCAACTGATCATGAGTATTCGCTAACCACTAAATTAACTACAACATCCATGTAGAACTTTAATTGTTGTGTTTACTGTGCAGGTTTGTGGGAAGGGATTATACGTGCAGAAAAAACAAACTTCTGCAGCTCATATATGGCAGGACTCCGATTTGAACGGGGCCATCGGTTTTATTTTCTTCCAAGATGCCCGACGCGCAGAGCTGCGCCTTCCTGCCTTTCTCCCATCCTTTGCGTTGGTAATATGTGTGTTGGATTCATCAAATCAGCGTATTAGTCCCGCCGGGACTAACAGGAAAATAAAAGGTGTCGGCCAAGCAACCCACATCTGATCGATCGGAATATCTTTCGACGGGGGATAATACTGTACATGAATTCAAGACACGGAGGCGGAAGGGATGGGCGGACATGATATCTTCAACAAAACGAGGCACAAGTTGATACCTTGTTGAAGCGTCTGTCGAGGAGAGACTACATAATATGCGAAAAATAAAATTGCCGAAGAACACTTTCATGGCAGGACCCCGAGTCGAACGGGGGACTTGGGTCAACATTGTGTTACTTCCCCAGGACAAATTTAACCGACGCACACCCTGCGCCTCCTGCCTTTCTCACCGTCTTGAGAAGTTGGATATGTGCGTAAGTGTGGGCGGATGCATGTGGAATATGGGACTGCGTGCACACAATAATTGAATTTGATATTGAATCGAGGAGCTCAGCACTTCAGTTACTGCGTTAAGCGACCTGGGGACCAAATACTGGTGGCAATGGTCTTGTCTTCACAAGGTGCATTTGTCTGAGCAGAGGAATTCCCAGCGGCAGCATGCCTGCAGCACGAAGGAGTTCGAAATGTTGCGCACAGGACGGCAGCGAAAATCAAAGCTAAAAGTGGCGAAATAAAAACACAACCCCCCCTTCCCTCTGGGTTGCAAAAAATACAATTTGCGACAGCTAGGTACAACAGACTGATGGATAGACAGACACAGGCGGGCAGACTAGCTACGATGGAGGGAGAGAGAAATCTAGGTATGCATATGAGTGGCGAGACAATGGGAGGCGAGACATGAGGGCATATCGCGTAGGTATGTATCGAGGTGGCATATCACGTATCATAAAAAGAAAGAACAAGTGCAGCGCAGCGAACACATATCCATGGATGGGTCGCATAAAGAATACGATGCATAAAGAACGCGATTCGAAGAGAGATCCTGGATCCTGGGCATATCATCATCGAACGTGCATAGGATGGCCTAGAAAAGACGTGCCGCGACGCCAGAGAAAAGAGAAAAAAAAGGCCCCGCTAAAACGCGCCGACAGCCAACACGCCATACAGCGCGCGCGCCTCCTCGAAGCGCGCGTGCCGCAGACTGAAGTGTGCGATCGCGGCCGAGTCGGCGTCCACCTCGGGCGCGACGATGGAGAGCTTGATGAGGGAGGAGTAGAAGCGGCAGAGCTGGGGGGAGGCAGTTAGCATGTGCTACGGGTATAGGTATAACGAGGAAACGAGAGGGAGGAATGCGTGGGGGATGAGGGAGGATGCAAGAAGTAGAATAAAACACTCCAAAAGAAAAAAAAAGGAAGGCACTCGCTCCAAAAACAGAAGGTGACCGCGAATTAGCCACCGGCGAAGCCGGAAGAATAAAAATGCGAAACGACTAAAAGAATCAAAGAAAGACGCGCCCATGCCCCCGGGATAAGACGAGCCCCAGGCAAGAAAACAAGAGATCTCCCCGCCACCGCCGCCGCTAACGGTAACACCACCTCCGCCAAACGGCCGGCTCGCAAAGAAAGGAAATAACAGCCTGTCTCCCGGCCACCTCGCGCACCAAACCACCGAAAAGAAAAAACAGAAAGCAAAAGCACCCTCGAAAAAAAAATAGGAAGGAACGCACCCTCCTAACCCCCAACTCCCACCCGTCCCCCACGCTCCCCGCGTCCTCACTCTCCTCCCCATCTCCCGCCCACCCCCTCCCTCGAGCCTCCTCCGCCCGCTCGAGCGCCGCAACGCTCTCCGCGACGAACCGCCCCAGTACGTGCGTGCGCACGAGCGCCGCGACCGTCGTCGTCAAGCCTACACGCACACCAATCAGCTCGTACGCGCCGCCCGAATGAACGAACGCGTGGCGTACCATTACCAGCACCCCCTCCAATCCCATTACTTTCCCCACCACCCCCACCCCCAGCACCCCCCGCCCCAAAGTCCGCACCCGGCGCACCCCCAACGATCGTCCCGTCCCTCAGGAGCCGCCCAAGCAGGTCGAACGTCGGCAGCGTCGGCGGGAGGCGCGCGAGTACATCGAGGTACGGCGCGGTCCCCGGCGGGAGCAGGTCGTCGTGCAGGCTGCCGTTGACGCCGTTGGTGCCATGCCCATTAACCGCTATCACCAAATCCGCCGTCAATATCCTTTTTCTCTACTGGTGATGGGGAAAACACATACCATTCCCGTTCACCCCGTTTACGCCGGCCACACCACCACCGCAGGTGTTATCGCCCGCATCCCCCCCGCCCGCGAGCAGCGCGACGAACAGTGGGTGCGCGAGCGGCGCGTTGTGCGCCACGAGCGGGGCGAGGTCGCGCGTCGTGAGCATCGCGGAACGCGCGAGCGCGGGGAGGAGCGGCGTGAGGCGCTGGATAAAAAAAAAAGAGGGTGAGTGACGGGACAGTGGATCTGGGTAGAAGGAATAGGATGGATAGAAAACGATCGGCAAGGCAACGAAGAAAAGAAACGAGAAAGAATCGGGGGTGGACGATCAGCAGTGGGCGAACTCGCGGCCAGTGAAGATAAGAAAATCGACGGAGAAGATGAGGAAATCAATAGCATGAAGTGCCAGGCACGAGACTACGGACAAGTCGAAGGATGGAAACAGGGCGAGAATGGCGGAGAATGGAACGAACGAACACAAAAAAAAACCAAATAAACGAAAACGATGGAACCCGCCAACAAAAGCGAAAGGTCCCAAGGCAAGAGAAAAACCGGCCGCAAGACGCAAACAGCGGCGAACGATATACATACTCCCACCCAACGCATGAGAAGACTCCACATAAAAAGACGAAACCAAAAATCCCCTACTCCCCAGGGAGAAGAGAAAAAAAGCAAAAGAAAAGCCTCCCTGAAGACGCAAGAGTCTTCCTGTCTCCGCGCCAGCGAACACAGAAAGGCTTCAACCACTGCCGCATCCTGGCATCTCCGCTATCCACGCCAGTGAGCCTCGCCACACTCCCTAGCCGCGCCCCCCAGCGCGAAACAGGCAACGAAGAATGAAAAATAAGAGAAAACGAAACGGACCAAAGAAAAAGCCGCCGAGCTGCAAAAAGTGGGTCCACCCCTCGAAAAAAAAGCCCACAAGAGAAGCAACAAAAAGCCGCGCAAGGACGGTAAAAAAAAGCCTCGGGAGAGCAGCAAGAAGCTCTGCGCAATAAAGGCCCGTAATAGAAAGCACCACAAGAGCAGCAACGAACTCCCAAAGTTCGGGGGTTGGGATCGGGGTGGGGTGCGCCTCGAAACTCCCTAATCCCATAACGAACGGAGGAACGCCAGCCTCGAACCCACCACCCCCCAATAACGAACGAAGGAACGCCAGCCTCGCCGCAACAAAAAACCCCCACAAAACCCACAAAAGTGCCCCCAAAAGCACAATAACGAAATCCGCACAAAATACACCCCGCAAAAACAAAACAACAAAACGCCACAAAGGAACAAAAAACCTCACCTTCCCCTCCCCCAAACTCAACACCCGCCCGCGCGCATCTAGCAGGAGGCGCATCGCATGCGCGACGGCCGCGTTGTGCGCGTCCTGCGCGGGGGTGATCTCGCGTTGTTCGCGTTGTTCGTCGGTGCCGTTGGAAGTGGCGGTGAAGGCGGCGGCAGGGGCCAAAGCAGATGTAGTAGCACCGCCGTCATTTTGCGCAGCACGGGCGTCGGTATCGTCCTCCTGAAATGGAGAGCGCGTCGTAGAATAAGCAGAAGAAGCGTCGGTCGTCGGCGCCGAATAAGCAGAAGAAGTGGTGTCCGAAAAGGTTAAATAAGGTGCGCCGGGGTTGGCTGAGGGTGCGTGCGGGTGCGTGAAGTTGTGGTTATTATTGTTATCGTTGTTGTTATTCCCGTTCGAGCCGTTACTGTTCGCGTTTGAGCTGAAATCGTCCTTGTTGTTGTCGGCGTAGGTATTTTCGTAGGTCGAGGCGTTCGCGGGAAAGCTGCGTCGTCGAGAGAAACAAAAAGAATGAGGACAAGGATTAGCGTGCGTGAGTGGGGAAGGCGGAAGGCTCACGCGTCGAGCACGTCCGGGTCGAAACCGCCGAGTACGTCCGCGTCGAGGCTGAGGCGCGTCGCGCGCAGGTTGGGCGGGAGCAGCGAGCGCGCGAGGGCTGTGGGGGAGTAGGGGCCGATCTGGATTGGAGTCGGGTTAGCGTAAGTTCGTTATTGGCAGGATGGTATCCGCGGGTGGCGTTAGCTGAAAAAGAAAGTGGCACGACATGGAAGGGGAGGGAAATGGAAGGAGGAGAACAACTCACATCCTCGCCGTCGCCCTTGAGGATCTTCCACAGCACCCACACCAGCGGCTCGTTCGGTGCGACGCCGCTCTGTCCGCTGCTGTTGAGAACCTCCTGCTGCTCGCCGCCATTCGTTTGCTGCCCGCCCACACCCCCCGCAATCCTTACGGCCTTCTCGCGCTCCTTGACAAAGGTCCCGACGAGCACGCTCTTGAACGGGTTGATCGCGATGGGGTGCGGCGCGTACAGCGCGAAGAGGATGAACGAGACGAGGATGCGGTCCGTGAGCTGCGGGCGAGGGAGTGGTTAATTAAAACGAGTGTAAATAGGGAATAGATGACGCATAGATAGGCGAAGCGCCACGGAAAGATATGCGAAGCGGGACAGAACAGAATGACGTACCTCGCACCCGCCGGGCGGGTCGAGCACGGGGAGCAGCGCGTCCAGCGCCAGCTGGAACGTCGACGTCGCTGCGCCCATGCCGCCACCCGCACCACCGTGACTGCCAAACGACGACGCCCCACCCGACGCCGCCGCCAATCGAGCAAAAGCCGGCGCGGCTGCGGAGCAGGGGTACGAGCTCGCGCGGGCGAGGAGGAGCGCCACCGAGGCGCGCAGCGACGGCGGGGAGGAGGGCATCGCCGGCAGCGACGATCCCATCGATGGCGAGGTCGTTGTATTGGGCGTTTGCGCCTGGGATGGGGACATCCCGCGTCCGCACCGTGGTGGGAGGGAGAATCCGATGGGCTTTGTTGGTGCGTATTGATTACACGTGGCGATGGCGTGCGCTTCGGCACGGACCGGCCCCGCGAGTAATGTTGAAAAATTAGATAGAGACTTATTGGGGCAATAAAAAATAAATGAAATGAAGGAAGAGGAATAAGAAAAGGAAAAAAAGAGGGATAAGTTATGGGCCCCGGTCGTGGCGGCACACAACCCACTGCCCCGAGCTGGAGTCGGTTCTGCACAATCGTACGAGGAATACATAAGATGATACAGATGCAGACCACTCTGCCATCGAGGCATATTCCAAAACAAATTCAAAACATCAGATGATCTATCTATCGAAATCGAACGCGACCTCTCGCAGAAGCGTGGAATTTAATTAATCAATTTTGATTGTCGTGCGCGCATAGTCTCGCATAGTCCCATCCTCCGCACTCACGCACATATAGACATACCCAACTTCTATAGTTTATGAGAACGGCAGGATGGCGCACGGCGCGCATCGGCTTCTCATAGGGCAGTGAGAACTGACTTTCAAGCCGAGGGTCCCCGTTCGACTCGAGGTCCTGCCATGAACCTGATTTTTTTTTTTTTTTCAAATCTTCCCACCTCTGTTTCCATACAATATTCATCCTCTGTGAAATATATTCCAACCAATGAGACATGGGTAGCCAGTCTCTGTGTGCTTTATCGGCACACTTTATCTTCCTGTCAACCCGGTAGGACTGATATGCTGATTCAATAAATCTATGACCACATATATTAACTGCACAAAGGCTGGGAGAAAGGCAGGAAAGCGCAGGGTGCGCGTCGGCTTCTCATACAAGGAAATCTTGATAAAATAAACCGAAGGTCCCCGTTCGACTCGGGGTCCTGCCATAATTTCTGCATAGGTGATTTTTTTTCGAGGTGTTATCACCTTTGTTCCTATGCAATATTCCCTCTCAGTGAGCGATATTCAAGTCGAGGGGACGTGCGCTGCTCGGTCGACATTTTTTTTTTCCCTGTCAGTCCCGGCAGGGCTGATCAGTAATATGCGGTAAATCGCACGCCAGCACAAATGACGGGAGAAAGGAAGGGAGGCGCAGGGTGCGCGTCGGCTTCTCATAAATGAGACCCGAACTTAAAGCCGAACATCCCCTGTTCAACTCGGGGTCCTGCCATACATGAGGATGCAATCAGTTTTTTTTTTTTTTCGAGGACGCATCACCTGTGTTCCTATGTGTACAGAATTCTCCCTCGAAATATATTCGAGCCGAGGGATGCGCGCTGCTTGGCCGGCGCATTTTATTTTCCTGTCAGCCCGGTAGGACTAATACTTTGATTCGATAACTGCATGAGCACATATATGAACTGCACAAAGGATGGGTGAAAGGCAGGAAGGCGCAGGGTGCGCATCGGCTTTTGATAGAGGGAAAGTCTTTGCGAGAAAATGAGCCGAAGGTCCCCGTTCGACCCGGGGTCCTGCCATTGAGCATTCACAACAATGTTTTTCTTCTTCTCCTCGAGGTGGCATCACCTGTGTTGATATATGTACAGTATTCTCCCCCTGTGCAATATATTCAAGCCGAGGAGACGTGGGTAGCCTGTGTGCATTGTCGGCACACTCTATTTTTTCGCGGTAGGACTAGCGGTTCTTTTCAACAATCCGACACATAGTATACTACCTGCGTAAAGGACGGGAGAAATGCAGGAAGGTACATGGTGCGCAGCGTCTTCTCATGAAAGGGTGTGGGACATTGATATGCAGGTCGAAGGCCCCGTTCGACTCGGGGTCCTGCCATAAACACAATGCCAAAAGTAGTTTTTTCTTTTCTTTTCTTTCGAGGACGCATCATGTCTTCTCACCTGTTTCCATACAATATTCTTCCCCTTTGAAAGATATTCCAGCCGAGGAGACGTGGGTTGCTTCACTTTATTTTCCTGTGAGACGAATATGTTGATTCAAATTCACTAAATCCACGAGCACATATATTAACTGCGCAAAGGATGAGTGAAAGGAAGGAAGGTGCAGGGTGCGCGTTGGCTTCCCATGAGTACTCTGGGTTCGTCTAAGCTAAATATCTTCGTTCGACTCGGGGTCCTGGCATAAGCAATTCGGTCAGAGGACTTTTTGCTCCATCTCATTATTCGTTAGTATGTCAACCCACAACGACTCAATAATCTTGCACGCATATCAACAGCTTGAAAGATGGGATAAAGGCAGGAAGGCGCAGGGTGCGTGTTGGCTTCTCATGGACCGTTTCTGAAAGGATAAAGCCGAAGGTCCCCGTTCGACTCGGGGTCCTGCCATCAACATCTGAAGAGGTCTTTTTTTTTCGAGGTGGTATCACCTTTGTTCCTATACGATATCCTTCTCAGTGGGCGATAGTTGAGCCGAGGGGACGTGTGCTGCTCGGCCGGCGTATTTTATTTTCCTGTCAGTCCGCTAGGACTAATACTTTGATTCAATAAATATATGAGCACATATATTAACTGCACAATCGATGGGAGAAAGGCAGAGAGGCGCAGGGTGCGCATCGGCTTCTCATAAATGAAACACCTAGTTAAAGCCGAACATCCCCTGTTCGACTCGGGGTCCTGCCATACAGTTGCAAAAAGTTTCTTTTTTTTTCGAGGACGCATCACCTATGATCCTATGTGCACAGAATTCTCCCCCCTCCAAATATATTCGATCCGAGGGACGTGCGCTGCTTAGCCGGCGCATTTTAATTTCCTGTCAGCCCAGTATGACTAATACTTTGATTCGATAAATGCATGAACGCATATATTAATTGCGCAAAGGATGGGAGAAAGGCAGGGAGGCGCAGGGTGCGCGTCGGCTTCTCATACGAGAAAATTTCGACAAAATAAACCGAAGGTCCCCATTCGACTCGGGGTCCTGCCACATTTGTGCATTCGTCATCTTTTTTTTATGCACATTTATATATCGTGTCTCATTATATTCTCCATCCATGAGATAAATTCCATGCTTGCCGCGGTAGATAGTCCGCGCATCGTTCCCGCACCCAATCCCAATCCCAATTAACCAATGATGCTCGATTCGCTAAATCTCGCACGTATATTAACAGCGTAAAGGATAGGAGCAAGGCAGGAAGGCGCAGGGTGCGCGTCGGCTTCTCATAAACCTCCGTGACGTCAATATATAAGCCAAAGGTCCCTCCCTGTTCGACTCGGGGTCCTGCCATTTGTTATGACAGCGCTAGCAGAACTTTTTTCTTCAAATATCATCCCTTCCCCTCTCATTGCTGCCGACTGCGCAGACATTCTTGCTCAGTGAGCGATATTGATATGTTGATTCGACAAAATCTAATACGTACATCACCTGCGTAAAGGACGGGAGAAAGGCAGGAAGGTCGGCACACTTTATTTCCAGTTAGTCTGACATGTTGATTCGATATATCTCATCGGTATATTAACTGCGTACAGGATGGGAGAAAGGCAGGAAGGCGCAGGGTGCGCGTCGGCTTCTCATAGGAGAGTGATAACGCGATTGGATTTAAGCCGACGGCCCCCGCCGCATCATGCCTTCTCACCTCTGTTCCTATATTATTATATTCTCGCTCCTTGGAGAATATTCGAGCCGAGGGGATGAGGGTTGCTTCGTCGGCACAGGTTATTTTCCTGTTAGACGAATATGTTGATTCAATAAATTCATGAACACGTATATTAACTGCGCAAAGGATGGGAGAAAGGCAGGAAGGCGCAGGGTGCGCGTCGGCTTCCTATGAGCACTCTGGGTACTTCTAAGCCAAATGTCCCCGTTCGACTCGAGGTCCTGCCATGCGGTGCGCGTAGGCACATTTTATTTTCCTGTCAGTCCCGGCAGACTGATATGTTGATTCTTATCAACAGCTTGAAAGATGGGATAAAGGCAGGGAGGCGCAGGGTGCGCGTCGGGTTCTAGTGCCAGTGCGCCGAAACCTTAGCTGTAAACCGACAGTCCACGTTCGACTCGGGGTCCTGCCATAGATGTGGTACCTGTGGCAGCTATTTGTATTCGCAAGTCCCGATGGGTTGTATGTAGTACAGCAGCTATTTTATGTACACGCGAGAAGAAAAAACAGCAAGTACCAGCACTAGGAGATCGGAACGTTCACCATAGGATGGGACCAAGATACAATGAGAGTGGTGAAGTACGACATGAACTGCCAAAAATTAGCAGATCGTTCCTTGAATGGCCGCGACAGACCTATTGATCAGAAAGGGCTTCGGCCTTCATTTTCTCCAGTGTGGGCCAATCCGGGAGGGAGAATAAGGCGGGCAGTTTGTCCCAAACTGCCAGTTCGGCTGCGGTATGTGCCGACCTCTGGGCGCGCTCACAATTCGAACAACAGTCGAGGCCCTCCCAACAGCTCTCTGGCCAGGCCTCGAAAGGCATTTCACCCTGCTGCCGCCACCCATCTGCTTTACGACGCAGTGCAATCCGGCGCGCCAGGCATTGGTCGCGTCTCGCACACCCCGGAATAGAGAATGGCTCCCAAAGGAAATCCACCACCTCCCCGTATGCCACGTCTAATGATCGCAAGGCACGTGCGCAGATATGTTTGTCTGTTTCCCCCAATTTGGTCATTATGTCCTCATACCGTTTAAAATTGCTGGCAGCCATGTATCTGCATAGGCCATACAGCGCGAAGGGAAGGATCCAATCGGCAGAAACCTCGCGGGCGACTTTGACCACTGCAATGGAGGTCTTTGGTAAGACGAGGCGTTTTGTGCCACGGCGCTTGCGGTAACTATCCAACGAGGTGGGGACTCCCTCAGATAGGTGAAGCAAGGCTCGCTTGAAAAGCGTATCGACCTGGTACTTGTGGCTGAGCCTGAGTACATCCAACACTACCTGAAGAGACATATTTAACGGATATGGCTGGAAAAAGCTGCGGGGGAATCAGCCCAATTTTTCAGGAGAAGGCGGGGGACCCGAAGACACACTTGAAATGACATAGGGACATCAAAAAATGAGTCATCGCGGTCGGTGGGTCGGGCAGTCGCACAACAGGACAATCTTCGATCGTTTCACTGTCCTCCGGAGGAGGAAAGTCAAGCATAGCTTTGAATACTGGTGAATGCAATGCCAAAAAGTCGCGCGACACACGATATCCCTGATTGCCAGCGCGTAGGATCAGACCACAATCGTCAAACCAGAGACCCGAGACGCGTATGAGATCCGCCTCCGATTCCATGTAAAGTCGGTGCTGGATGCGCGAGCGACCTGAGTGTGGTGATTTGGTGACGCAAAGGTGAGGCGGCACGTGAGAGACTCGGAGCGGAACGCATCGGGCGAATCCCTGTATTGCACCCGTGTTCCTTCTTCTCTCATTTTCTTCCTTCTCGTGTAATCTTCCTTCCGTCCTTCCCTCCTTCCATAGAGAACTTCTACAAAAAAGATATATATATTCGTTAAGTTCGTCCAGCGATTCAGAGCCCGCGATTCATTTCCTATTTAGTCCTGTTGCCATCACGGGGTTCCGATTGGAGTGCGGCCTTGTTACATAATCTTCGGAGTTTGAAATTTCGTCGCGTCGGTTTCGCGACGCAGACTTCATAAAATGTGATTATTTTGAAGAATTGAGACTTTCAGACATATATGACACATCTAGTCTCCTCAGATCTTCGATCATCCTCTTAACAAGTGCTGAAAACATGGAGCTCACGGAAACCGCCGAAAGCTGATGGCATCAGCTGATGTTTCCCGCAAGCGCGTCGCAAAACTTCAAATGTATGTAGCAAGCTCAGAAAAATATCATAGATGCGTAGAACACATTTAACGACTCGCCCGGCTCTCTGGGCGAGTTCTTAGGGTTTTAATCGTCACAAAGAGGGCACAGCGCGCGTTTGTATCGAGATTTCAAACTCCGAAGATTATGTAACAAGGCCGCACTCCGATCGGACCCCCGCGATCACTAACAGACTTCAACAAAACGAGGCATGAGTTGATACCTTGTTGAAGCGTCTGTCTAGGAGAGACTATTTCCTATTCACCATTCTGGATCAACGAGCCTGTATTTGTCATTTGATGCTCAAAATCTGCTACAGTCTTAGCCTAGAGATATTCTGCCCCGTATGCACGTACTGCAGTGCGGACTTCCGCTCGCTATCCCCGTGCCCAGTGTTGATCCCACTGGAAGTCATACCTGATTCGATAAATTCAACAGGTACATTAACCGCTTAAATAATACGAGAAAGGCAGGGAGACCCATCCCGCGATTCAGTTCATTTTTGCAGGAAAATTAGATAGAGATATTCTGTCTCGTATATATGGACAATTGCGAGTACGGTGAGGTGCTTGTCGTTACTTCAATTTTTTCTAATTATTAAATACGCATCTATCGTCCGGTTCTCTAATCCCTGAGTCGACTACGACGTTTATGGATGTTACGAAATACATTCCTAACGACGTCGGGCCATTTCGCGGGTGCAGGCCGAACAGAAGCCATTGATGTTGGGAGCTGTTGCGGAGTCAGCAGAGTCATTTGGCTGAATGTAAAAGAAGCATGCATACTGTATTGTTCAGGGAATAGATGACTGTGGTGCGCCTCAGCACTAGATTTTTAAAAGAATGGAGCGAACGGCCACGCACTACTGATTGCAAGTCCTGGTGCACACCGGTGGCCTGCAATTACTGGGATGGTTGAGGCTGAACTTGCATCGGCTACTGCCACATTGAACCTGGGTTATTGTACATCAGAACTGTAGAGAACGGTGGGTGGGATTCGAGGAAGTACTTCAACCGGTGGCTGGGAGTACAAGCCCCAGAATTAAAATGGATGAAATTACTCACAGGATTCTCAGCGTGTCCGCATCTCAGGTACAGGTTTCGCACACTGGATTATCGCATGTCTGTGTGACCTTTCTTGGTGGCGAATAAGTATGGAGGGAGGACTCACTGGCGCCAACGGCACATAATGAATGTAGGAAGAGGTGAACGTGAAGGCGCTGTGTATGAGAGAAATGGCTGGTTGTTGAGCGAGAGCAGGCAACGCTACACTTCCTTTAAAGGCCTAGATAAATTGTGCCTCCCGCTCCCGATATCAGTGGCGATGAGAATCCCGGAAACCATCACAGTATATGCGTGCTGCCGCCTTGAGCCCATTATAATTTTACACTGACCGCAAGCTGGCGGTAAATCGGGTTACCACTCAGTGCGGTGCAAGGACAGTGAAACTTCCGCACATTAAGGTAGGTAGGTAGGTAGGTAGGTAGGTAGGTAGGTAAGTAGGTAGGTAGTGACATACATTACCTCCGAAGAGGAAGTGCGAGTCAAAACATGGATTTATTATTTATTTATTTATTTATCACATAAATCCATTAGAGTTCGTGCGAGCCCCAGGCTCATATGGATAGTGAGCGATGGTGCAGGAAAAGCCTAAAGGGTTGCCGCCGGCGTTATCGCCCAAATCCACCCTTCGTGGGAAGATGGCGGTGCACCCAAAGGGATTTGGAGCCACCGCCACGTGACAACTGAGAATACTGTAACTATGTACGGGTTGCACCGGGACTTAAAATGGACCGGAGTTCAAAATGCGTTCTTGAGCTCGGGTTTGCTCGGATTTCTTTGTTTTTCCCGAACCTATCCACATATATCGCGCAGAAAACAAATCAAGAGATTCTAAGTGCTCGAAGCAGAACCTGTCAGATTATATCACTTAAAATATCCTGTTCAGTAGTTTCCTTTTCAACCCCTCGTAATTCAGGCACTTGGACCGCGTGAGTATAATATATCCCCCCCCCCCCCCCAACCCTCTTTGGCGCCGTCAAGAATGTTCGCACAATATAAATACGAGTTCTGCACGACATCAGAAACCTCAACTTTCAATCCCGGTGTAACCCATAGTAGACATCTCACAATGATGAATTATCCGCACCTCGTTGATCGGACCCAACGGCAGCAATAATAAACCTGGAGGATACAGGGGTCATGGATTTGCAACTACACAGGGCAGATGCGTAAGCGAATTGTACATAGCTAGCCAAGACAGACAGAATAAACGGGATTTCATAATTATGTCACTCCAAAAATCGTATGGTTTTCCGTTTCTCTGCCATTTCACTCCCACGGTTCCGATGTCCATAAATAAATGCCAGCTTCAAAACAGGGTATCAACTCCTTCCTCTCATCGCATCGACGCCGAGTTAATTAGAAGGTAGTGAGGGAGCGTACCAGCCACCATCTCCGTCGTGTCACGTCGCATGGACTTCGCGCTGGTTCGCGCGCGCTTCCGCCTTGGGTTTGTGCTTCTGATTATGGTTGGGAACTTCGCGCAGATCAAGACTACTGCGGAACTCGCGCCGGGCCGGGGTCAACGCGGAAGTCTGGTGTAGGTTCGTGGCGACATCGGCCTCGTCGTCGGAGTCTTGAGTCTGCTATAGAAAATAAAGCGAACCGATGGGAGAGAAAACAACACAGAAAACGTGCCCAAAAACGAAAGGGACGGAAAGAAAGGTAATAGAGGGTGCGAAGAATGCGAAACACGCACGGTTAACTCATCATAGTGCTTCTCCATCTTGCTCTCAAGCTTGCCGTCCGAGCGCATGGCGGCCGCGAGTGCCCACGCATCCTGCACGTCGAGAAGAACGCGGGAGAAATAACTAATAAGCAAGGGGGGTTAGTGTATGTGGGTGTTCAGTTTTTCAAGTTACTGTGGGTGGAGCATGGGGTCTCGCAAGTGAATATATGCCACCTTGGATATTAGAATAAAGGCGCAAGAAGAACGTGCCAGACATAAAGATGGGTGAAGGAAGGAACTCGACAGGGATGGGGGACGGGATGTCGTGCGGTAGGGAGACAACATCATGGCCGCCACACCTAGCCCGGCAGGTAGCACAAACAGCCCTTCCCCGCACGCACGGCGGAGCAGCTGCGAAGCCATCGGGTGCGCGTAGGCCGCCCGGCACAAGACGCCCCGCGCAAGCGCAAGAGGTCGTTGGACGTAGCGCCAACGACGATGGCCGCGCTTCACGCCATACCTTGCGCGCGCAGTCTCCTAGCGCACGGAGCAGCGGCGATTCCAAGCGTGTGATGACCAGAAGAATAAAAGGGAGCGAGGACGAGGGGATAAAACAGAATAAAAATGGGGCTAGCTTCGACGCAGCGCGTCAACGGCGCGCGCCATGGTACACGTAGCGTGCCGTGGCCAACAAACGCCGCGCGCCTGGTAGCCACAAACGCCGCGCGGAGCAGCCGCGAAGGCACGTTTCGCCCGGATGGCGATGTGGTGGTCGCGCACGGACGGCGACGTGGCCGCGCCCACACGAAGGAAGTAAGGATGGGAGGGAACGCGTGGGGGCATGAAGAATAAAGAAAGCGGGGATCGGGGTCCGAAAGCAGGAGAAGAGGGGTGGGGCCGCGTGGCTGCATAGATGAAGGGCGGGTATCTGTCAGTCGGGTTACCGCCGCACGCCGTAGCTCATGCGAGCGGGAAAACGGGGCGTTGGGTAATGCACGAAACGAAAGGGAAAAGTGGATGGGCGAAACGAAGAAAAATCACACAGGGCCAGAAAATGGGTGTCAGTAGATTGGCATCAGGAAGAGGCATAGAGCGAGGTGTACAGGGGAATGACTACCGCAGCAGCGATGATGACGAGGGTGGCCAGCGCGCCGAGCCCCAGCGCGCGCTCGCGCTTCTTGCTTGTGCGGCTGCCGCCGCGCGGCTAGGCGATGCTGCCGTAGGGTTGGCGGGGACATATCCGCCGCGGGACCGCGTGAAGGGGCGCGCGGGGGATGTTAGTCGACGTCCATCTGGCTAGCTTATGGGTTGGTGATCCCGGGAAAGAGGTGGGGTGGGCAAAAAATGAGAGGTGTGACCGATATGACGTGACTGATCGTGATGTAGATCAACGCGTTTAGGGGCTCGACGCGCATTGAGAACGCCGGGGAGGAGTGAAAGAGCCATGCGCGGGTCAAATAATGTATTTGGGCTGGGATCCAGGATGTCATGGTCCTTATGAATACAATGTGACATTGAACATTTTTTCTTCTCGTTTAACGCCATTGGCAGTGTTGGAAACCAGAGGCATGTATCGCATCGCTTAATCGCCCGGGTTTCCATGATAGGCACACGGCAGAAACCCTGAGACACTACATTGCAAAAAAAAAAAAGAAGGACACGTCAGATCAATTCAGACGCTGGGAGTCGAACCCCGAACTGCCGGCATTCGTCGATATATCACACAAGTCTGGGTGCGCATGGTTCATGATGCGGAGGTCAGGCGTTCCTGCGTGGGCAATATGTGGTTCCTCCTTGGCTACTTCATGCTCAGCCACAAGCCAAATAATTTTCTCGAGACCGCGCAGGGCTGTGGCGGCATGGTCCTTGATGTTGCTTCCCTCGCCATCAAACACCTCAACGTCCTTTACATGCTCTTATCAGCTCCGCCGGAAATCCAAGGTGGATCGTCCAGTTGCTGTTACTTCTGCTAGACACCTGATTCCTGCGGAAATATAATTATTCGCTGAAGGAAGTTTTGAAGATTCTGAATATTTGCCACAAGAAATAATCCAGCGCAACTCCGACGGGTTGATTCCCGCGCTGTGGTGTCGGATAGCGAGGCATGCTAATCAAAACAAATAGGACTGACAAGGTTTCAGGTTCGCCATCCAGTGCGTCTGTTCCGCCTGAGATACGTGTACAAATTTCGTGATCTTGGTGATGAGTCCCACCCGGCAAGAGAAATCTATCAACCAAAAAAGAAGGAGAAAAAAAGCAATTCAAATCTGCGGGAATGTGAACTTTATTTCTTGATTGTGATCGATGCCAAATGATTGTTTATGGGAACTAATTCTCTTTCCACTGTAGAACACAGTCTAAAAAGAATGGGTCACGGCTTCGCATGGGATCTCGAGTGAATTCAAGCCGTTCGACTCTGAGTCTAGAAATATACGCGTCCGAACTTCTTGATTTTCTCAAACTCTAAATCAGTTTTTCAACTTGCGTGCTTTCGGATCATCCGAATTACCCCATCCGGGCGTCGATCGATACTGGGTGATCCGAGACGCCGACATTACTTATCTATCGCAGCTGGTGGGCGCGCCACGCTGCAAATACCGACCTGCATTGCCCGACCGGCTTTGGTACGCGATTCACTGGCGTGTCGACGAGGCGCAACTCTCCTCTGAAACTTGAAAGCCGCATGTTTGGTATCCATCAGGGGATATCGATCGTATCGCATCAATTGCGTTACGACTAGAGATAAAATAAGGCGGAAGAGAAAGTGAATGCCCAGACGCCCATCAACGACGTCTACGATGCCTTCAGCAAACCTGAAAAACCTCATCCAATACACTACTCTTGCAGCGACCACTGCACAGAATATTGCAGACACTGCTCAGATCCCTTTCCTGACCTCTACTAGTGCGCTGACCTTATCATCTTAAAATGCGTCGAGGTGCGCCGATTTCATTCCCTTTTCGCACAGCGGCTTACTGGCGATAGACGGTGCGATCCAACAAAGAGCAATGCGTTGAAATGGTGGAGCAAGTTCACGAAACTCTCTGCCTCGTTATCAGCTCTACACCATGTCCGACACACCGGTGTATTCCGACAGCGCTGCTGTACGACCTGGGAAAATTCACCGAGTAGCGCTAACTCCTGACTTCCGACATGCTACACTAACATGGTTGCATTAGTACCCTTCAAAAGGTGTTCACATATCTGAAAGCGCAGCAGAAGACGGGGATTATCAAATCATGTTCAAGCAACCCGAGAACGCTGGAGGGTTGGAAACGTGCAAAGAGGAGCTCAATCACGCATTGGAGATATTCAAAGTACGCCTCGTTGTAGTTCATAATTCATTTGCGTGGATCTTGACGTTGTCCAGGTTCGAGTAACTGGTTCCACTCTCGCTGAGATTGTCCAGATTAAGAAGGATGCAAAGCAACATCACGACGAGCTTGTTACCCTTTTAGACACTCATCCGGATCTCACAGTTCCGACGGTTTATCTGTATGATCATGTCTTCCATTTTTTTTCTCGGCTGATTTTATTAGGTGAAAGGAAGTCTTTCTAGCTCCGGTAACAGGTGAGTTCCTCCGCTAGTCACAAGCATCCCAAACGACTTCTTTCATAGCTCGGCTCCTTTTCCATGCTTCCGCCATCACCCAAGATCTTCCACGGGCGTGCAACGGAACTGGAGGCAGTTGTGAATATTCTTCTTCAAGAGTCTGCTCGAATTTCTATTCTTGGTCCAGGCGGAATGGGCAAGACGAGCTTGGCAATTGCCGCCCTATATGACACTCGCATGGTGGCCAGATATGCCAGCCGCTATTTTATCTCATGCCAGTCAACTGCTACCTGCGCTGGGCTCGTATCAGCTGTTGCAGACCATCTAAGAGTTAATAAGGACCAAATCTGTCCAAAAGAGTTGCCCCTCCAATTTATGCGGGGCCCCTCGTCTCTCCTAGTCCTGGACAATCTTGAGACGACCTGGGAGGACAGCTTTTCCGCGACCCGAGGTCGAAGAATTTTTGTCTCTCCTTACAGATGTACCCCATTTGGCTCTCATGGCACGTCTTATGTATTTCAGGGGATCAGAATTTCTCACGAACTGATCTTTTAGGTACTCTTCGGGGAGCTGAGAGACCTGACAAAGTCAAAGGACTCGGCCATTCTTGGCTCACTCAATCCCCTCTCGGACTCGGCAGCCCTGCAGACATTCTTTGATGTTGCGGATGAGTTCCATGAGGAGGACAGTGTCAAAACAATTGCTTGATCTCACTGGAAATCTTCCATTGGCAATCAACCTCATAGCCAGTATAGCCGGTAGTGAAGGCTGCCAGAACACAGTTCTCTCGGTGGCAGTCTGAAAGCACCCAGAATGCTTTCGGATGGAATATGATAAAAGGACGAGCCTGGATATATCGATCATGCTGTCTTTCACAAGCTCTCGGATGACAACAGGAGCTCAAGATCTGCTCAGTGTCATCTCATTACTTACTTCCTGATGGCCTCAACGGATGCAGAGTTATCCGAAGTTCGGAATTGCCAATTCCCGGCATCCTAGCTTGCAAGGCAACTCTGATCAAGACATCTTTGGCTTTTGTGGACAAGGACCGTCGACTCAAGACACTAGTCCCCATTCGGGAACACACTCTCAGCATCCACCCTCCGTCGAAAACTCTCAGGCAAAAAAATCCGGGAAGCACTTTCACGGACTTCTTAATCTTTGGAAGGAATTCCAGAATCTCAATGCTGCAGATACAGTCACAACAACTTCACAAAATCTGGGAAATTTAAACTCTGTTCTGCAGGATGCACTTCACACAGAAGGCCCTGATGTCATTCAGACTTTCCAGAGTATCTTGATCCTGAATCATTTCTATCGCAGAACACAGAGCACTCATTCCTCTCTTCTGCTCACTCTTGCTGCCAAACTTGAACAATTCAAGGACCAACCAATTATGGTCAATATTTGATTGAGCTCTTTGAAAGTGCAATGAACTTGCCGGTGAAAGATGTGGACATCCAACTCGATTCCGGAAACCACTATTTCCAATCCAAGGGGCTACTGGAACAAGGCGAGATGATCACTGTCATCATGTACTATGTACTTTGAACTGATTTTGTTTTGGCAGCTGGATGGCAGTTTGCTCTTGGGAACCACCATCGATTTCAGCAAATGGACTTATTGAGTGCCCTTGAGCATTTTCAAAGGGCACTTTCTCTGTCAGACAGTACTGGATATCCCAACACAGTTGGCCAAAATGCCTCCCTCTTCTAATAGCTCAAATCATGGTCCATGCCGGAGACACCGTGGGTGCCTTGGAGTACGCGAAAAAGGCACATGAGTATTCCCAGCATCTCGGGGATATGTATAGAGAAGCACAAGCTCTCTACCTGCAGGCCAGATGCCAGCTGATATTTGCCAACTATCGGCAGGCCCAAATTCTACTCCAAAATGGGAGGGACATCTTGAGGTCTTGCGGTCTGCAAGGAAGCATATCAGATATGCAAATCAGAAGTCATGAAGCTGAGATACATTTGTTGAAAACCAGAGTATCTGGAAGCTCGGCACATCCAAATGTCCATCGCCTCCGGTCTTCAGCCAACAACATACGGAGCAATTGTGGCAACATGAACATTGCTATCATTGACATTTCCACTGGGGTAGACTCGAAACTTGTTCGAGAACTTTTGGACACTTTGCAGCCCCACATTAAGACTCTGAATGGAGTTTATCAGACATGGGCGGTGGCGACTTGTCAATCCTTGTCTGCTGACCTCTATCTTCATGATGGGTTCACCAGTACTGCAAAAGCGACATTCGCTCTTAGCATTCGGTCATTCCGCGATATATCTATGACCGAAGGGATTTTGTTTTGTCTTGAACGGTTGGCAGATCTTTCAACTGGAATGGACAATGTTCCAACCACCCTGGGATGGGCCGGAATACTTCTCGCACTGGCATCGAAGTCCAAGGAAAAGATGTATACTTTGCAGGCCATTCGCTGTCTGGGTCAAATTCTCGCAGCTCAGGGAGATGATGAAACGGCTCTGAGCCTGTTTACAGTTGCCCTTGAGGGATTCACCTACATGGGTGTTCATCGATGGAGGGCAGATTGTCTGGTGAGGCCTTGCTGAAATCTCAGAAAGGGCTGCAAACATAGGGAAGGCAGTTGGGCTATTGAAGATTGCAGAGCCTTTGTTTGAACGGGCTTCCCAAGCGAAAGACGTTGCTCGAATTGAGGAGAAGATGAGGGTAGTCTCGACTTAAATTTGGCAGATCTCGGGAAGATTCTCCCCTCTAACCGTAGGCATATTGTGTGTTCTGTACCTTTTGTAATATGTCAAATTTATATCACGCCACTGTTCCTATTTCAGTCTTAGAATCAACGTATCATGGAATTCCGCAACTTTCTCTCCCAGGTTTATGTGAACTCCGACGGGCATGTCTTCTCTATCTTCGCAAATGCTTCCCAGTGCTAATTTTGGCAGCGGGCAGAACTTGGACGAGGGAAATACTGACGCCACTTCTTTCGTTCGCGGCATCCCCCACCAGACCGATCCGCTTAATCGGGACCGGCGGCGCCCAATATCTCCCAATGCAAATATCGGAAACAGTTCGAGACGCCGGTGGACGAGCTTCTCGCCGTCCCAATAATGCGCTGACTACGAATTGGCAAGTACATCCGCACTGGGCAAATATTATACACATCGAATTTGCAGCTCTTTCAAGTTTCCAGGTAGCAATTCAGTCCACTGGATTTTTCTTTGTTGGTTCAAGTGCCGTATTCATCCGCGAGCATGAGGTACAAGTTCAGCCTGTTCACGGTGTTCCAAACACATAATAATGAATAAATACCGGACGTCTGTCAAAGTTGATATTTCCCATTGGAACGCTTCACGTGCCAGATCACCCGAGACCGGGATTTGCGCCAACTTGTACTTGAAGCCGCCACCGAGGAGGGGCTCGTTACCATGGCTCTGAACCATGGCCTGTATCACGGAAGTGGATGAATCGAAATGGACAAGGAAGGAAGAACGTGTGGTGTACGCTAAGCGAGGTACGAGCTTCATTTGTTAAAGCGTCGGGCTAGGAAAGACTGGGTGTACGCTGATATTACCATATGCGATGCCGCCCAGAAACACCTTCATTCCCTGCTAGAATGACGAAAACTGTGACACCATATTCTTTCTCAGAAGCCTTTCAGCTCGAGCAACCCTTTGGCAGCCCAGAGCGTCAGTATGATGTACATTTAGCATCAATTCGGCGGCACGCCGTGACATTCGGTACCTGGCACCGACTCAAGACGGATTTATTCCCCTCAATCAACGCATAAAGTCCCAATTAACCCATGCGCTGAAGTCCGGAAGGGTGCGTTGACGTGAATCAAACTGTCAAACAAGTGGTGTTCCGACCTAACGCGTGAAGATATTTCATGTAATAGAACGCATGACCAGAAGAGATAACTTCAACTCAGTATGTTACAAAAATAATACATTGTTCTTTCAGTATGGTTCAAAGAGTAATAGGAATACAATTGATGGCAATCAAGCCGCCTGGTAATTTAAGAATGAGCTATGGCCCTTGCGAGATATGAATAAAGAGATCTCACCCCACTCCTTTTCGGGAGTATCACACATAACGGTCGTTCCTCCGCTGTTTCAGATCCGCCGGTAAGTCACTCAACAAACAGTTGGATGGAAGGGTGTAGCGTACCAGTTGTTCCCGATGATGGTGATGGGAGAGCAGCTGAGACCGACATCGACATTGAGGTCGTCGATTACGAGGCCGATGAGGGCAGCAACCGCGCCAGCAGCGGTGCTGCTCGACGGTACAACAGAGTTACAGCACTGCGGGGATTCCGGAGATGTCACTGGGGGGACACCATTACGGCGGGCGGGAGTGGCGGCAGCAAGGGTCTGAGGCAGAATATTAATGTCAAGCATATTCAAGCATGAGCAATGGACGTACTACGAGCACAGAAATAGGGGTCACAGATAGCTTCAAGCGCATGCTGGTTTGCGAAGTTTGTTAGAGAGCTTGAACGACGGGGGGTGTTCGAGTACGGATGTCTTTACTCCCACTTTTCACAATAGAAGATGGCTTTATACAGTACGCTTGACGATCATTCCCGCGGTTCGAGTGGGTCGAGATGGAGTAAAGTACACTGACGATGGGCAGGACGGCCAGGGGGTGTGGAGCGGGTGGAGCATTGGAAGTGATTCCGAGGGAGGATGGGCAGGTTTGTTATGGACACTTATGTAGTTCCCATGTCGGACTATGAAATGCGGCGGTTAAACGTGATGTGCCCCTCCGTATCTGGGCGGATGGTCACAGGAAAGAGGTCGAGACTATTGCTGAATCAACTTAATTGACAGTCATTCGTATGCCGGTAGCACAATGAGGCCGAGGAGATCGTGGCTTCGGGTATTAGAGCGGCGAAGTGGCTGTCATTTAATTACGGCGTACAGCGGAAGGCCGAAATCTGTCAAATGCACGCTCATGGCAGCACTCTGCAGCGGAAGAACTGCTTGTGAGCATAACGGATGAAATGAGAAGAAGAATGCTGCAGATATCAGTGTACCGCGTTTGTCACTTTTCAGCAACAGAATCTTCCCAACCGAGAAGATCTCTATTTCAGGATAATAGCTGGACCTCCTCGACGTCATAGAGAGGTCATTTGACACCTTTTGACACTCATCCCCAAAATTTATCGTTCCTCGGGGCGATGTCCAGGAGGATATCGATCGCGGTGGGGCTGCGGTCAAAGATCACTTTAAATGGAACATGTACCGCGCATGAGACACCCCAGAATGAATGAAGGCCAAACGTCATTGACAGAAAGAGCGGTGCAGATTTTCGAAAGTTCTAAGATAACTATCTCGGTCGGTCTGGGACGGAGATCCTGTCGTCGGAGAAATAGAGTAATTAAAGTCCCCGGTGGAACGAGCAAGCCATGTGCACTGACTTTAATTAAGAACACTAGATATACATAGCCCGAGCTGTTGAGATATTGCGCCTGGCCAGCGTACCGGATTGCTGAACCCGAGGATACGTTTCCCGCTAGAAGAAGCCACGACATGAGGGAGACACGGAATTAAGAAAACCGGAGAGAATCCGGTAGCTCTAAAGCAGGTGTACAGTAGCAACCGTGATGTCCAAAGGCGCCAGGACTACATTTTTCGGTGATGTTACAAAGAGGAACTTTTGACCGTCGTGGGAGACTCAAACGGCATTATGAGCCGCAGCGCAAAGACAAATAACGCAACCCCTGGACGCCTTTCTACGTTTCACTCCGCCTCAACTCGCATAGCATTTTGGCATTCTTTCGGTGGGCTTCTAACTAGCGTATGTTATAGCACCGACCGTGACGCTTCGAGCTCGGATTTCCCGCCGTTTGCCCTCCTCCTGGTTGTGTTATTGTGCATCATTCGGTCACAAATCAATGGGCGGCGTGTTCAGCGCTTTGATGTACCAACGCATTGTCCACGCAGTCGATTGAACGACTGGGCTTCTGGCAATTTATTATCGGGAAAAGGGACGCCGGGAGATGAGACAGACTCGTGCCTCGTTTTAGGTTTGATCGACACGGCGCAGTCGGCGATCAAGCCCCTATGTCTTGTAACGGTTCTGCGCCTACTATTAGAAAAAAAAGCAGACGTCATTATTACCAATAAGTAAAAGATGAGACACGTCTGAAGAAGAAAGAGGGAGAGATTGTGGTGAGGAGGAGGGCGAGGCAAGCGCTGGGTACTATTGTCAGCCGCTGATCGCCAATTGAACCTCCGATCCGTGCCGTGACCTTACCGCCGGCTCTCCCAAATCCCAAACTTTCACCGTCCCTGTGCCACATTTCTGGCTGAATTCATTTATCTGCTTGTATTCAAGGGGGACGGGTCCGAACCAGATGGTTAATTGGTCAAAAGTCTCGGCTGAAGAACATAAGTATACAACTTGTCATTACATCAATTTGATCCAGTCATACCTTGACGGCCATGGCTGTGAGGAATGAACATCGGGCTTAAATTCTTGTGGTGAATTATGATAATAAAATCATTGTCTGTCTGCCCACTGTTTGGTGTTATTGGTGCGAAACAACAATGCGCGCCAAGGTCACGAGGCGACGTGCACTGCCCCAACTGACAAAAACAGTCACTCTCGAGTCTCATTTCCAGCAGCAACTATGGGCGGGCTTCATTTTGCGCATCTGGCGGAAGACATTCTGCATTGTATCTTGTGTATCTGTGATGTTTACACGGTCTTCTCCGTGGCCCAGGTATTCTCCGCCCGTCGCCGACTTGTGGATGCTCACTGCAGTCTCGCATTCTTTAAAGGTCAGCCAAAGCTTTAAGCGGATCGCATATGCGAAGCACATATGGTTCTGCTTAATCCAGGACCTTGCTGCTCGACGGCTTATCCATATACTACATAATCACTCCGTTCAGGACTATTCCACCGCTGAGCTTATAGAGGAGGTCAAAATATTACTTAATGCTTGGGCCTAGAACATGGTCCAGTCCCCTACGCTCCGCTCCAACCATCTCACGTGAATTCAGCATTCCACTTCCTACCATGGATAGACCGCAAGGCTCCCTGGCCCCCATCTTAAGGCTGGCCCCCGTCTTAAGGCGAGCTGTGGAACATAGCTACCGCTGCGGTTATATGGTCTCTCCTCGATAACCCAAGAGAGCGCCACTACACCATCGAACTTTTGGATTACGAGACGACAGCTATCTTTCTCGATACGGATGTCTCGCCCACAGTTATGAGGCTTATCGTTATCGATCTCAAGACTAGGGACTCTACGCAGCTTCTGGAAATGGGGCTCCCGGGTGGAGCTGAATGCCCCAAAACTTTCTGGCGACTTTATCCTGTGCGAACTTAAGTGGCCTTCGGCGTATTTGATCCTCGTCAATTGACAGTAGTCGTTTTAAAGCGCGAACTTCTAGACCATGTGAGTGCTGCCCTCGATCGGTATACATAGTTTCTGGCTCAACATTTCCCTAGTCGCTTCCAATACACATTGCGGCTCGGCATATCTTCCTCCTTGTTCACAGTACATCCCAGGTGCAGCATCTGCGAATTTTCGCGATCTCTGTGCAGGAACTCGCTGGTCTCTGGCAGCACATTTCATCGATTTCTCTACAAGACGCCATTGAAGTTGGTGATGTACCTGCGACCGTCGCCGACGAACTACCCTTCAGTGATCCATTATGCCTCAAAATGGCCGTCTACAAATCCCCACTTCACGCCGATGGGTACAAACTCACGGTTCATTACGTCGACCTCCCAGCCCTCGCCGTTACTCTCCCCGCTGGATCGGCCAAGCGATATCTGCGCCATTCCGAAGGAAAAGTGCGAACGTCTGCAGTGCGCCAAGCATTTTATACACATTTCATTTTTCGACATCACACACTGACACCATCGTCGAGTGGGAACTGACGTCCGGTGTGCAGGGCTTTCCGCTTCCGCTTTGCCACCAAATATCCTATGCTGGGTATGTCGACAACTACCGTCGTGGCGTCATCCTTCACCTCGCTAATGTGCGTTTACATGATCCACGCACGGGAGCCGAGCGCACAATCGAAGACAACGATATTCTCGTTGATAGATCAATGCTGCTCAATAGGTCTCTCTCTCCATATAGCCATGCCCTCGCGACCATCAGAGGATCCAGTTACGTTGTTTCATATTATCTGTAGCGTTCCCCGCCCGAATCCGAGTTCCCATCTACTCCCTTTGTTGTATATCTCGGTCCTTGCCCGCCACGCAACTAAGATCCACGCGCTACAGCTGCCGTCAAAATTTTTGCAGCCATAGGGGGAGCCTCCCCGGGGAGCTTGAACCGTCTCTGAGATACTGAAATATGAGTAACGTTGCCGTGATATTCGTGAAGAGGGAGTTATTGTGTTTGCATTTACAGAACGAATAATGCTCTCACTAGAGGCCGGGTCCGAATCGTCCGATCAATTCGCGATCACACAGCTAAACACAGCTTTCATCTTTCATCCTGACTCCTTCATGGCCTCGCCCACCGTCCAGCCCACGGCCTCGCCCAGTAACTTTCCCTCACGCACAGATAATACAATTACGGAGATCCTTCCCAATCTCTTTCTGGGCAGGTACTCCGCCCCTCCCCTTTTTCTGCGCGCGCAGAACTAAATTGGCTGGCCGATTTCTAGCCAGCTTGGCGCTCTAAATGTTGACCTACTTCGCAGCAAGAACATCACCCATATCCTCTCCGTTATGGTGGACCCACAACCAGAGGTCGTCGAAAACGGATTTCGCAGAATGGTCATACCGGTGATAGACTGGCCAGATCAGGTGGGGCTGGATAAATGCGCGACAGAACAAATTTTGATTATCCAGAAAGGAGCTTCTTATTCATTTCAAGGCAGCGAACGCGTTTATAGATGATGCAAGGATCAGCGCTAGGGAGAGCGTTCTTGTTCACTGGTCACAATCTTTCAAAATCATTTAATATTTCACTTACTTATCGATAATAGTCACCAAGGAGTGTCAAGAAGTGCCACTATTGTCGCTGCATACTGTCTGTTCCATCCCTCGCTGCCAATTTTCAAACTCATTTTATTTTCCTCCAGTAATGGCAACTCATCCACCAGTTCATGGCGCCGCCTCGGCAATTAAATTTCTCAAGAACCTGCGACCGATTGTACAGCCCAACTCTGGTTTCCTGGATCAGCTGGAATTATATGGGCGGCGCGGATGCAACTTGGATGACACCTCGGGGAGGCTTGCGATAGAGGCGTGGCGTGCGGAACAGGAGCGAAAGTGGGAGGGGAGGGTGGATAGAATGAATCGGGAGAGGTTAGAGAGGGAAAGGTCTAACCGGTGGGGGAGCCTACGGTTATGGGCTGGGGCGGTCTTCTCGTAGACTTTCGCTTTTTTCCGTTTGGTGAGTCGTGCGGCGTGCATCGGGTTGAATATGTGAGCTAACCAGCCACGAAATCAGAATGAACATGTATACAGCAAAATTTATAAACACACCAAGGGTATAGGTCCTCAGTGGGAAGGCATATTTACGTGGTCGAATTGCAGTTCAATTCCCTAGAGCGGGTCTGAAAGGCGCATGAATCCCTGAGCGCTGCCAGGCAACGCTCGCCCCTTCTATCCCATGCATGAAGCGCACAGTCCGCAGACTTGGGTAGGTGTTTAGCAGCGCAACACGAACCTTGTTGAAGCACGAGGAGGCGTCGGCGGCCATCTCGTCGGGAGGAACCCACAAGTTGAATCGATCACGGCCCTGAATTCGGATGGTGATGTGCTCAAGGGTGCGGTGAGCCGGAACGGCGGCAAGGAGGTCGTTGATCTCAGACGAGGACATGGCGGGTTCCGAGATGGTGAGTGAGGTGAGAGTGCGGAATTTCAGGTGAATAGTGTTCAGCAAAGCAGGCGGAATACGCGTGCTGTCGAGAAGGAAGAAGAGCGATTTGAGGTTGCGCTCCAACTTGACGAGCGACTCCTGAAGCCTATGTGGTTTCGAGGGGACAGATATCTCCACGCTCTGAGACGCGCGACGGTTCAGGATCGCAGCGGCGAACTGGTGTGGGCCTCTATATGAGTTGAGCAAGGGAAGTACACCGTCAGGAAGCGACTCGAAGGGCGTATGAGGGATGGTGTCTGTGGTGGTCAACGACAGGTGTTCGAGAGCGGGGCACTTGGAAAGTGCCGATATGAACATGTCCGATCGAACACACTCGACGGGGATGTCCAAGGTACGAAGTTTGACAAAAGGCTGCTGCGACCTCGCGATCGTCGATAATACCAAAGTTGTGGTGACATTAAGCTGCTCCACATGGCTCGGCGAAAGGAATAGCAAGCACGGGCTTGCTTTATCCCGCCGTAAAGACGCATCAGGATACTTGAATGTGACGGTCTGCAGCGGCACGGAAGGTACGCCGGCGAAGTCGGAAATTTCGCCGAAGCACAATTCCAAGCTGATGGCGGTCAATTTCAAGCGCTGAAGGACCTCGAGCCGCTTGGGCGTGAGGCGAATATAGCGACATTCGAGGATGCGAAGGTTGGGAAGGAGAGGAAGGGTGGCGAAGATGGAATCGATGAGGTCCTCTGACGGGAGGCCATACTCCTCCGAAGGAGGTGCGATCTTGCATTTCCGGACAGTGGGGCGGATCTGGGGGGAGAAGAGAAACTCCATGCGGTCAGCAACCACCTTGCGATATTTCGCAATCTGCGCCGGCCGTATGGTGAAAGTCGCCAGTGCCTCGGGGTGAGTCGAGATCGTAAAAAACATGAGGGGTTGGGCCAACGAGGAAAATAAACGGCAAGTAAGGGTCATTGAGGGAAGGAGATGGAGTGGTATGAAGGCGAAAATTTTGAGCCAAAGCTCGGGCGGAATACGGTCGGGCCCGATACCGGCATTCGACGCGCTGCGCGAGATACCCCTGCCAATACTGTCGAGAGTAAGGGAGCGGGCATGCCGGTAGATCCCTGCAAAAGAGACTGGGCTCTTTTGACTCTTCATTATGCCAAGGTGCGGGGAAAGGGCCCGTGATAATCCCTGTTTCGCCGAGATATAAATACCAGTCCGACCTATGCATATCAACCAAAAGAGATACTCTGTGCTTCTCGAGTACTAATTATACTTGACGTTTGCGGACCTGTGTCTCGCTGGGCTGGACAGAATTCCGATCTATCCTTCTGATTACGTCCACAGCAACGACCAGCAAGATTGAAGCTTGAGCTAGTCAGTAGAAGCTATTCCAATGATGCCACCCCAATTGAACGTGGCATTGTCACCGTATTGATTTAGATTTGATCCGCCATCTCATTGCAGTCTACCGACCGTTGACCCACGGCGGAAACCAGAATACAAAAGAGGTAGAAGAGGCAGAGGAGGCGGAGGAGGAGCCCCATTTCCCTTGGTTTTTTTCCTCGGCGCTGTGGAGCCAGGATGAACATACCACACCTTCAACCTCGATATGTCATCAGTTAAATTGTCAACTTCATCCTGGCAGCAATGCGCTCACAGGTTGACGATTGTACTAATGCGGAACGACACTGAGTATACTATTAGACTAGCCCATGATGGGCCGAATTGGGTTCCATGTTTGATTGTATTTTCGCTCATCATCAGTAGCTCGACGTGAGTACACTCTGATGTCAGCTGTTAATCTTTGGATGGTTGCAATGGAAAATCCTTGCATCCGAAAATTTGAGATGGATGGCGAAGAGTAAGGAGCGAGTTCTGGAATAACTATCGAATCATCCAGGAGATGGCCGCCTTGAGCCCGGCACGGACCGATGGCTCCCTGTGCGAAATGAGTGTTAATCAATCGCAAGTTAAGGTTGTGTAGCCACCAACATTTCTGGACAGCATTCACTGCTCAGTATCTGTAGCGACGAACATGTGGACGTCAAGTGACTGTGCGTCAATCATCCTTGTGGATATTAGGATTCACCGTGTAGTGGTTGGCCAACATACCGTTCGAGTCCCCAAGACTCAATATACGTGGAACGGTGAAATATCGACGACACAAACACTACGTAGAGCACTATGAAATAATTAAGATTCCACTGTCGTTCAGGGCGCGGATGACGCTTCTGGCATGCAAACATCCGAGGTCAGCGGTTAGCTCGAACCACCGGCGGGCGGCAAAGAAGACAGACAATTCGGATAGAACAGAGAGCGCCGTCGCAACCGAGAGACAGCACAGACAGCAGAACTGACAGACCTTCCGTCGGTTCAGCGCGCAGAAATCTGATGTCCGATAACCCGGGATGACTTTATACGATTTATTGACGATACTAGGTGGAAGAGACACATAGCGAGTGCGAGTGGACCAGATAGTGAAGTTAGTGAAGTGGAGGCCAGAAAGTGGTGACGGCGAAAGAATGTTGGACTTGTTCCGTAAGCGCTAGCGTGGTCCGAGAACTACGAAAAAATACGCCCGAATCAATCATTAGCTGAATGCGGATCCCATTCGAGTGACTTGATTCCTGGCCAGATAAAGAATATAAATGTAAGTGATGACAGCCATTTGGACTGAGGCACTGCAGCGACTGATCGCGTCCAAGGCAAAGTCTAAGGTCCGAGCCCCCAAAAAAGAATGAGGCGAAGCATCGGAGGAGCCCACGAAGATCGCCGCCCCAGTTGCCAGCATAGATACGACAAGAAATAAAGTCTGAAGAAACTTTAGAGCAAACTTAAAGTGGAGGGAAAAACCGGAAAGATAAAGATGGGTAATCAAGGGGGCCCAAAAACGCGAAAAAAAACATATGACCTACATTTTTTTTCAGGGGGTCCCAGAGACCCCCTCGCAGAGCCATCATGTGCTATCAAATTTGCTTTAAGGACGAATAAATCCACCACAATTCATTAACAAGAACCTGAGGCTGTCTGCAAGATGAAAGTAATGTTCCAATAACTACTACTCTTTTCTAGTGCTGCATCACAACAGTTTTGTCCAAATTAGAGCCTCCTGTTATTACCTTGCTTGACAAGTTGCCTTGCTTGACATTGCCTTGCTTGACAAGGTCTCTGCCAAGTCATAATTGCACCACTTTTCGTAGCACCCGGCTTGATCCGCTCAATATGTTCCGTATCTTTCCGAAAGTGATGTCATCTGTTGGAGACTGCCGAACAAGTTCACGCAATGCTCTGTTTCTGCCGGAACTTTCAACCACTACCCAAGATACATCCCTTTAAGCACCTTATCAGGCAGTTCAACGCACTATCAACGACATGCTTAGCGCATCAATGGTCATTTTGCAACTGAATGCACCGCAGTCCGACTCCAGCCTGTCCGGTCTGGCTAGTGGCCAGCAGGATCTGGGGTGACTGGAAGAGGGAAGTGGCAAAGGATACAAATATGCACAGACAAGGAAGAGAAAGGCATTATGTTTGGAGAGATATATGTGGATGAGAAATATGATCCAATGTAATAGTAAATCATTAAACAAAGCATTGCAACAAAACAGCACTCTAATGCGGAGCTCTCAGCAAAGTATCAAATATGGTTTCAAGCAAGGTCCTTGCCGACGAAGTCGACGCTTCCTCGTGGTAAATTCAGCTTTAATTGTTTTACGCCTCGCCCGCCACAAATCGTTATAATCTGGGTGCTGCCGAAGTGACATAATTGATGTATGTCTGATCCAATCCACGCCAAACAACCCCTATATGGGTGAATATGCTTGTAGTATCCACTGCGCCTTGTCCCAGGCCGGGTCCTGCAGGAATACACAGAACACCTATGTGTGTTGATTATCTTCACACTCGTCATACAAAAGGGTTTACGAGACTACAGAACACCTTGCTTCCCGTCTGTCACTCCGCGGGAAACGAAGCCAAGCAGGATAACACAGCAGGCAAGGGCCATAGCCGTGGCTTCATGACATTTGATCAGTGTGGGACTGACACTTGCCATGGCGTTGGCTAGGCATTGCACGGACTCTTTGTTTCGTTTGGCAGCGTGGGACTTGAAGTCAAATTCGGCGACAACCAAATTTTTCACCCGTTCCTCCACATACCATACCTTGTATTTGAATAGAACCACACAAGGATGAAGTAGACAATAAAAATGTATGCTTCTGTCTTGGTCTCAGTCTTCTCCAGCCCCCATGGTGTGGTCAACTTCAAGTTGTTCTTTGTGCGGCTTAAACCCTGGGCTAGGCAATATTTTCCCCTGTCTCAACGAAGCTGAGGTAGAAAAGACAACATAGAAGGGCCTTTCTGAAATAATGTTTTGGTGCATAAGATTTATTTTCTCAGTGCAATTAGGCCAGAGAAACCCACAGTTGCTGGGAGTGACGAGGTTGAATTTGATTGCTGACATCCAGCCGCGACGGCATGTTGAGTTCACACGCTGACAAAGGAACAAAGAAATGGTGCAACGCCTGGGCAAGTGTCGGTCCCATGCCAATCAAATGTCATGAAGCTGCGGCCATGGCTCTTGCCCGCTGTGTAATTTTGACCACGTTCATCAAATCTTGAAGCTTGATGGTTGCTTAATGGTTGCACTTCATGGCGGTGCCCACATGTAATTTGTGCGAACGGAGGTGCACATGTCCGTATATCATTCGTAAATACCTACATTTACTGAAGTTCCTTTTGAATGGCGTCCATCAGAGAACAAAGCCGGCACCGCCGCAGCCCCACGTTGTCCGATGCGAGTGTGAGAATCTCGCGACGACCATTTGCCTCCTACGTCGATGCAGACCGAAGACGTGCTCTCGGCCTACATCGATGATCAAGGCCAAGATCCCGGGTTTCGTTTGGATGATATGCTGGGCAAGATCACTGGCACTGCCGCCGAACAAATAAAAGTCAGAAACCAGGCTCTGCTCCCCCGTTTGCCCGCTGACTAGCCAAGGTGGAAGAACTGGATCCGGCTGAAATGTCGGACGCAAATGTAGAAGATGCCGATATGGAGGAAGATAAAGATACCGAGTCCACGGTGAGCAGAGGTTTCCAGCTTGAAATTAACCCATACCAAAGATTTTTTAGGACAAATCTGTCGACCCAACAAGCAAACTTCCCCAGGAAACTTTGCTCTTCATTTTTCGCCACGCACTTCCGCCGTCGTGGGTAATGGGCTATATATCATCTTTGGCGCCGTTTCCACAAAAGATCTGGTCTGCCGACAATGAGACCAAACTCTGCATCATGGGAGTTTGCAAGACCTGGCACCGCTTCGGCCTCGAGTTCCTGTACGAAAATGTGATGCTACGGAGCCTCGGTCAGCTGGCGGCCTTCGTGCACACTCTGGAAACGCGTCCGGGGCTCGCTGCGTTCGTGCGCCGTCTGGAAATTTGCTACCCTGTTGTGCGCGGATACACTGCCCTACACTCCACCGAGGCTGACAAGATCTTCGAGTTGTGTCCTCGCCTGACGCACTTTGTTTTCAACCCACCTCTCATCGCCGTGGGTCATCGTGCGCCAGCACATCCCCCAGCGTTCCCAGTTATCGCCGGGGTTAGCCTAGCGCTCACCAATCTTGACATCGGTGATAATGTAGAATACGCCATTGTCCTCCCAGCGCTGGTCCAACTTTGCCAGACCCTGCAGTCGCTTTCGCTGCCCCTCCCTGACCACTACGGCGATGCCCATCCGACCCTCACCTTCGCGCGTTTGGAAAATCTCCGCATAGCGGTCGTGCCCGGCTCCCGCGTCTCTGCAGCGTGCTGGGTGTGTCCAGGCCTGCAACAACTCGTTATCCGTCCCCACGAAACCATGCGAACAGAATTCTACCACGCTCTCGCCCGCGCATTTCTCGCTGCATAGGCCCTCTGCACAGGAGCTGGCACGTGCCAATCCCCCTCCCGTTCCAGGACTTGCCCATCCTGTGTCCCACGCTGCGGTACCTAGGCATCAGCGAGTATGCGGTAAATGCGGAGCTGCCTCTGTGCCATTCAACGATCGCCTCACTGGACATCTTTCGGGATGGGAGCCGTCCCGGTGTGCCCCCCGACGGAGAATTCGAGCGCCTCCGGGGCCGGTTCCCGGCGCTGCGGGCGTGCCGATATGTACAAATACTCGGGTTTCCCCCGATCGCTCGCGGTGGGCCAGACGGTGTATCGAGCATTGGCCAGGACACGCCCGATGATTACGACCTCCCGCTGGGGCCTTGGCTCACGGTGGTGTGGTCTGAAGATTTTCCCGAGGACGATTGCAGCGACGACTCAGATTATGTGTCTGCCTCAGAAGAGGAATGGTACTCGGAGGACGGCTCGATGCACCCGGACCAGAACTGGGAGTATTACTCTGACGGCGAGAGAAAGCACTCTCCTGCGAGCGGAGCCACTTCTGAGGACGAGGAATTTGAGTCTGAGGTCAACAGAGATGAGGCACTAGTAATTTTTGAACATATCTTGCACGGGGCCAATCCTGACTCGGAGGAAGAAGATTTCGACAACGAGGTGGAAGGGGAGGGCTTTGACAATTCTTCAGCATACTTTGAGTGACTAAATTTTGTATAATTTACTCGAGTAACACCCTCTTATTGGAGAGACCGAGTCATATTTATATTATTTATATTATTTATGGGGCGGGCACTGAGTCTAAGTGATGTGGTTCAGGTTTTGCTGGCTGGAAGAAACAAAGGAGAACTATCCTACATGAGTAGCTTCAGGACGACAAGTCAGAAGACTATTCCCTGCTTCTAAGGACTGTTTCCGGGGATAGATGTATATTATGGATAAGACGCTGCTCCAATAGGGAGTGATCGCCAATTGATTAAACTCAGCACATCCCACGCGGAAACCTCCGATAATGCTGGAATCACAAACTCGGATTATTTTGCGCCAAAATCCTCTCCTCCTCGCGGATTGCCAGCAATTCCGGAAGTAGTGATTCCACTTCTTTCCAAAGGTTATGGCGAATGGCTTCGCTCTGCTCCGTGAGTTCATCTTCAAAGTCGCTATCGTTGTCATCTGTACTCGACCTAATCTCTTTCAGGACCGTGAAAATCCCGGAGAGGAAGCGGGCGACGGAGAGCGGTGTTGAAATTGGAGAATGCTCGACATGCAAATACACCAAGGCCGAGTGGACGACTCGGCTGGAACCAGACTCCAGGGATGGTATCGCCGTGCCATCGAGGGTCATGGAGAGCTTTGTGAGGCAGGGACACCATGAGGCAAAAGAACGGAGACACTCGAGCGTAGCACGAGGTCGCGCGGCGGGAGAATATTGGTAGAAAGAGGATATTTCCAGATGTTCGAGTCGCGGCCATGCACGTGCCAAAGTGGATACAGTGGCGTTGTCGAGGTCGATACCGACGGCGGTTACGATGAGTACCGACGTGAGGTTGGTGAAACTGAACAAGGGTCGGATTGAATGGCTATGCACAAGATGATGTGGGAAATGCGCAGGGTTCCTATCCTCGTACCCGTTGACCACGTTGATCTCCGTTAGAGATGAATGCAAAACACTGGCGGAAACAGCATCGAAGAGGTTCTGCGTTTCTTGCCCCGTCAAAAAGGTTATGAATTCGAGGACGAGGGATTTCAGCGGCATCTCTTTGCACCACGCGAGAAATCGAGTGGTGACGCCTATCTCCGCACGGGCAAGATACAATCTCCGCAGAACGGCTAGAGCTCGGATGTCAGGGCCAGCATTAAATGCCGAAAGAGTCGGAAGTATGCCCAAACGCAAGACTGTGACGGTTGGCAACCGGCAGATATGCTGCAGTCCTGCTTCGTCTATACTATCGACGGATAGAGTCTCGACACACGTTAAGCTGCGCAGGAATACGGAGACAGCTTTTGTTTCGGCGACCGATACCGCACTGAGGTTGGATCGGATCGCAACGGTCTTCAATGCGGAATATCTCAGAGCTGCGGTGGTGAGGAAGGAAATTGCGGGGGTGCAGGATACGGTGAAGGATAGTTCTGTGATTCCGGGACCAAGGAAAAGATGGATGTAGCGGAAGTCGTTGTCGGAATGTCCCCAATGAAGACGCTGTAGATGGGGGAAAAGCCGAGGGTGGAGACAGGCGCTGACGGCCGGCAAAACCTTAGACAAGTCGCAGTCGTAAGAGTTGGAGAAGAGATGATGGACGCGGGGTGCGTATATGAGAACTCTGTCCCAGTCCTTGACTTCAATGGGTCGAAGAAGCTTCTACTTTTCCATGAACCACCCATAGACGATCCTGAACCGGAGGACTTACCATGTCGCATGTTACGTTCCACTCCGGGCCTGATTCATCGCAACGGCATAAATCGGAGGGCATGCAGCGGAGAAGGTTCACGAGCGCCGTGGATCTCCACAGAGCATCGAGAGCAGGGCCGTGAAAAGCCCTGCATGTCCTTGCCACGACAGCTAGGTCCTTCAGGGCGGGTCGTTTCCACGATTCTCCTGCAATCGTCGAGTACGCTTCTAGGGAAATCGTCGAAGATTCCTCGAGATGAGAGCACCAGAGGCCCACAATTTCCTGGATCCGTAGGCAATGGTGCATCCTGATGACGTCGAAAAGAACTTGGCATGTCTTGATGATCCGCATCGGCATATTGACATCTTGCTTTGTCCGTGATTTCAGATTCACGGCCCCTTTCCCATCATTCTGTGTCCGCGACGCTCACAGCGGCAACACAATAACCCCTGACTTTGTTGCCTTTGGCCAAGTGGATTCCGATGGCACCACGAAATACTCGATCATCGTTGAGAGTGTACCAATGAGTAATTGTGAGCTGCCAGTATGTGTGGCGTGGCTTGGCTGCAGCCTTGAGTCGACACACTCGCAGGCAATTCGGTTAATGAGCGGCCCGAGGGTGGTCCGTTTCTTCTGCAGAGACTTTCCACAATCGTTATCTTGACGTAGATTGTGATATTCTGTCGACAATGCCGCCATAGGGCCACCAATACTGCGGCGGCTTCCGAGTCTTGTCTCTTTCCCGCCCCCGAACGGCCATGTCCTCCATATCGTCGACCTTGGACAACGAGAAGCAGGGGCACGACGCGAACGAGAAAGTGGTCACTCTCACGACACTGGAGCCGGTCCTGGAGGAGGACGAAGTTGGCTACAATCTCTACAAGGAAGCCCGGGACGAAAACATAACCTGGGATGCTAATGAAGAAGGCGCGGTCCGCCGCAAGGTCCGCCCTTTCGTCGCTCGCTGTGCTTAATTTGAGCATAATAAACTAGCTGGATCTGTATATTCTCCCTTGCTTCTGCCTCACGCAAGGTCTCGCTTACCTGGACAAAACGGCCCTCAATTATGCGAATCTGTTCGGCATGAAAGCGTACGCTGCTGAATTTCCGTGAAAGTGAAGCATTTGTATATACCACATCGCAGGGATATGCACATTACGACCGCACAATTTGTGAGTTTTGCGCTTTTTTCCCCCTTGGCCAGGTTTCAAAACGGTATTTTCCGCAGAGCTGGTTTGCGAGCATCTTTTATATCGGTAAGTTGGTATTCATTTATCTACAGCCTTGGGACAATTTGTTTTTTCGTCCAGGGTACCTCGTTTCTGCGGAGCCCATGACGTGGATGCTTCAGCGTTACCCCACCGGCCGTGTTCTGGGAGTAATTTGCTTCCTGTGGGGAATCGTCGTGATGTACGTGCCATTTCCCAGCTCTCTTGTTCTTCATTCAATGCTTTGATCGTTAGGACGACCGCCGCAAGCCGCAGCTTCACGGGCACGCTGGTCAATCGATTTATCCTTGGTGTTTTGGAGGCCTGTGTAACGTACGCTTCTCCCGACTCGAAACAAGCCGCGGATATTTACTGTGATACAGTCCAGGTCTAGGTCTCATGACGCGTAAGCACACCACATTTCCATGTTCTTTTCCATCAATGACCGAGTCCCAGCGTTCTGGTGGACACTAAACGAACAGCCGGTTAGACATCTAACTTGGGTCTGTATTTTCCATCTCTCGTTCTACTTATACCAGCTCACCCGCATTCAGTATTGCTTTAATGGCTTCGCCGGCATATTCGGAAACTTTTTATCGTATGGCCTCGGCCATGCGACACACAGTAAACTTCCGACGTGGGCACTCATCTTCCTGGTTCGTCTCTCCAACTTCACACCGTTTTCTCGCTGACATTTGTACACGCCTGTAGAGCCTGGGCGCCATTACCACCGCTTGGGGCATCTTTTTGTTCCTCACACTTCCGGACTCCCCTGCCTTCGCGCCTTTCCTCTCCCTACGACAGAAGACAATAGCCGTCAAGCGCGTAGCCTCGAATCGGGTGTGCTTTGGGCTCTCCTACCTCTGGAATTTATTTAACCGACTTTAACTATTATCAGATCGGAACCAAGAACAAGGTCTTCAAGTACTACCAGATGATGCAGGCTTTCGAGGACCCGAAGACCTATCTCCTCTTCGTCGCGAGCATCTCAGCCCAAATCCCGAACGGCGTCGTGTCGAACTTCTCCAGGTTCGTTGTGGCCAATGTCATCATCCCACATTGTAGCTGAGGAGCTAACAATCAACCCCTCAGCATCATTATCAGCGGCATGGGGTTCACGAAGTTCGAGACGACTCTGCTCGACATCCCGAGCAACGTCATCCAGATCGTTTCCCTCATCCTCAGCGGATATTTAGCGGGCAGGTTCAAGAATAGCCGGGCGCTGATGATGGTAGGCATGCTTCATCCATGTTATCGTTGTCGTCCCCCGCTTCATCCGTGTCGTTTAGTTTATTGGGAACGTGACATGCATTATTGCAGCAGCGGCGTTGACGTATGCCCCGCACGACCAAAAATGGGGGTACGTGCCAGTTTCCAACTTCGCTCTTATGTAGAATTCGTTCTTGTCTCTGACTTCATTAAGCCGCTTGGTGGCATTTTGGTTCACCTCATGCCAATCCGTCGGCTTTTCTCTGTCGTTGGTTATGGTCTCGGCAGTAGGTTCTACCTCTCTACTCCATCTTTCGTGTAAATTCATGAATCAGAACGTCGGTGGATTCACCAAGCGGCAAGTCACGACGGTGATCACATTTATCGTGAGTCAGCTCATCCGCTCAGTAGTCCCTTCTTGCACTAACGTTCTTTAATTTTACATAGGGATATTGCGTGAGTCTCTTTACCTGCGGGTCTCGCCAAACAATCCTGATGTAATTTCTTGACAGGTCGGCGTACGTTGGGAGACATGTCGCTCTTGCAATCCCTAATTCGTTGCACTTCACAGAACATCGCTGGCCCACACGTTCTGCTCCAATCCGAAGCAGCTATCGGTTATCCCACGGCCACTAAATCCATGATGGCTGGGTATGAATAACTTTCGCTTTTATATCTTCTGTGGGACTCCTCACATACTCATTCATTTACCCGATACCCAGATACGTCGTCAAGACCGTGTGTCACCTGGCTCTGGGTATATACATGTGGAACTCGAACCGTCTGCGCGACAGAAACGCAGTTGCCGCTGGCGAGAATATTTCCAAGGCAGAACGCGCGCGCCTTGCGGAGGAGGAGGGCATGGTATGTACTTTATTTTATGCTGTGCGACATCTTGACAAAATAATTTCTGCAGAAAGACATTACGGAGTTCGATAACAAGTGGTTCCGATACGTTTTGTAGCGTCCGGTGGCGTGTCATATGCGATCCATTTTTGTTCAACTCGCGTCATTGCTTTGGAAAATTGTGGATCTCGGGTAGTAGAGCAGGGTCTTTCGATACGTGGAGATTCGCCACGGCACGTTCCTTCGGGGCCGTAATAGGCTGCGGCACCGTGCTGTACTTGTGCTGTATGCAGCTATATGCAACGTGTAAGTGGATACCGGCTATTTTCGACACGAGTGGCGTTATTCGTGTTTCGCTGCGGGCTCGTTGAAGTAACCCTTCACGAAGTCCGCCTCGCCCGATCCCGATCATCCCGGACCGATAACAGTGATCCGCCTCGTTTTCGCCTCGTTTCATGTACAACTTTCAACCTTCGCACTCTGACGGCTGAGAAAGGCTACCTCACCATGTCGCGCCTCTTATCCCTGAAGACTTGTTTCGCAATCTGCTTCGGGAGCCCCCTTTCTCCGTCGGACCCCGGTATTTGGAGTCACAAAGCTGTGACTCGATCGGCGCTTAACAACACAGCTTGAGCGCTCAGGCTGATTCTCCGTGACTCGTGTAAGGCACGATATAAAGCTGTTGTGGCGTCTCCTTTGCAGCACACATCCTCCCTTCATTCCTCGTCACCTCCCAGATCCTCTCTCGCCATGCCAGTCGCCGCCCCTCCTTTAACTAATGGCTCTACCAAACTCAACGGTGTCTCTTCTACTCCTGACTCTGTGCCCACTCCAGCTGGGGAGCCCGCAGTGGAGGTGGCCACCAACGGCGTCTCTGAGGAGGCCGAGGTAGAATCCACCGAAGGATCTTCAAAGGAAGAAGAGGAGCCCGAGGAGGAAGTGAAATCGACCGAGGACAAGGAGAAAGAGAAGGAGGAGCGGGAGGCCAAAGCGCGCAAGAAGGAGCTCGATGCCCTTAATGAGCAGTACAAGGACATCCCACTCGGCTCGAAAGCGGAGCTCGTTCACTTGGATAAAGTTCGTGGCCACATCCATCTTCGTTCGTTCGCACTAATCGAATGGTACTTTAATCTCAGCGGTGGGATAAAAACGGCGACGAGTACTATGTCAAACAGAACAAGGTTGCCGCCCGGATCCGAGGGGGCGATTGGTGGGAGAAGCATATCCTCGCGGTGATCCGCCATTTCGAGGAGGACGAACCGGACAAGGTGGAGAAAACATCGGTGGAGATTTACTCGGACCACTTGAGGAAGACGCTGGCGAGGGTCATCGGATCGTATCCAGGAATCTCGTTCCGCACCGAGGTGAGTTAGACGCGTCACTAACGAGGGTCTACGTCTCACCTTTCTTCCCTTTCGTGTAGCACATCAGTTTGGATCTCCCCGTCGAGTCGCTATACCACTACCTTGCGGAACTGCGTGTCGAAGCTGAAACGCTTGCAGAGGGATCTGTCGAGCTCGAGCATCTCAACATCTTAATCAAATTTATTGAGACACAGTTCGCTGATACCATCGAGGAGGTACAGAACCTCCGCCCTCAAAATCTAGTATCCTACAACACGTGAGACTCATATTTCTCATTGGTCGATGAATAACCCTTAACGTCTTGTCCCTTATTGCAGATTATGGACACTATTCCGTCCTGGCACAATCATTCACTCTAAAATACGAGGATACGATCGCGCTTTCAAGCTCACCAACTACTGGACCGTCCCTTGCGGAAAGGATGCTGGCTTCTACGTTATGGGCTATTTTACCAACTACGATGGAGTGAACTTTGGTACCGACCGCGAGCGGCTGAAAATCCCGCCCTTCTCCGGTAGCACGGCTATTCCGACGTTGCCCACTGCGCCACTCGATATGCGCACGCGCGCGGAAGAACTCAAGGTCGCACTAATCAAGCGGGGGAAGCGATTCGAGTCTTTGAAAGGGCAGAATCACGGGGAATACGTTGGCTTGGCCATCGAACAGGGTGAGGAGGACAAGAAGTTCAGCGTATGCTCTATAGTTTATCTTTCACATCTTGGTCCTCACATGGTTCCTACAGATTAAAAGCCGAGTCATGGTCGACGCCGTCTCGTATAACCGTATGTGTGCCGAGTACTCGTGGGAGGCGCCGGAGGACGAGGAGGAGACGGAGGCTGCGTTTTGGGCCGAAGACAGTCTTTCGGCCGAGGAATTCACCGCGTGGAAGGCTGCGCGGGCTGCCGAAAAGGCCGCACGCGCGCTTGATGACGAGCAGCTGCTGCTTGCCACCAATGTCGTGCGTGGCTTCAGCTTCGCGGAGAAGAAGTGGTTCCTGCTCTTCCTCGACAACTTCTCTGATATCGCATGGAATGAGGTGATTCTCTTTGTTGGTCGCGTGTCTTGGCGCTAAATTGCTGTTCATGTCGCAGGCGTCGTTCGACCGGCTTGTGCTTGAGGAGTCATCGAAGAACCTTGTCCGCGCCCTCGTTACCGCCCCATCTGCGCGACGCCGACAGCAAATTCGACGACATCATCAAAGGCAAGGGGCGCGGCCTCATCTTTGTTCTTCATGGTCCTCCAGGTGTCGGGAAGACGCTTACTGCGGAGTGTATTGCGGAGCACTCGCATCGCCCACTCTATGTGATTTCCTCGGGAGACCTTGGTGCGTTTCTTTCGTACGCTCAGACGCAGTCGAACTAAATTTTGCGATGAATAGGCACCGAGGCAGGGTATCTCGAAGACCAGCTCACGCAGATTCTGGACCTGGCGCATACATGGAACGCCATCTTGCTCATCGACGAGGCAGACGTGTTCCTCGAGAAGCGTACGCTCACCGACGTCCAGCGAAACGCACTTGTATCGGTATTCCTGCGCCTCCTGGAGTACTACGAGGGCATCCTCTTCCTCACCACCAACCGCGTCAACACTGTAAGTACTTCTCCTGCCTATCTACATCCGTTTTGACGAAGTCCACTGTATAGTTCGACCCCGCGTTCCAGTCCCGTATCCACATGGCACTGCGGTACGACAACCTCGAAATCGGCTCGCGTAAACTGCTCTGGAAGGACTTCCTCAGCAAGCTCAAGGGCGCGGTCGACGTCGATGACGCGGGATACGATGCGCTAGCGACGTACAACATGAACGGGCGGCAGATCAAGAACGCTGTCAAGACGTCGGAGAGTTTGGCGTCGTTCTCGGGGACGCCACTGTCGCTGGTGCATCTTGAGGCGGTGCTGAAGAGCCAGGGAGAGTTCGCGAATAGCTTTGCGGACGGGTTTTGAACCAGAATTTCTGACATAGATAGATACCTTACTTGCATCTTGTATTTGTATTGACAATTGCATTCTAGTCCACGAATCCTCCGCACTGTTTAAGTCATTACACCTCGAATAACCGATCCGGACATGCGGAAGTAAATTACACAGTATTTCGTGCCCAGCCCTCATCTCCTACCCAGCTGCACTGACAGCCCGTGAATCGAACGCATAGGGTAAAGAGGCTGCCGCTTGGACTTTATGCAGCTTCCAGCATTGCCACGCGCGGAACCCTGCGGTGATTGCACCAAATACGCCGACCACAACTAGGACAATATTCCACCACCTCGTGATCCCACTAAAGCCCAATATCATGTCAGGTCATTTGCATACAGGAAGTGTGAGCGGACGTCTGAACCGGAGAACTCACTTGGGCCGGGAAAGTACCCAGATGAATACTGCGACCGCGCTGTGGAACAATCTTAGTCATATTTAAGATTGGGCAATGAAAGCCACGTACAAGAGATTCAGTGCGAGGATGAGGACTATGAAAAATCGTAGTAAGTGGAAGATGAAAGCGTGGGCGAACGCGAATAGTCATACCCCAGCTAGAGAGAGATTTATATTTTCAGCACACAAAGACGTCGGAGACAAGGGAGTGATGCGTACAAAATGGCCATTGTGAGTGGTTTAGGCGCCATCGCAGTAAATATTCTGTCGGTAGGATTACACAAACCTGGATTTGGCTCCAAGGTCGTGTAAAAGTGTGAAGGCGAGATTCTTTATTGCCAGCACGTACTATGTATTACACAGCCTTAACATAGCCCTAAGTTTATATGTACAGCTTCATGGGTCCACATTACAGCCTTTTTGATTTGATCTGAGCTATCAAAGAAGTCTTAGATTCGGAACGATTAATCCGACTTTGCTTCGACCACTACCACTACCACCATGCGATTTCTGAAATGCCCTTGGGCTTCAGGAAGTGGATCCCATAGGTTCGTTCGGTGGGTGGAGGCAGCGAGGATCTGTTCCCTGATCTGTTCCGAGCTCGTGAAGATGCTATCGATATCTTTGCCAGGATACCAACAATCCTATCCACTTCAGGGCGCAATGATCCTTTGGATAGCCGTGGATCCTACGTGCCTTTGGCTGGCAATCATGATTGTGATCATTCCGCATGCAGCTCTTGTTGGCGTCTTGGTGTGGTTCATAAGATCTCCACTGCGGCGCGGCGATTCGGGGACAAGTCGGCGGTGTCTCAATGCATAAACCAACTGAAAACTAAGACGCAATCCATCTATGACGGCAGTAACGCGGCGTGGCGGCTTATTAATCAGGGACTTTTGACGGAGAGCAGTATCTCCGTGTGGCTGGGGAGGACAATCATCAGCAGGGCACGGAATGATCGAGCGCGGCGGCGTTGTGAATTCGACCTGACTGTCTTTAACCCACCATCTCTCCGCCAACTACGACAATGCACAACCTGGATAGACCCCCGCTGAATTTCGTGCGTGCTTGGAGAAGAGTAGATTTCTGTTCAGTGGAAGCCACTTACCGTTCTTGCAGATAGTCGTGGGAGCATCCGTAGCCGGTGCGTCGTAACGAGGACGAAGTACCTGAATCCACATGACGTGGGTAATAGGCTTATCTGCAACAATCGCACTGAAGCAAAGTGGCCACAATGTTCTCGTCTTGGAGAAGGAAACACAGCTCGGGGGGCCAGAAACGGTGAGCCTACTATTTAGTTGCTTTGGCTGACCTAATCTTTCCCTACGTTCCAGGTACCCAGTGGATGCACTCGGTACGCTGATCATCACGCATATGACATTTTCCCACCCACTGGTTCAGGGTTCCTCCCAACGGCTGCAAAATTCTGTGCGACTGGGGGCTAGAAGCGGAGCTTAGGGAGCATGCTGTGGTGGGAAGAGGTTTCACCGTTTACAAATGTCCGGCGCCTGTTCCTTCCACCCGCGACATATTTGCTGATCTTGTCCCAACGGGATGAAGATGCCGGATATGAAGACTCGAGCCGCGATTATATAGGTTCTTCTGTTAAAATCAAAACCCGGTCCAGCCAAACTCATTTTCGTTCTCAGGGAAAAATCTTTGGGATTCGGAGCTTTTGACCGAAGCACGAGGTGATTTCCTACAAATGGCGGTCAGTATCCCCGATATCCATGTCCTTGTCTCTTGATAATAAATTATCCTCTTTAGCACAGGGATCTTCTACGGATTCTTTTCAACGTCGTAGCGAAATCAAAAGAACGAAACGAAACCGACATTCCTGGGCCGCGAGTTACCATACTCTTCGGGGCGGAGGTCGTTGCTTTGGATTTCGATACTTGTTCCGCAACTTTACGCTCGGGGGAGGTACATACAGGAGACGTCATCGTTGGCGCCGACGGTGCATTTGGGTTGGTTCGCAAACGTTTGGTCAGCGAGCAGCATGCGGCAGGGGAAGATGCTCTGATAGGACTTGCCGTCTACAGGTATGTTTCAATTGACTACTCGTGTTTCGCACTTGATATACAGTTCACAAACAGTACGACTATCCCAAAATCAGTTGCGATGGCGGATGAAGTCACCTCCATGTTGTATAACGGTCCGCAGGTCCGTGTTTCCTGTATTCTCATTTTATATGCCTTCACTATGCGGTTTAGAGGACGATGGGGATGATATCGGTAGGTTCAAATCGAGGTGAGTTCGCTCCGTCTCAAAAGATCATTAACGCTTTACGAAAGCACCCTCAAGGTTCAATAATTTCTCTTGTGGTGAGCTCGGCAATTGATATTCATTCAACCATTAATTACGTCAATAGGGAAAACAAGAGGATGTCGTGTGCTGCGTATACACGCCAGACACGTCTGAGGATGGAGATTGGACGACCCCAGCGGAGCGTAAGATGGGCGATATTGCTGGGCCTTCTAATCCATTGTGAGTAGTCAACATCTGCGCTTCTCTTTGTCCCACGGATTTTTTCTTTTTTGCCAGATTAAAAAGAATATTTGAGCTTGCTGGGCCCTCCACGTGTGTTCAGATTAAGGATTACCGCCAGCTAGAATCGTGGGTTTCAGCGAGTGGTAAGGCGGTGGTTTTGGGTGACGCAGCTCACCCGTTTCCGGTGCGTAACCGATGTAGAGTTGGAGTGGAAGTATAACATATCTGCTGGATAGCCGAGCTCTCTACACACATACTCCATCGCCATCGAAGACGGCGCCTTCATCGGCAAAATCTTTTCGCATACCCGGAATCCGGACCGTATTGCAGAGTTTCTGAATGCGTTCGAAGAAAATCGGTGCGTATATCTTCCGTCACTGTACGTTTATCTAAGTCATTGACTTGCGTTCTAGAAAATCCCGGTGCTCTCAAGTACACGAGTCCGAAATGCGACACATGAAGATCATCACCCTTCCAGATGGGCCGACGCAGGAAGGACGAGACGCCTCGATGCGTGCGAACGAGGCGGCCGGCAGAAATGTGCTGGATGCCCCGGAGGCGAATATGCAGGAACTCTGGGACGATATGTGCATGGTGTAAGCTTGCAATCAATTCTGTTCTTTTTATATTGACGATTTCCCCTAGATTTGGGTACGACCCAGCGGACGATGCGGACAACTGGTGGATGTCTTGGGGGCGTCTGCGTGATGCTTCCGCTTTGTAGATCCCTATGCTTGCCAAATTGATGTTGATACAGTGTGTGCAAATCCTTCCAGGAACCTGTCGCCCACAGAAGCACGGTGCGCGCAGGTGTGCGCTACAGCGCACAAAGCGACTCCCCAATGCAGTCACCAAAGTATTCGAGAAACAGACCCGTCTGACGTGTCTTGTGCCTAAACCGGAAATCTCGTCCTCATTCGGATACTTTTCGACTGACAGGCGGAGATAGTGCGACAGGAACTCTGCGATACAAAGGGATGTCCCAAAAAGGAAGTTCGTTTGTATGTCGCTCCCAGTACCTGCTCTTAAAGGCCTGCGCTCCGGATGTCTCTCTATTGTCTTTGCCCAAAGCAGACAGCTCCTCGATCGACTATTACCACCGAACTGCTATTGTCCTTCGTCATGCAGTGCAGAATCATCGTCGCCTTTGTGCTCTCTTGCAGTATGTGACCCGTTCTCGCGGACATATGGTCGCTAACTACATCCGTGCAGTCGCTCTCTCTGTATCAGCTGCTCCTACACCTGATTTAAGCAAGGGACTGCACCTCCTCGACCGCGAACCTGTACGTCATGCCCGAACTCACATCTTGTCTTGTTTCCTTCTAACTCTCGGTCCTGTAGGAAAACGCAGAAGTTGCGCGCGCACCCGAGCCAGAGCCGGGCTGCAAGATGTATGTGTGCATCTGGTACGTCCTCTGCCATGCTCCCGGAGATCCAGCCAATTTACGCTCCTCCAGATTCTCACTTTAGTATTTTTATTCGACACCACTCTCGACGCACTAGAGCCCTTTGTTCGTGCCGTTACTGTATCCCTATTCTGTTTTCGTTGCTTCCGGCTTCACGTTGGAGCTTGCTTTGCTTTCCTGGACAATATTTGGATAGACCTGTATTTCTACCGACCGTTCTGTATGTATACCCAGAAATGCATGCAGACAAATGTTTCGACAATCTTGCTGGATAGCCATTACACTCGATGCTTCAAAAGGGGTGAAGAACAAAATAAAGAAAAAAGAGGTCGTGCCCGGTGTCGCGAGAAATCCGCAATAATTAGAATCTGAAGTGATAACCACAATGAGTGAAGAACAAAATAAAGAAAAAAGAGGTCGTGCCCGGGGTCGCCAGAAATCCGCAATAATCAGAATCTGAAGTGATAACCGCTACACTTCCACAATCAAAATAAAGAAAAAAGAGGTCGTGCCCGGAATCGAACCGGGGTCGCCAGAAATCCGTAAGAATCAGAATCTGAAGTGATAACCGCTACACTTCCACAATCACAAAATAAAGAAAAAAGAGGTCGTGCCCGGAATCGAACTGGGGTCGCCAGAAATCCGCAAGAATCAGAATCTGAAGTGACAACCGCTACACTTCCACAATCACAAAATAAAGAAAAAACAAGGTCGTGCCCGGAATCGAACCGGGGTCGCCAGAAATCCACAATAATCAGAATCTGAAGTGATAACCGCTACACTACACAACCGTCATTGGAAGAGTGAAGAAAGTAAAGGATTTCAATCATAAATGAGCGAGAACGAGCAGATTTGTTTTCGCGGAAGATGTCAAACTTTGATGCGATTTTTCTGTCAAGAAACAACCCTAGGTATGTAGGGTATTCAATTCTGCATCGGAAGAGTGAAGAAAGTGAAGGATTTCAATCATAAATGAGCGAGAACGAGCAGATTTGTTTTCGCGGAAGATGTCAAAGTTTGATGCGATTTTTGATGGCTACGTTCGAGATGAAAGTGGGCCAATAACTAGTCTAGGCAGCCCAGTAAGTAGTAACGTCAGTTTTTTTTAAGGGAGGTTTTTGAGGGAAGTAGGAGGGAGAGGAGGATGAAGAAGTGTGCTCATTTTTTTTTGGAGGGCGCTGCCCAACGCATCAGTGCGGGATCAGCGGGGCGCGTGAGGAAATGGGAGTGACTCACTGCTACGTCTCTCGCTTTTACCGCAGGGGTGGAGAGGAGTGTAGTCTTTTAGCGCTGTGTAAGAATCAAAATTGGCGGTGTGAGGAACGTGAGAATCCAACCACCCCCCCGGTTATTTAACATGGGGATGTTATTTACACGCTTTATAACATGACGGAATCTCGGTTAGCGGTTTTTTTCCGTCCGTTTCTGGTCGAAAATCGGCTTTATTTTGCCCCCCAAAAATCCAAGTTGTTGTGTGCGTGAGGTCAAGGGCCTGAACTCGATTGGAGACAAATTTCCTGGCCTTTGGTACAGGTTTACCGGTCAAAAATTATATCCAAGAGCACATGCAACATATATTTCTCACAAATAAATTACATGCATCCCCGGCTCCCTGATGTGAGAAACGTAAATAACGTGTTAATAACTGTGTGAGAAAGGTCTTGTTATTTAACACAGACTTTATTACACAGCACTATAGTCTTTTACAACCTTTTACAAACCTAGAGGTAAGAGCGTGAGAGGAATCTTGATTGAGGAAGGATCATGATGCGGTGGGGTAATATCGGGGTTGACACAATCAGACACTTCTCATTGGTGGCGTCGGAGCGGGCATTGTAGCCCGGCGTTTTCTCTCGCGTAGGTTGGAACGATCGAAATTGTCAGTTAAAGGAAATATTCCTGCAGTGCAATAATATTGGCGGAGCGAACTGAACTCTCTCATCGACATCCGAGGTAGTAATATATCTCAATACTTGCATCAGCGGCGTGATGCTGACGGGCTAATACTCTCCTTACGGTGAAGCTGAGAAGTACGCCCGTGACCTGCGCGGTAAGCATTACGCAGCGCACTACTGAGGCCCACAAGTTTCTCGGCGTAAGCGAAAGCGGTTACTTGCTGACCATATGGCTAAACTCTTCCATTTCCGTGTGTACTCGGGACACGAAAGTCGCGAATGATCGGAGTAGCATCGCCACCACCATGATCGAGCCACTGCATCCTCGGGCTCTCAGCGGCCTACATACGACCCCGTCCGTCAAATGTTCGCTTCCTCAGCCTCCTAAATCTGCATCTCCTAGAATAATTCAAGCAATTATCGAGTACCAATCTTTGCAGATCCTTGCAGATCGATATCTCTGCAACGGGCTGCCAAGCTTCTTCATCCCCACACCGTCAATTAAGACTCTCTCACGGAAACGGAGGGCAACGAGGCTAAGGAATGAGTGAGATGACGACGGTCCGCTGCTCGCTCGCTCGCTCTCGCTTAAATATTCGTTCTTTAAGAACACACTGGAACAGCGGCTTCTCTAAAAAAAATGCTCGGTCTTGCTCTCCTTGCGTCCCTCGCGACGGCGAACGCATATGTGTGGCCCTCGCCCAAGCTCGACGCCCTGGAGGCGATGCGCTGGGACCAGGACGACACAATCAACGGAGTGGCATCCTTCATGCAACCCTGCACTTTCTTCGTCAAGGGCAACGAGGACGGCACTGAAACTGGCAGAGCCAATGGCCCGGACTGGATACGGACGGTGAGTCGCAGGACCGTCATTAAGCAGCCAATTCTGATCTGCCGCCAGGCATACCATGATATGGCGACCCACAACGTCGCGGACGGGACGGGTGGCCTAGATGCCTCGATCCGCTTTGCGGAGGAGCAATCGCGCGGAGAGGTGTGTTGTGTTACACATTGTACGACACCCGCTGCCCGCTCACTACTTTACAGAACGCTGGTACTGGTTTCCTGAACACGATAGAGGTTTTAGTCGCTTTCACCAGCCGCCATATTTCCAGTATGTACCCCGCCCCGGTGAATTCCGCAATCTGAATAATATCCCTAGTCGCCGATATGATTGCAATTGGGCTTATTACAGTCGTTGAGAACTGGTAGGTTCTTCACTGCTATCTCATTTGCTATCCGCCTAACCGCGACTCGAAGCCAGGGCCCAGAGATTGCGTTCCGCGGTGGACGCATTGATGCGACTGAACCCAACAAGCCTGGTGTGCCTGAACCGCAACAGGACCTGGAATCGCACATTGCGTCCTTCGCTCGCCAAGGGTTCACAAAGACGGAAATGATCGGACTCGTCGCATGCGGGTGTGTATTCTCTGGCTCGAAGGCCTATAGCGTTTGATTATCTTCAGACACTCCTTCGGAGGCGTACAACACGCGCCGTTCCCCGATGTCGTGCCCGAGTTGAACGATCCTCAGAATACGCAATCCGTCGCTCACTTTGATACGACCTTTTCGGTATTCGATAACAACGTGTGCGTAGCATCTTGTATCTGCAGCATGCATTGACAGATGTGCAGCGTAACGGAGTACCTTGAGAGCACCACAACTAATCCGCTCATTATTGCCAAGAACGATACCTTCAATTCCGACAAGCGCATCTTCGCCAGCGATGGCAACGCTACCATGCTCTCGTACGCATTCTCTCCCCTTCTTGGACCTGATATCTCACTCTTAACAGCTTCGGTAACTCGCCAAGCCTATTTGAGTCGACCTGCGCGACTTTGTTCGCGCGCATGCTGGATACCGTACCGAGCGGCGTGGAGCTCACAGAGGTGATAGACCCGCTCCCCGTCAAACCGGACCTCGTCGAGCTCCTCCTAGAGGGCGACAAGTTACTGTTGTCCGGCGCTGTTCGGGTATGTACCTATCACCCTTGCCGATTCTTTCATCATTTTGTAACCAGTTATTCAACGTTTCGGGAACCAACACTGCTGTCGTACGCATGCTTTGGGACGATCGCGCCGGGCCCAACCCAGACAACAATGTGGAGCTGGTTCCCGACCGCACCACCAAATCTATGGGTGGAAGAATCATTTCCAACTGGTACGTTTTCAAGGGCTCAAGCGAGGAGCCCGGGTTCATCCCACTCGATCCTGCGGCTGGCATCCTGAACATGCGCTTCACCGTGGACGGCAAACTGGAAGACCAGGACGGCCTCGGGTTCGCTGTCGAAGACCGTGTAGTGTTCTCGAACTCGTCGTGCCTCACTTCGGACACGCCGCCTGTGGGGCGATTCAATATCGCGGTGCGTGTGGAAACATGAGTATTTGAGCCCCGCTGACCGTGAGCAGGTTCGCAATGGTTTTGAGCCAACGCGCTTGTTTCTCGAGCGCGAGGTCAAAGACGCCACTAATCATACTACCGTCGAGGAAACGGACATCGCGCGTCCCGCGACGCCGGTGGCTGCCGGCTCTGCGTATTCTCTGTGGAGCATCGAGGTGACCGATGACAGCAACCAGGAGGATGGCAAGATATTCACCATCGGCGCTGAAGCTGCCGGTGCTAAATTTTCTACAATCGACACCCATAACGTGCGGCGCCTTCCTCCTTGCACAGCTTAAGGGTCAAGTTTCCGAGCTGTGTGGACCACTTGCTCATTTATTGGACTATATAAATACACGTATTTAGTTAACTGAAATACGTGTAAGAATCAGCCAACGAGAGCGATAGAGATACGTGAGGCAAAGTCAGTAATCCTATATGAGACAAACCATAATAGCCTACAGAGTCCAACGAGACAGTGAATGGCAACCTGAGTGACCTTGGGAGCGGGATTGTCAAGGATTGTCGACGTAGCCATCATCATCATTGGTACTTATATGATTTGAGCATAAAGCCAGAGGAATCATGAATGAGTTGGATGTTGTCGTATACATGATATGTATGTATGTACAAAACAAGAGGGATGCGTATAACATAGCGCTACCGACTATCACTTCCAGACTCACTTACTCCTCACCACCAGGCTCGAAAGGCGGATACACAATCCCCGCCTCCCTGCACAGTTTTTCGAAATGCAGTGCCCTCCCTTTCCACATCCCGCGCTCCCGCCCCAGCTCCTCCACCTCCGCCTCCAGCGCCTGCTGCTGCTCCAGCTTGCGCTTCCGCGCGCGCCGCGCCGCGACGGTGTTTTGACGGCGGCGGTACTCGATGGTCTCCGCGGCATCCTGCTCGAACGCGGTGCCGCGCGTGCGTTTCTTGGTGGTGACGTCCTTGCGCGACGTCGCGCTCTCGGTGACGTAGGTGCGCTTCTGTGTCGGCGCGTCGAGCGGGATGAGCTTCGCGGGCGTGACCTTCCGGCGGGTGCCCGTCGCGGACGCGGTCGCGCGTTTTCGTGCCGAGACAGGTTGCTGCGGGTCGACATCGGGCTCCACGGGCGAGATGGTGTGGAGGTGCGCGCCGCGGGGAAGCGCGGGTGGCGGCTTGGGGATCTCGCGAGTAGGCAGATCAATCATTCCACCGAAGAGATTCAGGTCGGCGTAGGAATCGTCTTCGATCGCGATTGGGCCGGTGAGCATGTCGCACTCGAGGTGGGGTGTGGGCAGAAAGTCACTGAGGGGCGTATCTATGGGCGAGGTCAGGTACGGCTGTTGGGGGGATTCATCTGCGTATATGGGTGCCGGCGACATCTGCCCCTCGGATTTGAGTTCTGTTGTCCCGTAGGACAGGAAACCCTGACTGAGCTTGGGGCCACGGTCTGGAGTCAATAAATATTCAATGGAACAACACCAGAAGAAATACGGCGACTTGCTTGTAAAATTATTGGCGCCATAATCATCAGCCACCTTCTGCTCTGCGGCCTCACTCGGGCTTCGTGCCCTCATCGCCTGATAATTAGCATTGAGCGTGGTGAAGTCAGCCAGCGCTGAAGTATGCGATGGCGAGGAGCCATTGTTACGAGGTCGGGGCCACGGAGGTGGCGGCATATCCGCTGGGATCCCGTAGTGCTGCGCCAACTCTTGGGTGGAGGCGAAGACGTACGCAGCTTGGGAAGCGCGATCGTCACTGTCAATCCTAACATTTTTAGAAGGATATGAAGGATACTGGCCACTAGGAGCCCAGTGGTGCGTCGCTGGCGAGTCGTTGAAGACCGGCGCGAACGTCTGCTGGGTGCTGAATGAGCGCTCAGAATTTGGGGTGTCGAGTGTGAATGATGTCGTTGAGGGAGTCGAACAGGCGCTTGACTGGCGCTTGAAGTTTTCTGCATCTTGGATGTTGGGTATTGACGCGGGCGTGCTCCAAGTGGCACAGGTGTAGTGCTCCATGTATGGCGAAGTGCTCATGGTAAGCGTTTATTCGACTCAAATTGTGTGCAACGCGACACCAAAAGTCACACCAAACGGGGTACACGATGGGCAATACAGCAGGACCCACAGGATCCGCAGTGCTAGACGCTGGGTCAATGCAAAGCCGACGCAGAGGTCGTGGATCAGCGGAGGTGATGGGGAAGAAAAAAGACGATTCTGACTCGAGGCGCTTATATGTGCTGACAGCGCATTTTCAAACCCCGCCTGATTCACCACGTGCTAAGTTCGGGAGCAATTGCAATTTGAACTCGCTCTGCACTTCATCCCTGCACAGCTTGTAGGGTGCGTTTTCCTGAGAAGTATATCCCTTAGATCGAAAGATGACGCGTCCTGGTTTCTTACCCTGCCGAGCCAACACCCTCATTCCGCCTGCTAATGGTTCATCGCATGATGATTCGCATCACAAGCCTCTCTCCTCGCTTGGTGCATGAGAAAAAATCCCTCCCTACTGAAGAGAGAGATTTGCCTCAGTCTGGCCTACTAAATATATTATGTTGCTTGTGGGAAAAACACAGTGTGAATAAACACGATTATTCTGTCCATCAATCTCGGCACTGCCACCCGGAAAATTGCGCCAGAATATTTAAATCTTACGGGAAGTCACCCACTAGTAGGTTTCTTTGAGAGTGAGTCATTAAAATGTATATGAAGCTATCAATTATGCATATTCCGCGTGGACCGTGGTTGAGAACTCGGCTTCCCTGGAGCAGTCCAGATTCATTGATCCTTCTTTACACTCGTTTAAATCACCTGCAAGCCATTCGGGCGCCAAGCAGAGTGCGCAAAGCCACATGTTCTTGGGTCTTTCTTTGGCTTCGGTATACCGAGAAGCATCTTTGTGCCTACTTTGCTAGCCTTTTTCCACGCTGACAGCAGAAGAGGAACCACCGAATGGACCGCAGATAGATCGCGTCTGCTCCAGACCCTCCCTGCGTGCGGACGACCAAGTACAAGAGTAAATATGATTTCGGTACAACCTAGCATACAACATTTCGCCAAGAGTTTAACTGCGCAAACCTATGAAAATCCTCCTACGTATGCGTTGAAGTTGTAGGTCGAGCAAACAGCCGCGATCTTCAATCCCCCGTCGCCGCCAAGGATCTTCACGCCATTCCGAGAAACGGTGAACGTCTGCGTGCCCACGCCCATCGTGAAGTTACTTGTCACGATGCCCGCGGCGACGTTGCGGCTGACCGGGGGCTGCGTTCCGCTCGTGACCGTCAGCGTTGCGGGTGCGGTCAGCATCGTCGTAGCGAAGACGACGTCGGCGAGCAGGTTGATCCCGTTTGGCGCGGGCAGGGTGTCGTTGGCGCAGCGGACGCCCTTCGGCGTGGGGCGGTACCAGTACACGAGCTCGTCGGCATTGACGGTGGGCTCGGAGGCGCCGGCTTTGTACGCAGCGATGTAGGGCTTCATGATGCGGCGCCAGCCATCGTGCGGCATGCCCGTGGCCCATTGCGCCGCGCCGTCGTCAGTGTGGTGCGGCTGGGGGCCGGAGATATAGTGGCTTTCACCTGTTTCCCGCAATCGTGTCAGCAAAGTTAAGTATACGCACGCGGCGATCGAAACATACCGAAGTCGTTCCACGAGACGATCTCGACGAGCTGGGGCTTGAGCGCGAGCACCTGCCTCCAGCGGTCTGTGATGAGCTCTTCGCAGATGAAGACCCAATTCTTGCTATTGTAGTGTGTGGAGAACCATGGGGACACGGGCATCTGACGAAGGGATCAATACCGTTGGGAGGAGGATAACAGGATAATATCCGATACATACCATGTACGGGCGGCCGGCGAGGAACTGGAAGAATTTGTCGTCCCAGATGGTGGTCATGGGCCCGGGGATGATACTGTTTCCGCCGTCTGTGGGCCACGGCAACCAGCTGAACGCACCATCAAAGCTCGTGTGGAGGGTTGTCGCCTGGATCGGGTCTTCCATGTTGGGCAGCGCGGTCACGGCGAGGGCCGCCTTGACGGGAGCCCAGTTAAAGAACTCCCCCACGAAGGTGCTGGCAATAGCGCCGCCGGCATATCGGGCCTGCCCTGGGAGAGAACTGTAGTTTTGCAGCGCTTGTATGACGAGGGCAGTGTCGTCTGGCCACCAAGAATCAGCTACGAGCGAGCCGGCGCAGAACCGTATGTACCGTTTTGCCAATAGGCAAAGTCGAATGATATGAAGACCTTGAATCCCATCTCACCCGCAGCCTGGTATGCGTTCGCAAGCTGCTTTGGCGTATATGAATCAACCCGAGCCGGCGCGCAGTTGAGCGCAAAGCCGTCGATGCCAATGGCTTGCGCTTCCGCCATGTCCGCCTTCCAATCGTCAACGGTATAGTTCTCGACGATGCCGACCTGCAGATTTGCATCAGCGCACTGATGCGACTGCTAGTAGTCCAGGCGACCTACCATGAAATGGGCATACACGGCTTTCTGCGTCTGCGCGAACGCCCGCGTAGACAATAGGAGTGCAACTGCAGCAGCGATGGTTTTGAGACCCATCATTGAATCCAAGAGCAGGGGCAGGCGAGCAGGATGTCAAGCATCGTTTGAAGACCCTTCGTTTTAGTGCTTCGTTCACATCTTCGCATGACCCTCGCACGCGCACCCGTTTCCACACGACAACACGCCTCGTGCCAGCGTTGGGGCTCGTAGAAGCCGGAGTGTAGGCCGAGTGAGAAACTTCAACACCAGTTTTGGAGGTTTACCGTCAGGAATCGAGAAATGACGCTTTCCAAGGTACATTGGTAAAAGTCGCGAGGCAACGGTTGCGGAGCTATACGGATCAGGGGCTGTGGCGTTTGGGCTGATGAACCCAAGATCAACAATTCGACTTCCTGCTTATGTAGGACTGGTGGACACAGAGTGGGCAAGGCAGAAAGACCATGTGTCTCGTGTGTAGAAGTGCGGGCAGATTAGATCCCAATTCCTTGGAGATGGTGCGACCGCCGCACGGAGGATCGCATTCCGAAGATGCGCAGATTCACGCTGGCTTGGTGGAGCTCGCGGGACGTTTTGGATGATACCACGGAGAGCGAGGTATAGCTCTCCTCTGCTGCCGCTCCATTCACTGGTAATAATCTTGCGACGAAGATTGATTTCATGTAATAGTCTTCCGATTCAATTCCGATATCTCTCCTCCGTCAATCGTGACGATACTTACAGCTTCTCGAGGGATATATGCAACGCCGCGAGGAATAGAATTACAGCATCCAACGTGGCACGTGAAAACCTAGACGGTCGAACGTTGTCCGTAAGAGTTACTACCGACCGGCAGTATAAAGCGAATGGAAAAATGAGGAGAACCTGGGAGATAGAACCATTTTGATGCTGGACGCATGGGTGTTTCTGCGGTCTTGATAGTAACGGGCAAAGTTAGGATCTCTTTCCCAAGTACGGAAGAAATTGGTAGGTAGGATACAATCATATAGCGGGTCTAAAGAGTGATTGAAGACCCGGTTGCTTGTGACTCCCATCATTAGAAGTGGATCAACTAGTTGCAGCAGACATCGCTCGTTCGACTGGAGCCTGGGCCATGCAGCCTCTTTTGTTGGTTTGAGTTTGAAATTTTAGGCCCGTCCAGCTGCATGCCAGGGTTGAATGCAATTTTCCCCCCCATTACCCCATCAGCAGGCATGTGGCCAAATATATTATCATACAGGAAACTCGGTGGGGGGGCCGTGAACTCGGAATTGTTTTAATGCGTCGCCCGACAAGCCCGCATTAATGCTCGCTGGATCACCCAGGCATTACGTGTCCGTTGATGCGATCTAATCTAATCTCCGCGGAGAGACCCGGTACATCAGGCCGGGGACAGCGCGCCGTCGTCGATGGCCAGCCTGCCCCGCTTCTGCCTCTGCTACAATCTAATCTAATATTTACTTAGGGACCCAGCACACTACGTCGGCGGGCTGCTCTCCAGCAGCTCTCCGCGCATCCCACAAGCAAAACGGCGTACGCAGGACAACTGGACAAGACATCGAAATTGCTGGGAGCGTACTTGTGTGCTATTCCGTGTCGCGGCTCGCCTCTTGTTGCGCTGCAGCTGCCCGCCGTGACGCAGCCGCTAGCCCTCCTCGGGCACCTGTCCTACTTCTCGTTGCCGCAATACAGCAACCCCTTCACACCCCGGCGCGCTCCCTGCTCCGGCCTCGTCGCCACCACGCCACTACTACTTGCTCACAATCCTGCCCTCGTCTCGATCCTCCGGCTCCTATTCTCGAATTCGTTCTTCGCTGTTCTCAAACTCATTCTTCCACTCCTCGCCGGGAGGTGGGGCCTGGCCTGCGGCAATTGTTGGTGAGTTCTTCAACAGCTTTATGAGTCTTTGAGTGGATTCTTTCTACGTGCTCCCTCTTCCTACTCGTTCTTACCCTCCTCTCCCTATTCAAATTCCTATTCCTTCTTCTCATCATCTACCAATCATCTTCTCTGGCTTCCCTACTCCTTGCTTCGGTTTCTTTATTCTTGCTCTTCACGCTAGTTGCTCTTCCCTGCTTCCTGTCTTCCCTTCTCTCATTATCATCATCTGTTTATAATTCCCACACTTCTCCCTACATTTCCCTGGCTTTATTCTGCTCGTCCCCTTCATCCTGTTCGTTCCTGGGGCTCTTTCTCCGATGCTCAATTTCTCCACCCAGCCGTCGCCCTTAATATTTCCCCACCCGTTACTCCTCCCCTTATGCTTGCGTCGTTCTTCCCATCCCTCTTCCTCTCCTCTATTTATCTACATTTGCGAACTTGCACTCCACCTCAGGCTTGAGGAGCGCTACCCCGACCACCGGAAGCTCACTCTCCACCACTGCATCCGGTGCGTTCCGCCCTTTTTTCCTTCAAATTCTTTTCCAGCTTTTTTTTCTTTCGAATTACTTTGCCCCTCATATTTATTGTCAGCTCTTTGCATTGCTTTATATTCCTTTCACGCAATTTTTTTCCTTCATATTCTACCCTTTCTTGTCCAAATCGCCGCATTCTTTTTTCTTCGCTCTTCGTTCCCCCCTTTTGATGCCAAATTCCTGTTGAATCTTCGCGCGCCATCCCCCAGCCCATCCCCGCACCGCGTTCCGTCCCTCAGACCGGCGCACTCACTTGATTGTTCGTTCATCCGAGTGCGGCGCGTCGCTCTTCTGTGCCGTGTTCTGTGTGACGGACACGCCTTCGTGTCTGTGTGTGTCGCGCGCGCTGGATGGGAACGACGTCCTGTTCGGCACTGTCCTTTTCTGTGGGCTCTCGTCGTTCCGCGATGGGCATGCTATATATTTCCTTCCTTCCGGCCGCGCGTGCTTTTTTCTTTTTTCTTTCTCTCAGTCGGGATGCTGGCTTCTGTCTTCGGCGCGCTTTTCGTCACACACGCCACTTTTTCTGGCATTCCATTAATTCCCGCCGGCGGTTTTTTTTTCTCTCTTTCTTTCTTTAGGGGGCGTTGGCGAGAGCAGCGGCGATGGTTGGGATTGAGTGTGCATCGGCATCGAGTGCGGTGATGCTTAGGCCGATCCTGCCGCTCCTATTCTATTTTGCCTGTTGCGCTCGGTGTTGAGTGTCGGCGCTTAGCATCGGGTGGTGGCGGGGGTTTTTGCCTTTTTTCTTTTTCGCAATTGAGTGGTGGCGATGGCTTCGACTCTAGGCGATGCGCATTGGCGTCGACTGTCGGAGATGCGCATTGGCGTTGACGTGGCGTTGGTGTTGGTGGCGTTGGACCCTGCGCGCGTGCGGGCGCCCCTATAAGGCCCAAGCCCGATCCTTTTTCTTTTGCATGTTGGCGCCTGGCAGCGAGCGTGGGAGATGCGGTGCTGGCCAGGGGTCGGCTTGCTTTATTATTATTCTCTTGTTCTGTTCCGTCCGCCCGCGACGATGGCGGTTACACATGGTGCACGTTGCGTTGAAGCGTTCCGTCCTCGGGGGGCTGCGCTTGACTGGCGAGCCGCGTCGTTTTTAAAGAATGAAACGGTGCGGCAGCCGGTGGCGGAGGAGCCGTGCGCACGCATGATACCGCGCCGTGCCTGCGGGTCCTATCTCGTTGCCTGCGTCGTCACCGCGCGCGCTCGTTCCTGCTTCCGTACTTCTTTTTCTGTTACATCTTTTCTTTTAAATTGTTCGCTCGTTCATGATCCCGAATACGTGCGCTATCCCAGCTACGAGCGCGTTCATTTCTTCTACGTAGTTGATTCGATTCAATTGCGCGTCTTGCGTCGCAGGGCTGGCGTGTTGTTTGTTTTTTTCTTTCTCTTCCCATTGCTCCACCTCCCCCTCCCCCCTCCCCTCTGCTCCGAATAGTTCTTCCGCCCATAATATATTCGCATTTGCCTGTGTCTTCAGTGGTGAGCGGTACTTCTTTATTTTGCACCGGAGGCAAACACGAACGCACCTGGAAACCAAGTGCGTTAAACGCACTTGGACTGCACCTGGTACGACAGCCAACAAAGGGACAAAGGCAGGCTTTGTCTGGCCCTGAAAGATGACAAAGCCCCCATTTGTCTGACTGAGTCGGTGCAGACCAAGTGCGTTTAACGCACTTGGTTTCCAGGTGCGTCGGTGTTTGCCCCCAGTGTTATTTCTGTCCACACCAGTCTGGTTTGTGTTGGTGGGTCGGAATATTTGTATTTTGAATCCCTGTATATAAAAATGTTCTGTTCATCAGGGGTTATATGGGTGCCCACTCTCAAATTGTGCCATTTTCGGAGTCGCTGGTAAGAAACTCACACAGACACTGCTAGGCATGACCATCCATGGTTGAATTAATTTTGTTCCAGTCATCATACATGGGGTTGGATTGGTAAGATAACGAGAAAGTACGAATTATTATACTCATGAGCCTGCCCTCATTTAATAACCCAACGAGAGTGCGGTGAAACACGAGTTGGTTGGTTGTTATGGGACGTATGAGCCAGGGGGCATCCAACAATCCACATTGTGAACACAAAATGCACTTATGTTGGTTTTGATCTGCTTAACAAACCTCCTATAGCTCTTGCCCTATCGAGTGGACCCCATTCGAGTATAGTGATGAGAATAATTTCCCGATCTTGATAGATTGAAAATGTTATGGACATATTCTTGGGGATCAGATAAAATGCATACCTTGTGCACTGAGACCTGAGAGGCACTGAAGCGCAGCCTGTCGAACATAGAACTCAGAATCTTTCAGTAATTCCACCACCATGGGAATCACTGCCCAGATCTCCTGCTGGAATTCCACTACAAAAACGAGCCTTAGTAGGCCATAAGTGTGTTGCCAGACAAGAAAATTCATACCTTTTGCTCTGAGACCTGAGAGGCACTTAAGTGTAGCTTGTCGAACATATGAATGAAAGTCCTTCAGTGATCCCACGACCATGGGAATCACTGCCTGGATCTCCTACTGCAATGCCGCTACAAAAGCGAGCCTCAGTAGGCCACAAGTGTGTGACCGGACAAGAAAGCTCATACCTTCTGGTCCGAGACCAGAGAGTCACTCAAGTGTAGCTTGTCGAACATCTGTATCGGTCCTTCAGTGATTCCACGAGCACGGGAATCACTGCCCGGATCTCCTGCTGGAATTCCGCTATAAAAACGAGTCTCAGTAGGCCACAAGTGTCTGACTGGACAAGAGAATTCATACCTTGTGCTCTGAGACAAGAGAGGCACCCAAGCACAGCCTGACAAACCCACGGTTCAGAATCCTTCTGCGATTCCACGACCACATGAATCACTGCCCGGATCTCCTGCTGGAGTTCCGCTACAAAAATGAGCCTCAGTAGGCTACAAGTGTGCGGCCAGACAAGAAATTTCATATTTTGTGCTCCGAGACCAGAGAGGCACTCAAGCGCAGCTTGTCGAACAACTGAATAGGAGTCCTTCAGCGATTCCACAACCATGGGAATCACTGCCCGGATCTCCTGCTGGAATTCTGCTACAAAGACGAGCCTCAGTAAGCCACACAGTGCTCAGACAGGACAAGGGATGGCATACCTTGTTGGTCCTCTTCACACAAATGAAGGAAAACCTTTGTGAAGCGGGATTCAGCGCATCAAAATGACGCTGATGGGCGCTCTGATCCTGCCGTGGCGGATTGATGGCTCTGCTTAAAATGTGACACATCCTGCATCAATGTTGCATAAATGTGTCGCATCTCAGCTTGGTTTGCCGCACATCAGCAGTGTCGCGCCCGTTCCATCTGATACATCTCCCAATCATTTCAAGGCAACTGGATGACCTTTTTAAACATTGATCAATCATGGATGCCACAAAAGCAGGGACACTCTCATTGGCTGTAAAATTAAACGCGCGATGTACACGGTACCTGCGTGTTCATTGAAGATGCAAAGATGACCTGGAAAAGATTACAACAAGATGTTGTTTGTCTCTCCAAGTTCAACTGTGGCGTGGGTGAGATGAGAGCGATTCCTCGCCTAGCGACTTCTAGCCTACAACTAACGAGGTACGAGTTATTGTAGTCTGTCTAGGAGAGACTACTTCTAGCCCGGGTCTTGCCAGCGGGTAGTTGCAATGAATGACAAAAATATTTGAAAGGAGCTTAACGGCGCTTGCTAGCACGGTATGCGTCACGTTTGCAGACTTATATAGAGTCCGCGTCATTCTGAAAAAAATCCGCAACATATCGATTGTAGATCAAACACCGCTGACTCGAATTTGTAAACAGGAATTATTCCACGTCCAGAACTGCTATCTTGGAAATAAAGTACATTCACAGCTGCTGAATAAATGTTAAATCGCTCTGAACTGCAGCATGCACGTCTCTCCTATATCGAAGACACCATCTATTGCTAAGCCAGCTTTGACGCTGAAGTGGACAGGTGTCAAAAGAACATTGGAAGATGAAAAGATGGGAGCGTACGCCAAGTCAGTCACCTCGTTCAAGGTGCGCTCTTTCGTATTGAAAGTTAGGAACATTGTGAAATCTTGGTAGTATTCCCCGCACACTTCCGAGACCGAAGTTTGGTAACAGCGGCTCAGGTGCCTGGTGGATTCAGTAAACGCTGCCAATGCTGACACAAGCACATACAAGTTCGAGTTGCAAGGCTTCATGGTTGTCGGTTGCGGGTTTACGGTTGAGATGACGGATGGTGTAGTCGTCTGAAAGGGTAGGCGCATAACCAAACTTCCTAACGAATTATGCTGACAACTCACGGATTAAGAGACGGCTATGAGCTCCCATGGCTTGACGTATATTTTGAAGAATAACGACAGCCAGATCATCGGACCAATTGTGAATGCAGTTGCCTAAATTCGAATTGAAGCAGAAAGAGGCTCTGGAAGACGCAGGAACGAACCGATCTGGTTCAGATTAGAAAAAAGTCTCCCTGCTAATGACAAGGACGTACATAGTATATGTCTTGATTTTTAACAGAGATAGGCTGGAAGAAGTCGCCCTCAATGAAGTCTATGCGCTTTTTCTCTATAGCCGAGGGGTATTCCTTTATCCAGAAAGCCTTCGCCTGTGCAATTGGGCCAGGGAGATCTAGCATCGAGACATGGATGTCTGGATGCAGCCTGGAAAAAGGCATACTGAAGTTACCGACGCCGGATCCTAGATCGCAGAGGGTTTTACAACCTTCCCAGTTGTATTCCACAAACGGAAAGAAATTAGTGAATAGCTTCCGGTATAAAAACATTCCGAATCAGCTCACCATAAAGTACACCACGAGAACCTGTGACTTGGCCCAACCCAACCATCGCACGTTGGAAAATCTGATACGATATATCGGTTTAAACGTTGGTGTGGACTGGTTCCCGTAGGGAAAGATTCAGTGCACTCACTGAGCGCTTTTTCGGCTGTTAAAACCAGACAAGTTGTGAGCAGACATTGACAAGGAAAGTCGGAACACAGCCTACATTTTCTGCCAGCCAGTCATAGAACCCTCCATTGAACTGCAGTGCCTGCATTAAAGGTGCATCGCGGAGCTCATTAGACCGCGCGCAAGGTTCCCTAGTCAAATTTTCACATAGAACAGTGACGGCTTTGGGAATACAAGTGAGCTGAATGTACGCGATATCCCGGATAGGATTTTCGGAGTGCAGCATGATAGACAGCCTATTGTTCGAGAAGATATTTTCGCCCACTTCTGTGAAACAGTGGCGCGTAGCAAGAAGCCGAAGGATCCTCGCAAGCTTCCCGGCTTCAACATTCACGATCTTTGACAACTGGTCGACATGGAGTCCTTCTGGGTGGTTAACCAGGGCATCAGTTACGCCGGTCTCAATCACCGCGAGGATGCCGGCCCCATCGCAATTTTGGGTTCGCTAGAATGTGGTGTCAGACGGGAGCTGATAGTTATGGGGAACACACATTAATCATGGTGTGGTATGGGGGCGCTAAAGTCACACACAATTGCTCGCAGGCGGCCTTGAGGATTGTTCAAAGCGTGAGCAGTATGTCTAAATCTAGCCAAACTCACTTCGAGGAGGCGAATTGCCTTCTTCAAGCCGGATGTGTCATCACTGACATCCAATGGATGGGCTTCAACTGAGTCCAAGGTTGGGATCGCTTTTCCAGCCTTGTCGTACTCCGCAATCGCCTGGTGAGCAGCGTCGCCGATAAGAACGAGCAAAGCCTCAACTTGAACCTTCACTGACTCGGATGCCATGAATTTCGACCTTCGAAACGGCCAGCTCTGCCTTTTATTTGCTCCAAGACGTGTGAAATGGTCGGACATGAGAAGTCGTGATGGCCGAACAGTTTGGTGTGCGATTGGCGGTATCAAACGGCTTCAACAGCATCCGAATGATTTTTGATTTATATCCGAGCGAGGACGACTGCCATGGTTCGTTCTAACTTTGAACCATCTCGCATCATGCTCGCGGGATCCCCGAATGTGTCCGTTCAAGCTCATAGCAGCGAGAGCATACCGAATTCGAATCTGCGGTTTTCTCTTATAGTGGGTAAACCCTCGACTGTAATGTCTGCCTGCACGCCGGTCACTCCCTCAATGGACGAAAAAGGGCAAAAAACTAAAGGCTCCCGGTACCATCGACGGCACCATCTACCGTTTTGGCAGGGATTGTATTGATGTGGTCAGCTTTCATTATTGTACTGACACCGATGCAGATTCGACAGAAGTTCCCATGTTACACATTGTGGTTCAAAACTACATTTCCCCCAATCCTGTTGTAGATTCTCCCGGTACTACATCTGACGATCCTGCTGTCCATGTGTCATTGTGGAGCACTGTGGTTCATCCCACACTGCTAGGGAAAAGCTGTTGATATTATCGCATTCTTCGAACACCCATCTGATCCTTTTTCCCCAGTAAATATAGACGCTGATTACTCCCATACACCCAAGCTTCTGTTCTAACACCGGCACACAACTTACGTTCCTTATCAGATTCGTTATTCTTACATTTAAAGGGTCAGCTTGTGAACTGTGCTGTGGTGCAAACCTGATTCTACACAATGCCTAGTGAGCTCGATTCTACCATGGGAATTTGGCTTGTTTCCTTATTCGTTGCTACTCTGTACGTCTTAATAATCGCCTCAACGACTCCAGTATCTAACCCCGTCACAGCCTTTATGGAATGGGCCTCATTCAGATGTACCTTTACTTTCATTGGTACCCTAAGGATAATTGGAAATCAAGTCCGCAGTAAGCACGCACTTTACACTGACCCGCATCGAGACCAACCTCCTTCTCCAGGTCGCTGCTCTCATGTATGTACCTGCTTCCCTCAGTCCATCCAGTCAAGTACTAATAATCTAGGATGGTGGAAACACTGCACATTACTTTCTACTTTGGCGCGACGTACTTTATCCTGATTACCCACTGGGGGGATAGCCCCGAAATAGCCGTCATAACGTGGTGAGTATCTAAGCAATAAGTTCAGCGTAAATGCTCACCTGTTGTTCTACTAGGCTCGATACGGTACGGTATTCTCAGTTTCTTCACGGCCACAAAATTCATAATTCTTTTGTGGTGAAGTTTCAATTGGTTTGCGGGGTATGTCTCCGTAATAACAATGGTCTATTGAGCCTCGAACCAATTCCAATAGTTCCTATCTGCCTTTATCGTTCAAGTGCAAGTCATAAATCTATCTTTCCCGTCAACTCCTAAGCCAGCCACTCAGGTATTTTGCCTACTGCATCTATACTTGTGCGAAAGCATACACGTCTGGTGTGGATTTCAGCTAACTCTTTATTTCTTCCAGTGGTTCCCAAATCCAAGATTATGCCTATTTCCATTGTACGAACACATTTCATGAAAACTCACGTATTAACCGTCTGCCACTACCTCAAGGTCATCCTCGCTTTCACCCAAATCGGTATGTCTTGAGAGTATGATGAACATTTGTGAACATCCCGTTTTTCGAGTTTAGGCTCTGGAATCGGTAATTTCTTTGCGCAAATTCAGTTAAAGCATGTGTCTCACAATTCTTCAGCCCAGGGGGTTCTCACGTAAGAGACCACTAGGGTTTATGGATAACTTTTCATTTGTCTGCAGGCAGAGACTGGGCATGTTCACATTGCTGGACGAAACAAAGGTCATGTGCTCCTGTCTCCCAACCATTGTACTCACCATCATATCATATCAGCCTACGACAACTCTTCAGGCGGTCAGTACCCTGGCTTGCGATGCAACAATTACCTCGTGTCTGTGCTACATCCTCAATAGCAAACGCGCTGGAGTCAGAAGGTGCGTGTTCTGTTAAGTGGTTACGGCAGCTCAACATATATGTCAGAACGAATTCGTTGCTCAACACGTTGATGATTAATGCCGTTAACCGTGGAATGTTGACCACTTTCGCGGCGGCCCTCAACCTCGTGCTTGTATGTATTTCATACAAGTATGCTCTCATAGTCGATTCTAACACTATATCAAGTTCTTCGCAGTCCCGCACACATTTTGGTTTTTCATCGGACTGATTCCAAGCAGCAACCGTGAGTGCAAATCCATCTGATAACTCTGTTGCACTGCTTACCCACCCCGAGTCTACATGAACTCAATGTTGGCAACCTTGAACACCCGTCAACACCTTCGCGCCCGCATACTCGACGAACCGAGTGCATGGAATTCCATTGCAATCGGGACGCTGAAGCAAACCACTGCACCTCCGATCCAACAGGAAACCGCTGGACATTCAAAAATGTCGGTTGGCAATTTCAATCAATTCGAGTCGGCCGACGTAAGCTTTCCCGACCTGAATTCCCTCCAATCTTTAAAATCAAATTTCAGGACGACAGAAAGAAGAAGAATTTTCCGGGGGACATGATTTAGGTAGTCAGACTCCACAAAGTTATGATAGTCGATAAATTTCAATTTGGATGATTTAAGTTGATATTTGTTTTAAGGGCAACCACCCACCGGTAATGCTGCCTTTGGTAAATACAATTTGATGAGCTATTTCCACTTTAGAGTTGTCTTGCAATGGTGTTAAATCCTTACCATGAAATTTGCGGCGCCTGGATGTTGGATCTTGCAGAAGGAGTGATCAAGTGGGTATCTCTCAGATGTGGTGATTACCTGAGGTGAGTATGGCTTCCCGCCCTGCCCCCCAAACCCCCTCTCGCGCTCTCGAGTTCTGGATTTCACTGGGAAATTCACTCACCGGCCCCTCCGCGCCTTCGCATTCGTCCTTTGCCTCCCTTCCCCGCCTTCTCACCCTCATTCACCATCTTCCCGTTCCCGTTCCCGTGCGAGCGCGTGTGCCACACGTGCGGATGCGTACACACGCATGGGCATTCATGAACACTTAGTTTTGTCCGATAACGACCACCATACATATGGACACGGTGGGAACTTGCGCTGATTTCTCGGCTTATATCAGCTCCCGCATATGTGAACCAATCGGAATGGCTGACACATCTGTGATGCACTTCACTTACTGTGCACAATGTACGCGGAGAAGTTGCAGGAACATCCCATGCCTTTCCATGTATAGCCTTAGATTCTGCCGCCAATGGCCAAGTGGGATAGTAGGATTCGCGGTATTTTCCCACTGATGCGTGCCCATGATTGCTTCCAGCTTCTTCTCCCTCGCTAGCGGAAAACCCACAGCTCACTCATCACTTCTTGCGCCATATTTTTGGGATCTGTGTCACGAAACTGTAGACACAGCTGTGAGCGCGATCAAGTGAGGCGCCCGTCTGATCTCGGGCAAGGGTGTTAGAGGGCATTCATGAGAAACCTCAAATCGAGGCGCAGAGAGTCTCAAGTCTGAATGGGAAATTTATGCGTACAAATCAAGCACAACGAATTTATCCATTCTTGAGCTATTCTTCTTGAGTAAAATGCACGCACAACCTCTTCCAATTCCCCATGTCACAAGCTAAAAAGAATTACAACATGCTTCTAGTACCTGTTGGTTTCCTCGCCCAAAAGGTAATGAACTCTCTGTGGGTTCCAGGATTATCCGTGGTAGGACTCTCATCCCACTCGCGCTCGACCCCATCCAAAAGTGCATCATACTCCGCCTCAGAGGTGACATATCCGTATCCACCTGCATTAAGAATGGGAGTCTTGAGACCACGGAGAACACCAAGATGGGTGATGCGAGTAGCAACACCAAGCTCTCCAGCCCATTTCCCCAGTTTTGGACTACGTGATTTGAACTGAATATCAACGAACCCCGCTTCATCGAGCATCTTCGGGATATCCCTAGCGCAATCCATGTAGATATTGCGGGAGTTGGTGAGGCATCGGAACATAGTGACGAGCCTCTCCATACACGGCTTATTGGGATATTCGCCCTCGATCCACCCGGTGCTTTCGCATAGCTGCACCCAGCCTCCGGGCTGGAGCACCCGGTGGATCTCACGTAAAGCCACTGGCCATTGAGATATCTGAAGCGCGAGCATGAGAAGCCGTTGGTGAACAAGGGTGAAAGTGCCGGTCCAATCGGCAGGAAGGCTTGTACCGCATTCAACGCGAAATTCGACGTTCTTGGGGGGAGAGGTTGGAAATAACCCTGGTTCAATGTCGACGCCAACCATCGAAATCCGAGCATCGACGAACTCTGCGAGATCTAAGATCCAGAAACCTACAAGAATGACTTGATGAGTGCACTGCGGTTACGACCTAAACAAACCCACCGGTTCCAGTCCCGATATCCAAGACCTTGGCGTCTTGTTCCAATTCGACAGGCGCCAGTAGGATCCGGTTTCCAAAAAGTTTTTTCAAGACTTGGTGCTGGAGAATCAGGCTAAAACCCTTGTTAGTGACTCCTGCCTGTTATAAATTCGACGACTTACCGCTCTTTTTCCACATAGTCGGCTGGAAGAGCATATTGGGAACCAGGAAACATCTGGTATTTCGGTAAGCATGCTCTATGGGGAGAGTGCTATTGTCTACATAAAGCGATGGAATTATTTCATCGCACCCGGAGGCGAAAGTCTGACCTTGCAAGTTCAACATATGAGAGCAGTATATCGTTGGACAATGAAGGACACAGTTCTGCCTATTAAATATTAGTCCAGGATCTTCGGATCAGTGCCGAAAGCGAATTTTTCTCCTCTCCTGACCTTGAATTTAGATGAGCACTGATTGTTAATATACCCACCAATGGAGGATGAGGATAAAGATACTGCAGCTGTGATAGTGATAGTCCAATGACCATTTATTTAGTTGGATGGAAATCCAAGCCACGAAAATGAACCGTGGGACGTATCATTTGGAGCCTGTCAAATATAGGTGCGCAATGATATCTGGCGGTAGGTAGATAGATCGGTAGTATTACACGGCACGGTCCACGCATGAACACCGGTTTCCAAGAAGTATCCCGTTGTACATGCCCTATTTACAGCTTCGTCCCTGGGCCCCCAAGAATTCGATCAACCGAGCTCACGGTCACAGTGCAGAGACTCGCCGCGGTAGAGCTGAAAGGACGCAGAGAAGCAAAGCAGTCAGCACATCAACCCAGATTAACCTCACCCAAACGAACACGGGAACGGCGTAGAACAATTCAAGGACATCAAATGCATATTTAGCAACAAGAGCGATCGTGGATCTCGGGTAAATAATGGCTTTCAGGAACTCCGTTTTGGAAAGTTCTCCCATCCAGTGACGTAAATTCGGTAAATCATCGAACAATTTGCCAGGAAAGATCGCGCGTAATTCTGCCAGTGTCTCTGAGGATTCACAGATGATTAGGGCGTGTTCTGGTGTTTCTACTCCAACTTTACAGAATCTACACAACCGATCCGATTGCGGCACGGGTTGGTATGCATGATCGACATAGCGCAAGATTTCCACGGCTAACAAGTGTGTTGGGAGTAACAGGAGGTCAGAGCCTCACAATGTTTCTGTGTCTTCACCAGTATTAAATAGTGCCGCATACAATAATTAACTTGGGCTGGGCTCTTGTCCTTTTGAAGTTCACGGCGGCTGTGCAGCTAATAGAGCTTTTCTAACGAGTTAATTTCCTCTTGTAACCATTCCAACATGAAAATTTTAACCAGTTTCGCATAATCTTCAAGGTCTGTGACAGTGGTAGTATGGGACGGATTAAATTCTGGAAGATGGAATGGCATTCTTGTAGCAGTTTTGATGAGACCCTTAACCCACGACTTTTTACCCTTGGCGGCAGGATCAAAAGAACTATTGAGCACAGCACGAGCGTATGAGTCTGGCGCAATCATGGAGCGACGATGGAGTTTGAGTATTTGGCGTATGAAGCTAACTTTAACTTTTGATAGCTGTTTCACATGCACGTCTTCGCTGTCCGGTGATAGTTCACACGCATGGATCCCTCATTCTATCGCCGACTCCAGCCAAATCAGTCTTGTGTCAATTATAGCATTTACAATTCATATCTGACTCATCTGAGATCATCCAACGGTCTTTGAGGCCTTACGTGCTACACACTGTTTCCAGTGTACTCGGAACACCATCTTGACATGAACCGCAACACGTTTGCATGGGAGCTTGTTGCGGGTGACCTCGTGTACAATTGAATGCCATGGCCTGCGACTATCTCTAGGTGGGAATAATCTTTAATTATACGCTCAGGAGAATATCTTTGAAGCCCGCCACTGACAGATTGATAACTACCCAGACCGATGGCGTCCCAAATTACTGCACGGATGGAGTTGCAACGTAAATGTGTGGCTGTATAATACCATAATTACTGTTGTGAAATCTGCATCTTGCTTCATGACGGAATCCAGCACTTTCCGTGACATATTCGGGGACAACGCTCATGTACATCCTGTACTCATCGCGGGGGCAGGCAGGCGCACGGTTCCTTTATGTTTTTTCCACCGTTCTGATCAGTTAATGCAGGCCCATCGGGCTCCCTCCTTGCAGTTAGTACAACATCTTATAGTTCTTCTTTGTCAAGCGCACCTCAACCAATTTTCTAGTTTTTCTTGGCAAAACTGGGTATCTCTCCACTCATCGTCGACTCGAACCACATCATCGATCATGAGTGGGGCCGAGGAGACGCACTTCTGTGCCGGTACGAACACCTACCCGTGCACAAACTCAACTCACCAGAACGCAGCTCTGTTGAGGTCCTTCGAAGTCTCGGAGTGGGAGAAACAATGTTAGCTAACGGCTATCCGACTTGGGAACGCGTGTTCTGGGTAGGCCATACCATTTTTGGTCCATCTTGAATTAATATGGCCTTCTATTAGAACATGACCAACGATCCTCCTTCGTGTACCACAATTAATGACATTTTCCCATCCGAATTAGACATAGAGGACATATTCGCGTAAGTGCTTCTGCATGAAATGAACGCCCCCCATTGAATTACAATTTTTACAGTCTCTGCATAAGACAGGGCCTTATTGAGAAGATCCTGTCAGAAGAAATGACGGCAGTTTCAGGCGTCAAAGTGCTTCGCCCTTGAACCGTCGTCGATGTTTCAATGGACGACGAAGATAATTCGAAACCGCTGATAGCAACTCTCAAATCCCGGTACGGAGAGCTCAGAGATGTCAAGGCTCGGTACATCGTTGGTTGCGACGGGGGACGTAGCACCATCCGACGAGCCTTAGAAAAATATCATGTCAAGTTGGAAGGCGACAGCCACGAGTCCGTCTGGTCAGCCATAGATGTTGTGGGCTATGTGACCGACTTTCCCGACATAAGAAAACTCGCGTAAGTATATGGTTTTCGGCAGCTTAGCTCTTGCATCTCACCGTGTCCGACCAGCATTGTCACCAGCAAACACGGGAACATTATGGTCATTCCACGCGAAGAAATCGATGGGAAGAATTGTGTACGATTTTACTGTGAGGTAGAAAACGCGAGGCCCTCCCTCGAAGATGTCGTCGCCACAATTCACAAAGTCTTCGACCCTTTCCATTTCTCGTGGGAGGAGATAAATTGGTTCACTATCTATACTGTCAACCAGCGTATCGCCTCCGCGTTTGATGTGAAACAACGCATTTTCTTGGTTGGGGATGCTGCCCACATCCACAGCCCCAAAGGTCACCTCTCTCTTTTAGTCGTGATTATCCTAAACTATTTCCAGGTGGGCTTGGTATGAACACGTCCCTGATGGATGCACACAATCTAGCTACCAAACTCGCGCTCGTGCATAACGGCTGGGCTAACCTGAAATTCTCTCCATCTACTCGCTGGAGCGCAGAAAGGTTGCCATGCAACTGGTGAAAATGGATGCGGAGATGATCCGCCTCTACGCCGAGCATGGCAAGAGCCTCGAATCTGGGAACGATTACAAGCTCATCGCGTTCCAGCACGAACATTATGCATACCAGGCAGGGACGAATATCACTTACGAGGAGAGTGCCCTGGTCGATTCAGTCCCTCATTATCTATCTCCCATGGGAAAGGCCATTGGCGGAGAGGGCCTCATTGTGGGCAGACGGGTTCTTCCAGCAACAGTTAGGCGATACAGCGACGGAAAGCCCACTAAGCTCCTCGATGTTGTCCCATTCGATGGGCGATTCACCATATTTTTGTGTCTCGGAGACCTAATGGTCCCCGGTAGGTCCGACACCCTCGAGGCTCTTTTCCAGATTGTAAACCGGCCCGACGGCCTCTTGGAGTGCTTGCGGTCCAAGCGCTCGGGATCTGGAGTAGTATTTCTTTCCCACATTATAGGTGTAACGACGACCTCCCACCTCTCCTGCGAGTTCTCTGCCCTCGTATTCGGGCGGCTCCATCTCCATTCTCCCGCCTTAGTTGCCGCTGGAACTTCATCTACCGCACTCTTCGACACTGGATCTTTGTACACCGACGACATCCGCTGTCTATCTCCGTATAAGACGTGCGCACCCTTAAGCCCGACTGCCTCGACAGACAACACTAGCACGGGTGCCACTGTAGATGTTCTGGTGAACCCGTTGCATCAGAAGTGGGATATTGGCTCGGATGGTGGTATAGTTGTGTTGCGCCCGGATGGGCATGTTGGCACGCTGTCTCGAAGCTTGAACTCTGATGGCTGGATGGTTGTTGAGCGGTATTTCCAGAATTTCCTTGTACTTTGAGTTCACCTCGAATCAATATTTAACTGCGTTCACCACTGGGATATAGGGAGGACGTAAATTTGAAATGGATCTCAGTGGGCCGAATGCAGGACCGAGTCGGACACAAGCATGAAATCAGTTTGTGTTTTATGGATAAAATCGTGGCGGACCTTTTTTCGGGTGTGGTGGCTCGTATTGGAGATGTGAGGATACTGTTAGGTCATATATTTACGGAGCTAATTTACATTCATATATACTAAGTAGAACTCAACACCATTAAGCCGTTCTCAGCAACTGCTTCATTTCCTCGACGTTCTGCCGTGGCTCAAAGGACACCGAAAACGGCAGCGGATGCGTATTAGCAGTATTGGTAAATGCCAGCGTGTCAATCGGGGTATTGCTGTCCTGGATAATCCGGAATGCCCAGAGCAACAGCGCAGTGTTGATGAAGAGGGATCTAAAGGGAAACCAAGTCCATTAGGCAAAAAAGTATCTAGCGGAAGTCAAGAGCGCCCGCACTTGTTGGCAACATGTGACCCGGGACACGCCTATCAAGTCAAAGTTCAAGTTCGCGTGGTTAGATAAAATATTCCCCACTTACCCGTCGCCCGAATCCGAACTGGAATATCTTCATGTCTTCACGGATGGCGGTGCCGTCGGGTGTTAACCAGCGTTGGGGGTTGAAGCGCTCTGGATCTGGAAACACTACGGGATCTCGCGCAATGGACCTGGTATTTTCCCCAAAAAATCAGCAGCTGCTTTTGGCTATAAACTGCCTCACCAATGGTTACCGTACACAGTGGCTCCAGATGGTATGATATATCCGTTCTAGAGCACGTTGTGATTCGCATTCTCCGGCTTTTACTCAACGTACCCATACAATATCCTTCGTGGCTCGGTGAGCAAAACCTGAGAGAAAGAAAGGATTGGTTGCATATTTGATCCACGAGATGTGGCCTACCTCCGGCACTGACAGGTCGCCTTTTTAAGTTCATAGCATCGTCAACCGAATGAGCAGGTTAGACTTCCACCTCCTTACCAACGAAATGATTCTAAATAAAACGCCGTCACTTGGACGAGATGTGGTTCGTTGCTAAATGTTGGAACTACAAGCAGGTCAGTGTTAAACACCGGACCAAGGAAGCCTTTCACATTCACCAAATCCCACTATCTTGTCCAGTTGATCTTGAACCTTGTTCTGGGCCTCTGGGAATATTGCAGCCGCCATTATTAGGATCGAGATGGCAGAGCCGGTCTATATCTGATTACTTCAAACACGAAAAAGCCTCTGGAGCCGAAACTCACGGTTCCAGCGCCCGCGCCAAACATAGAACCCGCTAAATACGCTATTTCATTGTCGGTCAATCCGTATTCTTCTTGTCGCTCGATAATCATTTTCGCGAAACAGGGGTGCACCTCCTTGTTTGCAGCCTGCTCAGATTCATTGGAATACATGTAGCTTGAAGAAGTTCCGCGTACCATTTGCGCCCTTACACTGTCAATTTGAGTTTTGAACAGCGTGAGTTCTATCTGGTGCTGTCTCCGAAGCTCTGATAGATATCCCGGCATATATCGCAAGAACGGATACGCCTCCACCAGGTACGCCCCCGGAACTAGTGCTGCACCCAACCTCGCCTGTGATGCGTTGACCTCTTGCACAATGGGATCATTCGACAGTGTGCGCGTTGGTTTGCCATACGTCAAAGATAGAATTACGCTTGCAGCATACCTGGCGAGAATGAGATTTACGTCTCCACTGGCTTTTCGGAATTTACCCTTGAGCGTGAGCTATATGGTTGGCTGGATCCCTCAGCAAATCTAAAATATGATGTTGAGCATTTATTTGCTGGATTGGATAATAATCAGCTGCGATGGTGGGGCGTAGTTGAGCGTGCAAGGCCCTGGGTGTCGAGGTTGATTTTTAAATCGGACTTGCTTAGGAGGAACTCAACTTGCGGAGCTTTCTGAGCCGTTCTCCGTTGCCTATGAGTAACGTCCGCATCCCACCTGAGAGGGTGTCTCCGGCTGCGATAGAGGGCGGTCGGTCAGCGACTGAAGCCCCCTCTTTCTCCATAATTTCGACGGCGGCCTAAAAGCTCATCATCACCAGTGTTACGAGGTCTGAACCCAATGTGTACTCACGTCGTATCGTCCTACGATCACAATAAATTCACGACCTCTTCGGAACGAGATCACTGGTCCATACTCTTGAATCCATTCCTCGAATTTCCGGTGGGCACTGCAATAGGCTTAGTGAATGAATGTAGTTGCGGGCGGAGTGAATCACTGTTCCTTTGGAATAATAGTTCCCCAAAACCAGTGGCCAGGCGGCCCTGGAGGGATCAGTCCTGTAATTGGTTTCGTGCGGCTTTGAATAGTGACCCATGTCGCGCATACAATAGCTGCAAAGACTAAGAGAACTGGATAAATGTCAGACTCGACCATGGCGAGCTGGATGTGGGACTGAGCTGAAGGAGCTAATGTATGTCTCGGAAGACGCTGGCAGTGTCGTACCCACATCTGATGCATCAAAGCGGAAGAACTTTAAAACCCGGGTGCGGTGTCAAGTGGGAGTAACGATCTTTCCATGTTTCAAATTGGCTCACCCTTCCGGCTAACTGTCAGTTCGATCGAGAGTTTCCCATTTCCGGCCGTTTTAGGCCGTGCGGCACAGGAAGATCCTGCCTGAGTTCCGACACAATCCTACGCATGGGATAATTGGGCAGATCCCGTTCCACAGCTTGATGCTCGACTCATCTGTTCGAGAGCATTCCTCGGGGGGGCACATATATGGCAACGAAGCATGGGAGGAAACTATACTTGCACAATCGTGCAGATCCTTGCCGATCGCGGAGACTGAGTGCACGAAGGCTAAGCTGATGAGCGCCAGAAGATGCGAGCAAGTTTTCGTGCTTGGGGAGCTTGAGAAAGCAGATTGAGCCGCACACATCTGTTCGCAGAAGGTAAGATTCCATGGTCAGTACGGGAGTAGACATTTTCTCAGTAACCCGAGACATCAGAAGAAGATATTTAAGTTGTGTTGTAAGACCAAATAAGTAACTTTTGATTAATTTGATCAAGTTACATCAGGAAAATCGTTAGCTGAGCGTGCTATGGAGTCCTATGCAGTACTATACAGCACTATCCAGTACTCGCATAGGTACATCCGTTCTGCTGAACTGCTACCCAGTACTGCATAGCTCGCATAGCACTCATAGGTACATGCCCCGGTTTTCCTGATGTACTTTCAAGACAAGGGTGGTGGAAGAACGTGCTTTGGGTCCAGTTGAAGGAAATCGTTTGAGTAAATGGAGGAACCAAATTGCACTTGAACCGCCCGCACAATCAGGCGAGGTCAGCTCGGCGGGAAGTAAGGGGGCAGTGGGATTCCAAAAAATGACATTTCGGATCCCGCTACTTGGCGAGAAGTAGAAAAATGGGTGACGTCGCATCACCTGCCAAGTGAGCCACGGTGATTGCCGGAACTGTCAATGAATAATCAGTTTACTGTACTATTAGAGCATATTCGCACCGCCCAAAAGTTCTCAGATATCTGCCATCACTTTTAAGCGAGAGTCTTGATTGATGTGACTTTGGTGACTGACTTGGCTCTCGCCTTCGACTTTGTGCAACGCCTGCGAGAAATTTTCTGCTGAAAAAATTTAGATTGAACAATAGGCAAGGCAACGGTGGTCCAGGAATTTCCTCGGGCTGAAATGGCCAAAAACTGCGCCTCTACTTCGCTTTTTGAGTATCACTTATTCCCTTTTGGGAGCCCCACTTTTCTGGCATCAAGCATCACTTTTTAGATCAAAAGGCGATTTTGGGCGGTGCGAATATGCTCTATTCTGACCAACTGTTCAAATAACGCGTAACAAGTTCCCGATTTGAATCAAAAAAATTCAAGAATTTGTGTCCCGGATTCCCTATTATCATTAACCATATTAACTTATTAATCAATCAGCGTCTCAGTGAATCGCTGTTTAAACAATGTTCCGATTAATCACATTTTGAACCACTGTTCAGTGGTATGGACAGTATATGTGCCATATCAGTGCATCAGATGCACCGAAATTTTACGCTCGGCGGTGTGACTCTGCTTCTGCTCATCTCCTCCACCATGTGTTCCCCGAGTCCATGAGTTCAATCCCCCTTCTATTCATCTCTTTTTGTATCAATGGCTCAACACTGTTCACGGTTTAATCGCTGCTCAACATTGTTTGAACACACCCCTTTCAACACCCTGTTTAAGTTGATCACCGTCCAAACGCCGTTTAAGCAATTGGCCGTCTTTTGCGGTCCGTCCCACAACCTAGAAAATGCCATAGAGTGTTCAACAGAACAGTGTTTAAACACGGTTCCACGTTGAGAACTGTTTGATTAATCAAAGTTCCCAGAGTTTCATGCTGATGAATCCCATGACGCCGCATTACAACATTAACTTCCAGGTATTTCAATTCGACTATACATATTCAGCATCTTGATCGTCTGTCCAGGTTTTCTTCGGCGGTTCCAAAGGCGCCAACGCCCTCTGCGACATACTTGCCACGATTATGATGTGCAAGTACCTCTCCGATTCCAAGACCAGAATTAAATCGTACGTGGTTCAATATAGGTTCCGTGCGTTTGTGGCTGACATATAACCTCTTAATAAAGGACGGAGAACCTCCTGGACACCCTAGCCAACATTTTCATGCACCGCGGTGCCGTGGTCATGCCCATCCAAGTGTTCACCTTCATCATGTTCTTCGCCTTCCAGAACCCATAGTACTGGCTTGCTCCTCATCTTCTCCTGACGAAGGTCTATGTCAGCACATTCTGTGAGTGCCGTACTTAACTCTTCCTCCTGCGTCAACCCACGCGTGCATATCCAGTTGCGATGTATGTGTGCCCCTGAATTTTGCTCCGCTCCTCTCTGGTAACATTTCTTCTGAAGCCTCAACTCCCGCGCGTGCCTCCGCGAGAAACACTTCGGCACCTCCAACATGTCCAGCTTCCGCGTACACACCGGGAGCAGGTCCGACACCAAGGCGTCCGCACCCATGTCCTTTGCAACGAATACAGGCAGTTTCAGTCTTTTCCTATTCACTGAACTATTCATTTTGAACATTATTTCAGGCCGTCGTCACCAAAGAGATCTCGATCGAGAGCGACCATTATTATTTAAGGGATATATCGTATTTATTATTCATTTCCTGTCCTTAACTAGACGTTGTTGAACTCGTTGATTTTTGCCTATGACTTGACTCGCGCCAGTTGTCAAACCAAAGAAACTACTTATAAATTGGCCTTGGGCATGGTTTGGGAACGTCCGCCAACTGTTGAAATAGTTGAACCATGGTTTTAGAGCCTGAAGCTCCCAGATACTTCTCAATCAACACCTTGACTGAGCCTATTGCCCTCTACCATAAGACATGCAATTTGAGGGTTGCTGGAGTACGCCGGAATAATCTCGGTCCTGAATGTATATAAGAAAGCACAGCGGTTTGTCTCACCAAAACAACTTTGTGTCCGTATTGGTCACCAGATAGCTGCACGATGTCATTTTCTCAGCGACTTCACCTCACTGGCAGACTATTTGCTTAGTGCTGGGACGGTCCGATTCGGAAAATCAGTTCGAACCTGAACCTGACCGAACCGAACGTGCGTTCAGGTTCAAGGTTCAGTAAATCGTTGAACCTGAACGCGAGGTTCGGTTCAGCGTTCGGGTGGTATAGCGCGCATTCGAACGCGTTCGAACCCCGAACCTGAAAGTCCGTGAATTGAGTGATTCTTCAACCATTTTCAGGTTTCTGGTGTCAATTTCTGCGGTCACCATGGACAGTTTGACAACATACGGTTCAGTGGAGCAAATACGACATTTTTCTTCACTTCTGTGCCTCCAAAGTGTTACACGGACCTACATCTCAATTTGGCAAGTAAGGTTGGTGAGGATAATCTTGCGCCTGTGAGTAATCAGAACGCTGGTTGGTGACTCTCTCTGACACTATTGACCTGCTTCCCACCGAAGTTAACTGTTAGGACCCAGTTTGAGGTCACCGAGATGGCCGAATGTTTTCAGTTCTGAACGCGTTCGAACGCCGAACCGAACCTGAACGCACGTTCAGGTTCAAGGTTCAACGGTTGGCCGAACCGAACGCAAGGTTCGGGTACAGCGTTCAGAGCGAAGGGCCCTGAACCTGAGCCGAACCGAACCGTCCCACCACTATATTTGCTCCACCATGTTGACTTTCTATTTTTAGCTCTGCAAACGATAAGTCGAAGATTTGAACGTCTCGCCGTGCAGTGCACTATGTCTGAGGCTGTCTGAGGAAAATATTGAAATATGTTGGCAATCCTCCCAACTGCATACTTGGGAAGGAGACACGAATATTTGAATATTTGTAAGGACAAAAATGCCAAGAAACGGGTTTGGAGCTCGGGTGGAGCATCGCAACACGGATATTTATTGCGAGGAGCCTGGTCTGCCAAAAAGAACAAATCAATTAGAGCCGTTTAGCAAAGTTCCTCTGATTGGCTGAAAACTGTGGAGAGTCAGCTGTCTCTAAATTTCTGGGCTAAAATCTGCTAGACAGCTCTATTGACCAGTCCACGATGCCATGAGGAGTCAACCGAAGGTTGATGACGAGCGGCGTCTTTGACAATAATATCTCTTTACTTCAAGATGTACAAGTGGGGGGGGGGGGGGGGATATATTATACTCGCGTGGTCCACAACATGAACAACGCGGCGTAGCACGGGTAACTGCTAGTGTAAACCTACACGTGATGAATATTTGTTCTTCCCCGGCTTAGCAAAGGTTTTCTGTCCACGATGTAACGGAGACCAGCAACTAATTTGAGACCATACCTCAGTCGGGAGTCACGATATCCACATTGATGCTCAGCGCCGGGTGCTGTCCCTAATTTATGTAATTGTACCCGACCAAAAGTGCGTTCTGAGAGTAAGCATCTCAAGATCAAAGCCTTATCAGACGCAAAATCTGTTCAATGTCCAACTGGTCTTCCATGAATGTGGATCATTTTATTCAAAGGAGCCGCCCGGGATGATAGATACCCGAGCTACTCGCATGCACTATCTTTAGCCAATGATTTGCGGTAATTGAGATCTTCCAGCGGCGACGGCGTCTCAATGTCAAGATCCGGAAGCCCCGAAGTAATAATTCGCCCCGTTGTCGTCGCGGCACGTTGACGCAAGGACCGAGGTGACCGAGGGTGACCGTGAACACCGCCCAATTCCTCGTACTATAGTATTACGATCAAATCGACACGCGGATACCTGTGTTGAACTTTGATGGTTCGTCACCCGTTAGTGTCAGTATAATATATCTCCTCCTCCTCCCGGGCAGATCTTGCAGACGGTTTGTCATGCAAAAAATCGTCGTTCCGTCATAAAAAGGCTCGATTCCGACCAAATTTTGTCCAATTTGCCGAATTTTTTCCCAGCGCCACGCCAAAATTTTGGGTTGTCGAATTGTCGAATCGGAAATTCACGTCACGCGTCACCCCCCTATTGATTCGATTATAGTACCTAGGTCTCTATGATGTAATTTTTGCGGTGGGAGGCAAAATGCTTCTATTGCGGTGATATTGCGCGAGGGAGTGGAGCTGTGTTGCTATCATATCTCAGCTCAAGTACACGATCTATTAGAAACTCAACCGCACCCTTTGAAAGGTCGCCATGCGCGTGCGCGCCGCAGGCCCAGTCTCACGGACACCGAATTTCGCGCACTTCTCGGAATGTGGATCTAGAAGTGATGTTACATTCCAATCTTCGAGTCGCTATCTGATTCGTTTTTTAAATGAAACGCACCCGGTTCGAGGCTGGATATGTATTCAACTCTGGAGGACGCAGACAACCGCGGGACAGAGTGCGTGGAATATTTCGCCAATCTTGGCGCGCCGCTCTTCCTTCAAATCACCTCGAAGAGAAGTTTCCTCCAGTTCTAGTAAAGATGACTGCCACTTCCCGACAGCCCTGATGCATCAGCCGGTCCGGTCGGACTCGGGTTCGTGACTGTTGGGCGGTGAGAGCTCCCGTGAATTCCCATGTCGTTTTGCGCTCAGGACAGGTCGTTTGGCCTATACTTTGAACAGAGGTTCGGCGGCTCCAGATTGCTCGGCTTTCAGCTTGCTGACATGTTGCGGCAGCATCCTATCGCTTTCTCCGGATGTCATATTTGTCGCACTTGCTTGCCTTCCTAAGGTCTCAAGCTGGCCCGGTCCGGAACTCAAAGCTGGGATATGCTCTCCTGGTACCAAAGGAGGCTTCGACGCTGTTCGTCGTGGCTACAACGATTGCCAGTTTAGTCTACTCGCACCGAGGACATCTGCACCGATCGTGCAAATTTTGTCCGCCGTGAGTGGGCAGTAACCATAGCAGCTTTGTTTAAACAATTCCTGTCTAGACAGGAATTGCTGTTTAAACGGCTGTTTAATTTAAACAGGTTTAGCCCACACCACGCGCAGACTAGCACTGTTTAAACACCGGTTTAAACGGCCAAAAAAGCATTTTCAGCCTTGGTTCGAACTTGCAGATCCATAAAAGGATGACATAAGCCAAGCTGAAGGAGCAATATCACCTGGGCCAGAACACTGACAGTTTCTTTGACTCTGATCAACAGTAGTGTCAATGTTATAGTTGATTTCTGCAAAAATATCGAAGTCTCTCTTCTCTGTTAAACGGGTGCTAAGCTTAGTCCTGATGCACACACTCGCCGTTTAAGTATGATTGTTCAACTTTAAACTACCCTTGTACATTCTTTCCGTTTTCTGAATATTTAACGTCAATTTTGCATACATTTCTGACATCTGTCGACAAGTTCCAAGTCATAAGACACACTTTGAGTATCGTCACGCAAACCATTTACCTCGCAGCAGGCATCCCCGTTCGACTTGGGACTGGGCCATGGGGTGGCAGAGGGTGTTTCTTTCTTCTTTTCTCTGCCAGGTTCCGGTCAATACGGCTCAGTTGTGACCCACCTGCTTATTTTTATTTTTATTTGGCCCAGCTTGGCTTCAGAGCAGAAGATATTACAGGGACAATACATGCGTGTAGTAATAAATTTGCACTCATGACTACAACTGTGTTGCGGACACAACTCCTCACCCCAATACTTGGGGCTCAAAATAGGGAATGGAAGGCCTGGTAGCGTGTGGAACGCGTCTGTATCCAGTATCTTGGACATCATCGTTGATGACTTCAGCGGATATCGCCCGTTCGACTCAGGTCTGGGCCATGTTATCGAAGTCGGATGTCTTTTTTTTGTCTGTTCTCACTCCTCTACTTCTCATTTAAGTCTACACAGAGGATCATTGATGTTCACAGCTAGGTAACTATACGGTGCATAGATATTAATTATCCGCAGTTCAATCATATTTAATTATCCCTGTGTTCAACTACATACTTGCCTCACCACTTTGATAAATAAACACGGATTTGATACTCACATGCCAAGGTTTGAAGAGAGGGGATGAGGGCCCGGTAGCGTGTGGCCCGCATCTCCGTACAATGCTGTTTAGGTTGATGAGTTTGCTGACACCGCCCGTTCGACTCGGACCTGGGCCGTGGATTTATGAAGAGCTTCTTTGTTTTTTTTTGTTTGCTGGTACTTTCAAATTTCCGTCTTCCCGCTTAGAATGGGGGAAGGCTTGAATCGGGCTAGCAAGACGGGGATTAAATTAGATGCATTTCATTACGTACGGTCACAATATTATTTAATTACCCGCATGTTCAATACGGAGTCACTCCATCCTCGCCGCTCTGAACAATAAACTGGAGAATTTTGTGACATATACATAGGGCTCAAAGTCGGGAATGAAAGGCCTGGTAGCGTGTGGAACGCATCTGCACTATTTATTCCAAGAGAATACTTTAGCAGACACCGCCCATTCGATTCGGGCTTGGCTGGACCATAGCAAGTCACGGCAGAACAGTTTCTCTTTCTTTCTGTTCTCACTCCTCTACTTCTCATTTAATTCTACATACACAGAGTATCATGTTCACTATAGGATATTAATTACTCCCATGTTCAACTTGAATCATATTTAATTATGCTTGTGTTCAACTGCATACTCACCCCACCAGTCTGATAAATAAACACAGATTTGCAACCCACATGTGTAGGAATGAATGGTAGCGTTTGGAACGTGCCTGCATCAAGTTAATGATCACGAGCCTTGCAGCAGAAATCACCCGTTCGATTCAAGCCTAGGCCATGTTGGTAGCAAGATCCTTTGTGTTTCTTTTTTCCGTCACCTGTTTCCGGCTTATTCAGAGGTGGTACTCACCCCGATCTTTCAAAAATTCCATTCACACCGGTTTCGCTTCACAGCAGAAGATATGTCAGTACATGAGTGCAAATTCACAAATGGCTGTTTTTGGTTACTAATTTTTTCACCATTTACTTCGGACCGTGATGAATGAATTAAGGCCGGTAGCGTGTCATGGTACGCATCTGCACCCAACGATGAAATCCTGCCAGACATTTCCCGTTCCATTCGGGGCTGGGCCATGGTGTTGCTTGCATAGAAGGTTTTTTATACTCTTTATTCGTTGAAATTGGTCGGTTCCCGAAATCGAATGAGGCTCGGTTTTGTGGCAACGGTACGATTTATTTTTTATTTTATTCACACTAGCTTGGTTTCGCAGGAGTAAATATTTGCAAGTTACATGTGTAAATTCGCAATTGGAACTGTGTTGGCTACTAAAATCTTCACCCATATACCTAGGGCTAGGGACGGAATGAAGGCCTGGTAGCGTGTGGCACGCATCTGCATCAGTTGGCTGGATCCACATACATGCACCAGACTCCGCCCGTTCGACTCTATATGTTGTCGGGAAATTCGGTTTTTTTCCCGCATAATTCATCAATTATATTGAATCTCCAAGCTGGGTCCGAATCTTGGAGGCGCCGCAAAATGCTTCGAATTTTATATTGATAGACCGGAAGTGCAAGTATCAACTTAAAGTATTATCGTCCGTGTTGAATCTCCGCTTGATCTCCGCAATACGCCTCCGAGTCAGTTGTTTTTGTTATCCTCGGAGGTTCAGAATGTCGTTAGACTTATTGGCTGCAGCAGTTATTGGTGCGTCTGTTTATTTTGTGCGTTCCCGTTGCTGGCATCTACCTAAACCTGAACCCAGGTCCTCACCTCGGCCTCGAAGCCCGCCGCTCAGACCACTGGGAGCTCGTGTTGCACCACTGCGTCACAGTGTGGATGGTCAGGTGCGTTTTTCTCCTCCTCGTTTGCGCCCTTTCCCCTTCATTTTGCGCTTCCTTCTTCTTCCATCTCTTTGTCTTTCACATCCCTTTTCTTTCTTCGCACTTCTGCGTTCTCCTTCTGGCGTTTTCCCTTTTCGTTCTTGCTCTCCTCCCTTCCTCTTTTCGGTGCGCTCTCGTGTTGCATTTTTGCGCGACGCCGCGTTGAGACACTTTCGTCCTTCGGCCTGCACACACGGCCGGGCACGCTATGATATTCCGTGCGCGTTTTATTCATTTATTTATTATTCGTTCTTTTTTCGTGGGCGTGGGCGGTTGCCGGCGTGGTGTTTATTTATTTGGCGGGTCCAAGCGCGTTTTTGCGTGAGCGTGGCGCGGCTCGATTCGACTGACGCGCATCCATCACGTGTATCGCGTATGGTTTGTCTTGTCTTGCACAGCATTCCTCTTCGAGTGTCTGCCCCGCGTATTGTGTTTGGCGTCCTTTATTCCATGTCGGCGGCAGCGGTTTACGCCGGTCGTTGTTATCGTCCCGCACACCTTTTATCATGCGTGTATCGTGCGCAATCTCCTCCTCTGCCACCCACCCTGTGCGAGTGTCCGCCCCGTGCTTTTGGCATCGATCGAGTGTCGGCGGGTTTGGGGCCGAGTCTTGGCCAACGCGACGCTCTTCCGTCCCACGCCACGCGCAATTCTTCCACTCCACGCGCCCTTTTGGCCGTCTGTTTGTTTCCTTATGCGTAGCGGCGTGTGGCATCGACGGGTAGTGATGCGGCTGGCTAGACTCGCGCCTGTTCAAATGAATGAAAAGATTTTTGCTCAGGCACGTTCTTTTCCGTGTGCTTTCTTTGTTCATAGCTGACTTCGCGGTGCGGTGAATGTCTTGTTGAATTGATTGGGAACCCTGAGTATACGAGAATGAATACGTAGAACTCCACATCTAGTCCCTCTTTGACCCTTCCTTCGGCTTTGAGAACATCCCCCAGATTATGGAAAGATACAACCAACGCGGAAGGAAAGCCAAAATTCGAAACATCGTTGCTTTACCTCCGGTCAAAATATACCTGGGAGGGTTTGAACGAAGCACTTTGGAAACAATCTCCTCGGCAAAGGCGTCGGCAGGCATTGCCGAGTTGTCCCTTGCCAGGTCCAAACGCTGCCTGATATTGTGAAAGAATCCTCCGTAGATTGAAGTTGGCGCCAACTCAAATCCATCGTGCTTCCCTACTATCTTGGATTGGACAGAGCCTGGAGCAACGAGGATGACGCGAATATTGAACGGCTTGCATTCCATTGACAGGACCTCGCTCAGGGTTCGGACAGCGGCCTTGGAGGAATCATAAATTCCCATCCAAGGTGTCGGGCTGATGACAAGGTCAGTCAGTGTTCATTCATACTTATTAACAACGGAATACACACAATTCCCCGACAATAGATCCCATGTTGACAATCACACCCGTCTTGCGTTTTGCCATGTGAGGCACCACTGCTCCGCAGAGACGGACAATCGAAAACACGTTGGCATCGTAGACGGATTTGACACGGTCAGCTGTCCATTCGGCGGTTGGGCCTGATGAAAAAACATGTTAAAATTCGGTTATTATTCATTGGACAGTATGGAAACTCGCCTGGAGCCAGAACTGCGGCATTGTTGATCAACAGGTCGATATGACCCGACTCGCTGACCACAGTTGCTATGGTCGCATGGACTTGTGTATCATTGGTGACGTCCAGGGCCAGCCTCTTTATGTTAGGATGGGACAGCTTCTCTGTAGAGTCGAGGGAGCGTGATGTTGCGTAGACAAGGAAGCCTCTTTCCACGAGTTTCTGGCATCTGTGAAGTGAATAAAGCGAGTCGGCCCAACTTGAAGATTCAATGGACTCTCGATACAGCTTACAAGTGAAATCCAATCCCGCCTTCGGAGGCTCCTGTTACAATGGCAACTTTCGTTGAAGACATAGGCTTGGCTATGGCGGAGGGAGATGGAGGGAAACACAGACTTGAAAACGGTCTTGTTATGTGGGCGTCGATGCTAGCATCATGTCTCGACCGAGTTTTCGGTTGCTGGCATTTGGAATTCCAGATCAGAAAGCCCGAAACCTCACAATTCGGGCGGAGTTTCGGGTGCGTAGTGGATCCAATCTGTGGGCACCTTGAACCGTTTGGACTATCTTTCTCACGCGGCGGCGTTCTAAAATTTAAAACAACGTAAGACCCGAGGCTCCAATAACTATTCAACCAGTGCGACTGAAGCGTTCATCATATAAACCTGCCGCAACGGAAAGCTCATCAATAGCCACGTCTACAGGTGTATCGGTTGAAGGCTTTACTCCGTTTCTAGTTGGTAAGTACATTGCAGATGCAGCGGTCACCGTATGTGCCTCGTAAGCAGGTTTCATGCTGCTTGCGAACAGAGCTCAAACATGTGGCCTCAGTCTCTAGGGCGTCAACGTGGCCCAAGAAAAATGCATACTACAAGTCATACCCCAAGGATCGTAAAGCACTCAAGTATCTTGTAAGGCCATTGTACTTCCCCCAAGTTCAGATTTTCATCATATCTTCCTCAGGTCGGCATCTGCGTGTATGGCTCTTCTTCAGTCTCTATGTTGTTCGTTCATGGCCACATTGTAGTCTTTTAAACACTGCACAAATAGGGGTGCTGGCTTATACCGTCTATTTCTGGCTAATCACCTGTCGCTTTCCACAAAGCTATTATCAGCGACTGCCTAGTGGGCCAAACCAGGTAGTGGGCCACTTGCATAATAGAAGGTGCTGTGATGCAAAATCCCCAGATTTGGTGCTCATAGGATGGAATATGACTTATCGCAATGCTGTATGTCAAATTTCGAGGCGGAGTGATGCGGCGATCAAAAGTTACGACAGGTTGTTGAGCGAGATGCCAGCGTGTGAACATCATTTCTTACTCCGAACAGCCTTCGCGCTTGTCTTTGGCTGGTTTCTCGGATCTCCACCAATTCTTCGCCTATTCACAAATTTTGGGGTTCGTTGGCATCCCTTGATTCGAGTTAATACCTCGTTTCATAGTATATGTGAAACCGATTCTTCTTCGTCTCTTGGACCATTTAAAATCATCTCGACCGGATCCCGAGTGACACGATCTGGCCACCTCTATAGCGATCGACCTGTCTTGGCTGTGGACTTGGAACTCGGTTGTTGCATTCGATATCTCTAATACAGTACTCTCCTATATCAATTTGACTTTTAACTGCGCGACTTCCTTCACGCTTGGCTACTACCCTAAACCACTGAATTTCAGTTGCGCAAAAAGATGAATTTTGTTGGATGGGTTATGGTATGTGGTGGTCATCCATTGCATTCAGATACGTCCTAATACTTCCCCTGGAGCCATCTGTGTCCTAATTTGGGGCTTACTTACACTCTGAGCTTTAGAGGGGAACCCATTCTGTCTGGAGCGCAATTGCACCCATCCCCGAATGCTGGAAAGGCAAATAGTTACGGCCCCATACATCTCAGATTCCAAGTTTAAGCGCATAGAATAATGTATCTGTATCCATTGAACGATTTGGGATACACTGGGGTGAATATTATGGGTGTGAACAAACGATTTCGCTCGATGGCCCACTACCCCGTTTTTGCCATTTTGGGATACCCCCCCGAAGAAAAATTCGGTAGGTAAAACCTTCGCGTTAATTCACGGAAAATATTTCGTTTCACCCACAGGATGTATACCTTAGTTCCAAAGCCCACATACCTGTATCCACGCCACGTTATGCGTGGGCTCGAGGTCAAAATTGCTAAGGTGGCCCAGTAACCAGTCACAGATCATACCCGCTGTTAGGATCACTAAAGAGGTATACTTTTACTACTGCAAACCATTATTAATGTAGTACTCACATAATTTTCCCGAAAATTAGTCGCATGGTACGTCTCCGTGGTCTTATGCAACTTTTATTCAAATTTTTACAAGGTACCATCCTACCTGACGGTAAGCTTGGATACTTTTTCAATACAACAAGGTAGACTGCGATTAGCAGTGGGATTTGGATGAGAGGAAGCGTTCCTAGGGAACTGACGTTCCTTCGGAACGTGAACGAGACGTTGTGTGTGTGTGGGGGGGGGGGGGGGGGGGGGGGGTTTGGCTGTGCCCGGCCGATTTCGGTTTCTACAACGTGGCGGAAAAATGCGCCGGGAGAAAGCGAGATGGAAAGGAAAGGAACGGGCACGGTACGATAAAACCTGTACGCAAAGGCCACCAGGGTCTGAGGCGAGACCCGAAGCAACCCAAGCGTGAGCTCAAACAAAACAGGGAATGAGAGGGTGGGGCAAAGAAAATGTGCTTGAGGGCGAGAATGAGTGTGAAAAGAGCTAAGAGATTTGCGCGGTAGACGAGCTAAGGCAAGACGCGTTGACAGGTGATGACCATAATGTAATGAAAAATCCAAATCTAATCTAATCTACCTTGTCTGAGCTGGCAAATAACATAAAGGGTCTTTCAAGTACTTTCTCACGACAGTTATTAAATGGTAACTATCTGGTTATCTGTTGCCCTCCTCCTTCGTCCTAACATCATTGCTGACAGCTTCTACGCCATGCGCGCGTGGTTCGGTAAGTGTTGGAGTAATGATCCCCAATCGTCCCTAAACTCAATTATATTTATTTCCTCAAAAGTTGCGCTCAGGAAAAAAGATTTACCGTATGATTTATTTGCCGGAGCCGGAGAGCTGAAAGCCCAGTGCGCGAAAATCATCGATCAGACGACACAAGTCTAGGAAATCCTCACCCATATACCGCAGGGTTCAAAGCAGGAAAATGAAGGCCAACTCGGGCCTGGGCCATACACCCCATTGGCCTTTTTTTCTGTTTTATTTTGGTGGGTCTTACTTCGCAACGTCCGCCGTTCGAGCGTCGAGCCGGCTTTGAAATCGCGCTTGTCAGATGAACCAGGGAGCCGATGCCAATTACCTCTGTATAAGAGATTCTTTCAATTCATTGATTGTTGCCGGGACTCACCGCCTGAATAATAAAATAGCGGATTTGTGACCCATATATTTATGGTTGAAGGAATGGAGCGAAGGCCTGGTAGCGTTTGGAACGCATCTGCATCATTTGTATCGGCGATAGCTGCAGCAGACTCCGCCCGTTCGACTCGGGCCTGGTCTATGGATGAGGATTGTTTCTTTTTCGTGGCAATAGTGCTCACCCACGTCCTTTTTATTCACATCAGCCTGCTGATGGTGCAAAAGGTATTTACAGCCACGTTCAAACACTGCGTGCGTTGGCTACTAAAAACCTCACTAATATACACAGGTACATGAATCGAGGAGGAATGCCTGGTAGCGTTTGGAGCGCATCTGCATCCAATGGAATGTCCGCCTCTTCCAGCAGACATCGCCCGTTCGACCCGGGCCTGGGCCATGGCGTATGTCAAAGTCATGTTTTCCTTCTTTTCTTTCGTTTTTTTCCGTCGCCTGTTTCTGGCTTGTTCAGAGGTAGTGCTCACACTCACTCGATGGATTATTTTTATTTTTAATCGCACCGGCTTGGTTTTATTTATAGGGACTGCGTGTAAATTCGCAACTATGATTGTGTTGGGGACAAGAATCTTCACCCAGCTACCTAGGCTTCAAAGGAAGGAATTAAAGGCCTGGAGGCGTTTGGAATGCATCTGCATCCACTGTCCAAGTGTCCTGCACATGAGACACCGCTCGTTCGACTCGGGCCTGGGCCATAGACGGTGCCATTGTGTTTTTTTTGGCTCCTCCAGTTCCCATATCGAATTCCGAACTCATTGTCGTGGAACTACGTTCACACCTAATAGTATTTAATTATCTACATGTGCATATACAGAGGTACTACTTGATACTCAACGGCTTTGATAAATAAAATGCAGACTTTTGACCCATAGATATAAGGTTTTTAGGGGAGGGAATGAGAGGCCCGGTAGCGTGTGGCACGCATCTGCACCAGTTAGAATTTTTCTAGGAGTTCTGTAGCAGACATCGCCCGTTCGACTCGGATCTGGGCCATATGCAATCAGAGGAATGAGCTTTTTTAATTACATAATAAAGTCAATCTTTTGTTGCCCCGCGCAATAGTGAGTGAAAATCTGAGCCGGAATCCTAGGCAGAGCTGACGCCCTGCCGCAAAAATAGTGGCACGATGTTAATTTGCATAATCCGGATCGTCGACAATCCGTTTACAGGTCGGAAGGACCCACTTTTGTCATCCATATCGCGAGAATTATATCCATCCGTGTCGAATCTCCGCAAAATGCCGAGTTGACCCGTCGGTATCATGCCTAGAGACTCAGCGGTGGTTCGCCCAACAACCCCGCATGGTAGGTAGGTAGGTAGCATTACACGGCACGGTCCGAATAACGAACGCCGGTTTCCAGGAATTATCCCGGTGTACAAAGCAAGCGAAATTAAGTACACCATCGCCCCTGGACCTCCATCTGCTTTCCAAGCCAAGCTTGCAGACCCCACAAGTCTCCCTGTGCCCCACAGTAGAGCCTGGATTACAGCTGAAAGCAACGACATCTTTGCTTACACAAAGACATTTTCACCTCGACTGATATAACACCTCTCCGAATCTGTAAACTTCGTCAGACTACTAATCAATACACTGGAAATGGAATTGAGTTCTCCAAAGACTTTGCCTCCAACTTTTCAACCAAGAAACTGTTTAACAACTCAGGCATGGTGTGGCGGATCTGCGCCAAGCCGGCGGCCGGCGCCGGGCACACGGCTACGGGCTCGCCTATCGCATCAAAATTCTCGCAATGATCAATTTCATTTTCCGCTTCGCCGTCGTCGTTGATGGCCAGCCTGATCCCACTCGAGTCTGTCCTTCGACCTTGTTGCAATCTAATCTAATCTCTTGCTGCAGAGACCCAGCGCACCACGTCGGCGAGCAGCTCTCCACGGATCCCACCAGCAAAACGGCGGATTCAGGACGAGCCTTATACGCCTGACCCAGCCAACATAAGCGTTCTTGTGCGCGGGGCCGTGTGTCCAACTGCGGCGCTTCAGCTGCTCGCTGTGCCCCCTTTGCTCGCCCTCCTTGCGCACCTCCTCCTTGCCCCCCTCATATTCCGAATGGCGCAACCCCTTCATGCCCTTCTTCCTCCTCTCTAGCGCGCTCCCCTCCGCCCCCACGCGCATATAGTCAACGACCCTGCGCCCCGCGCTCATCCCCACCACGCCGTTGTACCCCAAGTCCCACCTGGATCTGCTGGTCCTGGCGTACATCAGCGTGCTGCCGACCTTCCTGCGCCTCCTCCTCTCCTACATGTTCTCCCCCATGCTCGCACGGAGGTGGGGGATCACCACGCGCGCAAGCTACTGCGCTTCGGCGAGCAGGGCTACGCGGCGGTGTACTTCACCGTTATCGGCGCGTGGGGCGCGTACATCATGAGCACGACCCCACGCGCTGGTTCCGCACGCCCGCGTTCTGGGAGGACTACCCCCACCCCCACATGAGCGGCCCCATGAAGTACTACTACCTCACCCAAATGACCTATTGGTTGTAGCAGTTCTTGGTGCGTCCCTTGTTAATAATTTTTGCGCTCTTCCCGGCAACTCAGGCTCGCAGGTCCTTACCCTCGGCCTCGAGACCCGCCGCTCCGACCACTGGGAGCTTGTGTTGCACCACTGCGTCACCGTGTGGATGGCCAGGTGCGTTCCGTCCTTTTTCTTTCTTCATATTCTATTCTTTTTCGTTATCCTTCCCGCCCTTTCCCCTCAAATTCCTCTTCTGCCCTTTTCTTCGAGTTCCTTTCTTCTTCGTTGTTTTGTTCGCGCTCCGTTTTTCTGTTCTCTCCTGCATCTTTCTTTCTTTCTTTCTTTCTTTCTTTCTTCCATGCTTTCTTTTTTTCTTCCTTTGGAGCTCTTCCTCCTCTGTGCTCGTCTTCGTGTTTTATCTTCAGGCGCGTGTTTCGGGACCGGAGCAAGAGAGCGCGATTCAGAACCGGGGCCGGTGAGCCGTTATCCTAAAGAGGGCGCGCGCCGCGAACCATGCACCTTGTTGCCTCGCGCGTTGATCTATCCTCAGACAAGCGCTTCGGCCTTTTGCGCTAGCATGGCGCGCTTTCGTGCACGCGGTGTGCGGTGTTTATGGGTTCGGTGTGCCGACACTCTCTCTTCTTTTTTCTTTGCTCTTTGTTTCGTCATTTGTCTGAGTCGGGATGTGAGATATCCGCGACATATATATGCGTGGTATTTCGGGCCGTGGGCGTGGACGTTCGGGCGCGCGCGCAGGACGCAAACGAATACCCGCCGACTCCGATGCCCTTCCGTCCATCCCGCGTATCGTGCGCAGTCTCCTCATCCCCCCGCTTCGTGTCGGCGGTACATGTGTCCCGCGCGCGACACTTTGCGTCACCCCGCGTGTTGCTCTGCTTTTGACGTCGCTTTCGTTTATTTCGTTCTTCAGTGTCGGCGGCTCTTTTACTTTATGTCGGCACCTGTTGCTTTTGCTTTTGCGCGTCCGCATTTCGTTTCTCTTACGTTGTGTTGGCGGGCGCGCGCCCGGAAGGCTATCCCGTGGGGCTCCTTTTTTTTTTGGCAGCGGACGTTGGCGCTCGGCGTTGGGCGTTGGCGTCCTTTACGTTGTGTGGCATGCGCCGCGCGGCTTTTGGCGTCGTTTCTTTTCCGTCCAGTCGGCGCTCAGCATGTGTCGGCGGTTGAGCGTCAATATTAATCATTCGCATGTCAATATTTTAATTATCCCCCTGTTCATCAGTCACTCACCCATACCTCTCCGCTCCAATAAATACAACGTAGATTTGCGCAGGGTGGAATTGAGGGAAATGGCACACAGCTGAGTATCTGAGAATCCAGTCTTTGAGTCGATGGCCGCGTAGGTGTACATCTGCAGGCATTCCTGGCGGGCCTGTTGTACTCAAATGTTCAATTTTCTGGGTTTTATAGCGCAAGAAAAGTCTTCCACGAGAAGGGAGGCTCAGCAAATTTTCGCCACCCGACCACGAGTACCGCAGATAGCGTCTGGCAAGAAAGGAAAATTGAGCTGACTGTGCATCATGTCACTGCATGGAACTCAAATAATCAGGTATAACTGTGTTTATTGGACAAAAATGTTGTGATGATGATGATGATGATGATGATGATTTCATTAGGGTTACTGTACATGATCTAACATGATCAAGACACAGGACAAAAAATGTTGTGCAGCTCTGTGCAACTCTGCTTTTGGCTGTGCACCTCTGTGCCAGGTTGTGCAACTCAATGCAATTGCTGTGCAACTCAATGCAGTCGTTGTGCAATTCAATACAACTCCATTGCTGTTCAGATATTACAGCAATTGTGAAAACTGCACAAGACGGCACAGAACATCATGAGATATGATTGCACAAGCACATGCACAGAAGTTGCACAGGACTGTACAAAGGCTGCACAGAGTTGCACAAAGCTGGACAGAGCTGCACAAAGCTGCACAGTGTTGCACAACATTATTCCCAATATGGCAAACTAGGTAGAAATTTGCCCGATTCGATATCAAACGTGGTCTGTAGGCCATTGCTTACGCATGGCAGTACGAGTCCATTTCCTTTTTAAAACTCCGGATAAGTCCGATTTAAGGTCCGATCCACAAACGATGCGTCTTGAAAGCATTCTTCTCTTCAAATCTTCACTCGGTTAATGTGGGATGAAGTTATTAGTAAAATATTGATTGGTGTAGGAGAAGGTGAGTGCATAGGTAAACAAAACCCACACCTCCGCGCCGCCCCCAACCCCGGGGCCACATCTGCATAGATGGCGGTGCATAGATTTCTAAGATTTCTAGCCCCATGTTTGTGTTAAGCGGAGGAATATCGCGCAACAACGCGGACTGGTGGACGGCGAGTGCTGATGGCAGGTCTTTTCGGTCCTATCCACGGAGACAGAGGTGAAGTGACCAATTTCCGGGGTTGTTTGAGTGAAACACACAAGACCACGGAGGCCCATGCACTTGATGCCGACTTGAGTCGCGAAGACGAAGTATTCATCTATAATTAAATTCTCAACTTCCGCAGTAATGAATAGTCCAGGGGAGGGGATGTCTTGCACCATGGCCACTCTCCTTGTCCACATTGCTATTCCGCTTGAAGCACATCCTGGGCAGCTAGAGCTCGGTTGCAAAAACATGTGGCCAAACCATGCCGATAAAGGTATGTACTCCAACTAGATGTATGGTGTGAAGAGTGCGGACATTTCCAACATCCACTATTTGGTTGAGCACACTGATTTCACCAGGGATTTTTTGAAGACAACTAGGGCACGTGGAAACTGCATTAGCGTAGCTTTGCCTGTTCGTTACGGCCATATACAAGGCATCTAATCTGAGGCCGCTCGCTCAGATTGGAAATTCTGCGGGATTTTAGAGATGCAGGATTCGTCGGACATTGTCTTGGGCGGTTTCTGGTTGATCCGGCGTTGTTTGTAAGTTGAGGATCCATAGACGGAGCAGGGCATTCATTTGCGTGAATTTTGTGCACCAGGCAAGAGGGTTTTCATGCAGGATAAAGGACAAAGGCACAAAAAGACTTGGCACTTGAGTTGGCGGGTAAGGTGTTCACAACTTTCCTCTTTTTTTTTGTCATTGCTGCACTGTCTAAAAGAGCTGGATCTCTGTCTTTGGCCGAAAGAGTGGTTCAGGGATGCCATTTGCCGTAGGAGATGTTGCCAGCTGGTTTGTCTTATAATGGGTTGAATTCAATGCTTCGTGAAAATGAAGAGGGTCGACCTTGGTGCCTGCGACGGCGCGACAGATTTTGATGATGTGTTGATCGCTCAACCGTTCGGTGTTGCGAATGAAGGACCATTTTTTGTCCATCTTTTGTAAGTGCTGGGCGCTCTGCTTGAGTTTCAAGATGAAAGATCCCAAAAGACAGCAGCAAAATATCTGCTCCGCCCCGTATAATACTCATAACGATCTCAGCTGATCTCAGTCGTATAAATTGCTGATTGCGGTGACGTGATTTCACCGAAAACTGATGACCGAGAAAGGCAATATGTTCACATCACGTTTCACAATCAATCCGAAGGTGACGATTTTTTGGCTGGTCGAGATTGCCAAGAACAAGTTCCTATAAATAGGACTTGTAACGACTCGGTTGCGTGCCAAACACGGTGTCAAATCACGTGTTTACAAAACGGTCATCTTCGGTCTTAAAACGGTCGCTTCGGCGATAAACGGTCTGGCGACCGTTTTCGATCAACCCTCGCATCAGCAGGGTTGCCGACAGACCCCTAGGCCTGTGATGCGTGACTGTCGAATCGATTGAAAAGGTACAGTAGGGTTTATTTACTTTGGGAAAATTTCAGAATATCGGCGTGAGCACTGTTGCTGCTTGCACACGTATGGATCTGAGGACCCGAGGTAATGTTTGGCCCAAGCCCCCTGATGGCAGTGACACTCAAGAGTAAATACAGTTGCAAAATGCTGGGTTCTTCACAGTTTTTGGAATATCCAGGCTGTACTGTTGTAACATCATGTTTGGATCCAAGCGTTTTAGTCTCACATTTTCTTAATATATGCAATTCAGTTTCGAAGGAAGGTGATGTTGGAAAACGTCATCACCGGTCTCAACGCGGTGTTTTCTGCCGTGCCTGATTCTATATATATTGCCCCTGTTGTATGGTCGCTAGCTTACCTTTCATCCCCTATGTTGCCTGCTTGATAACTACTCCTTGACTGTTGGCCTCCTGCGAACCTGTTGTTCCAACAAGTGATTAAGCGTTACGTTGCTAGAATACAGATCAGGACAGTGGTTTATATATACCGTGAGTATAGGACATTTAATGTATACATATTCGGCATAAGTAATGCTGCCGTGCATTGCCTTGCATTGCCTTGGAGTTCATAACGAGTCAGATATATTTAAACCTACCGGCAAATCATTCCATTGACTTCCACAAGGTTCCGAGATGCTCTCTCGCCAATAACAGCTCGTCAATGTACTTTAATAATTATCAGTCTGGGACCACAGCATGTCCTTCTTCCTCCTCTACAACGCTCTAACCGGCTCTAACGGCTTGAGAATTACCCATTCTATTCGCGGAATCCTTTAGCGCTGCCATGAGAAGCGGATTCCAAAAAAAAAAAACTCGTTGTTTAGTTACGCTAGCCTTCTCTTAGACTCGAACCCAGTAGGACGCCAGCACCAATTTTGATGACAGTTGATCAAGGCTGATGGCGAAGCGATTGAAGTTTTTTAACCGGCGGGTAGTCCGGTCGGGAGTTGCCGGCGTATAGTTGTTTTGACTTGAAAAAATTTCGTGAATTGAAAATTCAAACTCTCGGAAACGAAATTCTGAAGTGACAGTTTTGTGTGATATTGTTTTGCCAGAGTACTCCATTTGTCTTCAGGACAACAGCCCCAGAGTTGAGGGTGACACAACAAAAATTCAGGCGACTCGTCCATGTCTATTACTATCCATGAGCACCTGTGATGGATCACCGGCAGATGCAATAGCACCCGAAAATTGCCAAGCGGCTGAATTATTTCTGCTCGACTTCGTTTTCCTTCGAGTTCCCTCAATCCTCGGAATGTCCTCATGAAAATCAGTGGAGTGATCTGGCGAAGCATTAGCCATAAAACTGTCTCTTTAGAATTCCGCTTTTGAGAGTTTGGATTTTCAATTCACGAAAATTTCCGCAGTCAAAATAACTAGACGCCGGCAACTCCCGACCGTACTCCCGACCGTACTACCCGTCGGTTAAAAGCTCCAGTCTCTTTTTAGCTTGCGAAATGATCGACTGTCATCAATTTCTTGCTGCCACAAAAGATACTGGTTCGAGTCTAGCCTTCTCTCTCGATTTGCGTCGAAATTTGGTCTGCAGGTATCTTATCTTCCGAAGTACTGGCGTAGGCCGTCCGTTCTGTCACTCAGCGAAGAAAACAATCCCGAAAGCCGGACAATTGAACATCCTGATGGAGATCAGCCTCAGAGATAATCAAATAGAAGCCCAGTGGTTTAGCATATAAAGTTGGACCCGACATTGGGGAGCCTTGCCACCCACCTTCCTCATGCAACGCTCCCGCCTTGAACAAATTATCCACCACATTACTTTTGCTGCATCTACCATCAAGGAAATAGCGCATGCATCCGACATACCCTTCCTTTACGCGACTGCCATGTTGAGTTCATCTATCCTGAACTGCCTCCAAGTGAGTATCAAAATTCGTACAATGTTCCCCACGCGAGTTAAAACCTTTCTTGTAGAGCGTAAAATCCCACAAAGAGGTGTGTTTCGAGATGGCAGAGAAAATTCACGAAATTCTGTGCACCATAATCCGTCTTTGCTCGAGTGCAGAGACCGACGGACTGCTTCCCCCTGCACTGCTATATGACATTGCCAGATTTGCCAAGTGAGTGCAGATGTCCAGAATATTGTTTGACTTCGATGAACTCGTTTCAAGTACGCTGGAGAAGATTTATACGTTTGTGAAGGCTCAGGGGCCAAAGGGGAGGATTAAGCAACTGTTCAAAGCTACCAATGATGCATCTAGCCTGGAGGCCTGTCAGGATCACTTGGAGAGATCATTGACTGCCTTCAGGGTGCGCATTTTTATTGCAGGCACACCTGTCATTGACCGACATCACAGATTAGCACTGGTGTGACAGTTTCAATCGCGATGACGAAAATGAAGGCCGAATCCCAGCGATTTCACGACGAAATTGTAGCTCTTCTCAAACAGCATCCAGAGTTGACGAATTCTGAATGTTCCTCCACGGTGAGCGCCTCCGTGCCCCTGGGAACTTGAACATGATTTTCTTCGACAGCGCTCACTCAGTAGCTCAATCCATTTCGGTAACAGGTGTGTTCAACAGCCAACAATATTATCACATGGGGCATCATATTTCTGTAGCTCGGGCTCACTTTCGATGCTCCCTGCCTCGCCAAAAATATTTCACGGGCGGGCACATGAGCTTCAGCAGGCACTGAATGTCCTCAAAACTGAGGAAGCACGTCTTGCCCTCCTTGGGCCAGGTGGAATTGGAAAAACAAGTCTGGCCACAACCCTGCTCCACCACGGTGACATTATTGCGAAATATGCTCAACGCTATTTTGTCACATGCCACTCAGCTGCCACATGCGGCGACCTGATCACCAATATTGCATCCCACATTGGTCTTGAGAGAGGACAACATATGGTCAAAAAGATAATTGGTTACTTCAAAAATGGGAGCGCGGCGCTTCTCATTCTCGACAACTTGGAAACCCTTTGGGAGCCGATCACTTCACGCCATGATGTTGAAGAATTCCTTTCTCTTTTGACGGATGTTCCACATTTAGCAGTTATTGTCGGTGTCACAAGTTTTGGTTGAAGAGATTTATGCTAATAAAGACGCAGATCACGATGAGAGGTGCGGAGAGACCCAACAGAGTCAAATGGACTCGACCATTCATCCCCCCACTGGAACCACTCTCCGATTCTGCTGCCCACCAGACATTTATTGAAATAGCCGATGAGATTCACGAGGAGATCGGGATAAAAAAGCTATTGGCCCTGACTGATAATCTCCCTCTGGCAGTCAGCCTCATTGCCAGTGTTGCGGCTTACGACGGCTGTGATAACACTCTGTTGCGTTGGCAGACAGAGAGCACACGACTCTTATCAGATGGCTGTGACAAGAGGTCCAGTCTGGACATCTCTATCATTCTATCTCTCTGCAGCTCTCGCCTCACTCCTGCAGGAAAGGACTTGCTGAGCATCCTCTCTATGCTTCCGGATGGTCTGTCCGATGCAGATCTGGTTCAGATCCAATTCCCCATTCCTAGCATCTTAACCGCCAAGGCTACACTACTCCAGACTTCATTGGCATACACAGCCAATAATCGACTCAAGGTTTTGGTCCCTATTCGGGAGTATGTTTACCGTTCATTCCCCCCACATGTTGACTTGCGGACTGCTATGAACCGGTTCTTACGGGAGCTCCTCAGCGCGTGGATAATAACCATGTCATCAGCAGAATCTGACATTGTTCTGCAAATCACAAAGAATCTAGGAAACATGAATTCCATATTGCAGGATGGCTTGACTACATCATATGCTGATGCAACAGAAACACTCACCAGTATCGTACAACTGAATAAATTTTATAGGGTAACACGCCGTGGGCTATGTCCTCCTATGCTGAATGCTCTGCGTTGTATCCATGCTTGGAAGAACCATCCTGTCTGTGGGCAGGTCTTGTGCGAGAGGCTTCTTACAGGCATCGTCACACCAATATCCGACTCAGATGTGTCAATAGCATTTGGAAATGATTTTTTTGACAATGCAACTCCACTGCAGCAAGGTAAGCAAGCAGAATATATCATTGTGGATTAGGAGCTGATAGAAATTCTTCAGCGCAATGGTATAATGCTCTTGCTGCCTACTACCGCGGACAAGCCAACAATACAGTCAAGGCACTTGAATGTTATCTAACAGCACTACACCTGAGCCACAAAACAGGCTCCTTGAACAGCGAGACACAGATGGCTCTCATAGGAATTACTTATATTCATGACCGCACAGGAAAATATGCCGAAGGTCTGCTCTATGCTAAAAAGGCTATGGCATACGCTGTCAGTTGCGGGAATGTGAAGGACCAAGCCAGGGCTCTTCTGGGTGGAGGTGCTTGCTGCCTGGGACTTGGTGATCTCAAGTCGGCAGCACACATGCTCAGTCAGTGCTCAGAACTACTCGTGATATGTGGAGAAAGTAGGACGATGACCCATTCGGAGGCCCAAACCACTCTTGCAGAGGTACACCTGCTCAAAACAGAATACACTGAGGCTAAAGAGCTCAATGCATCCGTATCCCGGACTGTTCAAGGGCAGGCAGGTCACCTAACGATGCGATTTCTCACTTGAATATTGTATCAATCGAGATTGCCACTGGGGAAGATTGTGGTCAGATTCATGATAATTTGTCAATTTCCAGAACTATGTTTGCAGCGGTGGGATATCCTGGAGGTCTGATTTATTGTGACATGGTTGAAGCTGAATTGCTTCTCCGTGAAGGTGACCTTGCACACGCCAAGGAAATCTTTGAAAAATCACTTCTGGCCACTCTTGGGAAGGGAAATATAGAAGGTGCTGAATTCACCCTGGAAAGATTGGCTGATTTCCGGAATGGGATGGATAATTTGCAAACCACACTGAAATGGACAGCATTATATCTCGGAATATCGATGAAGTCCAAAAACAAACTCGCTGTTCTGAAGGCCCTCCGCTGCCTTGGGATCATTTTGATCGAACACGGTGATGGTGACTCTGCCCTTACACTGCTGCATGTCGTATTGGAAGGATTTACATCTATGGATGTCCACCGCTGGAGGGCCGACTGCATGGTACAGATGTCCGATATTTATGCGGGCCGAGGGGATCTCATGAGGTCAAGACAATTGTGGACTCTTGCCAAGCCACTTTTTGAGCGGTCATCACAGAGAAAGGCAGCTAGCTTCATGGAGACTAAACTTGCTGCAACATTTAAGTTTTAGATTGATCATAAAACATGTCTCTTAATCAATAACTACCCTTCGAGTTTGAGCCCGTGAAATACATATCATGTTCTTTTTTTCCAGCACCACTAGCCTGTTGGTGAGAATTTTATGCTACTTAGCTTATATTGATGGTGACAAATAGAGAGGCACTTCGCCGGTGCTTTCATTTATGATGAATGATAATTTTTTTACCTTGAACCATAAATTTAAATTTAAAATCTGCCATGCAAGTAGTAAAGCAAATAATTCGGCCTTGAATTGTGCTCATGAATTTCCTTCTAACTGTATGTGTGTAACTTCTGGTAGAATGCACAAAAAATCAGTCACAATTTTTCCCAGTCCGTGTTGGGAGGTGGACTGACGCGGACGCGACAAGAACCCGTGATCGCTGTGTTAGTATTTCGGTTCTTGCCGATTAGGATGTTTCATCCTTATTTCGGCTCTGAATTCCTCGAATTATACTCCCAATTTCTTGTATCAAGTTGACATTTGAGGATGTTACCAACTCACTAATAATCAAATTGGGAGGCACCAGAAAGAATAAAATCTCTCCACTAATGTATTACGAGTCCTAAATTTATTTAGGTAATCATTCTTTATCAGCACTTCCTAACCACCTTTCTGTACAGTTGTAAGCCTCAAAACTTTGACGAGCCATGGGATTACCATTGCCCTGGTTTGATGGAGGTCGCCTGTCACTTTGTTTACTTATTATAGATTTGGCAAAGTTCGCCAAGATTGCTTACGTTGATAAGCCGGATTTCAGGCCATGCCTGTAAACACACATTTTGCGAAATCCTACATCTAGCACAATCATCCATGACTAGACGGCTAGCGCTAGGATCGAGCGCGTAGACGGTGTTAGTGCCTAGATAAGGGCTACGAGGCAATACTCTGCTAGCGATGCTTCATATGAGGTTGCTAGCTCAGTTTTGACTGGTTAAAGCTAAGTCTATGGGAGAAGCCTAGCCTAGGCGACTTTACACTATGATACATAACAAGATCTAGGAGGAAACCGATGCAGTAGCCAATGAGTACAAAGCTAGCGACTTTGTTAGGCATTGATATGAACTAGCTGAGCGACGCGACGAGACACATGATGTTTCAGTAGCACAATATGATGGAATCAGGACCCACCGGAGTAGGCGGGGCCGTCGGGTACTACGGGCCGGGAGCTATGACTCGGCGATTGCAGCCGTGATCGGCAATTGCAGCCGCAGATCGCACCAGTGATATCTGGACTTTGACAGTAGGAATACGAATCGGACCTAGTAAACGCTGGTGGATGTGCAACATTGCTAGGGCACTGTATCTCAAAGCTTATAGCTAGGGGACGAATACTCCTTGAGCTAGCTAAGGGATATAGGTCTCGGAAATGGTGGAAGCACTTTCTTATCACAGAAGAACAGATTTCTCGGTGGCTGCTGATGGAGTAACCATATGGGTTGGGCTGGGGGTTTCGTGGATTGGACCAATTATATTCATTTTATTTATATTCTGTTTTGCTTGGCATGTATACCCAAGGCCTAGGCCGCCGTACTTTCATGTGATTATGTATGTAGTTAGTAGTATAAAAGCAAGGGGAGAAGTGGGAGGAGGGCAGCGGATCGTACCCCGGTTAGTGGAGGCAGTAGCTATTCATATAGTGACCCCCTACGTTCTAAAGGCGCGCATCTAGCCCACCGTCCATTTGTCCTTCAATAGAAGTTCATTTGCACAACAACACGCACAGAGTGCACTGAGGGATTGAGGGATTGAGGGTTTCAAGGTTTCATACTTGTTGAGAGTGGCTGATACTCATTGAGAGTTGGTTTCTACCCGTTGAGGGGTGCGTTGAGCGTTTGGATTCATACTCGTTGAGAGTCGGTTTCATACTCGTTGAGAGTCCGCGTGCAGCGTCACAGAACGCATACGCGACACAGAGCAGAGCGGTTAAAGGGACAAGGAGTCGAGGTTGGACTTGGTTGGAAGGATACAAGTGCGAGCTAGCACAATAAACACGCCGGTTAACAGCCGTAAAACACACATACACGTTTCGAGAACATTGGTTAAGAACCTTGTGAAGGTCCATCTGTTCACGGATAGGAATTCTATAGGAGGTTACATCGCAGAGAGCTATTAGCACGACTAGCTAGGCTAGCGCATTTCTAGTGTACCACGATCCGAAGTCAAGAGAGGATTGGAGCAGAGAAGAGAATACATTCACGGAAGGACTATCATAAAAGCGGCCTAATACTTGGTCCCTACCCCGAACTTTCAATCTTATGGCGTACAAGCCGTTCTTTAGGGAGATAGCCAGGAAGTCAAGCGTTTGGACGCTTCTCCTAGCCGAGCTAGCTATAGTTGGTTGTTGGTTTTGTGGAGTGGTAGTGGTTTGACGGTCGTACCCGACATAGTCGCCTCATACGCTCCGGTTGCAGACAGTGTTCTGCTAGGGCACCAGTAGAGCACACCTTCCATCTTATACATTACACTCGGCCCCACGGCGCGCGTATCAACGTGGTTATATATGACTTTCGTCGTAAATATCGTTTGTCATTCCGTGTGCCTTGGATCACTTGGCTTTCTTATTTTCTGGCATATAAGTGATAGGAGAGATGGAGTGTAGCCATGGCTGTATCCCGTTTTGATACTTTTGAGAGGTAAGATAATTGTTGGAGCAAAGATGCCAATTGATTTCTAACATCCCCCATAGATATCCCCGACTTAATCGTTGTCCCATGGGTTTCCTATGACCCCTCGAGTTGACAGACCATCGAAGAATGTCTAGGGAAGCTTCGGTGGAAAGTGAGTCTCTGTGGCGTGCGTAATGAATTATACTGACCTTTCAGGGGGTTCTCGATCTATTGTCTGCCGTACGAGATCCTTCTCTTTGTTATACGGATTATGTTGAGGGAGAGTGGTGAGTTCAAATGGACTTTCCTATTGGATTGGCTTCACATCAGCCACATATATTTTAAATGGAGGGCCATAGTTTTGGACAATGTTGACATTACAAGTTCATGCGACTGTTTCTTTGCCATTCCTGCACTCCTGCTTGCATCGTAGCAAACAGGCTTCTCTCATTGTTCGGCTTCATCTCATCGGTGTGAGGAAATTAATGGATGTCGTTATGGGCGTACATGGAAACGAGTCAAGTTCGGTGGGGGTCCTTCGTGCATTTACCTCTTTTTTTTTTCAAGGTCGAGGTTCTATGCATCATTTTTCTCGGCCGTCATGTACTGGAGGAAATGTGAAGCATTTTCGAAACCAAAAATTTTAGCAGGCTCTGCCCTCTGAACATGGACTTTAAACTGTATGGAATAATTGTAGACTCTGTGCTTACGTTCCCCCTTCACATGCTCACACCACCATGCTTCACTTACGCGGTGTTGACATCGACTGGTCTATATCATGCCCCTTTCCTTGCTTATGTGTCCTCGTTCTCCGAGACATGGGCCATTGTGTCACCTTTACATGGGCCGATTTTCGTGATTTATTTGCGGTTGCCCCGAGCTTACAAAAACTAGCCATTGTCAATGTCCATTGCTCACATCCACCAATCATCCCGGCGTGCTTATGCCCAGCCTCTATATTTCCTAACCGATCTCTATGTCTGCTTTGGCAGCCATATATCGTTCAAACCCGTATTGGCTAGGATGAAATGCACGTCAGGTCTCTTGCTGCATGTCCATGCCATGCTGGAGCAGGAGTTGGAAGCCTTTATCTGATGCACAGATATGATGGATGGGGTGACCTCATTCACATACTGTCCTATTTCGACCAAAGGTTCAGGTGACGGGTGACGGACGGTCGTGAACTAAACAAATTTGAGGAGGGTGACAGTGACTTTGCAGAATTTTGGCCCAAATAGGCTACAGATCTGCCAAAAAAGCGGCCCGGACGTCCCCTTATAGTAATTTCTCACACTAAGCGAGGAATGAACACCTTCCAAAAAATGTTCACAAGGGTGACGGTGGTTTGGCATGAACCTTTGGTCGAAATAGTACAGTACTCAGGATGGGAATGCAGTCCTCTCTGCAAGCACCTCATCTTTGAACATTTGTGGGGTCTCACACATCTTGAGCTGCGAGCGAGCACCATTGAGAGATTGAGAAGGCAGGCAGCTAGAGTTGGGCAGGACAGCACAAAACTCTTAGTTATTTCACATTTAGATGCATTAGATATGTATTAATAGAACCCGGAGGATACCGGGGGCAAAAGTCTACAGGGGAAAAAAAGAAATTCAAAATTCAGGTACATAGGGAGGATTCAGACCCATAGGGTACAATAGTATAATGTTGTTGCATCATCAGTTTCTTCCTCTCTTCTCTCATATCCCAACACCTTAGCCACTTTTGTATCACCATTAGTGTGGGGGGCAGAATTGTTTTCAGCTTGAACTGCCAGGCAGAATGGTAGAATGGCAGGGCAGAATGGTGGCAGAATACGGCAGAATATGGCAGGAATTCTATGGGTAATTTCGTGTTTCTAGCCCAGCTCTTTTGTTTTCCGATGATTCCGATGCCCATTAGTATCCTGAGTATCAGCTGGACGCTGCCAATGAATTCTCTGACCTGCTTTACGGTGCTTCAGGCAGTCCAGGTCGGTGAAATCACAAATTTGTCTCCCACCATTCAGTTCATCAATGCCATTGAGTGGAAGACTCCGAAAACCATTGCTTTTGAAGCCCAGAATCAACAGCAACACCATGAATTCCACCTACTGATGGTAAAATGAAGGAAACATACTCTTTTAGGGGCCATTGCTGCCAAATTCTGCCATAAACCCTCAGATACTGCCATTTTGCCTACCATTTTGCCATGCCACTTGGCAGTTTGGCAGAATTCTGCCAACCAGTGCCACACTAATCACATCCTCCCCACCAAAGGCTACTCCATTCCAAATATGAATATAAATATAGTTTGAAAATTTGAAAATATTCTGTGAGTTTCCCTGGGCAAAAAGAAAAAGAAAAAAGTGTCTGAACATTTTTGGTTTAAACCACCACAACTTTAAACCTGATTTCTATATGGCTTCCAGAGGGTGGTTTAAACCATGGCTATCATTGGAGACGATGTGGTTTAAACTTACACCATGCTGTTGCCGAATTAATGTCATGCATAAGTGATCGAGCTCAAACCTTACAATCGCCCGGCAAAGACCCTATACTCCCCTCTCAGCACCTTGTCCTATATATATGCCATCCCGGATGGCCGGGGTCATCCGCGCTGCCCCTGGAGGGGTCCAGAGCGACCCTATGCATTTTTTCGAGGTGACAAATGAAAACTTTTCTCAAATCTTCTCGCTGAGAGATTCTAAAAACGAGTATTATGTAAACATAAGTACTCAGAATCTTTGGGGCTTATTCATCTGAGTGATCTCATCAGACCCACACTTCCCTTCCTGCCACCACGCATCTTGACTGAAGATCTCAATTCTATTTTAATCCGTTGCTTGCCGTCTTTATCGCTGGCCCTCCTCCTCTTGAACAGTTCTACGCGGCTCTCACAAGTCTCACGGCTGTGCGTCAGGTAGGTTTTCCATGACCTTCTTTCTTTTGCTTCGTGATCCGGTCGCCACATTTGTGTTTTATCAGCTCGATTCCTCTGATTATTCGCTCTTCCGGCGCTGCCTCTACACCACGGGCCGAACAGTCCTACACTAGGTCTGCGCTGCGAAAATTACTTACGACCTATTGTTTACTTTGTCTTAGATGCTGCTATCAAAGACACTTGTGCGGCGTCCGATCCCACTGCCTCTCACAAATGGCGAAGCTAATTGATCGCAGATACGTCTCATCCAGAATTCCATACCTTTGGCGCCACAGACTTTGTTCGCAGTTATTTATCCTGAGTTCTAAGTGAATGCGAACAGGACAGCCTCGAAATATCTTTTGAATTCTGTTCTCTGGGGCATAGCCACGGAACTGGCACCAGTTCCGTAGATTAGAATGCTAGGCTGCAAGTCCGAAAGCCGGTAGCTAGATCTGTGCGGAATTATAAAGCTGACCTCAGCTGTCGACAATCGGCCGAAAGCTGCAAGCGGTTCGCCGAACTGGAGAGAGAGTTAATAAATTTGTGGCTTGTAAACCAGTTTGAATAGATCTTAAGCATAGCCACTAATTTCATTACTCAGAAAACCATGGGACAAGTAAATCAACATGCATTCTGATCCGCCTTCGAGTTTTAAATAAAAGGGACAATTACATAAGTGCTCGTAGCTCTCCAACACAGAGTTCCTCAAGGCTTTCATTTATTCCAGACCAACAGTCGCACTGATGACAAAATTTGCTTACGATGTTCTTGAGATCTTCCATGCCATTCCAGTGTTGTGTCCATTAATTTGGTTTGGGGTCCTCATTTGTGCTAATTTTGTGCTAATTGCTTCATTGCTCATCCTCTAGCTCTACCGCAGCGAGTTGGGAGATTGTGACTATGAGCTTGGCTACAGGGTGATGAAGAAGTCCAGGAACCATAGCATATATCAGTGCCTGTATGCTCATTTACTTCATGGGCCTGGCGTTCCTCAGTGAGACCGTGCCATGTAATTCTACCTGCCTATCTACCTGAGAGCAAGATTTTTTGATCAAAATGGAACACACAGCGAATTGAAGCATAGACCACTCCTAATTCGCATTCAGCATCCAGTTCTGCTTTTCGTGGAGTTTGCTACGGATCTAAGAAGTGAACTACAGCTTTCTATGTAGGCTCCGTGGAAGGCAGATGCTATATGGTATCAGCACTGGCTACATGAAGCAATTTACGCCGCCCAGTGGCTACAATGCCTACAATCAGCTATATATACCGTCTTGGCCGCAAAGGACTTGCTTTTTCCGGAGGGAACGATGTATCACTTGCATCTCTGGGCCAGGATCCTGCACATGACGTCGACCATCTCTCGAGAGAGTCTGCGATGTATCACTTCCTTAGTTGGCAGATCACCGGCAGTTAAACGTCGGATAGGCTTTGACTTGGGCCAATTCCAGTCCGAATCCGACCCTGACAGACAGCGCTTTCGTTTGATTGGCGGAGGCTTTGGGCTGCAGGTACAAGGAGGAGTGACAGTGGTATTTGTGTCCAGGGTGCTGGTGTGCCATCCATCGGCTGCATCCGCATCAGCGCCATGTTCGACGAGTAGTTTGACAATAGTTTCATGCCCATGTCTATTTGCTGCCTGCAGGGCGCTGCCGCACCACCCGCATTGCGCATTGATGTCGGCGCCATGTTCGAGAAGTAGTCTGACAACTTGTTCATGCCCTTGGATGGATGCTACCTGCAGGGCACTGCTGTACCGCCCGTCTTGCGCATTGACATCAGCGCCATGTTTGAGGAGCAGTCTGACAATCTGTTCATGCCCTTGGGTAGATGCTTCCTGCAGAGCGCGGCTGTACAGTCCGCTTCGCGCGTTGACGTCCGCGCCATGCTCGAGAAGAAGTTTAACAACAGCTTCATGCCCACTGGGATGCTGCTTGCAGGGCGCTCCCATGCAAACTACCCTCTGCATGACTTTGGCGCCGTATTTGAGAAGCAGTCTGACAATGCCTTCATGCCCTTGGCAGGATGCTACCTGCAGGGGGCTGCTGTCTATCTCGTCTTGCACAGTGTCCACACCGGCGCTGTATCTGAGAAGTCGTTGGAGTGCATCTCCATTAAAATCGGCGTTGTATTCATCTCCATCAGAATTGGCGCCGTGTTCAAGAAGCAACTTGACAATAGCTTCGTCCCCTTGTCTGGATGCTGACATCAGGGCACCTTCTAAACTGCCACTGTCTTCAACAAGCACTTGAACCAGGAGTTTATCATCCATGTTTACGCCATTTTCGTGGAGGAATGTAACAGCATAGGTGTGGCTCTGAAATGCAGTCTCTTCAAGTGATCTGCGGGGGCCGTATTCTCGAAGAATGCAGCTGGATATCACATCCAAGCGAAAGGCGAGCGCAATCAAGAGCTTATCTGGTCCCAAATGGCCTCTCCAATAGCTCTGATTCGAATTCCACAACGTCCGCCACACAGAGCAATTCCCTAGAAATTCCAGAATCTCATCTTGGATCTCTGTTTCAACCTTCCCACGGGCATGTACGAGGCAGTGTTCCACGGCATAATCGAGGAAGGGATTTTCAGTAGAGTTGCCTTGGTAGTTGCTCTGTCAGCTCTAGCATCCCTGAGAATTTCTCGAAGGTCAGGCGCATATAGGTCATGCATGTGAGGTTATTTCGCGTTGTGCATGGGGAAATAGGATGGATTGCAAGTAAGTCTGCGTGGAGTAGTGAATGAGGCGAACTTGGTCGCCCTTCTCATTTACAACAACCAGTCCAGCGCACGGCACGATTCCACCTGGCCCTGGTCCATAGGGCCTGACTTCGATGATCCTTTCGAACCTTTCCTGGCAGTCCATGGATCCATCATCCACTTGGGGTAAAGGGCCGTGGCTGCGCCCGGCAGGACCTCGTACTTACATTTCTTTCTTTCTTTCTTTGTTCTATGTACTAAGTAACAGTGTGGTTGGCTATATCCACATCAAGAGATGGACAAATATATTATCATGGACAAAGTCAACTAAAAGCATGAATATCGTGAGGTAAATGCAACTTTTCTACAGACAGTCATGTGACCAGACAAGAAAATTCATACCTTGTGCTCTGAGACCAGAGAGGCACTTAAGTGCAGCTTGATGAACATTCCACTGGGAATCACTGCCTGGATCTCCCGCTGGAATTCCGCTACAAAAGCCAACCTCAGTAGGCCACAAGTGTATGACCAGACAAGAAAATACATACCTTGTGCTCTGAGACCAGAGAGGCACTCAAGCGCAGCCTGACGAACATCTGAATCGGAGTCCTTCAGTGATTCCATGACCATGGGGATCACTGCCCGGATCTCCTGCTGGAACTCCGCCACAAAAATGAGCCTCAGTAGGCCACAAGTGTGTGACCGGACAAGAAAACTCATACCTTGTGCACGGAGACTAAAGAGGCACTCAAGCACAGCCTGACAAACATCTGAATCGGAGTCCTTCAGTGATTCCATGACCACAGGGATCACTGCCCAGATCTCCTGCTGGAATTCCGCTACAAAAACCAGCCTCAGTAGGCCACAAGTGTGCAACTGGACAAGAAAATCCATACCACAACCATGGGGATCACTGCCTGGATCTCCTGCTGGAATTCCGCTACAAAAACGAGCCTCAGTAGGCCACAAGTGTGCGACGGGACAAGTAAATTGATGCTTTGTGCGCCGAGATCAGACAGGCACTTAAGCGTAGCTAGTTGAACATTCCAATCGGAGTCCTTCAGAAATTACGGGAATCACTTGACAGGGGGAACAGAATCCTCAGAGCTGGCCCAGTTACACCGTGTATTCAATGCATTGAAAGGAGACATTGAATGCTTCCACGGCATCCACATCCAGCCTGTGATGCAGTGGGTACTCCATGTGCTACCACACACTGCATGGAGATCTCTAGACTTTGTCCCCAGCTATGAAGAACATGCTCGAATATGCCTCATCATCACAGACAGGCTTTACAACAGAATTATGCTGATTGCCTACTTTACCTGAATGTGAGGCTTGGATTCTAACTACATGGGAGCGATCTGTTCCACAAAGATAAAAGGTTGACTCATCACATACTAGAATTCTCCGCTCTCTAATCATATAACAGTTTTTCCATTGACTTCCTGCTTGAGGAACTCTTCAAATACCTCAGCAAATACCTCAGCAACCATCTGCATAGAAATCCAACTATGGCCAAAGAAATTATCATATTAACCAACAAAATGGCAAATAAGACAGGCCACAAGCTGGGTAACAGGAGCAAAATGCGAGTCAGAAAACAAGTTTATGACTTGTGCACCACAATTTCTCAAGTTGCTCGCTGGGCTGATGTGGCTGTGTTGGCATTGGCATTTGAAGACCTTTCTGGCTATACCCAGCTTGAGGATGTGTCATGGGTCTACACAGCACTTGAAGATGTTTACCAATCCAATGAAACTGCAGAGCACGACTGGGATGCAGCCACAGAGGAGCGTGTTTGTCACTTTCTGAAAGCTCTGAATGATGCCAAAGAGGTCCCAGTCGCATCTGAGAAAGTCCTCCAGGTCATTCTTAAAGCTCTTTTCCTGGAAGGCCTTTGTTCAATTCCAGCAGTCAAGCTCCTCTGCCGGGCCAAAAGCTGGTTTACTGACATTGATCTCCAACCCATCATGCAAGAACATAATGTATGGTCTCGGATGGGTTCTGTCTTCATGAACACTTCATGGGAGTTGAGAGACTGGGTGGAGGGATATTTTCAACTCAGTGAAAAGCTGTCCAGCCTGACCCAATGGACACCATACATTCACCGTAACCTTCCCCATTGGGTCTTCATTTACTCTCTGCACAATACAAAGGAACTACAGAGCTCATTCCTCTCTGTCCTTGAGCATATATGGGGGGTGAAATACACAGGAACATACCCATTTGCTGAGAAACTCGAGAGAACTTTGGCATGGACTCAAATTGCACTGATAATTGTTTGGGAGAGTTTTGATTTCTCTGGGCAACAAACCTTGCAGGATATTCATCCTCTAATTAGGACCACAATATCTACTGCTTTCACGTCACACAACCCATACAATTGTCACCCTTGGGCTGGGGCTCTCATTCCCCCCAAATTCAGAGCCACTTTCTCTATAGGGCTGGGTGATGCCCTCATTCAAGCTGCAAGAAAAGCAGATGATGTGATTTCTCAGACTCCCACACAAATTGAGAACCAGCCAGACTTGGATAGCTCACCACAGGATACAACTCATGTCTTCCATCGGGCTGCCAGACTAAGACTGTTGGATGAGATAGGCCAGATACTTAAGCTTGAATCAAAAGGGGAACAGGTGGACTGCGGAGAAGAAATGGCTAGGGAATATTGGGACAACCTAAGAACACATTTTGAACAACAGGTTAATGAGTTGGAGTTGTCTTTGAAGGAGACACCGGGGACTGCTGAATTATCTCGTTGAGATTTGTTGTCCGTTGATTTTATTTTATTTTTTCGGTTATCCAGAACGATGTGTTCATGCCCTGTGCAGGGAGGTGCAAAATGCGTGACATATCAAACTCATAGCAAGGCCGTTACATGCAGTGAGGATTTGGCTCTCTCACCCAAATCGTAGGCACATCGTTCTCGAAACAGATTCTGAAGAGACAGAAACATTCTTTTATTGGGTAAGAATATGCTTGATATTTTTCGGAGCTCCGGAATGAGTGGACAGGGAGAATTTCGGTAGTACTCTGTATTACCCTTGCATCAACGCACCCGGCAACGAGCTAACTATACTTTCCCCTCACTGAATCTCTTAGTTCATTTTCGGGTACATGCATCAGACATGTATTAATAAATGCCGGAGGATACCGGGGGCAAAGGATTACAGAAGAATACAAGAAAAAGTCGCTCCAGCTACATAGGATAGTTCCAGACCCATAGGGAACAATAGCTACAACCCCGCATGGAGTGGCGCAAGCCGGCGGCCGACGCCCCCAGCTCGCCGGCTCACCCGCATTATGACTAAGGGTTCATTCTGCCACCATCGTCGTCGATGCCCAGCCTGCTTCGAGACCGTCTTTTAGCTCTGCTACAATCTAATTTAATCTTTCACTTACAGAGACCCGGCGCACCACGTCGACGGGCTGCTCGCCAGCAGCTCTCCCGCAGTCGAAAAAAAAGTTCCGGTAATGTACTATTACTTTTTTTGGTCACCACTCTGCCATCCAGTTAATGATGAATTGATGCATATTGGAAACAGACGAAAGGGAAGTTCCGGCCAGTTGGCGAAGTGTGTTAGAAGTATATTTTCTCTGTCACCATTCTATTTCCGAGTTAATGATGAGTTGATATAGACATCTTGTGCTCCACCTACATTCGGCAACAGAACAACGCCGCAGGCACAAAAAAAAAAGTCCAATAAAATGTGTCACAGTTTGCTATTCTTCCACTTCTGCTCCGTGTTTCCCTCAATTATGATCACATCTGCTGTCAACAGATTAGCCCACACCGGTGAAAGAGAAGATCCGGGCAGGTAGCTCAATGCACCGGATGTATGTTTGCTCATTGTGCATCAGCCATTTGATAAATTAGTTGTGACGTTTTCGGCGTTTTTCGGCCTTTTCGCATTGTTGACAATTTCACAACGCCAAAAGAAAGAAAAAACACCTGTCAAAAAAAAAAATCTTACCCCCAATACAATGATAAAAAAGAATCTGGGGGAGACGTTGTGAGATTTTTTTCAAACATTGTTAGTGTTGTGAGTTTCGGTGTTTTTAGGCATTTTTAGATTTTCGGCGTTGTACAACACCACAATCAAAATGTCAAAAGTCTGATGTGCACTTTTGCGATTCCTCCACTTTTGCTCCGAGTTGCCCCTAATTTTAATGTTAAGTTGGTGCGGACATAACGCGCTCTTCCTATGACCACGTCTGCTGTTAGACTCGAGCCAATAGCGATTTTTCCTAAGATTGATGACAGTCGATCAATCCCTGGCACAATTTAACCGTAACCGAGTACGGTCGGGAATTGCCGGAAAAAAAAATATTGTCTTGGCCAAATTTTCGACGACTTAGGACAAAGTTGTCCGTTCCACAAATCTGAACCGGCGGTTCTTTAGAGTCCAGAATTCTAAGGCATGTAATATTTGTTGATTTTTAATTACGTTAGAGCCCAACGCGTAAAAAGGACTTTTATGAGTTAGGGGTTGTATGCTCACACATCCCTTCTGGACTCTTCCAAGCCCTACCATGATAGTTAAACACCATATAAATGACTCTGATGTATACTACATCCCTCTACTCACATCCAAACGGCACCAGAAGCCCCCAAGAGCCCCGCCTCTTGTCGTTAATCCTATTCAGTGTGCCTCCCAGCTCTTCTGGTGGGCTCCCGCTTCACCCACAAGATTATCTTACCACTACGTACTCTCTTCGCTTAGAATGTGCGCTACAGGCAGCTGCAGGGGTGCGGAACAGCCACTCTCCACGTGTCTCCCGGGAAACGCCGACTAGGCAAAGAATGCCGATTTATGAGATGAGCCGATCACTGCTCAGAAATCTGAAAACATCACATTTCTCAGAATGTTGAGATTGACAAAAGTGCCGGTTTAATTGTCAAAAACGGAGAACTTTGTCCTAAGCTCGTCGACATTTTGGCTGAGTTATTTTCTCATTATCGGCAATCTCCGACTGTACTCGGTTACGGTTAAATTGTTCCATCTTTGATCAAACAATTGTCTTGATCAATTTAAAGTAACGACTGGTTCGAGTCTAGTCTGCTGTCAACATATTAGAACACACCGGTGAAAGAGAAGATCCGGGCAGGTAGCTCAATGCCCGGGTATGTTGCTAATTGTGCACTTTTGCGATTCCTCCACTTTTGCTCCTCCGAGTCGCCCTCAATTGCAATGTTAAGTTGGTGCGGAAATAACGCGTTCCTCCTATGATCACGTCTGTTGTCAACAGATTAGCACACACAGGTGAAAGAGAAGGTCCGGGCAGGTGGCTCAATGCAGATGTACGTTTGCACCTTCAAAAACCGCGCAGCCTGCCTTTCTCACCCTTTTACATCTTGCTGCCAGCAGCCTTGGAATGCACTCCAATGAAAGTGCGGTCCTAAAGTAGAGGCCTGGGGAATTACAGCTCTTTGTGAAAGTAATGCTACCTACCTAAAAATAGGATAAGAAAGAACAGCTTCAACACTCTGACCTTGCTAGCTCATTTCTCATCCAATTCTGAACCGACTCCCATGATTCCATGTGCCTTCTAAAGCGGGGAAGCAGGCTTCCATCCCATACCCAATCCCCCCCCCCCCCCCAAAAAAAGAAAAAACAGCGCATTTTCTGATCTCAAAATTTCCGCAGCCTGTTTTGAACTGGAAGTCCAAACCCTCTGTTCTCAGTCATTTCTAATTGTGACTGTGGATGTGGGTACTGAGAAATGGATGGAATCAAGGGTAATTGACCTGATGGGAGGCGGCGTCGGAGTGCTCTGGGTCCAACTGCCCGATCGGGTCGCTGGCCATCAAACGAGCGTGGTGCTCTGGCTTTCCATACTCCAGCTAGCTGACGAGAATTGAAAGTCCGACGATTGTGTAATCATGTAGGGCATCTACAGACCAGCAAAAACGTTTTCATCAAGTTTTTATTGCGTTTTTATTGCGTTTTACGCCGATTCGCGAATCACACTCTTTTGTCCGAAACCCCTTTGAGAATTCCGATAAGCACCTCCAAAAGGCAGTGCAATGTCTCGTGACAGGTGGTGTGTGTGAGGCGTGCTTGGACTGCCGGAACCGACCACGTCCACGAAACGACGCCATGAATCGAACCATCAACCCTTCTCGACATCTCCCGGTGTCGGGCGCTCACGCAGTTGCGATACGCCACCTAGACACACGAAGACGCTGCGTCGGCGGCGGTGAGCTCAACAAGATCTCCAATGGCCAACCAATGGCCCTGTGATCAGAACTTATTCCTTCGGTTCTACCGTGCGTCAGACGGAGTGTCGGGCGGCCTGATCGGAACGCGACTGTCTCGGATATCTATCGCCCCGTCTAGTAAGTATTGGACACCGACGCCACATTCAATCTGTTATTCTCAATCTTCCCCCAGCGCATCGATGTCCCGATACGAATCATTTGACGGATGCCTATTTACGGAGTTCCTCCAAGTTCCAGTGCAGTATTTAACGAGCAAGTACCGTGTCTGCATTGAGAGCGGGACAATTACGTCTCCTTCCTTCCTTCCTCTTCAAATGCGACGTTCTCTGGACCTGTCCCAGAGTCCCCTTTTTCAACTCGAGTCTGGGGCTCTACCCTGGCGCAAGAGAATTGCACTTTCATATGATCGAGCCAAGGCAATCGCAGCTCTTTACAGTTGGGCACACCCATTTTTTCAGTGCCCCGCAGTTTACTGATTGTTCGGACAAGACTTGACTGAAGACGATGTTCTTAACGTAACCCCTAAATATTGGGAGTTTCATACCGATCCTATAAACGCAATGGACGGTGGGGCTGGGACACTGCTTACCATACACTACAATCTATGTGTGGGAACCATTGCTATGTTTCCAGCTGGGAAGCAAAAAGTTCTCCAACAACTACTGTCTTTTGAGATTTCGTGTGTTTCAATTCCGGAAATTATGGCTCTCACTGATAATTTTTAGCGGTCAATATTGCCTGACGGAGTTAGGCCATGGCCTGGATGCCATTCATCTTGAAACGACCGCAACACTTATGGACACAGGCGAGTTCGAGCTCAATACTCCAACAGATGCGGCCGCGAAGTGAGCATGGTTTATTTCCTCGAGACCTGCTGTTAATTTATTCACAGATTCATGCCTCCAACCACTCCCTGCGGAATACCTTGCGTGGCCGTTGTTTTTGCGCGCCTCTTTGTCAATCATACGGACAGAGGTGTCAAGCCATTCCTTGTCCCACTTCACGACGGTCATGTCATGTCCCAAGGCATTTTTTCGAAGTAAGCTTAATCTTGGCAACGTAGTATTGCCACCGACAGAATTCAACAGGGCCATTTCCCCACGGGGGGGCTCAAGCCCAGTTCAGCATGCTCTGACATACTTTCAACACGTCAGGCTACCCGCGACGGCGCTCTTAGGCGACATGGCTAAGGCCTTGGATCAGAAAGGCGCATTTGCATATAATATTTCCAGGGTCATTGTCGGGACTTTATCCATGGGTGCCTTTGCGTTGTCGTCCATGCAAATCGCGAGCTATATAGCAGGCCGATACAGCATGAGGCGTACGGTCGTTGACTCATTCACTGGACGACCCAAAGCGATCATAGCGTTCAGTACACAGCAAACTCCGATACTGACCGCAATCTCTCAAACTATCGTCATGAAGGCCTTTTGTGCCAAGTCCTATGCTCTGTTCACATCGGCAAACTCTTTACTCGAAAAACATTTCATCGCTGCCGTTTTCAAGGTTACAATCGTTCAGCATCACAATTCAATTCTTTCGACTCTGGGGGATCGCTGTGGAGCGCAGGGGCTCTTCGGGGCGAACCAAATATCTGTTATGAATGTAAGCAAGTGTTGGCTTCAAAACGTCATGCTTGTATTTATCCGCACCCATCAGGCAGACATGCGGGGCGCCGCAATTGCTGAAGGCGATGTTCTGGGCATATCCATTCGTAAGTTCACCTACCGCTCGCGCCACCAGTCGCTGATTGCCTACAGGATTCGGCGTTGATCTTATTCTGGGACGAGTCACGCCTCTCTCGTATGCTAACAAGGACCATGTTCTTGCCCAACACGAACAGTCCATTCTGTCCGAACTCCGTGACATCGTCCGACAGGCGGGAAGTCATCGCGGCTCGCAAATGGAGTCCGTGATACCACTACGGTGCCAAGGCCTTATCGAAGCTGTGGGACATCGTGTTGCTGTTGAGGCTGCCATTGAACACGGAGTTGAACCGCCGATCGTCGATTTGTATGTAACCAGCGTCATCAAGCACGACAGCCCCTGGTATGTGGAAAACGCCAACCTTTCAAGTTCACACCAGAATAGAGCGGAGCGAACCTGTGTGGAGGCACTTTATCCCCACATTGGGAGACTCCTCGGCATGTTGGACATAGAAAATTTTGTCACTGCACCGATCGTCTCGGATGAGCACTGGAGCAGGTACGTTCAGAGGCTCCCAACGTTTGCAGACATGTACAACGTCGCTAGTGCACAGCATGTAGCTCATTCTCGCTTGTAATTAGACCATAATTTCGCAGTATTTCGGATGCTGAGTCTCAATCCCTCGCCTGGATCGAAAAATCAATCAACTTCTACGAACCTGGTTATGTCCCCTCATGGCCCTTCGTTCTTGAGCTTTTCTGGATCAGATTCTGAGTCGCCGTAGGCCGTTGTTGCCGTCGCACGAGAGGGAAATTAGTAATATGTAGTGGTTCTCCCCCAAAACGATTCTGAATTGAGCCACCGGTGTGGCAGTATGACAGCGGTGGTTGTTTCCTTGAAATGTCCTCGCATGGCATGGCAATCAGAATCGCACAGCTGACTCCTGAATTCAAGGAGTTCACATGACACGGCACATATTCAGAGATTGTAAGGCAGGCGCACTCGCAATTCACTGCGCGAGTATAATAACCCCCCTACCCATATGGAGGAGAAAATAATTGCAGGAGAGTTGGAACGGGTATGTATGAGAGGTCGAATGCAAAACAAGTATGTGTGGAAATTCGGTCGGGCCTGAATTCTCACCTATTTATCCGGGCTTATGAGTAGAAGAGGGTCCTGGTAGCGTTTGGAACGCATCTACACTCAGTCGGAAACAGATGGTTGAAAGTGCCTGCAGACATCGCTTATTCGACTCGGGCCTGGGTCATGGAGGGTGCCATTATTGTGATACCCTTTTTTTTGCTCCTCTGGTTCCCATATTGAATTCCGAACTCATTTTCGCGGAACTGCGTTCACAGCTACAGTAGTAGCATAGTATTTAATTATCTACATGTGCAAACAGGGTACTACTTTATACCTAACGGCTTTGATAAATAGAGGGTGGGGTTTTTACCCAGAGATATAAGGTTTTAATAGAGGGTATGAGAGGCCCGATAGCGTGTGCCACGCATCTGCACCAGTAATGACGTGCTCCAAGGTTTCTGCGGCAAACTCCGCCCGTTTGACTCGCGCCTGGGCCATAGTCGCCCAAAATTGCTACATTTAATCTATTTTTGATTGCCCGCTTGAAACTAGCTGCAACGTTCAACTTGGCCTAGAGGCTAGTGCTATCCACTCGAATATTTTCATTCTGATTTCTATATGTTGCAGTTGGAAGAAAATATTTGTAGAGAATCAGAGAGATAGTACAAGGGTGTAAACTCTGTGTCGACGGAGAAAGTCCTCACCAATGTACCTAGGCCTGGGAATTGAGGAGTAAGACCTGGTAGCGTGTGGCACGCATCTGCATCAGTTGGAGGTGACGCCAAGTGACTGCAGCAGACACCGCTCGTTCGACTCGGGCCTGGGCCATAAACGGTGTCATCGTGTTTTTTGGCTCCGGTTCCTATATTGAATTCCGAACTCATTGTCGTGGAACTGCGTTCAAATAGCATCGTATTTAATTATTTACATGTGCATTACAGAGGTATTACTTGATACCTAACGGCTCTGATAAATAATTAAACGCAGACTTTTGGCCCATAGATATGAGGTTTTTAAGGGAGGGAATGAGAGGCCCGGTAGCGTGTGGCACGCATCTGCACCAGTTAGTGTTCTAGGAATTCTGTAGCAGACATCGCCCGTTCGACTCGGGTCTGGGCCATATGCAATCGGGGAGTGCGCTTTTTTTAATTACATAAAAAAGTCAATTTTTTGTTTCCCCGCGCAATAGCGAGTGTAATTACTAATGCTGGGCCGGAATCCTAGGCAGAGGTGACGCCCTGCCACAAAAATAGTGGCACGATGTTAATTTGCATAATCCGGATTCTGTACGTTGAGATCCATTCGTCCTCCGTTTACAGGTCGGAAGGACCCATTTTTATGGCTCGATCCTGATGGCAGTGCTGTATACTGAATCAGATACCTAGCGGAGTTTGAATACCCGGCTTCTCGGCCAAATCTGTGTGCCAAGGCGCAAAACTAAAGCGCAAGAGCATCCGCTCCTTGTCTTCCACCTGAATCAAGCTCGCGAACTCGATTCATATTTATTTTAGCATTGGAGGAGGTTCACGAGGAAACTATGGGCTAATTAAATAATTAGAGATCGGGGCATTCGTACGTGAGTATAATAAATCCTATTTTGCAGGAGAGTTTGAACGAGTATGTGTATGCAAGACAAGTATTTTCGGTCGGGCTTGAATTCTCACCTATTTATCCAGGTATATGAGTAGAAGAAGGCCTGGTAGCGTTTGGCACGCATCTGCATTACATAGCTCGATTGAGGCTTGACTGTACACCCGTTGGGGGGTATTATAGCTAGTTTGAGACTCGCATGATTAATGTACGTCGACGTCCATTCGTCCTCCGTTTCCGAGTTGGCTTTTGTTGCGGAAGGATCATCCATATCGCGAGAATTATATCCATTCGTGTTGAATCTCCGCAAAATGCCGAATTTGCCCATCGGAAGGACACATCTTTGTCATGTCTGGAGACTCAGCATCTCGTTATGCCCTATTAAAAATTGCCTACGTCTTTTTCATACTCGCGCGGTCAGCCCTTTAGCTCTTCAGTTTAAAAAATCCACTGAATTCTCTGCAGTTACATATGCTGGGTTTCCTTCGTTTTTTTGGGGACGGTGGCGGATCTGCGCCAAGCCGGCGGCCGGCGCCGGTCACACGGCTCCTTAGCATCAAAATTCTCGCAATGATCTATTTCATTTTCCGCTTCGCCGTCGTCGTTCAACGTTCAACGTTCAACGTTGATGGCCTGCTCGAGTCTACCCTCTACTTCTGCTACAATCTAATCTAATCTCTCACTACAGAGACCCAGCGCACGGGCTGCAGCTCTCCACGGATCCACCAGCAAAACGGCGGATTCAGGACAAGCCTTGTACGCCTGACCCTGCCAACATAAATGTGCTTGTGCGGTGGGGCGTTTGTCCAGCTGCGGCGTTTCAGCTGCTCGCTGTTCCCCCGTTGCTCGCCCTCCTCACCCACCTCCTCCTTCTGTACCTGCCTCCCTCGTATTCCGCGTACAGCCACCCCTTCACACCCTTCTTCCTCCTCTCTAGCGCGCTCCCCTCCGCCCCCACACGCATATAGTCAACGACCCTGCGCCCCGCGCTCATCCCCACTACGCCCTTGTACGCCAAGTCCCACCTGAATCTGCTGGTCCTGGCGTACACCATCGTGCTGCCGACCTTCCAGTGCCTCCTCCTCTCCTACATGTTCTCCCCCATGCTCGCACGGAGGTGGGGCATCACCGCGCACGCAAGCTACTGCGCTTCGGCGAGCAGGGCTACGCGGCGGTGTACTTCACCGTTATCGGCGCGTGGGGCGCGTACATCATGAGCACGACCCCACGCGCTGGTTCCGCACCCCCGCGTTCTGGGAGGACTACACCCGCCCCCATGAAGCGCTACTATCTCACCCAATTTGCATATTGGTTGTAGCAGTTCTTGGTGCGTCTCTTTATTATTCTGTGCGCTCTTCCCGCCAACTGAGACTAGCAGGCTCTCACCCTCGGCCCCGAAGACCGCCGCTCAGACCACTGGGAGCTTGTATTGCACCACTGCGTCACCGTGTGGATGGTCAGGTGCGTTCCGTCCTTTTTCTTTCTTCATATTCCATTCTTTTCGTTATCCTTCCCGCCCTTTCCCTCCAATTCTTATTTGCTTTCTCTCCACGAGTTCTTTTTCGACCTCGCTGTTCTTCGCTGTTTTTCGCGCTCCGTTCTTCGCGCCATCTTCGCGCGCGCTTCGTCTCTCGGACCTGGGCACCTTTCTTATGCCTTTCGAAGCGTGCAGCTCTTGCGTCTTTCTGTTCCCTCATAGATCTTTCTTTCTTTCTTCTTCTTTCTTCCATCTTTTCTTTTCTTCTTTTTTTGGACCTCTTCCTCCTCTGTGCTCGTCTTCGTGTCTTATCTTTGGGCGCGCGCTGCGTGTTTCGGGACCGGAGCCAGAGAGCGCGATTCAGACCCGGGGCCAGCGAGCCGCGATCCTGAAGAGGGGGACGCGAGTTCTGAGCCGCGGACCATGCACCTTGTTGCCTCGCGCGTTGATTCATCCTGAGGCGAGCGTTTCGGCTAGCATGGCGCCCTTTGGTACATGCGGTGCGCGGTGTTTATGGGTTCGGTGTGCCGACACTCTCTCTTCTTCCCTCTTTGTTTCGTCCTTTACCAGAGTCGGGATGTGTATGTGCATGGAACTTCCGCGACATATATATGTGTGGTATTTCGGGTCGTGGGTGTGGACTTTCGGGCGTGCGGGGACGCTAACGAATGCCCGCCGACTCCGATACCCTTCCGTCCATCCCGCGTATCGTGCGCAGTCTCCTCATCCTCCCCGCTTCGTGTCGGCGGTACATGTGTCCCGCGCGCGACACTTTGCGTCACCCGCGCCATGCTCCGCTTTTATCGTCGCTTTCGTTTATTTCGTTCTTCCTGGGGGGGGATTTTTTATACTCGTGTGGTCCACAACATGAACAACGAGTTTACAGAAGACAAACATGTAGTACTATCGGGGTGTTTATCCGTCTAGAAAGCTGCAAGATGTCAACTGAGCACAACACTGTTCCAGGGGGTCGATCATACAAGACGCTGGCATACTGTGACTGGCTGACCGCTTGTATGGCAGGACATGCGGTTAAAACCCGTAGGACCTGACCACTAGCGGAGTGCGCAAGTGTACAGGAGGGGGCACCCCCCTCCCAGGTATAAATCCCCGCTATCCACCAGTCTACAGCAGCTGTCGTATGTCTGTCCCTTTGCAGGTGCATGCGACGTGTCGGCGGATCTTTTACTTCATGTCGGCGCCTGTTTGCTTTTGCGCGTCCGCGTTTCGCTTCTTTTACGTTGTGCCGGCGGGCGTGCGCCCGGAGGGCTATCCCGTGGGGCTCCTTTTTTTTGGCAGCAGGCGTTTGCGCTCGGCGTTGGGCGTTGGGGTCCTTTACGTCGTGTGGACATGCGCCACGACGATTTGGCGTTCACGTGCCTTCGGTCGTCGTTTCTTTTCTGTCCAGTCGGCGGTTGAGCGTCAATATTAATCATTCGCATGTCAATATTTTAATTATCCCCGTGTTCATCAGTCACTCACCCATACCTCTCCGCTCCAATAAATACAACGTAGATTTGTGTAGGGTGGAATTGAGGGAAATGGCACACAGCTGAGTATCTGAGAATCCAGTCTTTGAGTCGATGGCTGCGTAGGTGTACGTCTGCAGGCATTCCTGGCAGGCCTGTTGTACTCAAATGTTCAATTATCTGGGTTTTATAGCGCAAGAAAAGTCTTCCGTGAGAAGGAGGCTCAGGAAATTTTCGCCACCCGGCCACGAGTGCCGCAGATAGCGTCCGGCGAGAAAGGAAAAATTGAGCTGACTGTGCATGGGACTCAAATAATCAGGTGAAGGTGTGTGTAAGATGTTGTTTGTCCCGTTTAGGTAGGAGTATGCAATGAACGGTATTGAGATTGGTACCACGGCTTTCTTGAAATGAGTCGCGGAGATTGTGGTCGGAAGAAAGCGTGGGACGCGAGGTTGTTCAAATAGAAAGAATTGGGTCGCTAGAAAGGATGAGGTCAATAGGAGGTTCAGGTTCGAAGAAGACGAAAGGAATACTGAAACACTTGCGGATGGTATCGTAGGGTATCGTAGAGCACCCAGTCAATCCAGACCGCAGAAAGTGGTCCGAGAAAGCCTAGATTCAGCCGGCGAACACGGACGGGGACGAATACACTTCCAAGTCCATCTTCGGCGCTCTAAGGTTTTCTGGGAAGAACTAAAGTGGTCCGACTGAAGCGAACAAAATGGGATGTACGGCGGCCGCAAGCGCCAGGGTCGAGGATCGGATCGGATCGGAGGGGTGGACGACAGCTTCAATACTGACAACGGCGGCGGGCGATGACTAGAAACCGAGGTGCACAGCAGGGGATAAACACGTCCCACATTGTCCCTGCCGTGGGTTCGAGATTCTCGGACCCAGCCACCAGCTTCTCGTGGGTTATGGTGCGCTCGCAAGATTCGAGATTCCCCTCAGCGCGTGCGCACCCGCGCTCCCACATACACCGTGGTGTTCCGCGCCCGCATAGAAGTACATCGCCGCGTCGTACGCTTGAGATCCCCCCCCCGAGAGCAACGTCATGTTGTCTTCTGTGCCACGCCTCCACATCTCCGCCATCACGGCCTCGGCACATGCAGTAAAATTAAAAATGAAACCCGTGTACGATCCCGGTAGTTTCTTTCGGTTGAAATCTCATAAATTTGTGGAGGCCGATATATTGAACGCTGCGCATTCTCTGTGAATCTATCCAGGAAGTATCCTCAACACATATCAGATAATATATGTAGCGGATAAATATTCATGGGGGGATAAGTACACAGAGGATGGAAGAAATGACGAAAAAAGTGGGGACATTTTGCTAAGGGAAAATGGAGGCTGCAGAGGAGCTAATATTGGGAAGATGAATAATAGAGAAGCCCGCTTAAATTGTGACGCACCGATATTCTTCGAGGGCACTACCACCATTGGTCTTCAAAGTTCTCATTGCGGACGAAAACTTCGACGACTTTGATTAAAGGAAAAATTGCACGAACATCTGCCTCCTTGCAACGTTCGTAGCGGGTGACATGGAGGGATTCGAGTAAACACTGCGACCTGGTTATAAAGGAAGTGATAAAGTCGAAGGATAGGGGTTCGAGCGTGGGGCATGAAATTGCGAGATGTCGGAGAGCAGGCGCAGTGAGTGCATCGAGTATCTTTCGTGCCCCGCTCCCCCGAGATCCTGCTTGATCAGATAGAATCAAGGACTGAAGATGCAGGAGGGGTGACATGCTCCCTATATCATCATCGGTGTCCCACACACCACCGCTGAGGTTTACAAGAGAGACAGCATTACCCAGGATATGCGCAATCTCATCTGTTACCCAACCCTCCACGGAAATGGTGGTGAGCTGCGACCACGGCAACTCCACCTGGGATGGGTCGAGATTCAAAAGGTGGACCGTTGTCAACGAGGGTGCGTCGTAAAAAGCAGTTACTGCGTCTTTCGGTCGATGGTAGTCGCTTGGACCGAGAGTCAAATCGCGAAGTGAAGGAAAGGGACCTTGCATCGCGGCCCAGAAAAGATCGTAGAATGGAACGAGCAGGTTCACATATTCCAGGCGGGCCGAGATAGGATTGTGTCCGTCAAATGGCACAGTGAAAGGCCATAATCATGTGAGTCGACACAGATCTGTACGGATAGAGATAGTGGACAACTTTTGGATCGTGCAAGCTAAATTTGGAGGAGATCCACTCGTGCCCTGAAGAGATCTGGGATATCGAGGTTTACTTCATCTCGATGGCGCTCCATAGTCGAGGACTACCAAATGCAGTATCGCGCCACTTGCGGCATACCCGTCCCAAGAGCGCGGGTGACATGAGGCCAGTGAAGGGAGCGCGTACGGGATATATGGGCAGAAAGTTGATGAATATTTCCGTGGTGATTTCGGCAGGGAGAGTGAGTACGGGGTATTTCTAGTCGTCAAGCCGCAATTGCAACTCCTCTCGCTCGCGTCGCGTCGCGTGGCGCAGCTGCAAGAGAGTTTTCGAGGGCTAGAATTCGAGCTTCAAGCTTAGATATATGGGCCCGAAGATCCGAGCGCAAATATCTGCCGCTCGCGGTATCTTGGGAATCGACCATCGTCACAGAGGGGGGCTGAGAAGCGGAGTATGGTGTTGCTTCACTGGCACGCGAATGGCGGAACGGCGGAGGATGCAGGTGCAGAATTTCGATGTGGACCGGGCTGAGAGGTATCGTCCGGGAGCGGCGACGCGTTGGTACGGAGTCTGGTCCCCGCAATAGCACAGAAGAGGAGGTGAGAGCGGGTAGTGGGCCTAGTGGCAAAAAGCGCACAGGAAGCGCGATTAGTGAAAGAGACGAAGTTGGAGAGGGGGATGAAGGAGATATCCCATCTGAGGTTGTCGGAAGAAGACTGGTCGGGAATGTGGTCGGTTGCGTCGTCAATGGTGGTGGTGTCACGGTAAGATGAAGTAAGCACGCACCAACAGGCAAGCCGACGTGATGCGGCTGCGGCCGGAGGTAATGAAAGCGTATAAAAGATACGAGTGGGGAGGGATGCAACGCGGGCGCGAACGTGGTGGTGTGGCGTGTTGGCATTTACGAAGGAATTCCCTGGAAGGAGCAAGGAGGGACGCGTTAAAGGCAGCGCCGCACCTCAGTTTTTAATTGGTTTGGGAGTATAGGGGATACATATGGATGGGTTGAAAAGCGTCATGTAATCCGTATTGAGGTAACCACATTATATAAAAAGTAATAGGATGCGGGGTTGGGAACAGGCAGCGGGGGCAGCGTGAGGCGGCAGGAGGCGGGAGGCGGGAGGCGGGAGGCGGGAGGCGGGAGGCGGGAGGCGGACAGGTGGGAGGGCAGCGGCGGACACGCGGTAGTGCGGGACAGGTGGGAGGGCAGCGGCGGACACACGGTAGTGCGGGGCAGGCGGTCCGCGCAGTAGAGTGCAGGCGGCGGGATTGATGTGCAGTATCGGTCCGCGCAGTGCCACGTGGTGTAGCGTCAGGATTGATGCGCTTAGGTTAGGCAGTAGACGCGGTACGGGCGCAGTACATGGTGTTGCCAAGGCCTACTACTAGTAGTCTGATCGCAGTGCGTCACTGTCTGGCGGTGAGTACAGGCAGTCGCCCGGGAGGGTCGCAGTGTGATGGCCCAGTTGGGATATAAAAAGAGGCAGTCGCGGGGACTGATCATGAGGAGTCGCCAAAAAGCCGAACTGCTTGATGTCACCGGAATGATCCGGTGGTTCCAACTCCAACGGCCAAAAAAGGTGATTTCGACTTGGTGGGCCTGTGGCAGGGGCTTAACGGTGTCAAAGGAAGTGATGTCGGGGGTCAATATATTCAGAATCACGAGGGCTATAATTCTGGGCAAACATATTGACGCTAGTAATTTTTTCCAATGTGCTATACGTCGAGGAAGGTGTACAAGAGGGATTTTCGAGCTTGATCAGAGATTAGAGGGTGGGGGGGTCAATAGTGGTGCGCTTGAGCCAGGATTTTGGGAGCATCGACCCACACATATGGCCTATCGATGGAAGGCTACACATTTTGGGGCAAGTTGTCGTGTGCCAGTGTGGGCGCACGCAGTGTTGGGTAGGATTTTGGTAGCATTCTGCAAATCAAGCCAATTCGACCCATACTGCGGCCTATGTTTGCTTTTGGAAGGGGGTATCCGAAAAGTCCCATATTTGGTGGAGGTATGGGGGCTATGTCCATCATTCAGAATCCGAAAACGGGATATTTTAATTCAAAACCCTTTATGACGCAGTCAGGGACGTGCAATGGAGGCTCGGTTTTTTTTTTGAAATAACCTAGTGTGACGGAAATAATGGCTCCGCCCTCTGTTGTCGTCAAGGCTCTTGGTCGCGTGATTATTTTCGACCCGGAGGCACAGTCCATTGTGCTTGTACATTCGCCGGCGCACCGCGGAAAAACCGTCCGCTTTCCTCTCTGGTTGGCTACAATCTGGTCATTGCTGACCGATCACGTCAATCTGAATGGTTCATGAGAACGTCCGGCGTTCTAAAGGACGGCGCGCAGAGATTTTGGCTATTTTGTGACTCGTTTTGAACATTCGAAAATCCCCAAGTGACCTGTGACATGTTCAAATTATCCGTTCTCTTAACGAAATCTATCGAATTCCTTTGCACGTATTTGGTCTTAGCCCCTTTAGTTGTATCTCCATTCCGGCTCCTCCTCAATAGTTCTTCGTGCAACCCAATTTCAGCTCCCACCATCCCGCAGTAACCATACAGCCTTTCCCCATTTTCCTCAACGGAGCTCCGCATCCACTCCCACTTTCTTCAGCTGAAATAAATCTCGTGATCCATATATCACCATCGGGGTGCCTCATGTTCAACTACGCACTGCGCTGTCTGTGTACCAATCCTTCTCGGACTTCTTTGCGCTGCCATATAGTCCTAATTCTGCCGCGTCTAGGTGCTGAGCTGCTGCGCCGCATTTCAAGATCCGGGTCTTCCTTACCGCAGCTCGCCATTTATATACAGCATTTGAGGCCTTTGACATTTGTTTCCCCTGTGCTTTCTCCCCACAATGTTCCAATGCTCCGACTGAACCTCGCTGAATTGCCGTTACTATTTCTGATTCCTATTCTTTGCTCATAGTTCACTGACAAAATTTAATTAATCATCAAACGGCTGGGCCCATACCACATCCTTTCTCCAAACCTCCGATGCCTGTTGCCTATTCATTCCATAATTCATGCCATCCTTTCTAATTAATCTCGCAGGAAAGGAGACACTCCCAGTAATTTATCACTCGCCCTAACTTTCTCCAAAACGGCCATCTGACACCTTCCACAACGCGAAACGCGCCAAAAGCCGCTCCAACATTCCTTTTCCTGCCAGATGTCAATGGCGCTTCTCCGCGCGTCATTCCGCATCCGCATGCCGAGTTATACCTGTAGTCTAGACTCGCATCTGCCGTCTTCGATTCTAGATTGGACCAGCGAATTTTCTGTGCATGGTTCAGGTGAGTGAAGCCTCTATAAAGCGCTAGGGTTTTCAGACTGACTGGCATTTTCTTTAAAAAACATTACTGCCTATTTGCCTTGGAAGCAAAGTTGAACTTTGCTGCTTTGTTCTAAACGTGAGTTCCCTCATTTCCTTCCCATTCTGGTATTGCATTAACGGGTCCTTCAGGACGCTTGAACCCCCCCAACACCAATTAGTAAGTACACATTTTTTCGCCCCTGCGTGATATGGAAACTCGCATTGCTCCTGCAGTTGACCTCTGCTAAATTTAAGAACGAAACGCGCTTCGCGTAGCAAATTTGACTGCATCAGGTCCTCTCTCTTCAGCGTGCCATGTACAACCCGTGGATGTAATTCGAGTAATGTGCCTAAATTGTACCTGATAGCTCTAATTTTACTTCTCATCTTCCGATTTCTTTTATTCGTCTACTTCCTCTGAAAGAAACAAAGTCCGTCTCATTGTTACTCATACACACCATATAATTCTGCCAAAAATACCACTGACATACATATATACCCTCTTACTTCATGCTCTCGCAACTTGCCCAAATAAATGAGGTAAGAAAACTCAACCTCCACGCAGCTGCTCGGAGGAGTCAAGCCAGAGTCAGGCTAGATCCGATGCACGTTGAAATGTTATATTTTTCTAACCTCCATGTGTGATACCAGCTGACCGTCTTCTTCCGCTGCGCATAGCGCAGCTTAGATCTTGAAGTTCTTTCTCAGTCTCAATTTAAAATTCGCTCTTGCTTCTTCCGCTGTCTATTGGCTCGGACCATGAATCAACCCCTAGATCCAAGTGCACAAATCACACAAGTTTTAGAAGATCTCGCAGCGCTCCAGCTGGTACATGCCATCGATTTCTAAACCAATCAAGTATGGGTGTATAATCATTTGCCGGAGCGAAGCGAAGGCATGTCTTGTATTTTCGAATATTTTGGCCCCTGTGACGCGTGACATGAGAATTGAAATAGTACAGTATAGGACGAAGGCCTGCACCTTTGAAACTCACTGTGTGTGCCATGTTCGATTCACTGCATTTAAGACAAATCTAGGCCGGGTCTGTGTAGATATGTCGAGGTAACCTGGCAGACCTTCACAGAAGCTATGGATAGATGGTTTCATATGGCTTTTTGAGGTCTACGAATTATAATAGTATCTTCGCCGACCTAGGCCGGAGTCATCCGTGTAAGGTAGCGTAATACTGCTTACCTAAGCAGGTTTGGGCTAGGTCTGTCGACCCAACGTGCACAAGCCTCAATAGAGGTATGGAAAGGTGGGATTTCCACAGCCTTTGTGTAGGTCTGTGTAGGTCTGTGTAGGTAGGGTCCACAGATCTCCGCAGGCTGCCCCTAGATTCATCTTAAATATTTGTTCGTGGTTCGTTGACACGAGACATCAGACTTTTGACATTTTACTTGTGGCCTTGTACAAGGCCAAACAAGGCCAAAAAAGTGGCCCAAAGTAGCCACAAGTCCAAAAAGCTCACAAGTCGCAAGTCTTGTCGACATTTCCACAAGTCAAATGTTTTGCCCCCGAATTTCTTTTTTCAAAAATTTGTCTGGATCCAATTGGACAATTTGTGGGGGAACAATTTTCTATTTTTCATACTTTTCACCTTGTCAGCTTGTCGACAAGCTCACAAGGCCGAAAAAGTCACAAGAAATGTGTCAAAAGGCTGATACACACATCTTTAATTCACCGCTCCATTTCAATTTTCAAAGACACAGAGGCATCCTACTTGATTATGGAATCCTAGACACAGGTCTGAAGAAGAGGAATTAGACCTCTATGTGTAATAGCCAAGGAAATGACTGACATTTGAGCTAGAACAAGTTAAGCCGGCACAGCAAGGAACGGCTCCACCCGGTATGCCGCAAAACGCATTCTTGGTTCCACAGCTTTTACAGGTCTGTCGAAGAGGAATTAGACCTCGATGTGTAATTGTCAAGGAAATGACTGACATTCGAGGTGGAACAAGTTAAGCCGGCACAGCAAGGAACGGCTCCACCCGGTATGCCGCAAAACGCATTCTGGGTTCCACAGCTGTTACAGGTCTGTCGAAGAGGAATTAGATCTGGAGGTGTAATTGTCAAGGAAATGACTGACATTCGAGTTTTGGTTACAGAATAAGCCGGCACAGCAAGGAACGGCTCCACCCGGTATGCCGCAGAACACATTCGCGGTTCCGCACGCCCGTTGACTCAATTCACGATTCACTAGAAGCGACGCGTGGACGAGCATCAGGAATGAGGTGAGAACGATGAGTTTTGAGGTGAAGTACATTGTGGATTTGTGAAGGAAGACGGGGATGAGTTCTGAGTATGGCGAAGGCAAGCAAGACCGTTTTTATAGGCCGCCTCACTTTGGTCGACCAGCGCCGAATGAGTTCGACTGGTCCAAGCCGTCAGACAATTATCAGTTGAAACGGACAGGAACGTATACCTGTGTTCCATGGGGGTATTCGGGAAGCATGTGGTGGCACGCGCTGCACTTGTGCGGTCGCACGCCCAAGTCATTTTTTGTGCAAATGAATTGCACAGTTCACAAGCTCTGGGAGAAAAAAGCTTTCATTGCATCGGCATGGACGCTGAAATATCATTTTCTCGCGACTACTATGTTTTCCCATTGGTACATTTTCTTTCGATGTTGTCGAAAAACTTAAATATTCTTTTTGTAAAAGGCTTGATGGCGCAGTACCGGCAAGGTCAGGCTCTACCTCCTGCTCAGCTGCACCTTTCAAGTACACACGTACTCGTCAGCGAGCGCTGACTGCCAATTCGCTTACTCCTGCGGCTTTGGATCCATACCATCCTAAACGACAAAATATTCCCGCGAATGGCCTTGAACCCCGGCGATGCGATGTCAAATGGCGAGCATCAAACTTCGTCCGACCCATTTAGGCTCGCTGGGCAGACGCAAAGTGACATTTTCCATCTCTGATATCCCACGGTTTCATTCTTTCGGAATCAGGTGATATAGTCACTGGTACAAAAGGGTTTCTGCTTGGTTTCTGCAGTTCTTATTGAGAATCGTGTAAGTGGACGCCCATCCATTGTCTTAAATTGTTTCCGACGATCTAGAGTCTAGACAGTGGTATAGACCAATGCCAGCGGGAATTGAGGGCGGCAGAGTTGGTTCCAGGTTCCTATCATACACTTGACATTAAAGAAAAAAGCATAGGAGGCCATTAATTAGAAGAGCTGACGCGTCGTGTCACATCATGATAATATATCTGTCACACAATAGCTCGGCATCTTCCACAGCCCCTGATATACGCGACAAAACATCACTGAACCACGGTTAAATTCGCATTTTGGACATGTATAGAAGCCTCAACCGGAGAGGGTTCGAACCTGTTCGAACAGGTGCGCACCGGTTCGCAAAAATCGAGGATTTCGCGAACCTTGAACCGAACACGGGGTTCGGTGCGGTTTTTATTTGTCATCCGAACCTGAATTCAGGTGCGGTTCGGGTTCGGTTCAGGTTTGGGATAGGTTCTGAACCCAACCCCGGCAACACTATCCCCAACGAGGACATAGTCCGCTTATGCAAAGAATATGTTCGGTTGGGAGGTGTTCCAACTATCTGGCTGAGGAACATTATCATTGGCCTTCTTAAGAGGGGTGAACCTGGTGAAATACCTGACAGTTATCGCATTACTGCTCTGGAAAGCTGCTTCCTGAAAATTCTCATGTTGTTCATTCATCGCCGAATTACGCAATGTGCGGCCGCTAGAGGCTTAATCCCGGATTGGCAGAATGGGTTCAAGGAGAAGTATCGCAACAACAATAATCCGTTTGTCCTACGCTGCGTCCGAGATTGGGCAAGGGCACACGGAAAGACGGTTTACGTTGCTGCTATTGACGCCACCAACGCGTTCCCCTCGACGGATCACTGCACATTGTGGTTGAAACTCGCGAGGATGGGAATGGCGGGGCCTGTATCTGACTGGCTGAGGACGACGTACATGAGCATGGGATATTATGTCAGGCACGGCGATGCAAGTTCAACTGAGTTCAAAGCACTTATCGGGTTATTAACAAGCGATCCAGCCTCCCCGGTGCTCTGGAATTTGTTCATGGCCGATCTGGTAATACTCCTCGATTTGGATGATGTGGTTATGGAGAACGTTCGCATCGCAATGATGGCTCAAGCAGACGATGTACTGCTGGTGTCCCTGTCCGCAAGAGGACTGCGTACTAAGCTGAACACTCTGCGGGATAGGTGTGCCAAAATTTCATCCAGATCAACATGCTGAAAACTGTGATCCTGATACTTGGCTCCTTCCCTAACCCATTACCAGTCTTCATGCTCGGCGACACTGTCCTTAAGCTTACGAACGAGGAAAAGTACGTCGGTGTACATCTCCGCACTGACACCCAAAATATCTTCCAAGACCACTATAAATCTAAAGCAGGCACAGCGCGATACTGCGTGCACCGTATCATGAGAGTTGAGGACAAAACTGGCAGATTGACACCCAGAGTAATGAAGCTGCTTTATATGGCACGCGTTGACTGTCATCTCACGCACGGCTGTGAAATTTCCCCGGATTGTGAAGATGTGCATGTCAAACAAATCTGCGAGGTTCAAACTTCCTTCATCCGCCAGATACTCAACCTCCATGGGCGTTCCATGCTCATACCGCTGTACACGGAAACGGGCATCGTGCCTTTACGTGTCCGATAATTCATCCTTGCATTACGAGTCCTAACTTGTTTAGGAATCGTTCTTGTCAGCGGGTTTCCCGCGAAAATCGACGTCAAGTTCAGTGAAGTTTTGATTGAAGTTGTTGTTGTTTGTTTGGCTGTTGATCGGACAAAAGATCCGACGTTGAGAGGCAGAGATCCTAAATTGAAAGTCAAGGATTTATGTACGCACTTGATGTGCGACTCTTTTATTATTTATGACATGGCTAACTTCATGCACTGCATGCGGACTCTATTTCTGGCTGTCTTGTTCATACTTGGCGCAATATCTTTTCGTGCGGAACCCTTGAGCATTAACTGGAAGACATTTGCTGGAGGTGGAAGACATGGGGCGATATCTAGTATCTAGGGAAGTTATACATGAACATCTCCATAATTCCCGTGGCTTTCAAGGTCTGAATTCTGCGTCATTCTTTTTTGAACTGCAATGCAGAGTTGATGATGTTGATGTAGAACTTTCAAAAAGTCCATTTTTTTATATCTGTTACCACACCACTGACCACTTTACTGCCTTATCTCCCTCGTGCTAAAATAGGTACGGTTGCAAAATTACATGGAGTACGGATGAATTCCAGACCGGCAATCAATGAAGCGAAGGAGTTGATGTTGCTGCACAGCTGTGAAAACTGTCCCCAGTTTGTATCGATTATGAGTATGAGAGAACCTCCACCACCCATATCGAAAGCTCAGGTGTCTGTGACAAATGCGAAGACCTATTTGAAGTAAAGGAATCTCGTTGGTGCATATGAAGGCGATTGTCACTTTGGACAAGCTTGTGACTAACTGTCACATCACCAAATATGTCGGACCCTTCAAAGCGGCTTGTAAGCCGCTTATAAGGGCCACAAGTGCTTAAAAGCCTCGGGTTGCCTTGTACCATGCCTACAAGCACCTTTGATTCGTCCGTTAATTTTCTAGTGTCCTTTGAAGCCGTGTTTGGGCTTGACAGACTTTTAAGGACTTTTGGCGCTTGCAAGGGCTCATGTAGCCTTACAGTTCCATTTTGGTCCCTTCTGCTCGTTCCACGCCAATCCAATAATGAGAAGAGAAACTGCATTCATTCACAACAAAATTACAACAGCATGGACAATACTATCTATACACTACAGGTGGGAGCAAATTTCCTGCAGCGAATATGAGCGAGATCCAGAATGGGAAAGGGGCGAACATACTGATTTCGAGGTTCGGGTGCGAATAGTACTTGAAGACACATTTTCAGCGGTGAGCCACGATTGCGAGATTTCACTCACCAAATATGAAATTCTAGCGATCGGATCTTAAAAACAAAATCGTCAGTTTGACCAATGCAGAAGCGAGGGCGAACCTACTGGAAAGGAGCGTGGAGGAAGGCCAGCGGGAGTACTGTGGCAAGTTCTTTTAGCGCAACCGAATAGGGCATTCATACCACACTCACCAGATTGATAGATTGATTGATACAGACAGCATTATTATCTCGAAGTCAAGATGAGAAAAATAATAGCGGAGAAAAAAGGAACCTACTGAGACTGCGAGGGTGCTGAAGGATTCGGACTAATACTGAAAGATTGTTAGCATAGATCATGAATGTATGTCGCCGCTCACCAAAGGTTTTGGCGATACAGCAATTTACTAAAAATGATCATGAAATTAGTGCGTGGGCGAGAGTTGAGATGAAAGCTCACTCTAGCAAAGCGAGAGCAGCAAAACGAGAGCAGGAGCATTGGGAACCGAAAGCAGGAAAACGAGAGTGGGATGCGAACGCAGCAGCAGATGAAGGCCTAGGTTACCATCAGTCCAAGAAGCTCACCCAAGCAAAAGACGTACAGGGTTAGGATCGGTTTGCGCGCGCTCCGCGGCCAGCGATGATCGCAGCAGTGTCGTCATCGTCGTCGTCGTCGTCGTCGTCTGACCCCTCCTCGCAGTCGTCCGCTCCCCCAGCAGACCCAAACACCCCTCTGGTATTGAGAGGTAAGTGAAGAAACACGAACAAAATCAATCGCGTACTGTTGATACCATTGTAAGGTGTCGACTGTCCACGGGTCATTAGGGTCTTCAAAGAGTTTGACGATCTTGTTGAACATTTTGACAACACTAAACGACCCGTCCTTGTCGGTCCAATCCGATGTAGAGATCATTGTGCGTGCCTAGGGTTTGGCCCGAGCGTCATCAGTAACCGTGTATGGGCTTGAATGAAGAGACGAAGGCTACCTGCGCGCACGAGTATGCAATCATCTCCCTCGTAATGGAGAACGACCCATGGGAACGGGCATTGCACATCTTGGGGATGCGTTTAGCGCCAAAGAGCGCCGAGCCCGGTGCGGTCCAGATGTGACGCGAAATCTAATACAAATGGTGAGTTGAAGAAGCTGCCGCTGGAAGGGAAAGTACTTGCGCGTAAAAGAAAATGGCTACGAAAAAGTCCCTTCTGCGGGTCGTCTGGGTCGAAGGAGCCGTCTGCATAGAAACAAGAAGGAAACTTCTTGCTGGTGATCTCGAGAGTCCCGTTCAAGACATTGTGAAGCGTCCTGGAGCGTGCAAGCCTTAAAAAAGATGGATATATGCGTCATTGTGAGACATACTTTTCAGCTATTGTTGGCCTCGCATCTCCTTCTTGCTGCGTCGGGCCCGATGTGTGTAGCTTCATTCGAATAGGCCAGGGACAGATGAAGTCGCGTAGCATGGGATGGTTGACGCCGCGACCTGACTTGCACCCGCCAGTCGAGATGACAGGTATAATAGCCTGCGTCGTGTCAGCAAGAAGGTAATGCAACTGAGATTTGAGGAGAGCGGTGTCGTTTTGCCGTGCACTTCGAGACGCCGTTCGAAACTGTGGCAGAAGTGGCAGTGAATGAACTGATATTAGATAAAATAGTGGGGAACGCACAATATGGACGACACGCTCCCATTGATCAGCAATGTAGAATTCCTTCAGCACATCGAGCGTCGTCGGGCAATTAGAGATCATCAGGTCAAAAGCCTTCGCGTGCAGTGTTTGCGCAGCCAGCTCCCTGGAGGCAGGCATCAGTCAGCCTTGCAAACGTTTACAAGAACAGCAACGACTCACTGAGGAGGAATAGAGACCGAGTTTGCTGCTGTCGCCGCGGGAGGAGCCCAGTGCGCCTGCGACCCGTAGTGGAGGACGAGGGTAACATCCAGAAATGGGTTGACCCCCCGTGTGAGGAACTTGGCGACGGACTGAAGCTGAGCAAGGGATCCCTTCGTTTCCCTGATTTACGATGAGAGTGTGTCATGCTTGATCTCTGCAAGACGTACAGTGGTTGACGCTTGGCGCGCTTCTGCGCAGGCTTGGCCGTCTCCCCCAGGGTCGACATGATCTCCTCATACTTGCGCTTTGCCGCGTTGGGGGCAGGGTCGGGGGCGAGGGTGGGGGCGGGGGCGGGAGCGGTGGGGGTGGCGGGGGCGGGGGCAGGGGCGACTATGGACATTATGCCCGACAAAGGAGGATGGGGGGAGATGGCGGTCGCGGACAAGAAGCGCACTGGGGCGTCAGAACTTTTAAAGTCCGATTCGCGATCACGTGTATGTCTGATCCCCAACAAATCTCGCGTTTGCGACTCAGAATCAAGAACAATCGAGCCGTTTTCAAGGCTTATGTATTTTAAATAAAGTTTTAAAGGTCGTCATACCCCGCAAAATCACGGATTTGTTCGTCTGTCTGGGGAGTTGCCTCGTCCTCGTCCTCTTCCCCTTCTTCTTCCTCTTCCTCTTCCTCCTCTTCTTCCTCCTCCTCCTCTTTCTCGTCGTCATCCCTCTCCTCCTCTTCGCCATCCTCAATTGCCTCAGAGTCGCTGTCCTCCATACCAACATCTGGTCTCACCTCTTCAATTTCACCCTCCAGACTGTCGTCGACATCCATCTCATCATCTGACTCGGGGTCGGCCTCCACCGCAACACCAGCCTCCGCTGGATTCCCGTCTACTCGTTTATGCCCGATACCCGACCCGAAAAATCTCATAAACATATCGCGGTCAACAAAACTAGAAAAGGTTATTAAGAATACGAAGAAAGACATGAGAAGCGAGATAAAATACCAGTTGATATAATAATAGTTATAATCCTCGTCGTTTTCACCGTCGAAATGTCGTGCAACCGATGGCCCTAACAGCGCGGTGGTACGTCCATGTGCGAAGGCTGGAATTATGTGCGCTGCCCGAATAACCTCTGCAGGGTCGAGGAATCCAAATGCGCCGCTGTCTGGTTCGTTCGCATCAAGGAACCCGACACGGTGAAGACGTTTGTATTTCCATCCCGCGCAGGTAGCTCAGATCACGTCCAAACCAGCGCACCCAGAGAAATTCCATCCGCTGGACCTTTCCGCCGGTTTTCGATTTACTTCCAATGTGGCGCACTTCTGCGTGGAAGATACCCAAGATGCGCCCGTACCAGTATGGGTGCGACATCGATTCCTCCTCGTCTTCGCGTGCAAGAACCATAAAGTCGGGATGTGTCCGTATATTAAGGGTGTCTTGGTCCCGCAGCACATCGTAGGTAGTATAATTTACGCGCATTATCTTGTGGGTATAGAGGCGCTCCCGGACGATGGTAACATCAGCGAGGTCTTGCATGGAGAACTGTGTCTCGTCTCCGTCATACGGTATCTCCAGTAAGCGGGCTAAGAGATGCGACTTGAGATTTGGGAGCCAGTTCTACCCGCAGCAAGTGAGAATAGGGAAGGAAACAGCACATTTAAAAAAATACCTTGATGGCCGGGTCATTTGGGAATTTTTGCGCCAACTCGAATATATGAAGGTGGGTTCGTTTTGACTCAGAGATATGGTGGTGCTGGCGGGGAGGAGTCGGCGGAAGAGTATCATCTTTTGGATCGAATACGCTCGGGGCGGAAGTGGGCTCCTGGACTGCTGCTGGTGGCAGCTGAACAGGTGTTTGTATGATGGGAGGCTGCTCGACAGGAGGTTCATTTGACCCAGGCTCAGAGACGGCCTTGGATGCGTCCATCCGTCGCTTCATAGCACGCAGAAGCCGTTGGCGCCGTTCTTGACGTGCAATTTGGCGCTCAAACCCACGCTTATTTGTCTTGGCGTAAAATTTCTTTGCAAGCCGATGCGCCAGTTCGCCCTGGATATCAAGTTTAGTACATTTTGGGAAATAAATAATCAACAGCTCACAATCTGCGTGGAGTAAGAGTCGGTAGTTCCAAACTCTTCTATGGTATCCGCGTAGTCCCCGTACGAGTGCCATTTATAGGTGGAGATATTCCACGCTTTCCGTTTTTTTGATGTGGCTTTTGAAGTGCTTTTGCCCGCGTTCTTCTTCGCAAGTCGGCGAGCCCGGCGGTTCTGCTCCATGGGCAGTTCATAGGTCACGTAGGCCTCACATGTGGTGCGGAGGAACTTCCGTGCTCGGGATCCAAGCTCAGTGGTGACGTTGCGGAACGCACGGATTGTTGAGTTGCTGTGCATGCGGAGTTTGGCGTAGGCGTGCCAGGTGGCAAAAGTAAACAATAGACCCATTACGATGGTATTGTGGGGCTCTGGAAGCAGGCCCTCAAACGCTGGGATGGCACACTAGAAGGTATTAAATAAAACTGCAACGGTTGTCGAAATTCATGGGCTTACTTGTAGGATGTCCTCAAAATCCCTCGCCGCGAGTTTCTTCATTTCAGACGCATTGGCATGGAATCGGCGGATAGTCCCCCGTCCGAACGTCGGAGTTTTGTAGAACCTTCGTCAATATTATTAGAAATTTACATGCCAGAGGACGCGCAGGCTAACCGATCATCCAGTTTTGTGACCGCATCAGGATCATAGGCGTAGAGAACACGGACGAGATGCGAGAAGAGTGACTTGACTCCTCCGAGCTCTACTTCATGGAGAAGGTCGGGGACAAACAGTGTGAAAAACTTGAATCCGTGTTCTGCTAGTTTCGAGAAGGCATTCTACAGTGGGAGAATGAGAGTCAAGACAAGGGGGCAGGTGAACTTGGACATTACCCGAGTAGGGACCCAAGACTTTTCTTTGAGCTTAGCGCCGACAGCGGCACCTGTAACCAGATATCCCTTCTCAAAAATAAACTTACGGACGACTTCAATTACTTTGCGAAAAAAGCCGTCGTCCTTGCGTATGTTTTGGCGGCGCTTCATGTCAGCCTTGGTGCCCATCTCGGCGATCTGAGACTTTTGCACGTAGCAGCGGGGGCAAGGACATCCTCCGAAATATTTAATCGTCGCTAGAAGTACCCTAGATGGGATGAGAGAGAAACTGAGAAATGAAACACCATGAACATACTTTTCGGGGTAGTCGGCACCATATGTAAAGAACCGGGGAAATACAAGTCGTTCTACTCCATCGTAGCACCTCACAATAATTCCGTGAACGTACGCATGAATGAACTCGGGGCATAAAAGTAAATCCCAGATTGCGTGCATCAGTTCTCGCTTCAGGTGTGCCAAAACGTCTGCGGATGGAGCCGAGCCGAAATGGTTCCGATAAAATTCTTTTATCGAGCCTGGCAACTAATAAAAGAGTCAGATCACAAAGTCGATCCAATTCTTGAACACAAACCGACGGAAAATAGGCCTGATGGTGCCCCGCATTCGCAGTTGGCTTCGCACGTGTATACTTAGACTGGTTGCCGAAGAATGTATACAACGGCCAGAGAGAGGCGAGGCCAAAGTTGGCGAGATGGGTGGAGTCAGACCAGAACATATACGCAGGCGATGATGGTTTCCAGGTTTGGTCGGGTGGGGTCTCGCGGAAGAGTGTTATGCTGGCGCAGCATTGACGGGGATGTGTAGATTTCACCCATAACGACTTCGTGGCCGTCTGGGAGCTCCGGCAGTCCGTTACTGTCCAGCGGTTGGTCAAAGGGTTCGAGGTGAGTGTCTGAGCCATTGGGATCAAAATTTGGATCTAAACGGTACTCGAACGGTGTGATATGGTATTCCGTAAATGCGGGGCTTTGAAAGGCCTCAATCATCACGTCCAGAAGTGAGCGATAAATGAGCCCGGGAACTTCGAATTCCTGCGCGTTCGCCTCCGGAACACAGACCTTGTGTGCGGGCAGTTTCAATTTTACTGATGCGGTTTGCCAGCCATCGGGAAGGGGATTCTCGAGATCCGCTACGCTGTCGTCAAGCCTCTGGTTTTCTCGCGCTGCACTGAACCCCGTTAAATCTGCGGGATCAAAGTCCTCGGCAAGTAGTACGTCATGAACAAGAGAATCAAGGTCAGCAATGGACTTGAGATTGGATCCAAGGTGGAACCAAGTCATCAGGCGAGCCACTGTTGCGCTCATAAAAGGATAAAATGCAGGACTAGGTGTGGCGGCGGACGCAGGTTTTTGGGGGACAAGGAGATCCGACGAGCGGCACAGATCGTCGAGAGAAATTGAATCGTCCAGATCGTGAGTAGGGCGATCGGGGTAGACTTTATAGAGCCCGTGTGCGTTGGGTTCTGTTTTTACCCATTTACGATGGGGCGCAGTATTGGAAAACTGTTCAACGGGGTTTTCGGTCGGCTGGGGTGGTTCTGGAACATCAACAGGAGTGGGTGGCTCGGGTGGTTCATCACGATACCGCGCGGGGAGACGGATACGGCGGGCGGGACGGCCGCTGGGCCTTGATGGTATCAGACTTGGCGGCGAGGGGATGGCGGGTGATGGTGCACGGTCATTATCCTATTAGCGTTGAATAAATAAGTCGGGAAAAAAATATACAGAGAATCTTACGGCCATAGTTTCGTCAGTGTGAGTCTGAGGTAGTACCTCGGCTGCCGCCGTTGCCACAGCGTGCTCAACGCCCGTAGAATGTTGCGCCTTCATACCCGGACATTTTGCTCGATGCATAGTCATACTGCGCCCCGCCGCGAATGTACCTCCGCAAGGATAACAGCGAGGCATTATTAGCAATAGGATAATGTAGCTCAAGAAAGCGAAAGCAATTTTGTTCATAGAAGCCGGCGACGGCAGCTCAAAGCAAGGCGGTAGTAAGAGGCAGAAGGTACAAGTCGACTAATGCAGCCGTATGATAATGTCGACGATAAAGCCTGGAAAAAGCGCGTGTCGGACTTGAGCGGAAGGTGAGAACACAGGAAGCGGCTGGTCTGGGGCGGAACTGGTGATGGGAGGCAAGGCTTGGTGTTACCTTGAAAGCCCCTTAAAAGTTTGCTGAAAGCCTTGATGGTGCTGATCGAGCGAGACCAAGGCGCGAAGAGGGCTTGCAAGATGCTTGTAAGACGCGTCCAAGCCTGATCGGTGATTGCCGAGGTCACGGGGTCCTTAGAAGTGTCCGACATATTTGGTGATGGCCACTTCTGTAACGCCCACGTGGCAGTTGTCGTCTTTGTTCTAGCTTTCACTCATTATGCATCCTGACCTGCGTCCTGCAATCATATCCACCCTTCCAATTGCATACAGGGCAAGTTTCTCCATAAAAAACAACCACTGACCCATCTGATTTCGTTCGCAGAGATTTGCAACACCTGCATTGAACGGCTCTTTGGCGAACTTTCAGAAACTCATGGAGTTGCTGAAGAGACAGCCGCATTCGGACCCGGCCATATTCCTCCCTGTCTACTATGCGAATCTAGATCCAGCTGGGATCCCCACTGCTGCCGGACTGGACTCTTGGACGACCCATGTATCACCGATTAATCGGGCGCTTCTATCCCTCGAGGGAACTACCCACCTCTGGGCAGCCAGCTATCGCTGGCCGGATGGACTTCTTTCGGCGCTTTGGCCGCGCATATGGAGCTGGGCTCACTTTCTTGACGTCTACAACGAGACAATCCTGCCATTCATTCCGCTATCGGAAGTCGACGCCTACAGTTTATACATGCGCAGCATCCTCGACATTTTGACAAACTCCACTGAAGTACCGCTTGCGAGCTTTCCGCCGGGTATCCGGATGCTCTTTGGGCGGGCTTGGAGGATTACCCTCCCTCCCATTCCCGGGAGAAATACTATGGCCCATTCGGACGTTGTTCGCTTTCTGGGCACCAACACCGAGTCTGGGCGGCCATGCAACTTCCGAGCATATCTCCAGGGTGTGGGCACAGTGAATGACTTTGCCGCACTCATCATCCGACACATTGCTCATGCCATGCCGGATGGTACACCTATTTATCTACACTTCCAGCTCTCGGGGATGCTACGTATGCTCGTGGAACGCAACGACCACAGCGGCCCTCTGCACATGGCCCTCCTCGATCACGGCATTGTCCGCTGGACCATCAAGATCATATGTCATTTTGCCGATTCGTTCGCTGAACAGACGGTGGAGCTCATCGCCATGTGCTTCACCTTGCTGCAGCGTGCATTCGACGCATTCCCGAGCTACCCTGCAGTGGCCGAGGCGCTGGAATCCAACACATTCATCACGCTTATCTCGAGGTGCGCGCAGCGCCAGGGCACACACTGGAACCACTACTTTCGGCGTCTATTCGAGACGGTCCTCCCACGGTCTATGGTGTCCTACCAGGTTCGGGAGCTTTCGCGGTGTCGGATAGATGAACAGCGCCTGCTTCCGGTCCTCGACTTTCAGGACGCAGAATTGTCCGCTGCCTGGGAACGTTTTAACACGTTGGCAACGGCAACGATTTCCATCTTGCAAGCGTATGACAGCGGGGCGTACCAGGCGATCAGAGCTTGCGATAATATGAAAGTACATCTTCATTTGAGTGTCCGCCACTACGTTTGATCTCACATATTTGCAGTGTGGACGGCTCTGCGGGTGGAATGAAATCAAACGCTGTTCGTCCTGCCACCAGACGAACTATTGCTCGGTGAGGTGCCAATCAATCGACTGGCGCGTCGACGGCCACAGAGCCATCTGCCAGCGTCTCCGACCTTTACGACTCGGTGGGTGTACATGTACCGCAGACAAACAATCCTGACAATATGCATCCGCAGCGGAGTACGCCCTCCCGAGTGCACGAGACAACTCCTTTCTTCACGCGCTCATCCATCACCTTCACGAGGTGCGCATCGTCGCCTGGTGCATTGAAAAAGTTCATTTCATGTACCTGCATCCTGGTGTGCCGTTCTACGTTCTCTGCGACTGCACCCGTGGGGACACAATCATGGTTGTGCACTCGTGCGCAGAGCCCCCACCGGACCCTGCATGCTCCGACGCGTCGGCGGCGCAGTGGGAGGACCAGGTTGCGCGTGTGGTGCGCAGCGGCGGCCAGATGGGCATTATTGTCGTGCTCGTGGCTGTGGGGACGCGGAAAGTGCGGCGCATGGCCACGCTCCGTACGGAAATATCTGCGTTGAATGATGCGCTCGCGCGAATTGCGGCGGGTTTGCCGTCGGGTCTGGATCGGGCCACTGTGGAGTCCATTGTACGCACCCAGATCGATGAAACTCTACAGAAGAGACACGACAGAGGGGAGGACAAGATTGAGTGGAAATATTGACGGAGCCGTATTACACTTGACGGGAGCCTATTTATTGCTTTCAAACGTTTAGTCGCTCGTATTAGTGAATGGAAGTAACGGTGACCGAAAGTTCAACGAGATTTCACACTCGTAGGTAACACTTTCCTCTCGAAATTCCCTAGCTGAAATAATATAGATATTTCAGAATTTTATTCAGGTATGAACACTCTCGAATATCATCGGATTCAGGCACCACTCTCACGTTGTCTTGACTTCCCTGGACTTCCCATAAACTCTCGCAACTCCGCAGCCTGCACTCAATCCCGATACCTCACGGGGGATCTTTTCGCCCATAGGTAACGCTGCAGTGGGATCTGTATAATTTGATTAAAAGCGTGCCAATGACGATCCTGACCATTGGCCGCCAATGCTTGGCCGCCCAACCCAGTGCTTCCTGTTGGAGTTTGAGGAAAATCAGGAGAATTCATCGGTGCAAGCATAGTTTTCTCGTGGTCTCTTGCAATTATCGCTTGTTGTACTCCAGCGTGGAATGGAGTAACTTGGCTTGACTACAGGCAAGGTAATGTACATCGGTAGTTCTGGTGAGTGGAGAAATTGGCAAGCGTAATGTAATCCACTGCTAAGATTCGAAGGTTGAAGGTATGACTGCCTAGTAGATAGACATTTTGGCTCATACTCTCTTCGACGAAGTGCATATCACCCGATGAACATACTTCATTCGCATTTGAGGCCAATAGAAGTGTTCAACTCGATCCATGCGGAGGAATTGAGAGCATCCATGCCCTAACGATGAAGCAGAGATCTCGAAATCGGGGAGGCGATTAGGCACATGTTAGCTGCAATACCCCAAAGGTACAAGGAGCCCGCACCTGCGGGCAATTTTTAACAACAAATATACCCCCGGGACCGGCAACGGCGACGGCGGAGGAACGAAGCAACGAAGAGGCCTGAAAGTCGGGGAGGGAGATGGAGTACATGCTAGCTGCGATAGCCCGAAATTACAAGGAACCCGCACTGGAGGGTGAGTTTTTACAGCGAATGTTCTGGTGGGCAAGGGCTGATAAAGTAGTCAGCGCCGGGAAGTAGAGAGCGAGGAAAAAGATACAAAGAGCACGTTATGCAGGAGAGAGTCCTAAAGAGTGCATGTGAGGATAGAGGGGCGAGGCAGAGGGTGCAATAAGCTAGGGGAGGCCGCGCAATGGCGGAGGGAAGGAAGTGATGGTGAAGGAACAAATGTAAACGACCGGCCAATTTGGGGCGAGCCCGAGCGCCATCAAAGCGCCATCAAACAATGCGCCCAGGCGGACAAACGGTGGGCGTTGAGCTGATGTATCAGGACCCTCGCTGGTAATCGTGTTTCAAAAGCTCTCAAACCACTTTTCGAGCCTGTTCTCATATTACAAGTTTCAAATGACCAAATAGATTATCCGAGAACATCACTAGATGCATTTTTACTCCAGGAATCCACTTCTGAACAAATTGGGATGATCCGTAAAGAACTGAGGCCGCAGGGACCGAAATACGGAAAATGATCAAAAATGGAAGAAAAAAAAAGTAGCCGCGCCTTGAGTTCCGCAAAGAGCTGTAAACCAAAACAAAATTTCTCGGGCTTCTCGGAATGGTACAGTATGTCAAATTTACGTGGAATTGTGTCTTACTCAAGCATAAACAACGCCAGGTTCGAATCTCAACCAACTTGATATACAAAAAGCACGCGGCGGTGTGGCCAAAGCTGCGTCAAAATTATGGTCAAGCAAGGTCTCGTCCGACGCAGTCGGAGCTCCCTAGTCGAGCAATTATGAGTCGGGAGAAGTGTTCAGATTGAATTTAAATTATTGATCTCCCAACAAGATCCACCAAAATTGGCCGGGAAATTGGCAAACCAGACCAGCCAAAATCGCGAAAATCATAGCGCAAATATGGACATTAGAACCCGGATCTTTGGAAGCGCCCGTCAGCGCCTATTCCGCAGATTCTGTCCCAAACAGCCCATTGTTTCTATGCTCTTCCCACAATGCTTCGCCTTGCTCATGGCTGTTCAATGTTTCCGGATCACTGGCAATGGGACACCTGTCTTTCAGACTGCCACGCGCCTTGACTGCTTGAAAAACTGAAGCGCTTATCTAGCGCTCGCTCGGGACAGTCGGCAAGCGCCACTTCCCACACGACACTGCATTGTGACGTTTCATGTTTATCAATCCAGTTACTAGGAGGGTTCACTTTTGAGCGTGCCAAATTGACTTGCGCCCGCGCGGATTGACTTGTCTTGACTTGTGCGTGGATTTTGGTGCGCAAGTCAATTTGTCGCACGCACACGTCAATTTGTTGGCTTGGCACGCACAAATGTCTGGTGTGAGCTTGGGCACATTCTGAACCCCGGTCTGCTGAAGTCACATTATAACATCAAGCACACAGTATGGAAGACCCCAGTTGCCGACATGGGTAATTTTCCGGCCACTACGTGTCGACTTATGGCAGCATGTCCCCCACGAAGAGCACCGCCGAGGCAATTTTACAGTGTAGCCTTAATCAATCGTTGACTTGTGGATGCAACCTAGTTATATAGGTTTACCCCTTTCTTTTGTTGAGCTGGTGAGGTTCTCAGCTCTTAGGGCGGGATGTGGCACGGATTTTAGAGTTATCCACGTATGTATTAACTTGGCGCAGTTATTGTCGAGAATCACGTTCCGGAATTTGACCCATATCCCTCCGCAAGCTCTACCAGGTGATTGAGTTTAAATTGTCCCATAAATTTGGCCTCCAGAAAATATTTGAAGTTCGTTCAGTTTGGGTGCGCAAGTCAATTTGTCGCCTGGCACGTGATCCACGCACAAATGTCGCCGTTAGCTTGGGCACGTTTCTGGTCTCTGGTGTATGTGAATATATCTTCTGAAGCAGTATTACTCTCTTCCAGTCATATCAAGATCGTTTTGGACAGCCCCCTTTGCTTTAGATGTGGTCCTTTCAAAGTGCACGTCTCCATCGAGTTAGCGCGAGTTAAGTACTATCTCTTGACTTCCACCGTCCGCCACCTCACGCCAGATAATATGACGACTTTTTAGTTGCTATCTCCCAGGAATATGTACACATCTACCAAGCCAGTGGATGTTGAAGTTCAACCACGCCCATCATTTACTCACACTGGATTCAAACTGAGTGAGGGATCACTGTAATTATGCTTGATTGAGACAGAATAACAGTAGTTAGCCGTGAGCCATGAAGTGCGTGCAGAGAAGGACAAACTTGCCCGTTGAGGGCTCGTCAACGCTCGTCATCCAAGCTGGAGACGTAGCGTGGTCCTCCCAGAACGAATCCAGCAATGTGATCCCCGTTGAAGAGCTCAAGCGCAACACCCGAAAGCACAAAAATATCGAATCACCGACACAGAAATTTAAAAGGAACGAAACGGGCAAAAATAGCATCGGACATGATGGAACCAGGTTTTGAATCCAGCAAACAGGGACGAATGGCAGAAGGAAAACGGGGTCCAACCAACCGGCAGATGCAGCGGTGTAACGCAGGAGCCCTCGGTGGAAGCATATTACTCGTAGCTAGCCATCCAAAGTCATTGAATATACTCCAATATCCCTGGTACATACTCATGTGCGAGTTTGTGACGTGTGAGCGGAAGGAGCGCTTGAAAAGTTGAGAGGTTCTCAACACTGTGACCGACGACGACCAGAGCGTATCGATGGGATCAAAAGCATCGACAACCGTGGGTGCCCCTTCGGGAGGTTCCTATATGGTGCAGGGGAACAAAGGTATAACTATTGCCAGTGGCTACAGAGGGACTTTTTCATCGGTGACAGAAGTGAGTGTAAGCGAGTCCATGCACAAGTCAATCCACGCACAAGTCAACGCAAGTCAATGCACCAAAATTCAAACTCCGCTTAGTGGGCAAGTCAATTTGCCAAGTCAATTGGTTACTCCTCCAGTTACTAGGCTGCCACACACCCGTCTCTCCAATAAACTCATCCCCCGAATCTGCTTCCATTCTGTGCCTGTCTGAAACCACTTCGACGCTAACTCCGCCCAGACCACTTGTTATCTACAAGTTCACGGCCAGGCTGACATATCATAGCAGGTAAACATCCTCTGTATGGATGGACCTTGAACTGTGAGCAGCATCAACCCTTAAGTTCAATTTGAAATCGTGAGACAATCACGAGCCTGGTCAAGTATATATATAGCAAGGGCAAAAATGTTCTGTGGCCCATACCAAGCTGCTGGTGTGATATCTATGTCAACACATTGTTGCTGCTCATAAACACCTTTCTCGTTAGACATTGGAACATGCATAGTGTCCAAGGATACCGGCCGGTATATATGCACAGGATAAAGTAGAGTGGTTGAGTGGAGGAAAAGGTGCCTAAGTACGAAGTTCTGCTAGGCTTGCCATGGGCCTACCCCCAAGTCACTCACTTTGAAGCGCGTGCTTCGATGACCGTGAATTCTGGCCATTGTTTCTAGTCATTTTGAAGCACGTGATTCAATGACCTTCTTCTATTACAGCTCTTTGCGGAACTTAGGGCGTGCCCCAGACACACTGCCAGAGAGCCCCGTCACATTGGACGCCTGACTGGCATGAGAACCTTGCTCATGTGGGATGCAGAGAGCCGTATGGTGCTTGGCAAACCAATTTCGGGCCATTTATATGGAGTCAATTCGGTTTCATTTTCTCCAAACGGAAAACAAATTTTGACTGGCGCGTTTGATGATACCGTGCGCTTATGGAATCCGGAACACTGGAACATCGTTAGTGAGCCGTTGGAAGGAAAAGAGCAGGGGGCCGCCTCTGTGGCATATTCCCCCGACGGTAAACGAATTATTGCGGCATCATACGACAAAAGCCTACGAATTTGGGATGCAGAGAGTGGCAAGGCTCTCAGGGAACCATGGGAAGGCCACGCAGGTCCAATCGCTTCAGTCGCTTTTTCACCGGATAGCAAAAGATTTATATCCGGAGGGGCAGACCACACGGTGCGATTGTGGCATGCAGAGACGGGGAATCCGCTTGGCAAACCCTTTGAAGGCCACACCGAACCAGTGATATCCGTGGCATTCTTAGACGACAGGAGATTCGTCTCAGTCTCGAAGGATCAAACATTGCGCATCTGGGATTCACATGCCGCCGAGGAATTTCCCGTCACTCCTGAGACCAATGCTGCCCTTTACACCGACAAGTATCATCGCGATCGGGAACTGATTCATGTGAGTGTCGTTTGCCTCACCTTTTCTCCTCAACCATTGAATATTCTCATACAAGTCGCTGTTATGTGGAACCACTGGTCCTCTTCATTGGAAGATAGATGCTGCGTGGGTTTCCTGCCGACCAACTGAACTGCTCTTTTGGCTTCCGAGCGTATATCGAAAAGGGTTCTGGATGCCCCACAACACGCCGGTGATTGGCAAACATCAGACATTGTTCTCATATGCGGATTTTGTGCATGGTACAGAGTGGACGAAGTGTTATGGGCCTTGAATTTGAAAAGGTTGCCAAGTCTTTTCGAGGTACATTATCCATACTTCCATCGTAATGAATTGTTTACTCCTTTTCGAGTAGTCTTATTATATTCGAGATGCGCCGCGGTCACATATGTGGGTTCTGTTTTGAGGATTGATCAGATCTTCTGCATAAAAAATACCACTATGTACCTTGAATCGGAATTTCGTAAAGTTCAATTTGAGTCTGGAAAGTAGTGCCGCAGAAATAGGCCGGTCTCAAAGGGAGAGATAAATATCCGCTAACGAGTTGCTACCTTTTCTGGTTCGGTTTCTGCCCCCCTCAGAGCGCGGCAAACGAGCACCGAGCGAATTGTTGTTGCAGAGTCGCCTTTGCCCATTGCGCGTTTTGTACTGTCGTGTTATTTTTCCCATTCTTCCCCCTTTATCTTCCCACCCAACCGCTCACTCACTGACATTAATATTGCTTGGTGGTGTTTGGTGGTTCATTCTTCAGACACATCCCACAAGACTGTCCCAGCGTCGTCGACACGCGAGTTCTCCAAAATCAGGTTGAAAATGTTCGAAAATCGATGGCTATTGATTGACGGAATCATCGATAGTATCTCACTGTTCAATGAGATATTTGTACTCCACGTGGTTCGAGTGAGCCCCGTCGATAAATACCTAGCCGGTTGCCTAGTTCAAGTTGGTCAGGCTCGGGGGCCGGTTCTGCGCTTCCTGTTCTGCCCTTGTTGCGTGGCTGACGAACCTGCGAGATATTTCTTTTTTTCGTTCTTACATTGAGTTGCCCGTTAGACTCGAGCCCGAGCCATAGCTTGAGGGTACGGGTTTTTTTTACTACTTTCTTCCTTGTTTCGGTTCAAACTGAGACAGAGATCAGTAGAATAGCGCAACACCAAACACGCGGCAGACTTTACACCACGAAACAGGATCAAAGATGAACTTCCATGTCTCGCAGGAGACTTTGGAGGGAGCAAGCAGTCCAAGGAATAAAATAAGGGGAAATGGCTTAATGAGATAACCATGGCATCTATGATCATTTACCCGCCCACCCAATGGATGAAGAAGGTTCAAAAAAGAAACGGGAAAAAGAAATTGAACTCATGCGTGGGGATGGTGGGACCCTGAGTCGAACCGGCGGATTCTGGTTACAACCGACTATGTACTACCATTTTTTTTGAATCGGCTGCACGCCGTGTCGGCCCACCTTTCCTGCGTCGAGTTTCGACCTAGCTAAATAGTTGGTTGAAACGAGAAGTGGGTGTGGTTGAAATTTAAAGACTGGGGCGGCTTCAGTGCCATTCCACGACCAGGGCTACATTGAATGTGTCGGGCCGGTCACACCTACCAACTACAATAAAGTTCATACAGCTTACATAGGCAGATTCGTTCCATCCTCTGGACTCGCTTTATGGTCCGCCGGTCGACCAGCAGTCATTCCACGCAGGACCGCAGTCTTGCGCTGGTTGCGCCGTATGATGAGCTTGCGCCGACGAGCGTATAACGCCGCGAACAACGCCCCGATAGTCAGAGCTACCCCACCAATGACTCCGCCTACAATCGCGCCCACATGGCTTTTTGGCAGGACAGCACTTCGCATCGGATTAACATAGTGCTCAACCACGGAGTCTCAAACACATACGTGTAGACGAGATGATCGAACCCAATCAACGTTCCGTTCGTTGTCGGAGCGATGACCAGTGTATGGGGTCCATTTCGCATATCTGGTTTTGAGAAAATCGGCTGTTGGCCGAAGCCAGCCAGGATATCCTCAAGAGTTATATTATAGATCATTTCCTCCTGGCCATCGATGATGATTGAGGCCGCCCCAAGAAGATAGAGGGAGGCATAGACCGTGATACCTAAATTATTGAGCACAGAACATTGCAGAAGCGCCGAGGGCTCGCACCAGTAAACGAAAACGTGATATTTCCGTTGGTAAGCGTTATGGAGTTATTGAATAGGTCCTCCTCCATTATTCCGTCTGGGCACGTAGCGGGGTTGCATTGGAATGCCTGCCCGCCGTAGTTAATATCTGGAGATGTATCGTCGACAGTGTAGTTCTGCAGCGCGGCATGGACAAAGGTCAAAAAGAGCAGAACGATGAAGGATCGCTGCATGATTGGTTGCTGCTCGAGTGTGGAGACCCTCCAACAGGCGTCCAGTTTGGAGCCTGTGAGTAGAGAGGGAAAGAAGGGGGTAGAGATAGGATCGGTGACTTATGGCCAGCAATAGGGTCATGCCGGCTCTTGAGTTCTAGGCGTGTTGCGGGATGTCGTAAGATGATCCACTTCAATGAGTCCATTTAAATTGTGCTAATTTTAGGCTTGTGCAACGTGCATAAATAGGTTGTTGATGTGCCAGACCCTCTAGGTTTTTTGGAACTCCAATATCCCGACTCCCAAATCACGAATTATCCTGTCACTGCAGTCAACGTGTTGGCTTTATCATACTGCCGGGCGTTTCCGCGACAACGCCTAAGGCCGTGAGGGAACTTATTCGTCGTGCAGATTCGGCCCAGAGCGCCGTGACGTGAGAGTGCTGTTAGATTGGAATCCGGCATACTCAACTGGGCGTGAAACGTGGTACGTACGTTGGCTGATTCGGAACGATGCGAAGGGCACGTCCCTGACTGCCAAATAATGTTCCATGGACCGGGGCGGCGATGATAGTTTGTCCGAAAACCCAGCTCAACGTCTGTTTTAGAACTCGATCACGGGAGCAAGCGTTGGACTTCAATTGTAAAGAAACTAAATGGGAAATTCTGTCCCATGGCTGATGCGACATGAGATCCCGCGGTATAGAGTAATTATCCGTTCTCTTAAGCAAATCTCTCGAATGTCATTGTACATGTTTGTTCAACAACCCCATTTGTGTATCCCCATTCCTATTCCTCCCCTCTGGCACTTCATTCATCGCTTTTCTGAGTCCCACGAGTGCGCAGTTTGCTTACAGCTATATTCCATTTCCAGCCACGGCGCTCCGAAAATACACCGCAAGACCATACCTGCTGACCCGGGGCAGCTTTGCCGCAGTTCAACACGCCACCATGAGTTGAGCACAAGACCTGCACCGCAGTTAAATAGAGTCAGATAGGGAATTGTCACGATGCTGCGGCCACGTATTCTTGGGTGACTTGCCGTGATATAAAGCCGCTGCCTTTCTGCATTCATTTGTTCTGGTCTGTACGCCCCCGTCCACCCAACTATTAATATTCCCCATCGCTCATTCTGTTTCCACATGGTACAAGAAAATCTTCAAGCACTTTCTCTTCAAATTCCCAAGCACAGTTGCACATTCGAAAGCCCCAACTTCCCCTTAAACTCACTCGCAACCCCTGTTTGCTCAATTCGCATCCAAGCTGTGCTTTTCCGCGTCGACTCATGTGCATCCCATTGTGGTCCCAAGCTCTCTACTGAACAAGACTCAAAACTCAAGAGATCGTTCTTCGTGCTCAAACACGCCCAACATTTTAAATCATTCACAAGATCGGAATTCTTCATATGCAGGCTTCACTACTGGCAGCGACACAGTGAGTTCTCCAATTGTACTTCATGATTCTTTCGCTTAATCTACCTCTGCGTTGCAGTGAATATCGAATGGGGATTCGAGTGTACCACCAAATTAACACAACTCACCCTTATTTTGGTGAGTGCTAGCCAATGCACTGAGTTTCCGCAATTTATGCCCGTGTTGACACGCACACAGGACTGCACACCTCACCGCCCCTCCACGGGCTTGGACATCCTCACGCAGCTCTTCAGACTCAGGTCTTTCGTTATAGCCACATGTTGTAGCCACATGTTATCTGGACTCAATATCTTGAATGTCTCGCAATAACCTGTCCCTTCATTTATCTAACTTAGTGCCACATTTTTTTCAATTACTGGATCGAAGATAAAGCACGCCACTTCCCATTCTCCTCGAAGGAACCTTGCTTCCTGTCCCTGCAGCCCCGCAGCTCAATTGGTTCAGCGCAGTAAATTAGCACCGACCATGTACTGTGCCGCAGGATAGACATAAAGTACAGGTAATTGTGGTGGTTTTTTCTTCAGGTATGGAGACCACACATATTCCCCCGAAATTTTGCAGGGATTGCGGCCTGCATCTATATGTCTGGTAAGCCTGATTTCTTAGTAGGAGTAATAGTGTCTGGAATAATATTATTCAGTTATCCACTCTGAATTATGCACTGCTAGACAGATTTCAAAGAGTACGCAGTTTCAAAGTTTATGACTGACAGCCATGGAAGTTGTCCATGATGAATTAACGCTTTATCAGGCACATTCACATATTTAAATTCGGAAATTTGCGTGTACATCTATGTCGGAAAAATCTTGATCAGCTTCGAACGTCCTGGGACAAGTCCCAGGACGTCGCAAGGTCATATGGTTTTAAGTGCCTTGCAACACAGAGGTAAGAAATCCGCAACCTCTTCCGAGACACTCCGCGACTCCCAGGGTCTCTTAAGGCGCCCGTGTGACAGCCGACGTCCCAGTGGAACTCAAGGCTCCACAAGCCCTGCGTACCTCTCAACAGCCGATATACATGCAGCCTTGCTCGGCTCAGAATATTTGCATCGGGGTACCAAAAAAATCGTTCAAATCAATGTATTAATCAATACTACTACCACAGCTATGAGGTACAACATAGTTGTAGTGGGGCGACGGCGTCCAGCAATATGTAAGAAATTAATTCTAGAATTCTAGCTTCTGAGTTAGCAGTACGTGAGACGGGAACACTTCATACACACATTGTGAGAATGAACATCATAACAAAGAATGGAATTAAAGCCCTGAGCATGGTAGCATTAGATAATAGTGGTCAGAAGAGGACGCATACATACCTGCGCAAGAATCAACCCTAGCAGCCGAGCTCGGATGAGTAGTGGTGCGAATTGGAGCAAGCATACAACGTACCTGCGTCGACGTGCGTGGTAAGAAACAACCCTGTATGAGATCAGCAGTTGGCCGCCGCAACCGAAAGATTACACACCTGGGTGGGACGAGGGGATGGTGGTGGTACGAAGACAAGAGAGGTGGAGTCATGGCGTCACAGGCTGCCGATTGATATAGCACGGGTGACGTCACTTGCTCCACCTCGTTGACAAGATGCTGCGAGTACCCCCAACTCATTATCCTCAAGCACACTCACCTGGACCCAATGCCTCTCCTTCGCCATACAGACTCGGATACGACACATGTCTCTGACTCCGAACCCGAGCAAGAAGCTCGCCGTTACGTACGCGACAATTCTGACCGCTCGTCGCCTGACTCCTCTGCACCGAACTCGCCACGCCGTACGCCGCTCTCAGCAATTTCCAATACTGTGGTGGACACCGAACCTAGTTCGCGGCGTGCTCTCGACAGTCGCCTCTCGGCCATTGAAGGAGATATAGCCGAGATTAAAGACGCGCTTAAAGCGCTGAGATGCCGAAGTGTGTCCTACTTACCTCTCAGTGTGGGCATATATTAACATATTTTTTCAGAACGCAACAGAGCGTCCCCTGTCGGCGGCTCGCCCCCTTCCACTCCACTCCCAAACGCGCGCGCATAATGCGCGATAAGGCGGTGGGCCCCAACTCACCCGTGGGTCGACTCCCCCGAATCCATCGCAGTTCCCTGATGGTCAGCACTCCGGAGCGGGAGGAAATAGGACGTTGTTTGGACGAGAGTTTGCAGCAGACTTCCGCACCGCGTACCATCCTTCATGAACAGCGTAAGTATTTGACTCGAAGAGTATAGGAGTTCACGTAGATATATGTTCATTATTCCAATTTTACTTGTCCTTCTTGCAGTAGGAACACCCGCGAGTGAGAATGAGTATAACATATTCAACGGCTTCAATTCTACATTTTGTACTACACTTTAGCGACGCGAGCGGCGGTTTCCACGACATCCGCAAGGCGCTGCGCTGGAGTCTTGAGATCTTGCGAGATCTTGCTGAGACGATGTTGAAGCCTCAGACTGAGTGGGAGCTGACGAGCCCGCACGACCACAACCTCCGCGAGGCGCTGCGCTGGAGTCTTGAGATCTTGCGAGATCTTGCTGAGACGATGTCGAAGCCTCAGATTGAGCGGGCGCTGACGAGCCCGCACGAGGATTTGCGGCAGCCTTGAAGGCTGCATCCATCGCATCGACGTCGGCGCGTACAGCCTGTCGATTGGCGGAGGCGGTCTGGCCATGCGAGTGCTCTGCGTTGGGAAAAAGAACTGCGTCCCAGTGACGGAACAGCTCTATCGCCCAATTAGCCTCGTCGCGCAAACCCTCGCATATCTGCCGCAAGAACGTTAAAAATAGGAACTTGTAGTCGATTTTGGTCTCATCGCCATCGGTAACGATTTGCGTGTCGGCCGAGAAGAGCCAAATCGCCTAAGAATTGCTGAGTGTTAAAAAAGGTGTAATCTGAGAGTATAACTGAAGCTCACCAAGACGGCGCAGATAGCGATAGTACCCGGAGTCGTGCGTTCAATGTGATAGACGCGCTGGATCACGTTGGCCGATGGGAGTTTAGAGTTGCCCTCGAAAAGTCCTTTCGCCCCCTGGGGACCACGGATGATGGAGACACAAATCTAGAATCACGTCAGTAGTGCAAGACTGAGGGAAGAGAATATAACCTTGAGGAGAACCGGGCCACGGAAGATTTTGGTTATGTTCATAGTTCCATCGTACTCCTCAAAGAGGATCTCGGCTTTGAGCGGTGAGTAGAACGCGTCGGCATCCTCAGTGGCTGCTTGGTAACCAATGCGCTTGGCGAAAGCATTGAACCGCGAAGACGAGGACTCGAAGTCCTTGAAGTCGATCCTGTTTCCGTCCTGGAACGTAATGCCATCGACAATGTGCACGAGGCTTTCGTGGCGCAGCCGCGTGTTGATGGTCGAGCGCTGACCACTCATGCCATCGCCGAACTGCAACAAAAAATAAGATGAGAAAAGACGACGGGTGTGCAACGCACCGAGTCACCAATCCAGTCCTGCTTTCGAATGACCCTCGCATCCTCGGGCAGCAATGCCATGACGTCCCGCAGCTGGCCCTGAATGCAGGAGTCCTCCGAATCGAACTCAGTGTCTTCACTAAAGTTCGGGTCCTCGTCGGTGTCCAAAAGCGCATGGATGCCGGTGAATAGAAAAAGACCATACTCGATAACAAAATGACGCCCAGCTGCACGGACGCGATCTTCGAGCGTGGCAGGATTCTCGACGTCATCGGCAGCCTGGGCTGCTCGGTGGTGACGGAGGCGGCGTTTCCGGCGCGGTCGAGCGTCGCCAAGCTGGTTGGTCACATCGGCGAGCTTCCTTTTCACAACGCTATGAGATTCGGTTGCTTCGTTTGCGAGAGACTGAATGTCTTGACATATCTGTTTCCGTTAGTACTATTTCCACTGCGTTAAGACAACGCACCTGGCGTCTACTTCGCGGAGTCTTGCTCGGTGTCAGCTGTTGTGTTAATGCAAGCAGCTCATTGTGGGGTGTGGTAGCTCGACTTTGAGAGGGCTCAGACGACATGAGGGAAAACTCGGTGCTGGGTGGGGTTGCGCTTGCACCGTTATAAGGCAGGGCCACAAGCGAGGTGGAGCTCATAGCGCCGAGCGTCGATAGGTGGTATGACGTCAAGATTGCAGAGCTCCCGCATTGAGTGCTGGATGCATGAGTGTGGTCGGTGCAGTGGGGCCTCGCGCCTCGCGCTGAGGCCGGAGGCTTAGAGTAGGTGAAAGGGAGGATGTGTGCGAAGACATTTCGGAATAGATTACCGAACATAGCCACAATCACGTCTGACGTCAAGACTTCTCTCTCTCAACCTCTCTTCCACCCTCATCGGTCCGCATGTCAAAGGGTCGAAAACGCAAGCAAAGCAGCTCAGAGAAGTCCAGTAAACTATTGGCGCGTCGTGCGCCACTGGGCAAAGAATGTAGTGTTTGTCACGGCATTATATCACTAAACCTCGTACAGCACGAGAAGATATGCAAACTCAATCATACCAGCAGGCGCCAGCTTTTACAACACATTCGGGAAGCAAAACAACGCAATCTAGATACTGTAAGTTCCTGAGAATGATTTCTGACATATCTGAAGCGTCTTTGCATTCAGCATTTGGTTGATGCTGGGACCTCTCAGTCCGCGGCCATGCCAATGGAGGACCTCCGCCTCCCCTCTCCCGCCCCTTCTCCCGGTTTTGATCCAATGGATGTAGACTCACCTCCTCCCTCGCAAAATCAAAACTTACAGCTCCCGACGCGCTTCATCTACGTGATGCATCATGCTCACTCCGGCAAACCCGACGAAATTATTGCACTCGACTCGGCGGGTTCTTCGGATTCACAAGACCTGGCAGCTAAATCTCCTCCTGATGAACATCCTTGGGCTCCGTTTCGATGCTTAGCTGACGCCACCTTCGCCTATCGCTGCGTAAGTCGGCGGATGGCCAATAGAGATGTCGACGAGGACCTCGACCTTCTCCGAACTGAATGGGCAGATAAAACTCATGTCACCTTTCGCAACCATCGGGATATGGAGCGGTCCCTGGACGCAGCACGCGAGGGGAATGTACGTGTACGTACTTGATATTTTCACACATGCGACGATATAAAATTCTAACAGTTTCGTACAACTCGTGTTTCACTTGACTTTGAAGGGCGCGAGCTCGGCGGGACCTACGACGTCGAAATTCAATTTCGTGATCCTTGGGAGGTCATGAAAAGGTGGCTTCGCGATGAAACTCTCGCCCAAGTAAGCACTTGGTTTTCGCAGGAACGCTACCTGTGTTTGGAAGGCAAGGTTGACTTTTCAAACCCATTGTATGAGGAACCGTGCACCGGAACAACCTGGGGTGCCGTCGACGTGAGTTTTGATTTTTTGTCTCTGTTTTTTTTTTTTGTGGTTAATCCAGGATTGCAGGATACTCTTCCCGTCAACGAAAAGTATCCTGCATGTTATGTGCCGGGTCATGTTTGGCTCGACAAAGGTCTTGTTTCCACCAAAGTCAAAATGCATCCATTTCTGCTACGCGGATGCTGGATCGAATCCGCGACGCGGAATGGGTCAGGGAACGGGGGTGCGGCGCTCCTCGGCTTCGTTCTAATGGTGCGTGTCTCGAGTTCTCCGTTTTCATTCATTGACGTTCCGTAGCCGGCAGCTTTGCGTGAAATTGACCCCAAAACCTTAAAAGGTGTACGCAGGACCGAGTATGATGGCCTCAAACGCAAAATTTACCACACAGTGTGCCGAGTGGTCATGGCCTCACTCGAACCCCGCTCACGCAATGGTGAAGCAGTACGATTTGGTGACGGAGTGACTCGTGTCGCATATCCGGGCATTCTCATCGAGTCAATGGACTTCGAGGAGATGGCGGCTTGGCTCGCCATTCGCAACTCGCGAAGTAACCATCCGTGTCCAAAATGTCTCGTGCATCACGATGACCTGCACAAGCTATTTAAGCGTTCGGACCGCCGCACGTCACAATCGATGCAGAGCGTTTTGACACGAGCGGTGAATCTCAATGTTACGGAACGGGAAGAGCTTCTGAAATCCTACGGCCTTCATAGCTTCAAGGTGCTTGGTCAATACTTTCCAATGTCAAATGCTCATGACTTCGCATAGCATTTTCTTTGGACCTTCAACTACTCCGACCCTTACGCAGCCGCGAGCTACGATTTGCTCCACTACTTCGATGGCGGTAAATGGGGCCGCCATGTTTGGGTTTCAATCAAAGAATACCTTCAATCAAACGGACTAGCATCGAGATTCAACGATTAGTAAGTGAACTCTCTTTTCTCGTCCTCCCGTACCGGTTGCTTATTGCTGGAAGTATGAACCGATTTCCACGCTGGAGAGGATTGAAACATATCCCCTCACCCACGACAATCGATTATTCGGAGGGACAAACATTTGTGGATATTTTGAAGGTATGTCTACGGCCCGCCACACTCCTTTCTCGATCTAAGAATAATCGGCGTCAGTGTGCATTACCTTGTCTTGTACAGCTACTTCCGTGTGACTCGTGCCTTGTTCGGATTGTGCGCGCAATGCAAAAAGTCCGCATCCTGCTGGGTCTTTCTGTTACAACAAGAACCAGGCAGGACCACCTTAACGATCTGGTGCGCGAATACGAGGACGCTTGTAATGTTTGTGGTCCGCTACGGTATCCTTTTCCAACTGACCTATTTTTAGGAGGTTCATGAGGCGCTCGGAAAAGACTTCAACTTTCTGAAGCAACACTCGCTCACGCATGCGATCGAAGACTTCGTGTCGAAAGGGACGAGTAGGAACATGAACACACGCGTCGGCGAAGGCTTTCAGCAGGAGGTCGAGAAGATGTACCAAAAAACGAACGGAAAGAATGCGGAGCGTCAGGCAAGTGATTATTTTTCAAATTCTTCGCAAAGCACTCACTCTCGGTTATCTAGATTGGCATGCAGGATGAGAGAGAGGAGGCAATGGCCCGCGTCAAGATGGCCATTGATGAATGGCGTCGGTGCCAGCAAGATACAGATTTGGAAGAGAGCGAGCGCACCGTCATCTCCGTGGCAAGCGAGATATCGTCGGGACACTGGACACTCGGATCTCCGGTGCCCCGTGTCTCTGCTCACCGATTGGAAGCAGAAAGAAAGAGCGACCCAGCATTCCGCGACTTCAACATGCGGCTGCGGGACTATATCGCGCGGCACCATCCTACACATCAAGTCCGGCTGGAGCAGAAGATTCAGGTGAGTTCGTTTTGTTGATCCTTGCAGTTCAGCTATTTAGCTCGTTTAGATTCAACAGTGCAAGGTTATCTATGTGGAGTACCAGTCCAAAGTTGACTGGAGAAGCGCGAGAGATATTCTACGGTGTAATCCACACTTCCACGGTGCTCCCCGGTTCGACTCGGTGATCTACGAGGACGACGACAGCTCTCTCGCCATGGGTCAGTTTCACTTCCTTTTCCGTTGTCATCTCCCCGGTGACTCGGCACTCGACCTGGCCATGGTACGGCCGTTCCGCAGGACGGCGTGGCAGCCCAACACTCGCACGGACTGCCCGATACGCGAGATATTGCCGTTGAAGGGTTGCCACTTTATTGCAGTAGAGCACATCGTTCGCGGTGCCTTGCTCTCTCCAATCTTTGGGGGGAAAGACGGTATGCATTACATTATTGATTGTATTGACGAGGACATGTATCTGCGAGTGCATAATGTAGATTAATTTTTTTCTTCACTTCTTGTTCGTCCCTCTTCACCGCAAAACATTAGCTTTGCGACATGTACCTTGGGACGGCATGACACGGCTTGGAACTCACCTCAAGCCTTCGAACGGCTTGAGACTGGTTTTAAGTTCCCCTGCCACGCCTTCGAAGCTCTCTGAAGCCGTCCCAAGGTCCCAAGGAGACTCAGGCCGTTGCAAGCTAACTGGCTTTTTTCCGACATAAGTGTAATGAACCCCTGGTTTAAGTACCCTCATTTGTCTGAATCTTCGCTGTTGCCGGAGCGTAGCGAAGGCATATCTTGTCTATTATACAAAAAACATTGCTTAGTCATAAAGACGACAACTTACACCACGACATCCCGAGACACGGCATCTGGACACGGCAACCTGGCGACCCGGATCCATGGTCCGCCTTCCGTCACCTGCTTCTGACCGCCATGTCAGTGTGGTCGGTGTAGCCATGGCGGGTGGGGGCGGGCAGCCACCTTCAACCATCGACCCATCCATCTACCCATGGGCCACCACCGTACACCTGATGTCCTGACTACCCTTTGTCAGGGGAACTCCCTACTTTGATTCTGCTCCTCTCGGCACAGCCATAACTCGCGATCAATCGGTAATTGATACCTGCTTTCGCAACCCCTGACGCCCCCGGTCCAACTCCTGTTGGAACATGGTCTGTGACCAAGCAAAAGTACTATTGCTTGCATCTCACAGCTTCGACCTCCGACGATGACTACCCTTGAACACCCGTACACCATTCCAAGTCCACCCTACTTCGTTGCTCACCCACCGACGGCTACGCCTCGACGACAGACTTAAAAATAAACTTTTCTTTCGGTAGTTTATTTCCAAACTAATGTCATTATTTCAAACTGTGAGGCTGCTGTGAATCTTGAGTTTCCTCAGAGTGCTTTGACTTTCTCGGCAACAACTCCTTTGGTGCGCGTTACCTCAGTAACTCCGGATTCCCAATTCTCTCGCTTTGTCTTCATGCACCTGCCTCTCTTGGCCTGCCTCGGGGTTTTGCTACTCCTGTTTTTAAACATGTGTGTTCCATTTCATCTGTATCTTCATTACTCTGATGAAGAACCCAGGCCAATGTTGTCTTCAATGGCTCAACGACATGTAACAAGTGCGCGCATGGCACGGAACGCTGCAATGTCACCTATATACTCCGGGTCCCGCTCTCCCCGCTCCTCTCCTGGACGCCGCCCTCTTCAGGATGTCAGCAACAGGGACAATGATGCGCACCCTGATTCTGGCTCGCTTGAACGGCAGCGTTCGGTCTTGCGCAGCACTGACTGTGAGCGTCAGTTCGCACTGCAATTTACACCAAGTCGACGAGAGCGGCGTGTCCCAAATGAAAACCGCCCAGCATCACTGACACTAGGACCATCTCGACCTCGCATACACGCGTCACATGTACATCTTTTTTCTCAGGATATATACTACATGTTAATTGTGACTCAGGGTCTTTTAACACCTCCCACAATGAACCAAGAAGGTGCTGCTGGTGAGCGAAGACGCCGAGAGTGTGAAGCAGAGGAGAGGCGGCGTAATGCACAGCAAGGCCCTACAGCACCGAGAGATGCGCGCGCCACCGGTCAGCAAGAACGTCACCGGCGTGAAGCAGAGGAGAGGCGGCGTAACGCACAACAAGGCCCTACGGCACCGACAGACACGTGTGCCACCGGTCAGCAAGAACGTCGCCGGCGTGAGGCGGAGGCCAGGCGTGCTTCCGCGGAGCAAGGATCACAGCGAGCACGTCGACAGCGAGAGCGCCAGCAGCGAGAGAACTGACAGCTGCGACGCCTCCCACTGGTAATGTTTTGACTCTTCCGTCTGCTTATTGCATTCACTCATATCTTCGGTGTTAGATGTTCCGCTGGCACGTCGTCCTTACACGGAACCTGCACGTCGTCATGATCTCAGGAGGATGGACGTGTCTTGCCCACATTGCGGCGCACTTCATTGGAAAGATGAAAAGATCGCGAACTCTCCGATACGTGCTCCTAGCTTCGGGTCCTGCTGTGACTATGGCAAGGTCGTCCTCCCAGACCTGAAGCAGCCCCCGGAACCGCTGCAGAGATTTTTTCTTGGTGATGACACGCAGTCCAAAGAGTTCCAGAAGAATATCGCGCAGTATAATAATGCGCTTTCATTTACTTCTCTTGGTGTTAAGGAGGACCGGTCAATAAACAACAGTGGTGGTCCACCAGTATTTCACATTTGCGGAGATCTATGTCATCATGCTGGGGCTCTTACTCTGGCTGCTGGGAAAACCCCTACATATGCTCAGCTGTACATTTAGGAGTCACAGGCAGCTCTTGATCATTGTATGCAGAACAATTCTAATCTGTGTTGAGACACCATGGAAATATTGCAGTGGGACATTCATGAGAACCACCAATACACGACGCTTTTTCACCATGCACATGAGGTTCTTACAAAAGACGTTGATTAGCCATAAATGTCAAAGACAAAGCACTGCCACAAACATCGAACAAACACAATGGCAACTGTTCAAAAAGCAACTTCCACAACCTCTGGAGGCACAGGGATAACATCTAATATCCCTGTATATGTGATACTGCTGGGGGACCATCTATTTGGGGCTGTACTACAGTGATCCACTGGTCAATGATACACCACTAGTCAATGATACACCCATTTTCTCCTCTTCCTCCTGCCATGCAGAGCTCCAACATGACTCATAATGAAGTACTACATATAAAAACATGATTCCCCAAACCTACAGTACATAGCTGCCCGGGGAAAAGAGAAATTGAGCGAGATCAATTCCTTATTTGGCAGGAGAAGTGATCCACCAGTCAATGATACAGGCATTTTCGGCTGTTACGCAGCCAATGATTGCTCAATTGCTGTGATAATTTGGGACAGTCTATGTACATCCTAAACAATGTATTTGGCCTACTTAGAATTGAGAAAAATACATTTCCTTTGTAGAGATCAGCATCGTAATTTGAGTGTGTCATTGACTGGTGGATCACTGTACTCTGAGATGTGCCCTACGGTTTCATTGAGCAAATGACAGAACACTGCCACAAACATTGAGACAAACAGACCCCTGAATCAAATGAAGCCCAGCCTCCATGAGACGGAACAAGGAATGCAAGTACTTTATGCTTCAACAGCATCTGTGCACCTCCTTTAAATGCCTGAAATAGGTGACCCTGCAACAGCATATTATTAATCACAGCAAAGTATGGTGATTTTGATTGAATTTGCAGACGACGTCAGCGTTTCGGAGGCCATTTTTTGTACTTCACATGCCAAGGACATAGGACAACCCTAAGTGTAGCTTTTGCTCCTCTCTCCACTGAGGCATTTGAGACAGGGTAAAGAAAAAATCAGCCTTCTGGCTTACATGTCTAGCTGAAATGAGGGGCACGGACCCGGGGGACCGTTCCATAATAACACCAAAATGAACGGAAAATATATATGTATCTCTACACAAGACACTATATTTCAGGGACTTTCCGGGATACGGGAAACGGGGACATGAGGAATCAGCTGAAGGTTGGTGACGAGTGTCCATTGAAGAATAGACTTCTGAATCTGCAATAATTCTTCATAACACTGAACATCATGTTTCAACCCAAAAGAATATTATAGTAATCCAGACACCGTATTTCAGGGACACCCGGGATACGGGGACGCGAGGAACCAACCAAAGGTTGGTGACGAGCGTCCTTTGAGGAAATGAATTCCTGAATCTAAAATAATATCCCCTACACCAGACATCATATTTTAAGGACTGCCAGGGACACGGGGATGCGAGGAACCAACCAAAGGTTGGTGACGAGCGTCCATTTATTTCGGGCAGGAAAATTGCTCTTGAAACTGCTTCTGACTCAGGAACCAGTACTCTCAGTACTTTGAATGTAGGAAAACATTAAAATGATTCGCATTCTGCGTGCGGAGCACGGGTTCCTGCTAGTGAATTTACTATTTCAGAATGACCAAGACAAAACAATTTTAAAAGTCCGATTACTGCCGGGGTGCCGTGCTTCAATGAGTTAGCGGATCACCGGATCACTCCCGGCAAAATTGTCGATGATTTTGATTTGATTTAATGTTGAGCTGTTATGACTGAGCACTATGGAATTTTCGGAGTGCATTCATCTAGGGAAAGTTGTCTCACCTATGCTATCAATGTTCACTGCAGACATTTCTATTCTCGTAAAGCCGGCTCAACAAAAAGTTGCAAAAGTTGTCACTACCTGAAGGGGTCTTCATTGCTGTTGTACTCCTGAGTTATGAATTGAGAGAATTGTCTGTGGACCCTCAAAGTCCTTGAAGCTATCTCCATATTCTTACTAATATCGCGAAGTTGTATGTTTTTGTTTTTTTGACACTGTGTGTACCATATTTTATCTGCGTGTTGTGCGAACGACTTATCAGCAGGGCCCGCCTAACATCAGGGTCTCAACTCGTATGGTCCGGCTAGCAAAGCCGGTCATACGCACGTGCAGTCACAACAGATACATGGCCTGAGATAGCTGGACATACATGCATGTTATATTGTAATTATTGTGATCCTCGTGATGTTTGATTTACTAGGAATTCTCCTCCTCGCCCTCCTCCACACTACCACTCCCACTACTTGTGTAATGGCGCAAGCAATTCATCCAGCACTGGATTACTTCATTATCAGATTCTTGAGGTGATCTGTGAAAGTATGCCTCCTTCTCTATATGATCCTGCCACCTTTTTTCGAGTTCATCATCGCTGTATTTCATCCCTGCGAAACCCATGCTCTGCACTAGATAGGATTCCCAACGCTCAATCAAGTCCGATTGAGGCTCGGGAGATGTCTGAGCAGCTATGAGAAATGTTCAATAACACATGGGCACTCACTTTGAGCCCCTGAATAACATCATAGAACTCAACAGGTTCGAACTTATCCCTCTCATCCGAAAAAATGTCCCATTGTGGGACAAATTCATTGTTTATCTCTACTGAGAATGATGCAGATTGTATGGTTTGCATGGATATTGTCTTGCAATATTTATCTACTTTTTTTAGGCCCCCCCCCCCGCCCCAGCCTGCGGCCCCAGTTGCGGCCCCAGTTGCGATCACGATAACGATATCCATAGGAAGCGAATGGTTGGGTCCGTTGGGAGCACAACCAAAGTTTATACACAGAATATCATTTTCTCACCAAGATCCATACATGCACCAATTTTCGATTTTATTATTATTATAGGGGGGTCCCCCAGCCTGGTTGGAAAGTGGTTAGTAAAACAAATTGCTGCAACGAAGTATTCACACGAATGTGACTGCGAGTGAGTGTCGGCGCAAAACAGGAAAACTGACCAACTTCCTAACCGGCTTATGTACAATCTGTCTAAACGGCGATCCTACGTTGATCCTACGGCGCTTGTGATTAAGTAACCTTCTTCCCCCCCCATGCATTATTTGCGCCTAACCGAACATCTATTTGGTGAAGAAGGTTACCAATATCAGCTTGAAATGTCATAACACATGCCGGAAAAAAGCTAGGCTTATATCAGCTTGAGACTTTGAGGCGGCTTGGAAGAGGTTCCCAGTCCCCCGGCCATATCTTCGAAGCCGTGGCTAGGTGACTCGCAAGGTGTTCTAAACCTATCTTGGATACGCGAGACTTCGGCAGCCTTGAGACAACCAAAAAAAATTCCCCCAACAAGTTATGATGGAAATTACGCCGTTTTGAAAATAGTATACACCTTTTGATGAGCGCTCCACCTTCGTTTTGCTTACCTCTGTTTGCCAGTGAATCTGCTTCCGCTCCACACCTTGCGTCATAGGACCGCTACGCGGTGTTGTGACTCCACTGCAGGCCCCATTGCGGCTCCAATGTATTTATATACAGGGAATTCAACAGGAATCAATAATTTAATTCTCTCTCTTCTTCATCCTGCGAGAACCCATCATGCAATCAAATAATCAAAAAACCAATCACGAACTGAAAGAATTGGGGATCACGCAGAAATGATTGAGTAGAAGGACTCACATCAACGTCGGCCGTTTGCAGGATTCGTGGGCGACCCCGGACTCGAAGTTTAGGGACACGCAGTCCCTGCGAATCGCGTCGGTAAGAGCTCAAGATCTTCTTTACCGAGCTGAGGCTGATTCGAAGGTCGCTCGCGATGTCGACTTGTTTCCGATGGCGGCTGTAGCGTAGATGAATGACATGCTGCTTGGTTTCATCGGAAATATTCTTCTTGTTGCCTCTAGCCATGGGTAGTCGTTGAGCAAGGTACCATTGCGTCGCGTAAGGGTGTGGGGCGGCCACACCACATGACGCAAGGTATGGAGCGGAGGGAGACTCACCAGCAAACAGAGGTAAACAAAAACGAAGTGGAGCGCTCATCAAAAGTTGTATACTATTTTCAAAACGGCTGTATTGCACAGTTGAGCTATTGAGCTCCTGAGATTGATGGATCCCCGAATACTTTGAGAAATTACTTACCTGTACGGACATCATAAAAAAGCACAGGAAGGGAAGAGAAGTATGTATATTGTGATATGTACAAACTCTACTATTAGTATTGTGGTTAGGGCCATTGTCGAAGGGAAGCTGATTCAAGGACAGAAAATTTAAACATGTTGCCCCCGTGTATCGGGAATCTGTTTGATGCATGATGAAGGGCTCCAAAATAAAAGTCCACGCGGAAATACCGGGGACTGTGGATGAGTCCGCGGACCCACTGGATCTCTTTCGACAGCTGTTGCCCAGGAGGGAAATAACTCCACTATTGGGGAAGTTGGCATTTGACGTGCTTAAAATCTTTGATGTGACACCGATGCTCCTTGTCGACGAACCAAGGTTGCAATTCACCGCCACTTAGTAACGAGAATGTGGAACCTTATTCTCGATGTGTGCTCAACAATTTTTTTATACTCATTTCTCAGGCCACGAGACTGGTTTCATCGTCAGTTGTGGACCTTCTTCGGAAGTTGAACACGCTTACTTGTGGTCTTGCATGCACTCTGCAAAGGGACGACATACGACAACCTTCTGTTGACTGGTGGATACTGGGGAATTTTGCCTGGGAGGAGGGATCCTCCTCCTGTACACTTGCGCCTTTGGCTTGTGGTCAGGTCGCACGAGGTTACAACCGGAGGTCCCGCTGAATGGCCGGCCAGTCACAGTTGGGTCAACGTCTTGTATTGCTCTCCCCCCTGGAATGGTGTTGTGCTTAGTTTGCATCTTGTAGATTTCTAGATGGATAACCACCCTGATAGTTCTACATGTTTGTATTCCGTAAGCTCGTTGTTCATGTTGTGGACCTCGCGAGTATAATATACCCCCCCACATCAAATTCAGTGGGAGAGCTCTTCAAGTTCCAATTTAGATAGAAGTATCGTCTTTCGCTAGACGGTTCCTTATGAGATCTGGGAGCGCGCTTGTTAGTAGAGCTGTTGCAGTTCAAATTTAGATGGGCTGGGTGTGATTCATCCACGAGTCGCGTGATAGGAAACAACGTAACAAAAGCAGCAAGAAGTCCTCGCGGGGTGGCAGTGTGAAGGGGTTGGATGTGACAAGTTCCCGAGCGTCGTGTTGTGACGAACGCAAAGAGGAAACATATTCTGCAGCCAGATACGAAGCGTGGGGGATCAGGATGGGAGTGAGGAGCGTCAGACCGTAGACGCGCTTCTCGAGGTGGCTAGACGCGTGCACGCACTGAAGTCAATCGCGACGAATCCTGCAGCGTGACTTCGGGCACTATATGAGAGGGCCAAAACATTGGGATGCATTGAATGGGCGAGGACGACCACGACTATCTGTCAGTTCATATTCGACTTTTCTCTCAGTGGGATGTAAAACATGCTTCACGTTTTGGATCGAGGATCTCGACGCGTTGCAACTGACGCTGAACTCGCACAATGTGTCATGCTCTGCGGCGGGCTCTGAGTATGAAACATTAAGAGTACTTCTGTTTACAGATGTTTATTGTCCCTTTCAAATCTCGGAGGACCTAAATTTCATTTGAGAACGAAAATCTTGAGGGACTTTTTAGTGGCAGTGTGAAGTCAATTTAGTCACTGCCACTAATTTCAGTAGACGAAAACCTGATGAAATTAGTGGCTGGGTAATTGCAGTTGTTTATTTACTCGGGGAAATTGCCCCCTACTCGGTGATAAATCATCACATGCGCAATCAGGCTTAAAATTTTTTTGTACGTCTGCCGGATGGCCGAGCACGGAGATCACCGACGATCGCTTCTGGCCCTCAGATATTGACCTTGCTATAGGCGGGCCTGTGCATGCTGCCTTTCATTATTCCAAAAAAGATGTGTGTTCCGTTCGATTTCAGGACTGGATGAATATTCACTCGTTAACTTCCCGTCGACTGCATGCCTGGGTGGAGAAGAGCAAACGCGTCTGGTCTATTTCGGTGTTAGCATGTGATTGAAGCTGCCATCCTTATCTGATCTTATCTTAATTGAAACGACCTTTAGACGAACCTCCGGGGCTCTTTATCTCGTGCACTGTACGGTAGATCCTCTGCTGTTGCCTACACTTATATTCTGTAACCGCTGCTCACTGCTCTACTGGTCAGCTTGATTATGGGGTCAGCGGCCAGTGGTCTTCTATCAACTCCTATCTGTCCGATCCACGTTTTGCCTTATAACTGCGCCACTTTAACTCCTCAACTCCTCCCATCTTCCACTATGCGCCATGGCTGTGGAATGCCGGCTTATGCCTACTTCTGCTGTTTATACTTGTGCAAACCCAACCATCTCAACCGTTGACTATAAGTGTCCTTTGTGCTCTTCGAATTTACGCAAGCACACTGTGTTAACTACGTCCCCTCCGTTCCTATATTTTTCAGTTTCTGACAATACTATAACTTACGACGGCGCACTATGGTATCAAAATGGAATTCTGACTGGTTCGACTTGCGAACAGGATGGTTTTCTGCATGTGCTACCCCATACATTTTTGCATACATGTAACGTGGAAGGTAATATTGGGGAAGCTGTGGGAGTCCTGTATGCCAGACTAACTTAATTGTTTCTGCCGAGCTACACAGCAAAAATGACATTACGAGTCCTAAGTTTACTTAGGTAATCGTTCTTTACCAATCTTTCCTACCCACTTTTCTTCACATCATTCAGACAAAAAAGATTGACTCACCGTGGGATTACTGTTACTGTGGTTTTTCATGCAAATGACCTTTCTTTAGTGTCCTTGATTACATTGGGGTTGTTGCCAAGACTGGGAACCGACATAATGACCGTGAGTCAGATTCCTGTCCATTTGCTATTTATTCATTTTGCTGATGGTGCCGCGTGAATGTCGGATTTTAAAGATCTATAAGATTTGGGAGGTTGTTGTGCAGGGTGGGTATCCTGCGATGTTGTCTTATCAATTTGCCAGTGTTGAAAGGTGAGTTTTATGCCTTGTGGCGGGCCGCTAAATTGTCTGATTTGTTTTGGGGGATAGGTTTTGCAGTTTTAATCCGATTATGCATAGACTCGATCCGCCGATCGGTTGATTATGACCCCTTGCATTGGTAGGGCAGGTGGTGCAAAGTGAGCATTGTTCATTCCCAGTGTTATAACTGCTGACGTACGTGTTCACGATGTTCAGTGTCCACTCCCTGCCATCCAAAATCGTTCTTCTCATCATCAGACTTCTCTTGATTCACATCGGCATCACCTTGCTTGTCTAGGTCTCCCTCTGTTGAAATTATCTAATTGCTATCAATTTTGACAAAACACAACATACCCAAACACTACACTGGCTTCAACCGTCGATATCACTTTTTGCCAAAACCAAACAACCCCAAATACTATTCTGGCTCCAAACTCTTCGCTGAGCGACCGATCTATGTAGCGCTCTTGCCATTTATGAGAACTAATTTATGACGTGATTAAGTACACATACAAGTTCCTGTACCTTTCTATGATCCCATCGCTTTTGCCTACCCCCAAGCAAGGTTACAGATTCCCCTCGTATGTACTCGAGTTTTTCATATTGCCAAGACTTTTCATTCCACTGAATCTGACAAGACTAAATTGCGTAATGTTATTCTCTATAGGTCGTTTACGTGATTCACTTTATGCTGCCAAGTAATTCTTGGTTCGCAAGTATAATTCTGTATGACAACTCGGAATGGACTGTTTCGTGATAGCTTTTTCTGGAGTTGAAGGTATCAGAAGGTGAGGGTGTTAATTGCCTATTTTTTTGGACAGGTATTGAACTTAACCCACTGCTGCTTCGATCAGGTTAAACACGACTCTACAAGCCCAGGCTTGTGTTGGCGGTTGGTTGACGGTTGGCCAGATGTTGTTGGTAGGAGCTTCGGCGGCAAGTGAGTCAGCTTTCATTGATTATTATGCCCTACCCTGATTATACAAGTGAACAATGCAGGATATGCATTGGATATGCAGTTCCCTGTTGCCCCGAACATCCCACGTGCTAGCAGAGTAGCCCCAAGTGCTTCCCCGCATTTCTTTTTCGGTCTGGGGTGCTCCGGCCCACCCTCTCACCGTTCAGCTTACATCCCGGAGAACCACACATTTTTTATCCGAGTCTTGAATACCGTGATGGCACTGCTGCAGGTTTTCGCATTCAAGACTTAGACTTCACCCGACTCCTTCACCTGCAGCCATCATTCCATGCCACTAACCTTCGTTTAAATGCCCGCGACCTTCTTCACGTGCTATTGTCTCCTACACTATTTGTAGGCCACCACCGAGCGCCACCTCGACTGGTTTAATCCTGATATAGACTCACCCATGAGCTCGTCACTGGGGTCATTATCCCCCGACGCAGTAGTACCAGCTTGACCACCTTATTAAATGTCTTATTCTCTTCTGTTCTATCTTGATCATGGGCGCCGCCACTACTACTACATTCATTCAGAGCCAGCACCACACGAGCTCTTCTGATTGCACATTTTGCCCTCCTTCAATTCCTACTAAAGTCCCAGCCTACATCATAGTGTTGCAATTTCTCCGCTGCGATGTTCAATAGTCCTGCGAGATCACATACAACACAGAGACTCAGGATCCTTGCCTGCTCCCCGTACAATTCTATTGCATCTATGATCTTATCAAGTGACCCGCAACATCCACACCAAGGTCCTGCCAACTGCCCAATATCCGCGCTTTTTCACTCAAGATTTGCACTACTGGCTCTGTTCTCAACGCACACAGGAATTGACTGCACATGCGAGGAATTGTGAGTGAACCTTCATTTTCGAACTTCTACTAAGTCTAAAACGGTTTTGAACTAGGTAGAGCTGGCCTATCCCATGTTTCTAGTACGAATTGCATTGCTAGTACCATTTTCAGGTAGAAGGGGGAGAAGACTTTTTAAAAAACTGGCTCAACTGTCACACCGGTGTAAAATTTTGTTTAATTTTCAGCTACCAGAGTTCCATCAACAATGTCAACGTTCTTGCTATGAGTGCGGCGCTAAGCTACCACCAACTCGGTCCAGGGTTCAATTACCGTGATCAACACTTGAGTCCGAGTCCTAACTTTATTTAGGCAATCGCTCTTGATCTAACAACATTTTTTCACATCGTTCAGACTTCAAACTTCGGCTAGCCGGTTGCTACTTCGTGTGTTTTGCTTCTGCCGCTGTATGATAAGGTCTTTTGCAGTATCGCTAAGATTGATTACGCGGTCGTGGAGGACTCTCAACACAGCCCAACACGTAAACGATGTGAGTCTTCGATTTTCACCGACTATATCTCTGCGTTCGAAGTCACACCTTGAATGATTCTATTGAGCGCACGAGCAGGCGGCGCGATTGGAAACAGAAAAATATACATTCAAAGACGCGTTGTTGTGGCTTGTATGGGCGCTCACGTGTGGACCTCCTAACACTGCATCCTACTGTTCGCGTGCGGCATCTTGTCAACATGGAAGAATGACCTCCGTTCCACCTCCTATGCGACGATCTGCCTCGACAGTCCACTTGTTGTCATGCAGGACAAGGAAAATGACCTAGACTAGGAACACAACATGTCAACAACATGTCGCCGATGCAGGGCCTGCCACGGCTGTACCCAGCGTGCGCGCCTTGGCAAGTAGAGCTCTGGTTTTCCTTCACGGGCTACTCCACCTATCCCCTCCGACAAGCCAAGCTTGCCACGCCGGACGACTTCGTGGTCGGCCAATACAGTCTGGATCAACCTGGCGGGCATCTTCGGTGCATGCTTCCTCATGATACGCAGTGTCGGGCAGCACGCGCCGCACCTCCGGGCCAAAGCTACATAAGACCCAGGAGGTGCTAGAGACAGGATGATCTTTGCCAACTGGCAAAGCTCATGTATCATGTCCGAGTACAAGAAGGCGCCCGATGAACAGCGTGGTGCTGCGGCGGAATGCTAGTGTGTGTTCTTCCTGTTTTCCTCCTCTTTCTTTTGTGTTAGGCTGTTAGCTTTTGCACTTGGCCTTTTTTTTTTTTTTTTTTTCGCGTTGGCACTTTTTTCCCTTTGTTGCTGACACCTCTTTTCACGTAGTAATGTGGTGGGCATCGCATCCTGCGTCCTTGCGCCGTACATGCTCAACCTGGGCGATTGGGATTTGGTGAACCGTCACTGCGTTCCGAAGCCCCGTCGGCAGAGGCTGGACGGGGATCAGCACCGCTTGACAGCGCTTGCCGACGGATCGGCATCGAGGCCAATTTTGCCGACGTTAGGTCGGCAAGCGGTCTCAAGCGGTGCTGATCCCCGTCGGCATGAGTCAGCCGATGTCAAGCATACTCTGCCGACGGGGCCGCGGAACGCAGTGCGTGCGGGCCCTCCTGGGATCCACGTGTGTACACCTATTTCGGCATGCACGAGATGCGTTGCTTTTTTCCCTTTTTTTTGGCTACTCTGCTCTATTTTGCATCTTTCATTTCCCGTGTCCACTCTTTCTTTCCTTTCCTGTCCTTCCCATCCATTTCCCTCACCTTCGCTGGAAGCGACACCATCCACCTCGCCTCTAACGCAATATTTAAACCATCTCTCCATCCCTTTCCAGTTGCCTCTACATCGTCCGACTGGATGGACAGTACGCACCGGAGTTCAGGTCTTTGCTCGGAATTCTAACGGGCGATCCGGGTTCACCTCACTTATGGAATTTGTTCATGTCAGACTTCATCCTAGCTCATCACCCCGAGGATATTTGCTTGAATGGCGTGCCTATTAACCACATCGAACACGCGGATGATATAATGACAGCATCCTCCTGCACGTCAGGTTTCCAAGTCCATCTTAATGACTCACAATCCTGGGCCAATGACAACGGCTGCGAGACGTCGATCCCTAAATGTGTGTATCAAATCTTCGGACCTCGGCAAAAATTCTACCCCTCTTTCCACCTCGCCGGTGAAGCTATCGAGCTGGAGTCGAAGGCGTGCTATCTAGGCCTCTGGTTCGAAACTGGCTGTAAATTATATGGCGCGAGCAATATAGGGTGAAAGCGAAAAAGGCCTCGACTGTGGCCAATGTAATCTTGGGACTGGACCGTTTCATTGGAACTCTCCCAGTGTGGGACTTGCGCACTCTTTATATGGCCCGCGTGGACCCATACCTCATTGCTGGATGTGAAATCTGTCTGGACATCGAAGAAAAGAGTTTCAAACTGCTTGAACAAGTGCAACTCAAGTTTCTTCGCCGCATGCTTGGTATTGGATCGCGTTCCATGAAGGCCGTGTTGTATTCTGAGACTGGAATATGGCCGATAAGATACAGACGGGTATACTTGGCCCTCAAAAATCTGTGCTACTGGATCGGCCTCGACAAAGATAGACCTGCCTGGAATGCCTTACAAGTGTCGCTCAACTTAGCGCATAACAGGCAGATTTCTTGGGTCAATGACTTACGGATCGTTCTCTCACGGCTCTATATTCCTGTGGAACTCGATATATCTGGGGCACTGGACATTGCTTTAATTGAAGACACAATGAAGCTTGTGAAAAAGTCAATGGAGGCGTGGATCGACAACGAAATTGAGACATCTGCACGGACCAAGGACCTTCTGGCGGGTCGCCTCGAAGTCGACAGCGAGACTGGGAAACTGGTGAAGAAGTCCCTTGACTTCCGTCACTACCTGAGGGTCAAAACTCCGGACCATCGTCGCGCGCTAACGCGCATGGTGTTGTCAAGTCATAGTCTTGCCGTAGAGCGTAGGAGGTGGAAGGAACGAGGCCAGCCCGTGGTCCCAAGGGAATGGCGTCGATGCCGATTCTGCCAAAATTCGATCGAAGACGCTGCACATGCACTGTTTATATGCAACAATCCGGAGCTCATGCAAGTACGCGAGGTGTTTCTGGTCGACCTATACGCGAAGATCCCCGAGTTCCAAGGCGCCTTCACGGAATCGATGGCATTGTTTTGGGCAGTCCTTGCCAAGAGGGAAGTCACACCGATATTGGCTAAACTCGCATTCAACGTTCTCCGGATATATGATGCTACTCCGATGCTATTTCTGCAGCCACTGGCGGGGCCTTGATAGTTATACCTGGTTATCGGATTGTTCCTACTGGCCGCTTCTCATGGGCCTGGTGCTCTTCTTCGTTCATATCTTGATGAATGGCTCGCTCTAAACAAAATCTCTGGCCCCGTTTGTTCTTTAGAGCAGACTGGAGTTATGGTTGCATGCATCTGCAAAGGGAAAGCCATACGACAGCTTTCTGTGGACTGGCGGACACCGGGGATTTTTACCTGGGAGGAGAGTCAAGCTCCTCCTGTACACTTGCGTACTCCGCTTGTGGTCAGGTCCCACGTGGTTCTAACCGGAAGTCCAGCCATTAAAAACGGCCAGCCAGTCCACAGCTAGCCAGTGTCTTGTATGTTCGACCCCCTGGAATGATGATCGTGCTCGGTCGACATCTTGTAGAATTCTGTAAGGATAACCACCTGTACAGTACTACATGTTTGTCTTCCGTAAACTCGTTGTTCAGCCTGTGGACCACGTGAGTATAATATACCCCCCCCCCCCCCCCCCCATAACCCATCCCACCCACCCACACCTCACTTATATCTAAGTTATCCCACCCACACGTCCACCGGCGCCAAGGCCATCCCTTCACGGAGCTTGACCTGCTGTTAGAGCACGGCGACGCAGGTTTACGAGCACGGGCATGGCGGTGTGTGATAGTGTAGTTGGAGGACCGGGACGTGGCAAGCGAGAAGGGCGGGGAGAAGGAGAGAAAGCAGGGGATATAATGAGTGGATTCATGCACCTCATTCGACGATTCACAATGCCGAGAGAACATCATTTGTGTGCACGCTAACCGGAGGTGTAGATAAACCTGTTCATTCCATAGTGACATATGCAGCAAGGGTGACAATGGGGAAGATCCGGTCAATTACCGTATTTCTCTTCGAATATCCCCTTCGTTTAGCCTCGGGAATCTTGAATCATTAATTGGTTCACTCTATTTCAAATCGGATAAACCATATGCAGACACAACCTGCGGGCCAATAGCATGCATAGGATTCTGCTAATACTCACGGTGAGCTGGGAACCAACAAATAGCATTAAAGTATGTACCCTAAGCCTCTCCGACTCAACCTTGAACCAAGCAACCACCAATATCGCTAATCCCGAAATTAAGGGAGAAAAAAAAACACTAAACCGATTAAACAGCTTCAACTCCAATTCAACTCACTGTTTTGGTACCACTATTCAAGGGATTAAATATGCACTCATAGAAAATTAGACACAGACTTGTTCAACGCAGCGCCACCATTTTCTATTCAGTTCTGGTTTGTTGTAGTTACAAAAATATTGATCAATTATTTAAAAATTCATCTCGTCTTTTAATTGGGAAGTGCGTAGACTCCTGGACTGGACTCGTACTGCCATGCGAAGCATTAGCCCACAAGCCAAGTTTGAACAATTACGCGTTGTGAGGGGGACTGTAGCGTCGCTTTGGAAAACAAGGTTCCAAAAGTGACTTGTTCTCCCTCTGGGGGCTTTTTCGTTTAAGTTGGGTTCGTATAGAGTTTGTGAGAGAAGATAGTTGAGCAGTGTTTGTCCGTGGGGATCTGTTGGGGGTCAAAAATGGGGGATAACGTGAAAAATACCTTGTTCAGATGTGCACACCGCGTGCACTACTCTGAGACAATATCCAAGTCTCTGCTTTGTCTCTCTTCTACCGCCTTTCCCCTTTTGAACTGGGTGATAGTTGATTCGACTGGCTTTCCCAAAGGTGGGACAACCACAAATGGCTCGACGAGGGCCTAACGGCTCAATGTGGGTACAGCTCACGAAGGACGTGAGTGTGCCGGTCGTTGTCCAAGGTATCTGCGATTTGGTGTGAGACGCCTTGATTCGTTCCTCTCTGCGTAAGCAGCCGTTTGCGAGGTCAAGGGGACGGGTTAGTGTGGTTAGATGTTCAGTACGAATCGTCTGGAGGATGTGTGGTCAAGTGTCTTGCGACAAGTCAGTGGGTTACTGGTGTGTGTGTGTGTGGGTCAACAATATATTGGGGGGAATCGGTTTGCACTAGAAACTAGTGGGGGAAAACCGCTCCAAAATTGACTGTCTACTGCTTTGAGACCCAGATCCTTTTATACTCTGCCAATAACCCCTTTGGACCTTCTCTACATGTCCACAGTCCGCTCCCTCGGCATTCCATAACATTCTAGCCCCATGGCGGTGTGCTTGCGCCGTGTTTCATCCCACCGAGTTATGGTGCTCATCGGAGGAAGTTGCCTTTTCGGGCCCAAAAGTTGTTGGGACGCGATGCCCGACGAACTGCTACCTTCCTAATCCGTCCAAAGTCCGTGCGGATACGACGTCCTGAGGCTGAAAAGAGGTGAAACGTGTGCGATATGTTGGCGTGAGCGTGTTGGAAGTGCTGTGCACTCCGGCGGTCGATCCTGTTATGGACGAAGGCGCTCCCATCTGCCAGATGTCGTTGGAGGTGCGGCATCCGCGATGCGAGGTGCGAGAACGGTGTCTGAAATGTGTAGATGTGGGGAATGTAGGATGCGGTGAGCGTGGGTGGTGAATCTGGGTGTTGTGGCCGTGTCGTTGTATTCGCTGGGGTGGACACAGCGCATGTGGCAGCCCCACACCTCCCTTAAACTTTTACCTGTCGACCGTCCCTGGTCGACCCAAAACCTATAAAGGCAAGACGGGACGGCGGGAAACTCCTCAACCATGGAGCCGTCTGCCCACCAGTGATTCGTGATGACCAACGTCGTGTGGCCTCAGGGCGACCACTTCTTCCTGCCCGATGGCGGCCTCCTTCGATTCCTCCGCGAAAATATGCGGTTCAAGGTGTTTCTGCTGGTGATGCCGGTCTTCACCAACGCCTATTGTTCCGAGCGTGTGGCGAGCCTCCCTGCAGCAGAAATTATGGACCTTCGGCGGCGGATGAAGGAATTGGTGCGCCATATGGTGAGCGTGGACGTCGTTCCCAACCGAATAATTAACTGATCCTCCAATAGTTCTTCGCGGCGCAAATTCGTCAAAACGAGTTTCGTATCTCGTATGATCCAGTACCGGTGCCCAGCGAGGCGGTGTGGATGTTCCATGTCATCCTCTGTCTGCTCCGCATAATCGGTTTCGAGAACGACAAGGATATGTCGCTCAAGACCGACCAGCCGTTCGAAATTGGTGTGACGGAGATGCAGCTGGCGGAAGCGCAGGCGAAATTCCTTTTAGGGGTGGTGCTCCAAACGTACGTGGACAATGTTCGCGCCGGCGCGCATTCGCCGCTCGATTACAAGATGTACGATGAGTATGGTTGGGTGGACAAGAATTTCATGCACCGTACCCGTCTGGATGCCTTCGTTAGAATGCTGGCTGGTATCCCATTGCAGGAGTCGCTGGACATTGAGGATATCCTTGGTGCGTGGCGTGCCCGCTACCGTGCTGAGGGACCGCATAAATCTCCTGGGGCGTTCCAAATGTCGAAGGCCGCTGTGTCGATTAAGTCGTGATGAGATCGATCAGCGAATTTTCCTCCGTCTCGGGTTTTTGGATTATCCTCGTGGCGCCGTTGGTGGTTGTCTCCTTCCCCCTCCTTTTTCATTTTCTCCTCGAGATGCCTCCGCTCCCTGTGATGGAACTTCAGCGGCGTTTCGATCCTTTGCTTCTCCCGCTGAGTCTCCTGCAGAACCCGACCTGGATGCTGGGAACGAGGCGCGACACTTTCTATAGGTACCGCGTCCGCAAAATGGTTTTCCTCGTCACCGCAAGCGTCTGCGATGAGGGTGGCCTGGAAACGACGATGCCCAGCCTTTCGGAGGCGGACCTGGGGATTATACGCTCGTATTTGCGTTATATCCTGATTATTTTGGTGAGTGGCGACCTCCGGGGGAATATTCGTTGTTTTAACCCTCGATGAATCCTCTCCATCCCTTTCTTCAGCGCTCTGTGGGCCAGCGAACTTTCGCCAAGCAGTTCGTCTCCCTGTATGCCTCCAATTTATCACGGAAGCTTCCCGCAGACACTTTTGATTTTCCTCCATGTGGCGCATCAATGATCAGCATACTCGTCAAACTCTGTGACCGAGTCCGACTTCCTGATCCTTCGGACCAAGTCGTCCTGATTCTGATGCTGCAGATGGTGCGGCTCGCGACGGATGCTTGGGCGGGTAATCAGGGATCGGAAAAGGAGTGGGCTCCCTATTCGGCGCAAACTGGCCTCTTCTGGGATGTCTTGACCGGGTACGATGATCTGTACATGGAGACCAACACCGATGGTGAGTAGTGGTGTCCGGATATCGATCCGAAATTTATTAACCGTGGTGTGAAGTTGGGGCGGTGGGAATGGATTTGGCGGATACGACACCTCGGTGAAGTGATGGGATCAAAATATGGGCGGGCGTGGTGGATAGCGTCCCGATTAGGATAGTGTAGTTCAATTGTCGAGGCGCCGTGTCCGAGGAAAGTTGGTGCCTGGTATAAAGGCCAGAATTAACATGGGAAAACCCATGAAATTCGTTTGTGGGCCCCCGACTGTGTCCCGTCGCTATGCGGTTCGAGAGGAATTCCGCAATCTGCAATTCCGGAGTGCGAAATGCCTTCGCGACTATTCCAACCTCCCGTCCCTCGTCCGTTTGACGTGTGAGCATCTGGAGCCGATGGCGGAGTACTTCTGCGTTATCCAGGCGAAGTTCTGTTGGACTGCGGCGACCCATTCCTCCCAGGACCTCGCCATTATGTGACAGGTGATCACGGACTACCTGGTTCATGCGGTGGGCACAATTCCCATCGTTATGTTATGTCGCTAACGGGCGCCGTTCTCCATTGGTTGTTAATAGGCACACCTCGCGGATATGCTTGTTCGATATCGTGAGGTCGCAGAGGCGCGACGGTTGCCTGTTCCTCGCGTTCCAACCCTTCGCACGGTGATGAGGGCGCAGCGGCTGTTCGGATTTACGGGTGATGAGGAGAAAATCCATGCGGAAGTGATGTGCGGGAAGCTGGCAGTGCTTTTCGAGTACTCTGCCGAAATTAGGCAACACGCGATTGATGGGATCGTTAGCGTGAAACCAGGGATAGGTTCGCCGAAGGAAGTTGTCGTATATTCGGAGCCGTGTGTAATTGATGGAGAGATATAAAAGAGGGGATGGTTTTCACCATACCCTCCCTCATAAAATTCCCCTTCGTCCACTGCGCACATGGTGAGCTTGCCGATGTCGTTCGATTATGTTCCCCGAACGGTTGCGAGCGTGGTGTGCCTCCATCCTTATCATGAAGCCCAACTGGAGTTGTGTCGGTCGTTTCGCCACCATCTGTCGGAATTCTCGGGAACACCTTTCGGATATCTGGATTACGCCTCGGCGTCGGTTCATCCGTATGGCGAATTAATCCTGAAAGCCATTCCCGCCGGCATGCACGCGCCGTCGATGCTCCCGGAAGGCATGTTGGCGTTCCTGACTCCGCATATCGTCGAGTACCTGGTCCAAACGGTAGGTTTCCGTTCCTTCGTCTTCTTCGGCTTTTTTCCTGATGCGAATTCCCCAGTCGCTGATTTATACCATCGCTCTCGAGCGAGGTACTTTAATCAGCCAGCTGCCGAATATTCATCCCTCCTGCTCGTATTGCTTCCTTCTTGCCCAATGATTCGATATGATCGCTGGATTTCCCGCCTTTAGCTGCGACCTCGGCACGCGGGAGACGATTATGTCGTGTATCCGTGCTGGGGATGCCATATGCAACACCCTTCGTCGTTCCACCGATGTGCAGGACCTCCCGCTCTCACCTGCGGTTACATGTGTGATTGCGGTACCGTCGTGGGACCGCCAACGTATAGCGGAACTGACGAAGGCCGAATTGAAGGATCCGTGGGCATGCGAAACGGCGCTTCTCGCGGACGAGATGGCGCTTAGCGATAATCTGGGTGACATGTTTGTGAAGGCCCTGAAGGCCGACCTGGAGGGGTATCCTCCTGGGAATCGTGGTCGCCGAGCAATATGACTCCCATAAACTTTTGGTGAGAACCACGGTGGGTGTTTTGGCGGAATTTCCTATTCGGGATAGTGGAGTTACCGTGCCTGTCGAGGAATATAAAGGCTGTCACGTAGTTTTGTCGTCCATAAATCTTTTCTCCACCTCTTTTTAACAAACTGTCTCCAAATCCTCTCGCGAATTTGCCTGTTTCTCGCTCGAATAAGAGGGCGCTTCCACACCTCGCGGCGTGGGAGTTGTCCTGCTTCCACCTCGTGGTGTTGTGGATAAAAACCAAACCTGTTTCCTCGCGTCGTGCATATACGAGGCGATACTCCTGGGAGACTCCAAGGTCATGCCGTCTCGAGTGGTGGAGGTGGTGCAGCGTGTGGTTACGATATTGCTGAAGAACATGGTGAGCAGGGTACCTTCCGGTCCCTATGTTTCCGTCGTCGCTAATCCGTACGGCAGGCTGAGCTCGGAAGAGCTAGCATTCGATTTGGCAATTTCCGGAACACACTCGGTACTGGACACTTTGTCCCATGCCAGGCGACCATGGTGTTCGTTTTGGCAGAATTTTTCGTGGACCGGGTTGGTTTCGAAGGCGATGGGGATGTCCTCCGGCGGAACTTCCTGTTTCGCGAGCTCTCGACGCTTTTCGATGTTATGGTGACGCATCCCAAATATTGCGAGCTCAGGTGCGACTTCCCGGGTTTCCCAATTCCGCGTGGTGACCTCAGGAGAGTTGGACATTCTCCTGACATCAAAAAGAAGCAACAACAGGGTCTCCTCGTGCGGAGAGGTGAGATACGACAGGGATTTGTCGAAAGGCTGATGCGTTATAATCCGCAGTTATCGGATTTCTACGTCCATCGCATCGCGCTTCCCGAGCTGGTCGTAACTCGATCGAATACTCCTGAAACGGAGGATGGCGAGATTTCCGGGAATGACGCGCTGCTGTCTCTGGCCAATGTCCCTGAGGACACGTTAATGGGTGAAGCCGGTAATTTCCCGATTGTCACGAGTGCCGTATCTGACACGCTCGTAGAAAATTGAGCGCGCATGGGAGTATGGCGGACGGGATGATGATGTGGTAGATGAGTTCGTGGGTGATCGCCATATTTCCTCGTGGGTGGCGTTTTCGGAATATGCTGAGGGGAATGGTGTCGAGTAATAGGTTCTGCCGGGTATGGTTCCCGTCGCGGTGTAGAACCCGAATTGGGGAATGGCTGGGCTGGGTGCGGTGCCCAAGCCGTAGTTTTCTGCATTTGTCGGTCCTTCGTGTGTCTGTTCGATAATCCCTTTGGGCTCCTTGTCACAGAAGTGACTCCCTGCGAGGGTATAAGACACCGAAGGTCCTGCGAAAACCTTCAGCGCAATGTCCCACTCCCAGGAAGTCGTCCTCTATAACCCAAGACCCGTCGAGGATGTCGTCCTATATGCGCGCAAACCGGAGGAATTCCGCGATATCCCCCTAATATTCCAACTGGGGTCCGCCTTGAGCGATCTTTCTCTCGCTCCGTCCGAGTTGGAGGATCCCAACTTTGTTCCTCCTGAAAAATGGCCTTCGTTCTTCGAATTGCGCCTGAGGCCTATGGTGTATATCCTCCACCGCGCGGTGATGCATGATTTCACTCTCGTTGGTCGGTACGGGGAGTATTCCCGCCTCGAGTTGGATGAGCACAGGTGGTGGTTATCACAAGTTTTGTGGCACTGTGTGAGTGGCTTTTCTTCTTCGTCCTTGTTCTTGGTGCTGATGCTTCCCGCCTATCAGCATCTCGTTATCCGCAACATGCACACCACCGCCCTTCCATATTTGGACGAGGATGCGCCTCCGTTCCCTCCTCCAATCGAAATTCCAGGGGAGTCGACCACGATGTTCGAAATCGTCCTGAAGATTTGCCTTTCTCTAGGCTTTCCCACCAAATCGGAGCACAATGCGGATTTAATCCAGAATGCTCTCGCCCCTCTGATCGCCGTGGCTCGAAAGACCAAACTCCGTTTTGGCACGCCGAACGATTATTATCCGTTCAAAGACCACGGAGACGTCCTGGTCGATGATTATCTGGACCCATCGAAGGGTCTAATCCTGAACCTGTTTTGTTGATGCGTCGGCCATCCCTTCCCTTCTTCTTCCGTCCGAGCGACCCTCCTGTCCATTAATTGTATCGCGGGTCACGGTTCCCATGTAGTCGATGTAATTCCCGGTGTATGTGTTTTTGGGTTAACCAATGTGATTTTTGGCGAGTGATCAAGTCGTGTCGTCCACAGTCGGTTTCGTGTGCCAAAGCACGCGTCGTTTTTAAGAGTTCTTAGGCCGCTGTACGTTTCCAGAACGTATGTTGTCCTCCTGTTATTTTTGACGCGCCCAGGTCGACTTCTGGGTGGCGTCCCGGTAATTCTCGAGTGCTGCGTGGCGATATTTCCTGGGGTACGATGTCGAAGCGGTTCCGAAGTCGAAATGGGGGCCCCCCCGGGTACTGTGTCTGATATTCGTTGTCTCATGCGATGCTGGTTAAATCCTCTGTGGTTTGAAATATTAGCGTGGCGAAGTGTCGTTCCAGTGCGTCCCGATACGTTGGTCACGTGTGCGCGCTCCTTCCATTGAATTGTCCTAGGGGCATCGTACCTCGTGGCGTGTTTCTCTCGTGATGCCCTGCCACGTGTTCGCTTTTTCGAAACGATATCCGTTCCATCGGCTCTCCTCCTTCCGAATTCCATCCCATCAGCCCTCCTGTTGCATCCGGTAGCGTGGCGCTTAATCGTTATCCGATTATGCCTGTGTCGGGCACCGTAACCCTTTGGCGTATAGCGTCGATTCCTCGTGGAGTGTTGGCAATGCATCGCCGGCTATCGCTTAAGGGGTATCTCCTCCAGATGGATTTATTCCCAAATCGAGAATCCGAAGGTGTTTCTGCCCTAAATGGAAGGATCCGCAGGACTTTTTGGTTCCCAGGCAGCGCGTCTGCGTCCGGAATTTGCCGAATGTATTGGATTGATCATTTGTCATCCGAATGACGAGGCGGTGTCACTTCGCATATAGGGGGAAATCTTCTGTCGCATCGCCTCCCCCGCTGGCCTTGTCGTCCCTTCGTCCTCCCTTGTTGGTGCGCGCCGCGTCTGCAGTATCGCCACTCCCACTGTTCCATATTTGGATCCAGGGCGTGCCTTCCCGCCTCGTTGTCGGCAAATTGAATTGGCTTCCCCTTTTGGGTAGGAAAATTCTGTTGCGGTTTTTTGTCGTCCAACTGAATTGTGCCTTGGTGGCATGACTGCGGCTGCGCATTCCTTTCTTGTCTCTTCTCCACCACCACCGCCGCTCCCCTAGTGTATGAACACTGGGGTCGCCGACTTCTCCAACCCTCGTTTCACCGTCGACCGCAGCACGGGCGTCCCTCGTATCTCTCGTACCTCCACACGTCCCCACCTCCCTCGCGACTGGTCTCCGTTTATCGTCATGCCCGACAACACCCCCCCCCCCCCCCCCCCCGCAAGAAATCCGCAGGTGGCACCTCCAAACGCAAGCCTAAGCCCAAGGCAAAAGACGCTCCGCCTTCACGCGCCGCGCCCACCTCTGGCGCCATTCCTCGCCCGACTCCTGCGTACAGGAAACACAAGTTGGCTTCTCTGTAAGTCTCCCCCCCCCTCCTTCTTTCTCTTGAAAAACAGATGCTCACCTTTTTCTTTTGCTTCTAGGTCCCCTGCTGCCTCTCCTGCTCCTGCGAGTTCGCGCACCATATCCCAGGTAGCCGCCATGCCCGATTCGCAGGCATCGTCCAAGCACCAGAGACTTGACCTCTTGCCGCCGCTGCTGCGCGCGCTTACAATCGGCGAGACCAACGTCCATCATGGCCACTTCGTCAACTTGACCCCAGAACGGCTGGGTTTCGATCCAATCCGCACGGAGACGGCTTCGCCCCCAGAATCCGAGGCTCGCACCGACGAGGAGCTTTTCGCTGCTGGTGCCAGGCTCTTGGATGAGGAGCTCACGCCTTTTTGCGGTCCCGCCTATTACGGCCTCCGCGATTTCACCTGCCCTGCCACGTACGACATCCTCCAGCCCGCCTTCGAGCGCGGCATTGCCTTGGGTCTGCTGGTGATGCGTACGTGCCGCTGGCTTGATTCCTTGGCGTACTTCAATTACCACAGCCCTAAGCTTGTTGATCCCTTGGACATGGCAATCCCGCCCGACGACCAGCTCGTCCTGCGTGCCGCGTTCATCCAGCCCGATGTCGCGGTCGCCCAGACCTTTCCCGTTCTGGCAGGCGCCAGTGTCGAGGAGGAGGAAGAAATTCGAGAGCGCAATCGGGAGCAGACCCGACTCGCAGTTAGGATTAACCGGGAGCACAACGAGGCGGCAGAAGAGGCCTATGCTGCTGCAACGCGCAGCGCGTTGTGGATCTCCAACAAGCCCGCAGGGATTTCGAAGCTGAGCACCTCCACGCGCACAAGCACTGGGCGTGCTATGAAGAGGACCGCGTCGTCTTCCTCCACCAATACGTCATCATCTCCAACACCTTTCTTTCCTACGCGTCGTGGCACCACTCCACCACTGTTTCCGCCAGCAGTGCCCGCGCTTCGACCAGCGCCAAACCTACCGTCGCCAAGTCGTCCGCCGCCGACCTCATCGACCTTTCCGACAGCCCGCCCCTCGATCCTAGCCCGGCGCCTCTCTCTGGTCAGATGGTGAACGGCCATCTCTTGCGCAGTCCGCCGGTCACCGTGCACGAGATCGCGGATACGGAGTCTTCCCGCGAGGGCTCGCAATACGGGGACGGCGATGTCGGCGACAGTGACCAGCTCGACGAGGGCGAGGACGAGGTAGATCCGCCGGTCAGCGCCAAGGCCGCTGGCAAGCATCGTGCACGTGTTTCTGGTGGGAACAATGACTGGTCCAAGTTCGAGGAGGAGAAATGCGGGTACGTGTTGGTGGGGTCGCGCGTTAAGCAGGCCGCCGACTCGGTGGAGTGCGCCGCTCTGCTGAATCCGGAGTGGGTGCCAAAGCTCGCGAAGAAAGGCGCGGCATCCGCCCTCGACGACGATGAGTGGAACCACCTCGCGTTTTTGCTGGAGGAGCACGTGTGGGAAATCACAGGACCGCATTTGCTTCCGCCACCCCGTGATCTCACCGCCAAACCCGCCGTTACTCCCAACGGCTACTTCCTCTCGCTCTCCAACCCGAAGTATGTCGCGGGCCTCAAGCGATATCATATCCAGCCGGCCCACTTTGGCGCCTTGTCGTATTTCGTCCGTGGGCAGGTAAGTTTTCCCAACCCCTATCTTCTTCGTCCCATTTACTGATCCTCTTGCAGGGGTGTACGCAGTGCTGCGACGACGACGAGCCGTGCATCCGAATCTTCAAGGGCCACCAACTGAACCGTGGGTGTACCACCTGCGCCATCCGCAATTGGTCGTGTATAGCGGTGATGCCTTTTTCCGATGTTGACTGGGCTCGCACCGGTAAGTCGTCCCTCTTCTGCTCTTCTCCTTTTTTTTCCCTAACTCTTTTTTCTCCCTTCCAGACGACTACCTCCAGGACATCAACGTCGAGTTTTTCCTGTATCAGCAAGCTCGGGCTGCCCAGGTCTTCCAATGCGTCACGGGCATGAAATACTCGAACGTCGCATACAACACCGCGCGACCTCTTTTCGGTGGCGACGAGGGGGTGATAGCCATTCCTGAGGTGAACGAGAAGGGCGAGCGCATGTTTTCTATCGCGCCGGATTCTCCGACGCCAACAGTTCAGCTCCCGACCGCGTCGAAGCCTCCCTCGCCGCAGCATTCGTCGCCGGCGAGGGCTGTACCTCCGCTCTTCCCGCACGTCCGTGCGTCGTCACCTCCGTCCGCCGACAAAGCCTCCGGTTTGGGGAAGGGGTTCTCATTCGGCCCCTGGGTCTCGAAGGTCCTTACACCGGCAGCGACGTCGTGTCCTTCGCTGGTGTCTGCTGCGTCCAACGAGGGTGTCGTCGCACCTGTCGTGCCTTCGACGCCCATCAGCGCCTCCGCGCGCAATATTGCGGACCAACTCCTCCCTGGATTCGCTGACCGCGCCGCTGACGCCTCACCAATCGATTTTTGGCCCGGGATCGCAAGGGATGGATGTACCGTGGCGGCTTCCCTCGTCGCTGCCTGCCACGCCCGTCTTTACCGCTCCGCAGTCTTGTGCGTCGATGTCTGGGATGGGGGGAATGGATGTGGATTTGCAGGACATCGCTCCCGTTGCCGTATCTTCGGCCGCGGCTGGCTCGGGGATGGATCTGGACTCGTCAGGTGGGGCTTCCGTCGTCGGCTCGGTGGACGTAGCGCCGGTCCATTCTCGCAGTGGCTTGCTTGTCGTCGTGCCTCCGCCGCGCGTGTCGCCTTCCGCCTTGGCCTCGACCGCCTTTTCTTTCGGGTCGGCCCCTCTCCTCTCGGGGTCATCGACTCTCATGGGCACGCTGGGCGAGGGAATCCAACCGGGTCAATCAGGAGCTGGGTCGCGTCGCGCGTCGCGTGCGTCGTCCACCGAGGTGTGAGCAGGGATTTTTGGTGTTGGGGTTCCAGCGGCGCAGCGCCATGGACTTTTATATTTGTATATTGCATGTTGGACTTTCGTCCGAACTGGCCAAGCGGCGGCTTGGTTTCAGGAGGACTCGTAAACCCGCCCAAAATTTGTATTGCCTTGTCCCGTTTGTCGTAGTGCCCCTTAGGGGCGAAAAATATATAATATTTTTCTTGGTTCCTTTTGGTGTGAAAATCCTAAGTCCGTGTGAGCGCGAGTCGGGTGTCGGTGATGCGGGAGTGATGCGCCGACCACATGATGGCATTTCTGACATAGCGTCAGGTAACCAGTCGGCTGCCGCAGTGTGCCGATACCCAGTGGAAATAGTAACCGAGGTCTTGTAAGTCGATTGTCGTGTTGTCGAATAGTACTCGTGCAGTGGTTGTTGATGAAAGATTTATCAATTAACCACTGCACTAATACATTCGTAATATATGAAGAGAAATCCGAGAGTTGGCAAAATATGATGATTGTGATGTCCGGGTCGTCGAGTTCCCATTTTGGGACAGGGGGCGTCGTGCCCGCTGCTCGATATTAGTTCGGGGGAGGTCCGGCCGAGTGTCCTTCGTGGTCGCGGTCAGTGCTGTCCCCCCAATGAGGTTCTACCTCTTTTCTTTTTCTCGCTGGTTCCTTTTCTTCCAAGAAGGAAGTCACCAGGCCTCGTACCCGCGATCGTATTTGGTATGGGATTAGTCGAAAAGCCACCGTGGGGACTTTCGAGATCGCGCCGTTTAGTTCCGCAATGGTGTATGACCCGTCTGATCGTCGTTCAGCAACGACCATTGGTCCGGTGTACCGTGGTTTCGCTTTCCGCGACCATTCGTTCTCGATGGCGGAGGAGTATGAGTGCTCCTGGTTTGAAGTCGTAGTCGACAATCTTTTTGCGATTGTCCTTTTCCCATCGCCTGACGCTGAGGAGCCGGGCCTCATAAACTTTGGATTTAATGAGCGCCAACTCCTCTGGTCTTTTGAGTAGGTGTAGCGCCCGGGTGGCGATCATGTCTTCGGTGGACAATTTCTCCCCGGTCGCTGCCATCATATAAGTGGCTTCGGCAATGTCGAATGGGAAAAGCGGTTCGACTCCGTGGCAGAGGTAGTACGGGGAGTATCCAGTGGACTTCTGGATGGAGACTTGCTCCGCCCAGAAGACATAGAAAATCCTCTCTGTCCACTTGCCCAGATCTCCTTCGCAGGCCTTCAAGACCGCTTCGCATACGTCGTAGTGGCGCCTTTCGACTGGTCCGTTCGCGTGGGAATTGTATCCGGAGATTTTTATGTGGTGGATGTTGTATTTGTTGGCAAGCCAATTTATGGCTTTAATCCATGGCCCGCCGTTGTCCGTCACAATCCCCCCATTGCTCCCCAGCGACACAGAACTTCTTCAAAAATGAAGCAGCCTATGGTGCGCGAGTTTTCCTGCTTCATCATTCTCCATTCCGGCCATCCTGTGAGCGAGCACCGTGCCTGTGCTAGGGCATTGAAGCCATTGGAGTTCGGCAACTTCATGGTGTCGGCATAGACTTTGTGGAATAGCGGAAGGGGAATGGATACGGTTGGCGGTATGTTGACTCGTTTGGTAGACCGGAGCTGGCATTCGTGACATGTTTTCAAGTACCATTCAAGGTCCTTATCCAACAGTGGCCACCAAAACCAGGTCCATGAGTCGTCGACTGCGTGATGAAAAATCCCTTGTGACCGAGTTCATCGTGAACTTCCTTGAGTATGTGACCGCGTTTTTCGGCGGGGAGAACCAATTTGTGCTCTCCCTTGGCGTCCCTTCTCCATAACATGTCGTTTAGGAGGAAAAAGTCACGGCACCTCCACACGAACCGCTTGTAGGTCCTTTCATCCATTCCTTCAGGATGTATCTTGTCCTTCAGGAACTTCCGATAAGAAGCCAATTTATCGTCGAGCTTCTGTGCAAGGTCCGTTCGCGGAATGGCATATTCGGTGTCGTCGACGAGTGCCGTGAGCACCTGAACCATCGTGTCCGTTCGTTCTTGTATTGCCTTCCTTTGACCAAGATGGCCGATGAGTTGATGGTATCGAGGACTGATTCCTTCTTCTTTCTGCCCCAATTCATCGCCTGAATGGAAAAGCCGCAGGCTTTGTCGATCCATTCTTCGATATCGCTCTCTTCTTCAGGGTCGGCCGCGGTGCCCCATCTCCGTGAAAGTCCTGTCTGGTGCATGCGTGGCACCCGGTGTGTGCTCAAGTTCGAAATCGAATAGCAATATCGCTGCTATCCATCGATTTATCGTGGCGTTGGGTTGGATATCAGGGTTTTTCAACATCCCCTTGATATATTTGGTGTCGGTGCGAACCAAAAGGTTGGGAGCTCCAACGAGGTAGAGTCTGTAGGTGCGGAGCGCACGGAATAATCCGTACAGCTCTGGCTTTGCCTGGGAGTACCGTGACTCGCGTTCTGTCCAAGTGATGGACCCAAAACGCGATGGGTATTCCTTCCCATCCTCTCCGACTTGGTATAGGATGAACCCAACTGCGATGTATGATGAATCGACGGATAGGATGACGCGTCTCCCGGAGGCGTAGTCGATTTGTCGGATTGCTGGCGATTCGAGGAGGAGGTGTTTTAGTTTCTCCATCACGTCCTTTTCTTCGGCCTCGAATTTGAAGTCGACCCCTTTCCGCGTAAGGTTCACTAATGGTTTTGCATGGGTAGCGAAATCTTTAATAAAGATTCACATGAGTCCCAGCGTCCCCAAAAATGCGCACATGTCGGTGAGGTCCTCGCAGTCCGGCCAGTCGCGGACCTTTTGGACCTTGGATTCGTCTGGGGTCCTTCCTTCAATGCTGCACATGTGCCTGACCACTTTTATTTTGGGGACCGCGAAGAATGACTTTTTCGCATTGAAGGTCCCACCGGCATGGCGTATTCGTTGGCAGATGCGGTTAACGTTTAGGAGGTGCTCCCAAACAAAACACCGAATCCCGTTATTTTCTGGAATGGTCTCGTATGACCCATCCTCGAGGAAATAATAGTCGGTTCCTCCCTTGACGGGCGTGTCGTCCACGAATGGCTGCGTGACGTGTGGAATTTCGTCCTGGAGGATGTGGTTTACATCCCCCTGCTGAACCTGGACGGCGTTGGTGTATCCTTGGGGTAGACGGGTTAGTCTGAGCGTGCCGAAGGGTCCTTGGAATGTGGTGAAGTCGCGGGACGCCACGTCCAACATGCGATGATTGAACCCAACGAAGAGGTCGAACATCCCATATATAACGCGTCCTCCGAAGGACTCCGCGTAGACTTCGACGATGGGTGGACATCCTGCATCCTTTATCACTACCGCGTTGAGCAGCTGGAGATTGTGGACGAGGCGGAGGGATCCTGTTCTGTTTGGGAACCATGAACCAGTTGCTCCTGTAGGAAGAGCTGGACGGCTCATAGACTCCGCTGTCTATTTTCCCCCTGATCATCTTGATGACCTCGTCCCTTATCCTTGGTGGTATAGGAATATTGCGTTCCTGCCACGGCGTGTGGGCCAGGACAGGGATCTTGATGGGTTCGAAATAGTCCTCCCTGAAATGTCCCCTTTCCTGATTCGTCCCATGCAAATGCCATCTCCTGGTTACTAATTAAATCGTGCACCAATTTCTCCTCCTCCGGCAGTAGGAATCCTTCGGGGTTTACATTCATTTCGATAGCTCGCTCCACCATATATCGCTCGCCATCAACGAGAGTCGGTGGTCGTGGATTCAGCTGGGGCATATCCTCGAGTGGATCGGATGGGAACCTCCGGATTATGCGAGATTCCTCGGGCAAGGTCGTGGCGACCGAGTGGACACGGTTCACGATGGGTTTGTATTTCTTCCCCACTTTCTTCTTCGGCTTCTTCTTCGTCTCGCCGCTGATGGTCGCATCAACGAATACCCTCGCGACTTTGTCATAGTCGTATGCCTGGTCGAGGCAGTACGCCAGGTACTGTGGCGAAATTTCCCAATGTGTGGTTAGGTCATGAATGTATATTGGCCGGCAATGTGTCGTGTTGGTCCCCTCTGGGGTGTATATGGTGAGTGGCGAAGTCATTCGGTGGAACGAGAAGCCCGGAATATTGGCTCTCGTTACTGCAGGGCACGGTGCCCCACTTTCCTTTTTCGTACTCTGGTTTCCCGATCGGGAATGTGATCGGGGTGCGGTGTCCGTTGGTCGAGTTGTCCATGTATGTGTCGATACCATGTGTGTTCGGGGAGATGTGGCGACCGCACCGCACTCCCCTATATAAAACCCACATCGCCGACAGTCGATGAGTGTGAACGGGTTGACTTCCGTTACCGCTCCGCGGGCTGGCTTCTTCGGTGTGGGAACGGTAAGCACTCTTCCTGTATTGGGACAGGTGAGCGTGAGTTCCTGGGTTCTGTCGGTCCTATCCTTCGTATGGCACTCGGTGAAGCGGAAGAATGGCCTGCCCATTAGTATGTCGAAGGGCGCCCCATCCACGACGTGCACCTGGAGTAGAAGATCGATGTCTCCAATAGAGAACGTGAGGTTCTCTACTACTCCGGCCATACCTGTGGAATCAGCTGACTCCATCGTGAGCACCTTGTCGGGGGAAAGGGACACTCCTAGCTCCTGCCAAACGTTCTGGTTCATCGCCACGATTTCGGATCCTTGGTCCAAGGTGCAAGCGACAGTATGGCTGTTGTTAACCAACATATTGAGCACTCGGAGTGAGTCGATGGGAGATGCGGTCAAGAGGTGACCTTTGAGGTCTTCTTGCCCTTGGTATATGAGCATAAGTGCCTCCTGCATTTCTCCTGAATCATCCACCGTGACCATGGATGTTTCAACCGTGGGAATTCGTTTGGTGACCGTGTTTTCGCGATAATATTTCCTGAAGTCTGCGGATATGGCACAGAGTTCTTTGTTGGAAATCGTGATCTGCACGTCGAGTGCCCTATCGATAACCTTTTGGACAAGGTTAGGGTCTTCGATATTCGATTGATATTTGAACGCCGGCATCTGTGGTGGTCGTGGCGCTATGGCCATATTCGAGGACTCGGGAACGATGACCGCCGCTCTTGTTGGAAGCATAGTACCCGTGTTCCCTTTAACGGGCGCCGGTTTATGGGTGTCTGCTGGTTTGAGCCCAGCTCCTTTCAGTTTCTTCGCCGCAGCTGGTTTAGCTGCTCCGTTCTCCTTCTTTCTTTGTGTCTCGGTCACAAGGACCTGTTCCGTGGTTTCATCGTCAGCCTCAGGCTCATAGTTCGGGTCAGGAACCCTTCCAAACACCATTGTCTGCACGGGATCCGTACTTTCGTACATCATCGTGGCGACCTGGTGTGGAGGTTGGTCCCTCTCGAATATCTGCGCTTGTGCAGGTCTCTCTGGGAGCGGTGCGTGGGGTTGGTTGGGTGGATTTTGCGCCAACCACTTGTCAATTCGATCCAACAGGTTGCGTCCCTCGATAAATCGAGGTACGAACCGGCCGTTGGGAAGCACAATTTTGTTATCGTGATTTTTGAAGCATTTCCCCAATCGAAGGTATTCCGCCACTTTGTTGCATTCCCGCAAATAATGCGATGGGTCCGAACAGAAATGGCACCCATTCATCGAGAATGGTCCTTGACGCGGCGTGTTCTGTTGGTTACCCCATGCTTCCCTCTGTGAGGTCTGCGGGAACGGCTGCTGATAAGTCTGGGGTTGTTGTGCCGGTGGATAATATGTCACGGGCGGCTGGTTCTCCAACGCGGACGTCGTGTATATCGGATATGTCGAGCGGACTTGTTGTGGAGGATAGGAATGGTTTTGTGTGAACGCCCGTGCAAGTGATGCCATCTCGACTCGGATCTGGTTTCCTATTTGGGATTCCATCTTGCTGAATGCGTCATTTAGATCAACCATCTCCTTTTTAATGGAAGAGGTATCATCTCTAACGTCGGAAATGAGGGGTGGTCCGTCCAGGATGTACTCGGCGGCGGTAGCCATTTCCGCGATGAGGAAGGGCATGTCGTTCGGGTGGTCATGGTGATCAACCCCTTTATGAACAGCCTCCTTCCTTCCAGGTCCGACATTTTTCCCTTGTCCGTTAAATGCTGGAGGATCTTCTTGAAGGAGCGGTGGTATTTGGAGAAGTCCGTGGTGGAATTGACACTTTTAACGACCTGGGACGCAACAAGGTCATCCAGGTCATTGGCTGTGTATCTTTTTCCACCATCAGGCTCCTGGGTAGAGGGCTTCCAAGACAGTTTTGAACGCTGCCCAAGTAGTTCCCCCAACCGGTACCGCTCCCTTCCACAACTGTTCGTCTTCCGTGTCCGCATAGCGCATGGCTAACTTGACTTTTTCGTCGTCGGTGTCTCTGTCGTGCGAAATGGCCAATTCTTCGATGTCCTCGAAGTATCTGGCGAGGGATATTGGTTCGCCATCAAATGCTGGCGCCCCGCGTGCGGTTCTACCGGGTAGCGGCTTCGTAGTCATCCTTCTGACTGCTCGGGGTACGGTAACTTCTGGGGTCGAAGTTTGTTCCGGGATGATGGGAGGCGTGAGCGAAAGACTGGACTGTGTGCGCGATGGCTCAGTAGTCTCGAGTGAACTTTCTGGGGATAGTGTGACGGTGTCGGAGTCGGTGGATGCTCCGGGTATGGTGGGTACGATGGGTTCGGTAGTGGTGAGCGAACCTTCTGGGGTTAATGTGATAGCTGGCGACTCTGTGGATGCGTCTGCCTCTGTATCGGGTTCGGTGAGTGGGGATAATGGTCGTTCAAGGGATGATGTCGAGGAGGCCGCGGGTTTAGCGTGGTATGTGGTGAGTGCGCTACCTCTCCTGGATGCGGAGTCTACTGGTAGGACTTTCCGTGCGGCGAGGGTGGTGTTAAGTGAGTGTTGGTGCGCGCGTTGGCTACGGCTTCTGGCTGAATCCGCTATTTTCTCTTCTCTGGTGGAGCCCTCGTTATACGGAAAAAACCCCCTACGTCGGTCACCAGTTGTGAGGGGGACTGTAGCGTCGCTTTGGAAAACAAGGTTCCAAAAGTGACTTGTTCTCCCTCTGGGGGCTTTTTCGTTTAAGTTGGGTTCGTATAGAGTTTGTGAGAGAAGATAGTTGAGCAGTGTTTGTCCGTGGGGATCTGTTGGGGGTCAAAAATGGGGGATAACGTGAAAAATACCTTGTTCAGATGTGCACACCGCGTGCACTACTCCGAGACAATATCCAAGTCTCTGCTTTGTCTCTCTTCTACCGCCTTTCCCCTTTGAACTGGGTGATAGTTGATTCGACTGGCTTTCCCAAAGGTGGGACAACCGCAAATGGCTCGACGAGGGCCTAACGGCTCAATGTGGGTACAGCTCACGAAGGAGGTGAGTGTGCCGGTCGTTGTCCAAGGTATCCACGATTTGGTGTGAGACACCTTGATTCGTTCCTCTCTGTGTGAGCAGCCGTTTGCGAGGTCAAGGGGACAGGGTTAGTGTGGTTCGACGTTCAGTACGAATCGTCTGGAGGATGTGTGGTCAAGTGTCTTGCGACAAGTCAGTGGGTTAGTGGTGTGTGTGTGTGTGGGTCAACAATATATTGGGGGGAATCGGTTTGCACTAGAAACTAGTGGGGGAAAACCGCTCCAAAATTGACTGTCTACTGCTATGAGACCCAGATCCTTTTATACTCTGCCAATAACCCCTTTGGACCTTCTCTACATGTCCACAGTCCGCTCCCTCGGCATTCCATAACGTTCTAGCCCCATGGCGGTGTGCTTGCGCCAGTGTTTCATCCCACCAAGTTATGGTGCTCGTTGGAGGAAGTTGCCTTTTCGGGCCCAAAAGTTGTTGGGACGCGATGCCCGACTGAACTGCTACCTTCCTAATCCGTCCAAAGTCCGTGCGGATACGACGTCCTGAGGCTGAAAAGAGGTGAAATGTGTGCGATATGTCGGCGTGAGCGTGTTGGAAGTGCTGTGCGCTCCGGCGGTCGATCCTGTTATGGACAAAGGCGCTCCCATCTGCCAGATGTCGTTGGAGGTGCGGCGTCCGCGATGCGAGGTGCGAGAACGGCGTCCGAAATGTGTAGATGTGGGGAATGTAGGCGCGGTGAGCGTGGGTGGTGAATCTGGGTGTTGTGGCCGTGTCGTCGTATTCGCTGGGGCGGACACAGCGCATGTGGCAGCCCCACAGCGTGTTTCTTACAGGTGTATGCCAAGTAAACCTTAATTTATCTACGGTGGCCTGACCGGTGTTCCTGTTCGAATATTTCCACTTCAACTTAGTTTATAATGTACACAGGATTTGTTTTTATTGTTCAATCTTGGGGCCTTGGCGGCTGTTTGGGATTCAATTGTAAATTTGACCACATCATTGCTTGTGATAAAGTTTCTGCATATACTGGCAGGGACCAGTGTCATCATTCATCCCATTAAAAAAAATATGTCTAGGCTATGCAGATGATCGCCTATGCTGTCCTTTATTTACAGGCCATTTATTTTGATGACCGGAGCTTCCAAGAAAAAGGAAGAAAAGAAAGTATGAGTTTACATGCCGGGCCCAGCCACGGCCCTTTACCCCAAGTTACTCCTGAGCTTACAAGTTGTATAAGGTCCGCTGTGGCGCATATTGATCCACTTGGAACCACTTCCCATCCGAGTCTCGATCTTCATCGTATCCGGGTCAATTGACGAAATGCCTGCCCTTGATGCCTCCTGATCGGAGGAAACAGGGAGTTTGGACATCGTTCAGGGAGAATGGGGTGATGTTTGATGAGCAACAGACCAACTACATTTCCAAAGACAGACTTTCACCGAATTTGAGTGGTGCCACGGCACCACCGCGTGAATTATGGGTCAGCGCCGTGTCGAGTATAAGGAACGCCGCGTCCTATTTTTGACGCGCCGCGTCCGAATGGTGGGACGCAGCGAATTTACCATCCACTTCGCCACGTCCCGCCGCAGTCCTCCGCGCACTACCGTTCGCAAACAGAAATGGCCCAGGCCCGAGTCGAACGGACGGAGTCTGCTGCACAGATGATGATCTGGCCTTAGTGGGTGCAGAGAGCCCTCACATACTTCGTAGGTTGAGGATCTTCGTCATTTGACGGGGAAATTTCGTCAGGTGTCTGAGCAAGTTCGTGAGATCAAAAATAAGCGAAGGAAAGTTCGTCGGAAGCGCTGGCGTGGTCCAAAAGCCGTGCGAGCGCTCCTTTCCTTCATTTGCGTGAAGAGGACCAACCATTTGATGCCCCTCCCCTCCCTCGCTGCGCTCGGGGGGTCCCCCGAGCCGGGGCATCTCAGGTCGGCACACTAAAGCCTCGTTCCCATGGAAATTTCTGTTCCTTAACCCTAAACTCTAACCAACCCAAACCCAAACCTTAGCCCGAACCCCCCTAACCCTAACCGGTGAATACCCGCAGTTACGCTTGCCCCGAAATGGGGTTACAGGTGGATACAGAACTGTTGGCATCAGATGTATCATTAATAAATTTGGCATGCTCAGACACCTGACGCACTTTCCCCATCAAGTGACGAAGATCCTCAACCTACGAAGTATGTGAGGGCTCTCTGCACCCACTAAGGCCAGATCATCATCTGTGCAGCAGACTCCGTCCGTTCGACTCGGGCCTGGGCCATTTCTGTTTGCGAAGATTTTCTTTTTTTCTTTGTCCGTTTCCCGAAATTCGATACAGCTTGGTTCATTGTTAATCCTCGCATCCACTTGATGAATATTTATTCGTTTACACCAGCTTGGCTTTGTAGCAGAGCAAGTATGTGTGAATTTTGGATGGGACGTGAGTTCAAACCCATCTACCTTGGAAATTGTGGCAGGCAGCTGTACTGGCTAATTCTTCAATTGGGTCTCACAGATCCGCCCGTTCGACTCGGGCCTGGGCCTTCCGATGTCAAAATGTGGATTTCCCCCCCCTGCTTCTTGGATTAACTGTGGTTCCCAACCTGAGTTCCGAACACACCTCAGTGTTGTGGAATCGTGTGTTCACAGCTAGTGATATGCGGCGCATCGATATTAATTATCTGTATGTTCAATATGGAGTCACTCACTCCTTACCGCTCTGATAAACAAATTGTGACCCAATTACCAGAGACAAAAGTAGGGAAGAAAGGCCTGGTAGCGTTCGGCACGCGTCTGCATCCAGTGTAGAATTGGTGAAGAGTGTTACAGCAGACTCCGCCTGTTCGACTCGGGCCTAGGCCATATCGGGAAGAACTTGTTTTTCTTACCTTCGAGAGTTCCCATATCGAATTCCGAACTAATTGTCGTGGAACCGTGTTCACAGCTATTACTATTCGGAGAATCAATATTAATCATCCGCATGTTCAATATTTTAATTATCCCCATGTTCAATAGAGAGTCAGTCACTCACCCATACCTCGCCGTTCTAATAAATACAAAGCAGATTTTTGATCCAGATGTGTAGGGTGGAATTGAGGAAAATGAAGGCCTCGTAGCGTTTGGAACGCATCTGCACCCAATCGAGGGCAAGCAATTTGAAATTGCATTGGACACGCCCGTCCGACTCGGGCGTGAGCCATGCATACTCTCAAGGCAGAACTTTTCTCCTAATTTCTCTTACTGCTAGCTTAACCCGTCCGACAGCGTCTGGTGACGGCTGCGGTGCGCTTCTGCTGTCCGGGTTTAATTTGATATGAGCCTTGAGGGAAGGATACATAGCTCATTTAATATTTTTAACTGCTTTCATCTTTTATTTTGACACAAAGTGTATACCAGACCTTAGGTGTCCTTGCATCTAGCTGGAGTCTAGAAGAGTGATTAAATGCCTGGTAGCGTGTGGAACGCATCTGCATCACCTTCAAATTTCCCCAGCCTCAGCAGACATTGCCTGTTCAACTCGGGCCTGGGTCATAATCAGGTTTTGACGATACTTTTTTCCCCTTTTTTCTTCTGTTGGCTCTTACTTTAAAACTTCCGCCGTATAACCGCGTGCTTGTGTTTGGGGGTTGAGCCGTGTTGGTGAGATAGTGAATTAATTGAGTGTGGAGGATGCTGAGCGAAAATTTTAATTCTGCTCATCGAGAACTTCGTTTTGGGTCTGAGCTTTTTTTACAAAAAATGCGCATGCATATAGATAAGCGTATGGGTAGAGGAGGAAATCCTGGTAGCGTGTCGTACGCATCTGCATCCAATAAGGAGCGAACCGTAATTCTGAATAATGCAGCAGACATCGCTCGTTCGACTCGGGTCTGGGCTATTACATGTATTCGGATTCTTCATTTCATTTCTTTCAGTATGTATTCATAACGAGAAGGTTCAAGGTCGTACGACTGTATGCGAGGACGGTTGAAGTGTGAGGAACACATGGTCAATTAGGTGCCAGGAAGCCAGCCCAGCAAGATTTTTAATCTTATGCTCAATATGAATCTGATGTTGTATTGCTCATGAAATACGAACGCATATATCTCGGTTTATGGATAGAGGAGGAAGGCCTGGTAGTGCGTGATACGTCTGTCTCTAGTGTGGAATTTAAGAGCAACACAGCCGGGAACGGGCCAAGGCCAGTGACAGGGTTCCCGCGCAATAATTCATTATCGTGTTTTCGAGATTTTTTTTGTTGCGCATGTCGTACCCACCCATTTGTTTCATTCACATCGCGATAATTCTATCCATCCGCGTCGAATCTCCACGAAATGCCTTCCGTCTCCGAGTTGACCAACCGGAAGCACACATTGTTCTTTTTTGGTCATTCGGATGCAGACTCAGCATCTCATCGAATCGGCTTTACACCCCCATTAAAGACCGGCATAGACAGGGAGGAAGTGCTGTAAGTAGATACGGATGGTTCGCCTGGTAGCGTGTGGCAAGCATCTGCATCAGCTGGAGGTGACGCCAAGTGACTGCAGCAGACACCGCTCGTTCGACTCGGGCCTGGGCCATTCACAGTGCGCCGCGCTTTTTTCTTATTGTCGCCGGTGGCTGGATATTGCACCGCCGAGATGAGTGTTTGATTTAGTTCCATCGCGCAGGGTTGGGTTTCATAGGAGAAGATTATTTGCCAATATGAGTGTGTATGAGAGAGAGTTTGAATGAAAGTATGTGTGAAACTTTGGTGAGATATACTTACCTAGGCATAGGAGTTGAGGAAGAAGGTCCGGTAGCGTGTGGCACGTATCTGCATCCCGTAGCTGGTTTAGATCTTCACCTACAGCAGACATCACCCGTTCGACTCGGGCCTGGGCCGTGATAGAGTTTTCGTTTTTTTTTTTTTTTGTGCTCTTGTTTGCTTTCAAATTCCGCCCTTCCTATTTGGACGGGTGGAAGCAAGCATTTTGTCAAGCTCCACAAGTATTGGACATGCAGGTCACTGCGCACCGAGCTAAAATTTGGTCACCTTGGCCCGCATGACCTCCTTGAATCCAAAATACGCACACGTCTACCCAAGCTAGCAGTAGGGAAATGAAGGCCTGGTAGCGTTTGGAGCGCATCTGCATCAATGAAACGACTGTCCGCCTCTTCCAGCAGACATCGCCCGTTCGACTCGGGTCTGGGCCATAGGCACGGAAGACATTTTTTTAATCAATTTATGTGTTGCTTACTCTCAAAGAACCGCGGTTAGATTCTAGAAAGCGGCAAGTGTGCTGTAGAGATCCACAAGTATTGGACATGCGGGTCGCTCTGCACCAAACAAAAATATTGGTCTTCGTACCAAATGGCCTCCTTAGACCCAAAATCTGCACCCAGCTACCCAAGGCGCACAGTAGGGAAGTGAAGGCCTGGTAGCGTGTGGCACGCATCTGCTTCCATTGTATGTTTGTTTATTTCTCCTGCAGACATCGCCCGTTCGACTCGGGCCTGGACCATATTGGTGGCGAAATCCTCCATTTTTCTTCTTTTCTTTCAGTTTTTTTCCGTCACTTGTTTCTGGTTTGTTCAGAGGTAGTGCTCACTCGCACCCACTCGATGGATCATTTTTATTTTTATTCGCACCGGCCTGGTTTTATTTGTAGGGACTGCGTGTAAATTCGCAACTAGGGACAAGAATCTTCACCCAGCTACCTAGGCTTCAAAGGAAGGAATTTAAAGGCCTTGTAGCGTTTAGAACGCATCCGCATCCACTGTCTAAGTGTCCTGCACATGAGACACCGCTCGTTCGACTCGGGCCTGGGCCATGGAATAGTTCCATTGTGTTTTTGGCTCCTCCAGCTCCCATCTCGAATTCAGAACTCATTGTCGTGGAACTGCGTTCACACCTAATAGTATTTAATTATCTACATGTGCATATACAGAGGTACTACTTGATACTCAACGGCTTTGATAAATAAAGTGCAGACTTTTGATCCGTAGATATAAGGTTTTTAAGGGAGGGAATGAGAGGCCTGGTAGCGTGTGGCACGCATCTGCACCAATTAAGAATCGAAGTTCTACAGCAGACTCCGCCCGTTCGACTCGGGACTGGGCCATAATCTTCCAAAAATATATATTCATTTTATCTTTTTTTTTTCGTTGCCCGCTTGAATTAACTGCAATTTGGCCCAGTGCTACTTCTCACACCCACTGGAATATTTTCATTCTGATTTCTATTCACAAGAAAATATGTTGCGATTGGCCGAAAATATTGCATGAGTGTAAACACACATGTTCAAAGTAGGCCTGGTAGTGTTTGGAAAACACCCGTTCGATAAGTAACGGGAGAATATACTTTTTCAATTATTAACACAGTTAATCTTTCGTTTCCCCGCGCAATAGCGAGTGTGTTGCTGGGCTAGGCAGAGGTGACGCCCGGCCGCAAAAAGAGTAATTTACATAATCCGGATCGTTGACATCCATTCGTCCTCCGTTTACGGGTCGGAAGGACCCACTTTTGTCATCCATATCGCGAGAATTACATCCATCCGTGTTGAATCTCCGAGTTGACCCGCCAGAGGAGCCCATTTTTGTCATGCCTGGAGACTCAGCATCTCGTTAGACCCCATTAAAATTGCCTGTATTTTTTTCATACTCGCGCGGTCTATATTGAAGATTCATCGACTTTATCATAAATCTTTTTTTTAGAGTCTGACTGCGGGAGACTAGGTCAGCCCTTTAGCTCTTCAGTTTAAAAACCCACTGAATTCTCTAGGGCTCCTTTACACATGCTGGGTTTCCTTCGTTTTCTTTGGGACGGTGGTTCGCCCGACAACCCCGCATGGTGTGGCGGATCTGCGCCAAGCCGGCGGCCGGCGCCGGGCACACGGCTACCGGCTCGCCCATCGCATCAATTTCTCGCAATTACCGCACGTGCCTCGTCCCTTACTATTTTCATTTCTCCGCTTCGCCGTCGTTGTCGATGGCCAGCCTGACCCCACTCGAGTCCGCCCTTTACCTCTGCTACAATCTAATCTAATCTCTCACTACAGAGACCCGGCGCACCACGTCGGCGGGCTGCTCGTCAGCAGCTCTCCCCGGATCCCACCAGCAAAACGGCGGATTCAGGACAAGCCTTATACGCCTGACCCAGCCGACATAAGCGTTCTTGTACGCTGGGCCGTGTGTCCAACTGCGGCGCTGCAGCTGCTCGCTGTTCCCCCATTGCTCGCCCTCCTCGTGCACCTCCTCCTTCTGTACCTGCCCCCATCATGTTCCACATGGCGTAACCCCTTCACGCCTTTCTTCCACTTCTCCTGTGCGCTCCCCTCCGCGCCCTTGCGCACGTCGTCAACGACCCTGCGCCCGGCGCTCATCCCCACCACGCCTAGTCTCTTTCACTGACTTCCCACTTGTAGCCTCGTTCTGAAGTCTGTTGGTTACCGCGCCCTGATTGCCGTTACCGCCCCTTATTAGACGTCTTGCGCTGCAGCCATCAGAGCCATCTGATGGCTTTTTTGCATTGCGCAAATGGATGGCTAATGGCTTGAACCACTTTCAATAACAATTTTTTTACCTACCCTAATGGGAGATGACGGGAGCCACTCCTCATGTGCATGTGGAGCAAAGGCTCATCGATGGGTCTATCACTCAATTTTATGATGTTTTTCTGATTGTATATTCTTTATCCACAAAATGACAGGACACCAGGTCTGATGTGACCAAGAAGACTTTGGAGAGTGTCTAGGGACTCCTGGAGTTCTTACTGTGCACTTAGATTACCCGAGAAATTTCGCTTGCAGCCACCAGCCATCCATTTGCGCAACGCAAAAAAAGCCATCAGATGGCTCTGATGGCTGCAGCGCAAGACGTCTATTATATAATCCATCCATTTTTGGAAATACTTCCGGGACACCTCAACGCGTTGAACGCGTTTCTTGCCACCTCTGCCTCCAAATAGGTTTATATTTCTCTTAATATTATTTCCACAGAGTCAGCGATAAACGATGGGCCTGCAGAATAGGTGAACAAAAATTATGCATTGAAACGTGCCTTTGAGGCACCAACTCCCACCACCACTCAACTCGCTTCATGTCTCGCCTCAAGAAAAAAGGTTTAAGCCTTCAAACTGATTTTTTATGAGCTGACACGTCTTTCTTGCACAAAAACGCGTCCTTGCAAAACTTGCGCGTTGTTCATGAGTTCCTAAAACGGATAGCTTACATAATAAGGGCTGGTAACGGTAATCAGACCGCGGTAACTAACAGACTACACCACGCCCTTCAAGTACGCCAAGTCCTACTGGGACTTGTTGCTGCTGGCGTACACAATCGTCCTCGTCTCCCTCCTGCGCTGGAGTGGTCGTACTCGACCAACCCCTAGCAGATCCGGGACGTGGCTGGCTGCGCTCTCGCTAAGACACGCTGATGGCAGAAAGCAAGCAAGATGATGACCTAAGCAATGTACAAACAGCGTCAACTACGCCTAGACCGCGACGTCCCAAGCCATCCTCCCTACTACAGCGCCTCCTCTTCTCCAACATGTTACGCCCGCGCAAGCTGCTCAGGTTCGGCGAGCAGGGATACGTGTTGGTGTATTTCGCCGTAATGGGCGTGGGGCGCGTACATCATGAGCACGGCCCCCACGCGCTGGTTCGCACCCCCGCGTTCTGGGAGGACTACCCCCACCCACACATGAGCGGCCCACGAAGCGCTATTACCTCACCCAGATTGCGTATTGGCTGCAGCAGTTCTTGGTGCGTCTGTTTATTTTGTGCGTTCTCGTTGCTGACATCCATCTAAACCTGAACCCAGGTCCTCACCCTCGGCTTCGAAGCCCGCCGCTCAGACCACTGGGAGCTCGTGCTGCAGCACTGCGTCACAGTGTGGATAGTCAGGTGCGTTTTTCTCCTTGTTTGCGCCCTTCCCCTTCATTTTGCACTCTTTTCTTCTTCCATCTCTTTGTCTTTCATATCCCTTTTCTTTCTTCGCACTTGTGCGTTCTCCTTCTGGCGTTCTCCTTTTTCGTTCTTGCTCTCCTCCCTTCCTCTTTTCGGTGCGCTCTCGTGTTGCATTTTTGCGCGACGCCGCGTTGAGACACTTTCGTCCTTCGGCCTGCAGACACGGCCGGGCACGCTATGATATGCCGTGCGCGTTTTATTCATTTATTTATTATTCGTTCTTTTTTCGTGGGCGTGGGCGGTTGCCGGCGTGGTGTTTATTTATTTGGCGGGTCCAAGCGCGTTTTTGCGTGAGCGTGGGCGCGGCTCGATTCGACTGACGCGCATCCATCACGTGTATCGCGTATGGTTTGTCTTGTCTTGCACAGCATTCCTCTTCGAGTGTCCGCCCCGCGTATTGTGTTTGGCGTCCTTTATTCCATTTCGGCGGCAGCGGTTTTCGCGCCCAGACGCCGGTCGTTGTTTTCGTCCCGCACGCCTTTTATCGTGCGTGTATCGTGCGCAATCTCCTCCTCCGCCACCCACCCTGTGCGAGTGTCCGCCCCGTGCTTTTGGCATCGATCGAGTGTCGGCGGGTTTGGGGCCGGGTCTTGGTCCACGCGACGCTCTTCCGTCCCACGCCACGCGCAATTCTTCCACTCCACGCGCCCTTTTGATCGTCTGTTTGTTTCCTTATGCGTAGCGGCGCGTGGCATTGACGGGTAGTGATGCGGCTGGCTAGCCTCGCGCCTGTTCAAATGAATGAAAAGATTTTTGCTCAGGCACGTTCTTTTCCGTGTGCTTTCTTTGTTCATAGCTGACTTCGCGGTGCGGTGAATGTCTTGTTGAATTGATTGGGAACCCTGAGTATACGAGAATGAATACGTAGAACTCCACATCTAGTCCCTCTTTGACCCTTCCTTCGGCTTTGAGAACATCCCCCAGATTATGGAAAGATACAGCCAACGCGGAAGGACGAAACATCGTTGCTTTACCTCCGGTCAAAATATACCTAGGAGGGTTTGAACGAAGCACTTTGGAAATAATCTCCTCGGCAAAGGCGTCTGCAGGCATTGCCGAGTTGTCCCTTGCCGCGTCCAAACGTTGCCTGATACTGCGAAAGAAACCTCCGTAGATTGAACTTGGCGCCAATTCAAATCCATCGTGCTTCCCTACTATCTTGGACTGGATAGAGCCCGGAGCAACGGGGATGACGCGAATATTGAACGGCTTGCATTCCATTGACAGGACCTCGCTCAGGACTCGGACAGCGGCCTTGGAGGAATCATAAATTCCCATCCAAGGTGTCGGGCTGATGATAAGGTCAGTTCGTGTTCATCCATACTTATTAACAACGGAATACACACAATTCCCCGACAATAGATCCCATGTTGACAATCACACCCGTCTTGCGTTTTGCCATGTGAGGCATCACTGCTCCGCAGAGACGGACAATCGAAAACATGTTGGCATCGTAGACGGATTTGACACGGTCAGCTGTCCATTCGGCGGTTGGGCCTGGCTAATCAACTGTCGCTTTCCACAAAGTTATTATCATCGACTGCCTAGTGGGCCAAACCAGGTAGTGGGCCACTTGCATAATAGAAGGTTCTGTGATGCAAAATCCCCGGATTTGGTGCTCATAGGATGGAATATGACTTATCGCAATGCTGGGGGGGGGGATATATTATACTCACATGGTCCAACAAGTGAACAACGAGTTTACGAAAGACTAACAAGCAGTATTGTAAGGGTGGTTATCTGTGTATGTCAAATTTCGAGGCGGAGTGATGCGGCGATCAAAGGTTACGACAGGTTGTCGAGCGAGATGCCAGCGTGTGAACATCATTTCTTATCTCCGAACAGCCTTCGCGCTTGTCTTTGACTGGTTTCTCGGATCTCCACCAATTCTTCGCCTGTTCACAAGTTTTGGGGTTCGTTGGCATCCCTTGATTTGAGTTAATACCTCGTTTCATAGTATATGTGAAACCGATTCTTCTTCGTCTCTTGGACCATTCAAAATCATCTCGACCTGAACCCGAGTGACACGATCTGGCCACCTCTATAGCGATCGACCCGTCTTGGCTGTGGACTTGGAACTCGGTTATTGCATTCGATATCTCTAATACAGTATTCTCCTACATCGATTTGACTTTTAACTGCGCGACTTCCCGTTCACGCTGGGCTACTACCCTGAACCACTGAATTTCAGTTGCGCACAAAAGATGAATTTTTTTGGACGGGTTATGGTATGTGGTGGTCATCCATTTCATTCAGATATGTCCTAATACTTCCCCTGGAGCCATCTGTGTCTTAATTTGGGGCTTCCTTACAATCCCCAGTCGTCCCTAAACTCAATTATATTTATTCCTCAAAAGTTGCGCTCAGGAAAAGATTTACCATATGATTTATTTGCCGGAGCCGGAGCCGGAGAGCTGAAAGCCCAGTGCGCGAAAATCATCGATCAGACGACACAAGTCTAGGAAATCCTCACCCATATACCACAGGGTTCAAAGTAGGAAAATGAATGCGTGGTAGTGTGTGGCACGCATCTGCATCCTGCTGGAATGATGTCGCAGCAGAGACCGCCCGTTCAACTTGGGCCTGGGCCATACACCCCATTGGCTTTTTTTTCTGTTTTATTTTGGTGGGTCTTACTTCGCAACGTCCGCCGTTCGAGCGTCGAGCCGGCTTTGAAATCGCGCTTGTCAGATGAACCAGGGAGCCGATGCCAATTACCTCTGTATAAGAGATTCTTTCAATTCACTGACTGTTGCCGGGACTTACCGCTTGAATAATAAAATAGCGGATTTGTGACCCATATATTTATGGTTGAAGGAATGGAGCGAAGGCCTGGTAGCGTTTGGAACACATCTGCATCAGTTGTATCGGTTATAGCTGCAGCAGACTCCGCCGGTTCGACTCGGGCCTGGTCCATGGATGAGGATTGTTTCTTTTTCGTGGCAATAGTGCTCACCCACGTCCTTTTTATTCACATCAGCCTGCTGATGGTGCAAAAGGTAATTACAGCCACGTTCAAACACTGCTACTACAAAACCTCACTAATATACCTAGGTACATGAATCGAGGAGGAAGGCCTGGTAGCGTTTGGAGCGCATCCGTATCCAATGGAATGTCCGCCTCTTCCAGCAGACATCGTCCGTTCGATCCGGGCCTGGGCCATGTCATGTGTCAAAGTCATGTTTTTCTTCTTTTCTTTCGTTTTTTTCCGTCGCCTGTTTCTGGCTTGTTCAGAGGTAGTGCTCACACTCACTCGATGGATATTTTTTATTTTTATTCGCACCGGCTTGGTTTTATTTGTAGGGACTGCGTGTAAATTCGCAACTATGATTGGAGACTTTTCAGATTGGCTTGGCCAATCGGCTTGCCCCTATATCGGAGTTTGAATTTGGCTCTGATGGCTTTTTTGGCGTGCGCAAATTGGCTTGTTTGGCGGGTGTGGCTTGCACGCAAATACACTCATGGCTAGCACTGTAGCATATACAATCTTGATGCTATCAACACCAATGTAAACATAATCCTACAATCCCACAGCTATATCCAAACTACATCCGAAGAGGTTTATGCCCGAAATGGCACCGTTCTATGCCGCTTTCAACTACTACTAGACTTGGGGTAAAGGGCCGTGGCTGTGCCCGGCATGACCTCGAACTTTTTCTTTCCACCTTGACATAAGTGGCGGTTTAACTCCAATTGGGGTGGTCGCCATTTAGAATATTTGTTGCTTCCTCAATTAGCATGTAGACCGGTGACCGTCTGTCTATGAATACTTGTCAATCGACACAAACTGTTTTGATTCAACAGGCTGGCAATCGAGCCTAATTAGCATGCAGGTCACCCAGCTATTTTTCTAACACATACAGGACATTGAAATGAATAATACTATGCAGGAAGGTTGACGAAATCCGACCAGATGGCTGAGTAATAACTATATTTTGGCAATGTCTGGATAAATATATTATCACAGTCATATTCAACTAGATTTTCAATGAATCTGGCCTACTTTAGAATTCTACAGACAGTGTCTGGATAAATATTTAGCACCATAGAGTCTTTTAATCAAGCATTCAATATGAACACTCACGCTCGCTCCCTTAAGTTTAATGGTGTGTTCGGCAACAAAGAATCTGGGACCTTGATCAACCCGTAGATTCCCCCTTAGGTTGAATGTTCCCATCTTCGCATCCAAGAACTTCGGAGGCAGAACAATAGAGATTTTGCGATGCAGCCATTCGAGCCATCTGATGGCGGTTTGGTGTTGCGCAAATTGATGGCTAATGGCTCGAATGGCTTCAATACTTGCCCATATTTTTGGAGTCATTGAGTTCCCTCTGAGTTGTCCAGCTCATGTATGGGTATAACAGCCAGATTGTGGGCCCCAAATAGCTAATCTTGTTGAATTTGGAGGTCTCATGCAGTCTAGGGGCATTCCTTAAGCTCCACGTGTGATAACACACTCACTGACACTCATTCTAGCAGAAAAGAGCATACACTGACTTTATTTTATTAGCCATTCGAGCCATTCGAGCCATCAGTTTGCGCAACGCCAAACAGCCATCAGATGGCTTGAATGGCTGCATCGCAAACAGGCTAATAGGAGGGAGACATGTGAGTTTTACTTTATTGTATAACCAGTATTGTATATGAACTGACAGTCAACAGATTGGTGAGCAATAATCCGTCGGGTTTCAGGTCTCAGGGCGGGCAATATCGTCGAAATTGGTTTCTTGATAGTGGTATTCAAGGGTAACAGAGACAATAATGGGCTTTTCCATTTGGTGATGAACTCTCTGGTCTTCTGGATGGTACTTGGCACACCAGGTTACAAAATTCGATATCAAATTGTAATGCATGCTAATTGATCACAGGATGCTCGAGTGTGAGAAAATGGCGGCTATGAGCACGTAGATGGGTTGCATAAAACCTGCGGACAGCATTAAACAGAGGCAGGTCTCCGCGGACGGAACCGACAGGAGGACCAAGACAGTTATGAGAAGCCAATTTTTTACTTTGTAAAAAACACCGAAAAAGTATCCGAATAGGCAATTATTTAACTACATTTGTTTTTATTTCTATACACTTCTCAAATGTTATTTTAGTTTGCTCAAGCTACAGCATAATAATTAGCGGGCTGCAGTGGCAGAAGGTTTAAGAGTTTGCATTCAAAGGTGAAGGTTGGGTGAATGAATAGGCAGCCTGAGAACAACAATTCCCGCACCTGAGAGCAACTAGTTCTGCACCCGAACGACAGGGAAGATACCCATTGTGTGGCCCTGTTTGCAACGGAGGGCAATAAAGGGTGAGCTACCACACCGTGATCTCCCTCTTATAACCCTTTTGGGTCGCACCACCAATGAGTAAATAGACTAAGTGTCACTCAATGCTTAAGGTACTACGTGACCATGAATACATAGACTAGGCCTATGCTACTAAAGGAATAAGTTCAGCCCCTCAGAACAAATAGATCTGAAAATCCCCGACATACGGAACATTCCGCGAATTCCGAGGAGAAGCCCCTTTTGTAAGACCAGTCCAGATTCTGGTCAGTTCTTAATGTCTTGCAATATTGCTGGAACAGAAGGGGACCCATGAACTTCAGCTACAGATTGATCCCATATTTTGAAATGTGATATGCAGTTGATGCTGAGATATCGGCACATCTTGTCCGCAAATTTTGACAGGGGGCCCCTCAGACATAACAGGAACAAAGAACAAAAAGTTTTTTTACTCGGTGAAAAATCCCGTTTTGATGGAAAATAACATTAGGAAACATTACAGCCACTAAAAAGACTACAAATATTTGAATTGAATTACGAGTACTTATGTTTACATATGTTATCGTTTCTTTCAAATCTCAGGGCACCCAAAATCGATCACTTTTTTACTAGTTTCCGATTTCGTTGAGGGACCCCTTTAGTGGCTGTGTCTAGTCGTTGTACTATTTCTATTAGTCGAAAACGTATGAAAAATAGCGGCTGTGCCTTTGTTCGTATTTGGTTAATTGTTTGTATTTACATACTCGGGGAAAATACCCCTTACTCGGTGAAAAATCATCACTTGCGCAAACAACGGCAAAAAAGTTTTTTGCAATCACCCTCATCCTTCGGCATTCTCCCTCCCCCTTTCGGACTTGAAGAAAATGAAAACCATAAGGACAGGACGGGATCCTCCGACGAACCGTGTCTAACTGCAATGGAGGCAACTTTTTTTGTATGGCATATTTATACCGTTTTTGGTACTCAATATCGTATAACGGCATATGATATACTTAGAATTGTGATTGCAATATTTATCGCGGGAAATGGGGGCGCGGGGCACGGTGTTTGGTCTTGATTGGCAGCGGAGGCTGCGTTTTGTTTGGTTCCGTTCAGGTAAGTACACAATGATAGCTTGGTCGCCATTTGGTTAATTGCATCTGTGGCTGGTAGACTGCCCGTACTACCGCACGCACGCTGACTTGATGCGATCCGTAACTCAACAACATTTGCCGACGTGCCGACAACGTACTTGGATATTAAATCACCGAGCGCTCCCTCCGCGCACCGCCCCCTGCATCGCTGCGCTGAACACATGCGGCCCTGCGCTCAATGTTCCATCCCGCCATCCCCGATGCGCCTCCTGCCCACAGCACCGCCTGCCCCGCCTCCTGTGTCACCGTCCCGCCTCGCAACGGCTCCCGCCTCCTAACCGCCCGCCAACTCCCTTACACACTCACACCCCTAATCTGCTCCCTCCCGCCTGTTACTAGCCCAATCCCCTGCCAATAAAATACGCTAGAAGTACATAGAGTATACGTCGCGCCCCTAGGTTGCCTCGCCCGCGTAAGCCAGCCGAGGTAACCAGCCCAGATACTCCGTGGTCCCGGAAAGATCCGGTTGATGGCCCGGCCCAGGGGCCGTGATCGGGACACGTGATGCCGTCGCATCGACGCGCTCTTCGCCGTTTGGGCCAATCCGACCTGTTTCTGGGCAACTTATGAATTATACATGCGTGTATGCATGCTCTGAGCTTGCGGAGCCACTTTACGGCCTATTAGGAAACATAGAGAGCATAAAATAGAGCAAATTCTCGAAATAGCGCCGATAAATTGAGGTATTGAATGAAATAAATGGCTGCCGGGACGCTGCGAGCCTGAAATGATGTACTGTCATGTATTGAGAGATTATATTGAGTTTTAAAGGCACAATGACCCATTTCACATATTTTATTTTATTTTATAGTGTATAGTAGTGAAATACTTGGGCCTGAGATACTCTAGCCTCTAAGATAGGATTCTTGGGTGATTCTCGAGGGAATAAAGATATTTCATCACTCTTTCAGTACTTATCATTAATTCCTTTGCCTGCTCAAAAAGATATTGGCCCACCTTTAACTCATGCTTCCCAGGTGAAATTTTGTATTGAACTTGCAATAAACTAGGCTTGTGAGCACCTTGAGTGATGATATATGCCTTAGGGATATGCTGGGACATTTTCAGATTTACGAACATACCAGATATGCTCCAGAGCTGGAAATTGCAAGAATAAATTGTGCATGATTGAACATGCACAATTGTGACTGTGAACATCTTCCGATCGAACACATTGAAGAAATTCGATCGAACACTTTTTAAAAATGTGTTCAATCGATGTACAAACACATTACTCAATCAAACATTCAGATATTAGGCTGGGAAAATGATGGTTTTGGTTAGTGTTCAATCACAGATTGAACATGTTCAATTGGGAATCCTTCAATTGAGATGTTCAATGTGTTCGATTGTGAAGCCTAATAGGGTAATTATCCTTGATTGAGAGTACGTTCAGCGAGGTAACCGGGCTGTGTTTGAGCCCCTTCTGTTTGGCGGGCAAAAAATCACGTGTGGGGTAACCGCGGGGGTCACCACAGCCGAGGTATATACATTCACCCTAAATGATCCTATTACCTTTATATAATTTGGTTACCCCAATACAGATTAGATGACACTTTGAAACCCACCCCCTACGCTCCCAAATCCATCAACGACTGGGGTGTGACACTGCCTTGAATGTGTCCTTCCAGGGAATTTCTTGGGAAAATACCAATACACTACACCACCACATTCGAGCCAATCCCGCATACTGCTATCAAATGCGCATTTATTTTCCGACGCTCATTTGTTTATAGCCCGGTTTCAGAGTTTATGAACAATAGCCAATGGTGAATTGTTCCACACCTGCACTGGATTTAACACTACCCCTGCCCAATCCGTCTTCAAATATTGTCGACGGTCCATTGGTTTGTTATTTGATTTCACTGCTTCGTTCCACCGACTCTCGTAGTGCATCAACGAGTGCTCCGTAATTTTCCACACCCGTGGCCCGCTCCGCCCTGCGCCGCTGCACTGAGCATCCCACATCGCCATGTGCCTCCTGCCCACTGCAGCGCATCAACAAGTCGGCCCGCTGCGCTGCGCCTCCCGCCCACCGCAGCGCATCAACTTTGAGAAACCCGGGGACGGGATGCCGAAGGTGATGTGAGGCCATTCTTCTTCTGATATTATTTTATTCTTATGCTTAATCTTATCATTTCGTACTTGGAACATATAACCAAAAAAAAAAAAAAAAAAGTAAGTACGAGTTGCATGCCGGGCGACACCACGGCCCTTTACCCCAAGTTTAAGCACTGCCATCTATTTATCACAACACAGCCACTAAAAAGTCCCTCAACGATCAGCATCACTAGTCTAAAAAACTGAGAAAAAGGGTGATCTGAATTTTGAAAGGGACGATCCTTATTACATAAGTACTCGTAATATCTCCTGCATACTACTAGTATATATCCCTATTGGCGTCCACTTTTGTCCTTCAAGCGGCAGCTCACATGCGGCTTTGACGAACCTCAGTGCTGCTTCTAGCCTTCTCCTCTGCTTCTCGTCTCCATTTGGGTAGCCTTGACATCACCGCCGAGTCTGTATCCATCTCACCCGCAGCCTTGCATTTCTTGGCCACGTTTGGCCTCTTGTCCATCACCGTACCATTTTCCTTGGCTTTCTTAGATGGTGGAGCATCATTTCTATCCCCCACTATCTCCCGCTTCGAACTTCCCTTTGTCTTCCGAGGGCCAACATCCGAAACCTTGCTTGTGTTACCTGTGACAAGCTCTGGTACATCCCAGACACATTTGAAGTTTGGTGGTCTGAATGACGTCTCGTAATCGATGTGATCAACCTTGAACTTCCCCCTGTAGTGCTCCAACTGCTCGCTTGTCCATCGTTTCCGCGTCTTCAAGGAGGCTGGATCAATTGAGAGGAACATCGCAAACTGCCGCCGATGCCAAACTTAAATGTTTAGCACGCAATTACCCTGCAAGTGAGGGAGTATTGAGCAATTTTGAGCTGCAAGCCAAAATAGTGGCTCGCTGAATCTTTTCAGTTGATATACTTGTTCGCTTTTACCACAAACCAGATTGTGTAACCCAAGCCATTTTTGTACAAAATTGGCTTTCCCTGCAAACCAGTTTGCTCAGGACAAGCCAAACATATATCGGGTGAGGATTTGAATAAAAGCCAATTTAGCAACTCCAAGCCAAGTTGGCAAATGCAAGCCAGTTCATTCACGACGAGGCCACTCAGTACTACTTACATTCTCAAGGGCCGGGCCTTATGCACAGTAATACGACTCACTGTTTGGTCTCTGAGGACCACAAGTTGTTTTCCAAGCGAATTAGTTGAGGATGAATGACTTCATGCTACCAGTTAAATTGGCTTGGAGCACGCCAGTTTGTGCGTGTGCCCAAGCCGTTCTGCTCATGCACAAAAAAAGAAAGTAGTTGTACACAGTGCATTAACAATATGACTTCAATCACAGTGGTACATTCAACGCTCACTAGATCAATTCAAAGCTCCGTGTATCAGATGTGACAATGCCCGTTGAGGTAGGTATGTAGTACATAGCATCTTCATAGCTTGGTGAATCCGCATGGGGACATTCTTAGATCAGAAAGCAGGTTGGTGCATGCAATTTGGAGATACAAAAGAGTCAGGGAAATTGGAAACGACATAGGACCATGTCCACACAACTTTCTCAGGACTGAATTTGGATTTCTCCAATGACAATAGCCCACGTTAGAATCGATCCATCAATTTTCAGCTTGTTCTAGTGTGTAGGGAAATCTGGATGTCAGGGAACCCACATATCAACCCCTGAAATCAAATTCTTTTAATAATTCTTTTAATTCTCAGCTGCGAAGTGCAACCACATTGCTTATTCCCGTGTTAATTATTTTTATGGCGTGGGCATGCTCCTAGGCAACGCAAGCCAATTTGTGCATGCCCATCAAAGCCCACGCCAGTTTCACTTGATTTCCGTTTTTTTTTCAGTATGAAGGATTGATTTGAAGAACCGCAACAGTGGCGCGGCACGGACGCACAGTGACGCGGCACGAGCGCGCACTTGGGAGAGGGTGAGACCACTGCCAAGGCATCATTTCTATGTGCAGAATGGAAGAACGGAGCACATAGCGGGGACAAGTAGCTAATTGGATATGGACCATGAAGAGCTTCACTCTTTTTGCCATAAAAGCCTTGTGAAATTCAATAGATGATTACAAGAATGAAAGAATGAGGTGTAATTCATTTTCAAGATAAATGGTACTGTAATAAGTCATTAGAAATCGTTTTTGCTCGCTTCTGCTTGAGTTTAGTCATGCCGCGTCAGTGCCGCGTCAATGCGCGTCAGCCGTGACAAAATATCCTGACCCCTGGATCGATGTTTGCTTCCCTCATGGTAGTGGTGGATTATATTCTGGTTGAGTTCCGCCCACTAGGGGAGCGTCGGCGTGCACTTGCTGCCTTGGCTCTCGCTTTAGAGGCTTGCTCCACTTTCATCTACCTCACCTCCGACGTTTTTTACACTGCCTACTCCACCATTTCACCACCCCACTTCACGGTAGGGTGGCCGATGGAAACACGAGCATGCTTGACGTCTGACTGACCTCATTGAGCGCCATTAGTCATGGGTGTGGTCGCCGACTCCACCGAAAGATGTGTCATCATCCCACTGGCCCCACTGCTCTAATCACGGTAGGGTGACCAGTGGAAACACGAACAAAGGCACGGCCGGATTTGGTCGCGCTTAACGTGCTCTTGGGCAAGGTCCTTCAATTTTCGCGACTTTTGAGCCCCACGCTCTCCAAACGGTATCCACTGGTCTCCAATGACGTACTGCCACCCAAACCATTACAGCTGTTTGCAGAACTTAGGGCGCGGCCTTTTTTTTTTTTTTTTGTCAGTTTTCTTTTGCCCAGCGATAGCGAGCTCAATTCTTTTCCGTTTGGCTTAAAAATAGGCCCATTTTCTCGGCAATGAAAATTCCGATTCGACCACCACATTCAATTTTCCTGATGCGATCATAATTGCTTTATTAGGCAAATATCGGTCTTTTTGCACAGAACTTGTCGCATTGTCTGTGTGGTGGGCTGCCTGTTCGGTGCCTGATTCTCAGGAACGACAAGTATAAAAAATGACATGAATCCCGCAGCGCAGCACAGGGCAACTGCTAGTAATAAATGAAAGTCGTACGATGCCTTTGCTCTCAAGAGGCGTGCGACGGAAAACTCGAAGACCCCCCTAAGCGAGCGGTTCCTCGGTCCGACCGGTTGCGGACCGATGTCCGCAGCAAATTTTGGTTGTGGCTTGCCGGCTGCAATCAAACACCGGTGTCCGGTCCGACCCAAAAGGCTCATATTTCTTCTCGCATGCTATATTTCGAAGGAAACCTTGGCACAGGTCGACTCAGAAGACACGAAAATTGGGGGGTCGTCCCAGAGTATTTCATGAACGGGCACACGGTGCGGCGGCAAAATCAAAGTCAAGATTAGCTTTGCTCAAGTCCAAAACGGGTCAAACGGCTCGGACCGCGCTCCGAGCGGAAATCAAAAGAGGTCGATATCTCGGAATTTGCCGCCGCACGCCTCTTGCTTGCTCTTTCAGTTTCTTCCCTTCCACAACGTCGCCTCTCGGTTTCCGTCTCCCCGCTAATGTCTGCGTCAATTATACCTGGCACTATCCGGCACTCCCCGCTCCACTCTCTCTTCATGCTTGCACGCGCGACCACCGCAAAATCAATACCTCAAATACCATCTCACTCCTTCGAATCGGCTGAGATCAGCTCGCGGTCAAGTCGCAGCAAGTCCGCAAGCCCACAAGTCCGCAAGTACGCAAGACCTCAAAAACCCAGATGCGAAATCAAACAAGTGCAGTGATTGAGCTGGAGCAAGCCTCAAGTGCTCAAGACCTTGATATTTAATCTTCAAGTTTCGGGACACACTCGTTCAAAAACCTCCAGACACCGCTCCAGACACCCCTCAAGTGACAGATCTGTGTGCCCATCTTTTCCGAGCCTTCGAGCGTCTCTATCTTCCCCGCTGCTCTTAACCTTACTGTGCTCTCCAGAACCATCGTCGACATCGAGTGAGATTCAGAGCTTGTGCCTCATTGATATACTGATATCCGCTAGTCGCTCGACATCCCTGTCATGGCGCCGACACTGTCTGCCTTGCCGTTCTCGCTCGCTCAGCCAAGTGCGTATTACCTTAGTATTGTGTTACCTCTGGGTCTGGTGGGTCTGGCTGATTCAGATGATTGACAGCGTTGAATAGTCCATATACACGAAGGGTAAGTTTTTCTACGCTGATTCACCCAGCAAACAATACTGCTTTCCTGTTTGTAGCCCTGCTGCCGAGTTATATCCTGTCGACATTTGTGCATGCCATCCGGCGCACCAACATCAAACAGCCTCCGCCCTATGAGCATCCTTCCACACCGCGCCAAGCTATACCCGTCACGAACACCCTGCATATCTTTGTCTTGGCCGCAAAAACGCAGCGCAAGGGGGGGGTGCGAATACGCGTCCCACCTGGCCTCGAGTGCCCCGTCGAGCGTGTGATACAGCCCGAGAGAGCGCACGGGTGCCCCACGGGCTACATCGTCGTGAAGCGCGACAGTGCGACTGCTGGTGAGCAGGACATCTACGGCGTTCACAGTGTGGGCGGGGAGCGTGCTGGTGGGTGCACGGAGGCGCGAGCGACGCATTATACGTTGACACTGCATGTTTTGTGTATCCCAATAAATGCGATTTAGAATTGATTTATTATGCCCATTACCAGTCAATGTAATCCTCAACGTGCCTCGTTGAGCTGAACATAGGCCTCGATTTTCCTCGATCTACCTCTATCTAGCTCGTTTTCCCGAGCTGGGATTCTCACTGGGCCTGATTGCCCACATCCACCGTCCCCCGTTCGCATTGCAAGCCTTTGTCCGAATGTGCCGCATTTTGCGCAATCTGCCTCACATCATATTAATCTGCCTCGAATCAAGATCTATCTGGGCTCACCATCTCGTCTATCCTCCATGAATGATGGAGGTCGTTCCTTGAGCGCGCGATCAAACGACATGCGGTTCATTTAAATTGGGACAATGCGTCATACCACAACCTAAACTCAAACTCAAAGTCTCGAGGCCGCTTTCCTCGGTTGCAAAATTGAACTTGAAGTTGAACTGAGAATGGGAAAGGGGCAGGGAAAAATACAACCAAGTAATATGCCATGCAGTCTAACATGCTCCTCCGAGACAGCCCGTTACTGTGGATGGTAAGTAGTGCGAGGAAAAATGGGATAAAAATCAAGACGAAGAATGATAATGATATGAGAAGTTCGGGAAATGGCGAGCGCCCATGCAGTCTAACATGCTCCTCCGAGACAGCCCGTTACTGTGGATGGTAAGTAGTGCGAGGAAAAATGGGATAAAAATCAAGATGAAGAATGATAATGATATGAGAAGTTCGGGAAATGGCGAGCGCCCAGTGGCGTGCGAAGAACAAACAATGGACATCCAAGACATCTGCTTAATACACGAGGTATGCTCATATTGCGGCGTGGTGTAGAATCAATGGAGCATATCCTGACGAAATGCGAAGCGCCGGGTCAGGAAATTGTCTGGGACCTAGCAAGTGAACTCTGGAGACTTAAAACCGGGGACGAACTTAGACCCTCGATGGCACGGGGGGCATGGGGCCTACGCACCATGAATTTAGGTGCCTCTGACGCACCTGCTGCATATGTGCGTCCTCACCATGCCTTCGCCGCGTGGGCTGTCATCGTCAGTGCCGGAAGTATTCAAGCGATGTTTGATGATGTCTAAATCCATAGAGACCTTGCACCGGTTTCCCTTGAAGTTAGGCACGTTCGCGGATGCACGACACGAGAGCCTAAGTCTGGCTTGGTTGAAAATCCGTGGCACTCTCGGGCACTGTAAGCACCGCTTAGCGAGCGAGTATGCCCCATGCTGTGCCGCAGTAGCCACTTTGCGCGACAAGTACACAAATGTTGTGCGGGCATGTATTGAGCCCAAAACCTTCACCGTTGCCTGAAAGACATCGCTGTTCGCACCAGGCCATCTCAGCGGAGTATTTCTGGCGGCCGCGTAGCAAAGTTGGCATATAACCATCTATGAGGAGCAGAAGGTCACCGCAGCCTTATCAGAATCAAGAACTCGGGGAGTTTCGTGGATGCCGAATATACAGCCTCTATCAGAAGTTGGGCGATGTGCAAGATCTGGGACTGAATAGCCAAAAGCGGCGGTTTTCAGGCACAAGCAGAGGAAAGGAAGGTGGCCAATGGGGCAGTGCAAAAAGATGGTAGCCACAAGGATCTCATATCGGCATCGCTCGGCAATTCGAAGTTGAGAAAATCATGCAGTCTTTGGCAGTCGTTTACAGGGCACGAAACAGCGCATCAGAAACGTCGGAGCCTGTCACCCCTGGGCCTTCATAATGTCGGAAATTTTAATTTCGCTTATAAGGCTCCGTAAGCCGTAAGGCTATATAAGGGCATAACCCCATTATGGATGTGGCATATTGGCGGTGTGTGGCTTGGACGCAACACAGGCTTGCAAACAAGTTTTGACCGCGTGAATTTAAGGCGCTTATGTGTTGCCAAGCTTATTATAAGAGGTTGACAAGGTCTCGTAATAGAAGGCTCTTATAAGCTTAAAGATAAATTTCTGACAAAAGAAAGTGAAAAACTGTGAACGCAGCGCTTGACCTTTCTTTCTCTCCCCTCACCAGCAATGGACAGTCAAACCTTTCCAGACCAGGATTTCAGCTCTCGCCGCAGCTCCGACCCGGCCAAAGACCCTCCTGGATCCGCTTCGTGAGCTATTCACTATCAACTCTCGACTGCGCCTGATTTAAATTGGCGTGTAATCTAGGTACGGCGGTGCCATCTTCTCATGCTCTCAGAACTTCACGGTGAACGGCGGAACTTTCACCAGCATCACGAAAAACTATCCCACTGTCTCCACAGTGGCTTCAGGTAACTCTTTTACAACATGGTTCGTGCGTACTGATTATTGCTCAGATCTTCGAATAATCCCCCTCTGCGACCTTGACCTACAGCGTGAAATACGATTGCTGGATAGGGTTGCTGTCGCTCATCCTCACCCTGAACGACGAAGCGTTCGGAGGCTGTATTCCGCCAAAATAGAAGGTAGAAGATCGAGTGTGACGGTGGCCATGTATCAGGGCAACGAGGCTGAAGAAGTGTGTCGCATCATCCATTTCTAAAATCATTCCCTCATCCAATTTCTAGGAGTTGCGCCAGGATATTGCGAACTACACAGCTGTTCGGCGAGTTCTACCCTTCTTGTTTGCGGCAGGCTGCTGAGGTCGGAACCCAGCCACCCCAATATTATCCAGATCTGTGGAACAGTGAGTTTCGGGAATATACACGCCACAATCTTCCATGATGGTGCGGCCTGCCATTAGGATTTTGATAGTGAATACCGATTTAAATCAGAGTTGATACCGCTTGAAGAATTCGTGGCCCTTTATCGGGAGTCGCATTTTTCAGCTGTCTATATCCATGCTTCCTCTGTATGTGCAAGCTTCAGGACCTATTGTCGAAAGCCAACTCAATTGGTTTGCAGTACGCTGAGTTCAAGGTAGAGATCTCGAACTTCCCAACTGGATACTGACACCATTACAGAGTGCCACAGAGTATATGGACTGTACGCTTAAACACCGAGTCGTGAGTTCAGTCGCCGGGTCATCTGGTTTTCATTTTGGAATGCTCTCTAGGAGGAACGTGATTGCACCCTGTTCATACGCCGCTCAACCGGGCGACTCTGTGTAGACCTCAGACAGGGTCCTTGGGTCTTTGCCTCGTTGGGGTCGGTTACCATTTACCAGCTACCAGGACCTGAATGGCTGGGAACTCCGGATGTGGACGCTACCGTCTTCTGCTCCCTGACCCTAACGCAGTATCATACGATATGCTATCGGGAGTTCAGCCACAGAGAATACTTCTCAATATCCATATCGGCAACAGTTAATCTTGGTGCGGTGATCTTCCGTCCTGTAGGCACTGAAGTCGCGGACTTGGTTGCGTCTCTGCCAGACGTGGAAGTTGAAGTTGATAAAAGTGGCTGGACTATGGAGAATATGGCTGGAAGCTCACCTGGGCTGGAAGGAGACCTCATGGAGGATGGTTGGACCCGGTATTACGATCATTCTTCATTTTTTCCGACGCTAACCTCGTCCACTATTGCAGTTTCGGCGACGCCGTAGACACAACAATATCGCTGTGGGTGGGTAGGCGCCCGCCCTTTGCATATTGGTTCAGTCAAGCGTGGCTCAGCGAAGCCTGGCTCAGTCAAGCAAATCACACATTTAACCGCCTTGGCATCTCGTCGAATGTCGAGCGTTATGGTACCCTTTGGCTCCTGCACGCTCGTATTGTTTTGAGTTTTTGATACAGGTATTGTGGCCTCGATTGGGTTCAAGGTTACGCTTTCCGCCACAACAGCCGTACCTCCCAAAGGCTACCTATTTCTGTGCCCACGAATACACTTTTCAATCGGACCTTCATCGTCAAAATGGCCAGATTGTCCGGCATATTGGTCCCTTGATCCATCAGGTGCCAAACGCCTGAGCATGGAGGATGCTGCCCAGCGGGGCTTCCCCTCAGTGCGGCTCACCACGGATATAGCGTCGAGGTCATGGGATGCTCGCACCTACCAGGGTTTACGTCAGTTCCACCAGGCTAAAGGTTTCGATCCCTACAGTCCATACGTCGCCCGCCATCTAGGATACGACTTGTATCAATTGTCAAGTGAGATAGATGTTCCATTTTCTCTGGGTGAGTGGTTCAGTCAAACCCCATCAGAACATTGACGATCAAGTTTCAGAAGCGGCAGACGCGAATTCTGGTTCAGAGGAATACCCAAACAACGAGTCGGGATGCGCACAGACCTCAGCAAGCAATGATTACGGTCAGTGCAACTCGACTGAAGCAAAGGAGACACTTATCATTACTGATTGTAGACGGGGTTTGCCGGTCGGCGGCCGGAAAGCCTGAACAGGATAAATCCAATGCTGACCACCAGTCACCCGATATCGGTGCCTCATTCAGCGTGCTGCATCCTGGTGAGCGTGAAATTGCTGCTCCAGACCTAACCTCACTTGCTTCGTCTCAAGAATGCGAGTCATCTGCAGACAAATGTCCTGAAATCTCCAACTACTTTGAAGAAATGCCCGTGGTGTCGGGAAGGTTCAAAATCATAATTCACTGCCAACTGGTGTTGATTTCGTTCCTCGCGTTATATTGGAGTTCGAGTAGTCCAATGAGGGCTTTGAACTCAGCTGATTTCATGTCCCCATGTCGTACATAGCATGTAAATTACGTCTAGACCCCATTTGCTGTTTAAACACATGTTTAATCTGATCACGGTGAACAGACGGGTGATTGCAGCGCTGCTTAAATGACTGTTTAAACAGTGTAACCGTAAAAAAGTACAATGCAAGTATCCTATCCAGTCAGGTTTGAACCTGTGACCACCTGATGAGCATGCACCCAAAGATAAAGTTATGGGACACTGATAAAATGGTTCCAACTGTCTTGGTTTGAACATGTTTTAGATGTACAACCCATAATTTGGATCTGACCAGGCACCGCTGTTATGCACTGCAAATGACCATCAGAGACACAGGACTCACATTGAGATGGGTCAGCCACCAGATAAGTACAGAATTTACTTTTCCATACTTGTTCTCATTGTAACACTGCTGGTTATTAGCAGTGCTGAATAGTTCAGATCTTACTGACATTTGCCCTGACCAGTTGCTTTAATCTGACAATGAATTAAACAATGAATGCATATTGATGCATCCACTCTGAAGTGTCCCCAAGTATCTGCATCACATTGGTGAGTTATGCAGTCTCCATGTCCAGGAGGTTTAAATTCAACCTTGCCGGTGCTTCTGATCACAAATTACATGTTCTCATGCATCAAAATTCAAATCCCACCTGGTCTCCAATCATGAACCTCAGTTCCTTAAATTGAACACCTATGCTCTCATGAACTTTGAGGCCCCCATTTAATTAGTGCCACCATCACTAGGAATTAATCAAGTATGTCAGCTGTCCCCTAGCCCTGTGTCTCTATGTTGGCGCCCCTGCTGTGGGTGGGCATACATCACATATCTTTGTCATCTTTGTTTCTCTTGACAATGGATATGCACTCACTGCATTGAGGCCTTATGTAGTCAGAGGTGTGTCAGTGTTCAGCTACAGTGTTGTATGTTGGTGTACCCTAGTAGATGGGGGGCAGCTATGCCGGATCAATGCACTTTGTGTCAGCGTTGGCGAGACTTCTTGAGGCGTGCACGCCGGAAATTGGTACTGAAGGTGGCATGAGCGATTTTGAGTGAGCAGGAGGCATGTAATGGAATAGCGAGAGGCGGGGAGAAGGAGAATATGGGGGTGAAGGTGAATAAGCGACCCGGAACCAGTTGTCCATGAGGTATGGCAACCTGGGAATTGATGTTCAAGATGGTGTGAGTAGATTATGGGGATGGGGGAATGAGCGGGATGTGTATGGTGAAATTGTTGGTGATGGATCCAGGATATGACATCGGTGATGTGTGTGCTTCGGGGCTGAGAGCGGAGCTATAACAAAACTCCTACTCTTGGGGAAGCCATACGGGGTTTGCGGGTGTGTCCTACTTCGTCCACAGATCAACCAAGATGTGTGTGAAGGTGTGTGGGAATAGCCATGATGGAGGGTATGGGGACGGAGTCGATGATCAAAGGACAAGGTGATGAATGAGGAAGCCAACGACGAAGGGCTATACAAGGTGGACACATGGTACACGGACCAGGTCGAGATGCTGGACGATGAGGTGATAGCAAGGGCTATATGAAAGGTGGCACTGAGAATGAGGAAGCCAATGACAAAGGGCTTAAATGAGGTGGATCTGAGGATCGAGACACTGGACTGGGGGCGACGATGACTAGGGCGAAGATGGAGAGGAATGAACACGGCTATTATGAGCGGTGACTAGACTGGGGCAATAGCAGACAGACTGCAGAGGGAGATAGGTTTAGAGTCTTGTTAGGACTGACAAAGGGATGGGGAAAGCAGATGAGATTTGAATGTGAGTGGAGGGGGATTGTTCACTACTGACTACTACAAAGTACAGGCCGTATTTATAGTAAACGGGTCCGCAGTGACTGTGAGAGCAGCACTGTCAACCGTGGGAATTTCAGGTTGCAGCAGTGCTGCCAAGCCATGTGTTGAATCTAAAATTGGCACTAAATTCAGGAAAACAACTATATCTTCATCTAGAGTCCAAAGGTAGACCCGGAATCGGTGTGTGAAGGTGTCGTAGGTATATGTGAGTTGATATGTGAGGTCCAGAATGTCTTGTTAATGTCGAAATGTTTGCGGAATCGAATTCTGAGCTTTAGACATGTGGCAGTGCATGAACGGAGTTTGAATTGGAATCCGGAGCCAATCACATAAGAGTTTGTCTCTGTTTGTGCACAGTGACATCGTGCATCTGGAACGGTGGCTGTGTGTGAATTTCGGGTACAGAGCCAACAGCGGCTCATCATCGGTTGATGGGTCAAGCAAAGGGAGAGCCCACAGCTGTTCAGGCTGTGTAGAGTACACTCTTCAAAGTACTTCAGTATTGTTGGATTACCCTTGCAAACTGCAAGACTGCGAAGAGGGAAAATGAGTACTGCATGAGAAACTGGGTCAAAGTATCACAAACTGGGCCCAACATGTACAACATGACCATTTCCACAGTACTCCAGGGGTCCTATGGAGACACTCTGAGCATGGCCTGTCAGGCTGGTCCTGTCATCTGGGTTCCTTTGGGCACCTTCGACTGCTGCCTGAAGAAAAGACAACAGCTCTATGTAATTGTGTCGACATATTGGCTAAATTTGACTCTCTTCACTAAACTAGCTTCGCATACTCTACCAGACATGGAATAAGTATCCAGAAGCATATTCTGGTCTCAACGGTCATTGGTTGACTTCAGGTCCTTAGATCATTGAGCGCAATTAGACAAGTTCAGGAATTAAGCCATCATTGTTGATGAAAATGCCCACAATGGACGTATTCTGGTGCACCAGAGTTTATTCAGGTGCAGGAACTGCCAGGGAAGTGTCCCTGCCCACTGCGAACAAAGCGGCATGTACAAGCCATTTTGTCTGATGCCATCAAAATGGGCGTGAGCACGGCCTGTGACAAAAAATCTCGAAGTTCCGACAGCAGCGAGGTCAAAACTATCCCATTTATATCTAGTTGAGCCATTCCTATCATCCTGCCACTGATCCATCGCGAATTTACACGGGGTTGAGTGGGGTTGAACATGTCTTAAGCCATCACAAGCCATTTTGTCTGATGCCATCAAACAGGGTGGGGGTACGGCTTGTGACGAACATTATGGGAAGATGCCGACAACTGAGGTGGAGAACACTTCTGCAATATTCCTTAGCAGCCCAAGCTCAGAACCCCAAAGAATGGATGAATAAGGAAGGACTTGGGCATGGGTGTGAGTCAGGCGTGGGCTTGAGCAAATGGCCTTGTCACATGCCACAAGCCATTCCACCCGCTCAAATGGCTTGCACAGGTTTGCAACTGAATAAAGTTGAAATTCTTCTGATAAATCTGACGTTAGAATAAGCTCAGTAATATCTATATTGGGCCTACTAAGTAGTACACAGTGAGTTACAGACAATCCGGGAAGTCATTGTTGGAAAATTCACGCTATTCAACAGCGTGCAACTTGGACTTGGCTTGCGCAAAGTGGTTTGGGCGTGACAAAGTGGCTTGTGTCTGTGTAGAATGGCCTTGTGGTGTGACATGTGTGGCTTGTGGCTTGGACCAAGTGGCTTGCAGGCTTGGACAAGGTGGCTTGTCGAGCACTTGCCGCGATGCCAGGACAGTCTGCGACAAATTCCTATGACACAAGCCACAGGGCCAGTGCAGCAGATGGCATACTTGGTACATGGACAGGGATACTTCTGGTAGTTAATATCTGCTTCAGGGATGCAGTTTATCCCTTTAGTTACACTCAGGCACTTGGCATAGTATATTTCTTGTGTACTTGAGTCACCTCCCCTTAGATTTCCCTCTTTCATGTTCAAGCGCATAAAACCTTTTTCGGCCTGTGTAAAGCCTCGCAGCCAAGCCTACGGCAGCCAGAGATTCTACATGTCAGTTTTGGAATTGATTTGGCACGGTGGCTTGGACTTGAACGAACCCAATTCGTAAATATAATCTCAAGATGCGCAAATGCACTACAATGACGACACCCAACCCACACCACACACCACACACCTGACACTTGATATTTGGCCTTCTATAGGGTCTCTCTCAGAATTAAGATGGAGAGTGTAATGCTATAATCACTGTCCCTGGAACACACACTCGAACCTGACTACTCTCAAAAACACACTTTGGGGAGTCTTGAGCAACTCGAACTTTTGGACTGAATTTAGGTCACTTGAGACTGTCTTAGACTTTACTTCTTTGGTACTTAGACTGCAACCGAACTCAAAGGAACGATATCAACAGCTATCCTCCATCTTGACACTTAGTCACAACTCTTAAAGGACCACTTAGGTACAGACTTGACTGTTTCTTATGACTTTCTTATTCAGCTTACTTTGCTGGGACTTTGGTTATCAAACAACTATGTTCTGGTTCTATATATTTCTGCTAAAAGTAGTACAACTTCGAAATGTGTTTAAACAAATCTCCACGTAAGACCCAGACGTGCACTGACCCCGTGACCTGCAACCAATGACAACAATAGTCACAGCTATAGTAGCTGGGAGGAAAATACAGTCCAGAATCGCGTTATTCTATGTTGCTTTTATACTAGTTTACAATCTATTTTAGTACATGCCAGATAAGAAAAATGAGTAATAGAAATGAGGTATATGGTCTGTTTATCCATCTATCAACCGTGTTTGATCGGAGATCTGCGGCCTGTGGCCTATAGGAATCAATGCCGACAGTCTAGAGTAGTTCCTGAAAGTTCCAGAGAGCCTTCAGCATCATCTATCTTTAGTCAAGGCAAGATCCGGGTGCTTTCGACCTAATCATGACAACCACATTTTTCATGTGAATGTTTGATCAGATCTTCGGATCTTCTCGGACTTCATCAGGAATCCTCGGATTGACTCGCTTAGTCACCTGGTTAACCATCTGACATGTGATCACACTCTCGGAGATCGCCTGAAGGTCTATTTTGGTAGTCGCGACTCTTTCATTATTCACGACTGTTCATCTGTGCCTGAGAATTACTATTTCTCATACGACTTGGAGTCATGACTATTATCTTTAGTCATGACAGGACTATATTGGCCCAAAATCCCTGCTAGAGGTCTATGATCTTTGTGTAGCAGTGTTTTAATAAATATGGATATTCATACAATCTCCTTGGTATGGTTTCTAGTGATCCTGTGTGATACCACCCTCACATATGAGTTATGGCCACTATCAGATGACTACTCACGACTAACTCGCTGAACACTGTACTGACCCCACATTGTTTAGAGTATCGTATACAGTCACAGTATGGTCAATCGCTTGTATTCCATCACATCTTTGAGACTCAATCAGCAGCTTGGAGCTCACTCTGACTCTAATTGTGTACCACTGAGTGGTAAGATGATCGGTTTAGACTGAGTTTCACCAAATTGTAAGCGTGTTTTCATTTCAGCCATCTCAACATGGCTTGTGCAAACAGGCTTGCACTCATACATAATGGCTTGGGCATGCGCAAAATGGCTTGTGGATGACAAAATGGCTTGTGGTTGATCCTGACACAGGCCATTCTGCTGCGGCATCTGTAAGTGCAGGGAAATCTACGAAAATACTCATTGAACCATGTTTCCGATGACATCCAGAACTGTAGGTGAAATAGAGTTCGATTACGCGAACATTCCTGCGCCTCCGCCGGCCGACCTCATCCCAGTTTTGGATGACTCAGATGATGAGATTGGCCAATGCTCATTGATTCAATTACCACTCCCTCCAAGAACACTTCTATCAGTCCAAGTATATCCCCTCTCCACCAAGCTCGGATCGCTTCTTCACTCCCGAGGAAAGCCTTGGCCCACCTCCTTCAAATAAGGGTCACAATAAACCTACAGATTTCCCCGACTCCGACTCTACGATTCCGTGCCCACTTTATTGTGATGGGTGCAAAGAATACCTGCCAGAGGGCGACAATGATCCTTCGAAGTCCAGTGCGAAAAATGCCGCTTTTGGTCGCACATTAAGTGCTTGGCCCCTGGCATGGATTGGAATGAACCGGATCAACATTTTTCATCTGCAGTCACTGTCAAGATGAGTTGGATGCCAAACTGTGAGCTTGTGCACTGGCTGTTCAATTTGGTTCACATTTTTGATCCTTACAATGCCAGTTTCGTACCTAATCAGGTGGTAATGTTGCCACATCCGGACACCCGAGATTGGAAGGCACCCGATACTGTTTGGTACCCGGTGCAATTTCATTGAATATCACAAGAACTGCAAAGTAGCATTCAACGAGTATGAATTGCGATGGCTTGAGTGCAACAATGGGACAGTGTACTACAGATCCTTCTTGAACTTACTGGTCTTGATGCTCCGCACCATCTACCACAGTTGCAAATTTCTCAAAGAAGGCCAGGATGTCCAGCTCATGGAAAAACGGGTTCGAATTTCTTTTGTTTCAAACATGTCGTTTGAAATTTTTGAAGATCCCGACGCAGATCGGAAATATTTGTTTGCCATTCTACATGAAGCCGGATGATCCTAACCATAAAAACCCAATGCTCACCGCAATCTTCGATGCTGCACTACCTCTAGTAGCAGAAATGCTGGCCAGCTGGAACAATGTGGGTCATCAGGAGTTTCAAGACCTTCTTTATCTAAAAGAAAAAGAACACATGCTCAGGAGGCGGGCTGATTGGATGTGCACACTGGGGTTGGACACCGGACTTTGAGCCGAATTTTGATCAAGGAGGATTCGGTATAAATACCCTATTTAAGCCGAATATTATCACAATATTATCCGAATCAAAATCTGCATGAATTCCGAAGAAATGTCCTGTTTTCCCCCAAGTGTTTCCCACATATAGTCCACATATTCTCGAGGGGTTTTCTTGAGATTAATTTCAGGTATAGCTATCGATTCTGTTTCACAAATTGTGAAGCTTAAGCTATATTGACCGCTATATATGGTACATGTCACTGGCTGCATATCGACACAAGATCCATGTATTAGTGCTGGGCATCTCCTTCCACCAAAATCGATACAACTGGCGCAAAAAGAAGATCAAATCAGGAGTGGGACTAGGTAGACTGTTGTATTGGACTTATGTGGGTGCTGTACCCGTCTACCCTGTTGCTCCGTAGTAGGACCCTGTGAAAAGTGCTATATGCAGGCAGCGATGGTAAGCCGAAGGACAACAGGACAGATGTAACAGTGGTTACCTGTTACACATGGTGCCACGGGGGGCCGTACAACACAGATCAAAAGAAAGCTAGAGTCGGAAATATCAGCAGAGACACGAAGAGTAAGCTTTCACAGGGCTTACTGTGCTTTGGGCGACAATGGGGCGGACTAGTCTGAAATCCAGGAATAGTACAGACATATTGACAGCAGAACCCAGGGCTTACCGCACTGCGCAGGGGCCGTGCGGCGTTGGCGGCACTTGATTAAGATGGTAGGGCTTGGGAGAGTTGTCAGTCTGGTGGTAGCCGCGCTCGTCGACCTTGGGACTTACCTGTGCCGTTCGTGGGCGACGACGGAGAAGAAGAATCATAAAAAGAAGAAAAATCAATACAAAAAGGGATTGGTGACATCAGCTAGGGCTCACCATGCTGTTCGTGGGACGTGCGGCGTTGTCGGCACCTGCATAGGGTAGTTGCGGCTTCAGAGACTCGCCTGCTAGGGGGTCATGCACATCGCCGTTGAGCTGTACATGACTGCCTAGGGAGGCATCATGGGTCAGCACGCTGGAAGGTGATAGAAATCCCACATACCTTGGTGCCTGAAGTAGAAGACGAAGGTGCCAAGCTGGATCGGTGTAAGGTATTTGGTGTTGGGCGGGGTGTAAGGTGCAATCATCGATGCAGATGTTGAGCACACATGTGAGCACATACCTGTAAACGACACGACCACTCACTGAAGCCGCACGTTGAATCCCGGGATGATTTGGGTGTAAATGAAGCCTGTCCGTTGTCGTTTGAAGATGTCTCCGTGGAAGCATTCTCGACATCCGTGTCTTTGGAGGGAATGAGAAAGAACAAAGGGCAGAGTAATCAAGCACATCACCTGGTCAAAAAACGGTGTTCTGGGCCATATTCACTGCGTTTCAAGGGCAGATCGGCAGAGTGGGTTGACTTGGGCTGACGTCAGTGGACTTCTGCCGACCCGGCGCGGCAAACCCTGCCGAGTCTTGATCGGCAGATCTGTGCCGACCTGGGTTGACGCCTCTGCCTGCCCTCTGCCGACTAGCTCCAAACAAAATATTTTCTGCCACTCTCAACCTCCAGATTTCCACCAAAATTGGTCCCCAGACCAAATTGAGCCCTCCGAAAGCATTGAGAGGGGTTGCGAGACGTAATTTCTTACGGCAGAGGCTTCCCGGTGTGCCGTAAATCAGGGTCGGCCGAGCTCTGCCGACGGGGCTCGGCAGAGGCTCTGCCGACGAGGCCTTGAAACGCAGTGATTCCTGACGGATTGCTTCGAAATGCCACGTAGAGTTAGGAGAGGTGTATGGTGGAGTTTCGGGCGAGTCTTGAGGCGACGGGAGTCCAGATAGCAATGTGTGCGTTGCATCTTGTATATCCTCAGATAGCAGAGATCAAGCTGATCTAGTGGGATGACACAGGAGTTGTGGAAGAAGAACGGATATATGTGCCGAGCCGGCAGTTGTACGTATTACTATGAGCTCAAGTATTACCGGAAGTGCACGCGTGCAACGTTTCGCAGAAAAAAGTCACAAGTATTTGAGTTATAATATGTCGAATATCTGAAGAATACATGGTGTTTATGTCGAATGTAAGAGGTGTTTTTATGCTGAGAATATTGCGAAAATATTTGGCTTAAATATGGTGTTTGCGCCAAATTTCTATCGATCGAAATTCGGCTCAAAGTCCGGTGGGATCCAATGCCACAACTCGAGGTGGTTTTGACCGATCCATTGATGCATTTAATGGGACATGACATGCTTCTTGGTATCACACAGCAGGAATGCAACATCAAAGTCGTGGGTGTGGGTTCTGTTCTGTTTCAGCTCCTTGCAGTGCAGCACAAGCTCCAGGAACCATTGGATCTCAATGGTGACCTGATCGAGGATCTCAAGAACGATACGGTTGTTGCATGCCGGCCGAATGGGGAGGCAGCGCTTAATGCGATGTTCAGCGCAATTCCAACCACCAGCATGAAGTCAGGTGTCCTGGTTCAATAAATGTTGGCCTCAAGTGTGATCACATGACTTTTGACAAAGAATTCCGACCCCCAACCTTTCGCCATGGCCAGCCTTCTCACTTCCCTCCAACAGATCCCATACCTGTCGTGGTGAATGGCATGTCCAAGCGCAAGAAGAACAAAGAAGTCGATACCGAGAAATTGGCCAAACAGGCAAAACTTGATCCAAGGAAGGAGTGGAAAGGTAGGGGTATCACCATGTCGAAGTGCAGGGGAGACGACGAAATTGACGACGAAAAACCGGCAAAGCACACCAGAACTCACCAGGAAAAAGCTCAGGAAGATGTGAGCAAGAGCACGAAAAAACGGCCCACCTCGAGGCCAAACACTCGGTGCACTCACGCAGGAAACAGGTGGTGTCGATAATCGGGCAGTGGGCAGCCAAAAAAAGAAAGTGGTGCGAAGATATCCAAAAAAAGATATCTCATCCAATTCAGCACCTTTGTTCATTGCGTAGATTCAGATTTCAGGGTGGATTAGAATGCTCATACTGGCCTGAATCATTATAACCATATTGGTGTGGTGTGGGAGTGGGGATAATTGGCAATGATAGTGGTCAAACAGGAAACAACATAACATTGCCTCAATGAATATACACGTGGTTGACTGACTTTGAATTGATTTTGCAGGACACTGGGAACTGAGATGTAGTTATATTTGACCAGAAATGCAAGAAAACTTACTCACCAGAGGCAGTGCAGGGCTCACATGCTCGATGATTACAATGTCTTTAGCCAGCAAAGTTTATGGTCTGGGAGACAGGGATGGATATCAGGGGATGCCTATGAATGAGAAAGGTATGGAAGCATGGTAGAGGAGATATGATTGAATTACTTACAATGGAATGGTATAGTGTTAAGCCAGTACAAGTCACACCACACCGGAGACTTTTCCGATTAGCTTGGCAAATCGGCATGCCCCTATATCGGAGTTTGAATTTGGCTGTGATGGCTTTTTTGGCGTGCGCAAATCGGCTTGTTCGGCGGGTGTGGCTTGTCATCAAATATAGCCAGCCCTTCCACTGTATTACATTTGTTTCTTACAAGGCTGATATCACCCCAAATGTGTCTACTACCAGCATGTAAACTAAAGACTGCGGGAACCTTCACATTGTGAATACATATCAATGCTGATGACCCAAGCTGATACTGACAATGCGCTCTTTGCCAGGCGGCCTTCCAAATGCACATCTTTCGTGCACCATGAATATTCAGCCTCAATAACAATTGATGACGTCGATCTCTGCACTCTCGGGCTGCTTGACTGATTGCACAGACGCCGGTGAGTTCAACACGACCAGGTATGCAAGGCAACCCAAGTTATGAACCCCAGATATCCACTGAAGTCAAATTCAAGCCGATAAATACAGTTGATTAGCTACCCAGCCGCCATATGAGGCTGAAGACAGCCCACTAGCTCTCCGTCATGGATTGTGAATGTCACTTTGACTCTCAGTTCAGGGCATACCAGAGTGCAGAGAGCAGCAAGCCAAGAAGCCCATTCATTCCAATTCGTCTTAGACAGACTCACAATGAGCGCCTATATCTATCACCTCACGACGGGCTAATTTAGATGGTAGAAATTTCAGATTTAAAAAAACATACAGGGGTGGTTTATAATACTTTGAACACAAGCCAACACAAGCCGATTTAGCTCTTCGACGGACGAGAATAATGTAATGGGCACACTCAACTCATATCCTTGCACTGTCCGGGATGATTTGAACCTCTCTGACCTACATCTACAAATAATAAATGATGTCTTCTATTTCACAGGTGTATTAAATATTTCAACTCCGCTGGTGAGTCGGATATTGAAAAAGGAATGATTTGATGGGTGAGAACATTAACTCTGTAATGGTAATGGGGGGTTCCAGTGCCAGTTTAACGGCCAAAGTAGCCAGCATTCTCATCTAGATTGACAACTAGTGTCCTGAACGCCGACCTTCAGTGAAAGCGTCGAATACAGAATTAGGCCAAGGCAATTGATGGGCGTGGGGGCGATGCTATCGCGATGAAATAGCTTAGAGTTTGAAGTTTATTCCTATTGGCGAAGTTTATTTAGTTGGGTTGGTGAGACACGAGGTAAGTGTGGCTCAAGACTTAATCACACAAGGTTGTAGTAGTTGAGGTAAAAGTAGTTAGTTACTGAACTACAGAATACATGGGCTTAAATAGCTATTAGATATACGGTACCAAATCATACAGACTCATATGGAGTCATAATAAATAATGCCAGATTGTTCTACATTGTTCTACTATATTCCGGGATGTTCCCAGGCATACTAACACCAAGAATTCCCACACCCGAATGGAAGTTGCTACAGCATGAACATAATCAAGGGCACAATTCTGCGTATCCAAGACTTTTTTTGAAATGATGCAAAGATGATTTCTGTTGCACCAAATTCGTTGAGAATCAGAGTGTACTGAGCAATACAACCACCAGTCTTTCGCACTAGAGGAGGGTTTACAGCCGAATGATTTGAGAATACTGTACTATTTCGACCAACTGTTCAAATAACGCGTAACGGGGCCTAGTGAACTGAACACTTTTGGGTCCCGTAACCGTAACGTCGACCTAGTGAACACCCCCCAAACTAAGTCGCCAAACGGCGTAAAATCAAATTTTCGCGCGCGCCAAATATATATATATATATATAGCACACCCCGCAAGAAATAAGGCAAAGTATAAGTAGCCCAGGCTCATGTATCGAAGTAGTTAGTGGCCCCCCCAAGCCGGGCCATTGTAGCGCCTGGCACCGATTTTTTTACGTTGGCCGCGGCCCAATACGGTCGGCAACACGGCCTCTTCTTCTTCCGCATCAGACATCTCGGCGTTCCCAGCGCGCATTATACTACCGTCGTCCGCTACCGCAAAGTTGTCAGCGATGGCAGAGGTGGCAGAGGTGATGTGGGCGACGACGACATCGACGGGTACATCACAATCATCCATTCCGATTTTTTAAAAGTGTCGCTGTCCATGGTGAAAGGAGATAGCGACCGAGTAGGACAAAAAAAATATTCTAGCGGCGTATATGATACCACATGCGTCTTGAATCGGACATTGCGTAAATAATCAAAGTACGCCAAGTGGGTTTTCTATTGGCTGCAGGCGGCCCGCAGGTTTAACGAGCGAGGTACGAGCTTCATTTGTTAGAGCGTCTGGCTAGCCCGCAGGGCGGCACGCGCCCTTGGCACACTGCTTATAATTGTTGGGAACAGTTAGGAACTATCATGGACATTTCACCGATGAACACTTTGGCTAATGAACACTTGAACATCCCGTAACAGGCGCCTTGAACCTTCGAACACTAGGTCCAGTGAACACTAGGGCGTAACGCGTAACACCCTGTGAACACTTGGTCGAAATAGTACAGTACCCGAGGCTTTGGGATATTCGGTTATCACCAAAATATTTTTTTGGCGCTGAAGTAATATTCCAAGGCCCACAGGATGTAGTCATACAGCCACTTTGGTACAGATATATTTTGGAGGCATTGGAGCCTTCACCGCTAATTAAATATTTGAATTCATGTTGGCAGCCCAAGCCGAAAGGTGGCGTGGGCTTTGATGGGCATGAGAAAATCGGCTTGCCACACCAATTGCCCCAAAGCCCGATTGGCATGGGTGCATACCATTCTTGTCACGTTTTGTAAGTGAAAAAAATGATAATCTTGAAACCACGTAAAATGATGATGCCAGTTGCCTAATATTCGCAGGAGGTCCCCAGATATCTTTTGGGGGCATGATTGCTTTTTATACTCGTGAAATGTTGAACTTGATGTTGGTGGGCCAAGGCGACAAATTGGCGTGGGCTTTGATGCCATCAGACAAACTGGCTTGCGCACTTCCGAGTTTGAATTGAGTGTTAAATCCATGCCAAGTGTCTTGAAACCAAATCAAAGAACATTGACCAGGATACAACATTCATTCATTCATTAATCAATTATAGTGCTGTGGGCCCTTTAGGGCCCATGTCGCACTTTACAGGGGACTATGTAGTAGATGGCTGGCGTCGCAGAATACGTAGGAAGGAGGCAAGGAGGGTGTGGATGGTGAGGTGCCGAGAGAGTGTTGTAGGTTTATTGTAGGCAGAGATAATATCGTATCAGGATCGTTGTCGTATCAAGCGTTAAGTGAGAGAGGAAAGAGAGAAAAGATAGGTAAAGGGGAAGAAAGGAACGAAAGGGACATTACAATTCATATCGTGGGAGGCGACCCGTGGCACGCACGAATGCGAGGACCGAGGCGGCGTCGTTCTTGGAGGAGAGTAGGGTGCGGAGGGAGAGACGTGCGGTCTTGATGCGGATTATGAGATGCAAGCGAGCAACGCGGTGGGCAGGGCAGGCAAGGAGGAAGTGGGGTACGGACTCGGGAACGGCACAGTGGGGGCAGAGGGGGGAAGGCGCGAGTTTGAAGCGGTGAAGGTAAGCGTTGAGCCCGATGTGACCCGTGCGGAGCTGGGTGAGGACGCTGCACTGCGGCCTGCTCAGCCCCTCATACATCTTCTCCAGCGCTTTAGAGGGGGTTGCGTTGTCGAAGGTGGAGATGCGAGCGTGCCGAGGTGACAGTGGCCATTCCTTGCGCCACTGCGCCGCGAACACCTTCGCACCAGCTGCGATGACAGCTGTGCGGCTGGTGGGAAGGGGGCTCTCGAAGAGGAGGCACCTTGGGCTGCTGCCTTCGCGCAGGCGTCGACCGCCTCATTGCCAACGATGCCGACATGCGCCGGTACCCAGTGGATGCGGATTTGGAGGGTGCGGCTGGGCGCGGAGGAGGCGGGCGAGGATGGCGTGACCAGGATACAACATGCCAATGCATAGCTTTGGACTACCTGGAATGGCACCTGAATGAATATTTAAATTTCTAACAGAGTGGGGTGGAATGGTGCCAATTATAGCCTATGCGACGGAAATTTCGCCGTAGCACGCCCAATATTTGTGTTGTCATTTTCCCTAGGTATAGGAATCTTCTCAAGTATCTATGCCTCACATAACAGGACAGCTAACCGGAGAAATACGCACAACTGCTAATGACCTACTCGACATACATGCACACAACATTCCCATAGAACTGCGCCTAAACCTGATTTGCCACAGAGCCGCAATCCGAATCTGCACCCTTCCCTGCACCAACCCCCTCTACCCTGTCGCTATGCGCGCGGCACGCTTCCAAGACATTCGCCGCCACCGCTCCGCGCTCCACAACCTAATGCGAACTTGGCGACTAAACCCCGCTGACTTTGAAACCATTCAACCGTTCCCCATCCCCACTAATTGGACAGCCCCTTTCTCAATTGACATCGCAGCCGATAAGGACGAGGCTCTGACTCGTGCGCACACACGTGCACGCGAACATGACCTATGCCTTTACAGCGATGGATCAGGTATTGATGCCTGCATTGGCGCCGCTTCCATCACCGACGCACGAAGCGACTCATTCTCACGCCACCTACAGCTGGGCTCGGACCACGACCACACTGTCTTTGAAGCAGAAGTGGTCGGGGCAACCCTTGCTATCTCATCAATACCATCCCTGCCCCATCTCAAACGGATATTCCTCAGCATAGACAGCCAAAGCGCAATACGCACGCTGAGCCACCCACGCCAACAACCAGGCCAGTACCTGCTTCTTGAATTTTTACACGAACTAGAATCTCTCCAACGCCGCATCCCTGGCACCCAACTTCACATTGGCTGGGTTCCCGGCCACGTCGACTTTGAACCCAACGAACGAGTTGACAAAGAAGCTAAACACGCGGCACAGCACGGTGTCCCGCCCCACCCCCGCCCTCCTCTTCCACTCCTGCCTCCTCGTAGCGCCGCGGCAGCTAAAGCTGAACTCCGTACACACACCACCGCACAATGGACCGAACTCTGGGTATCCTCCCCATGCTACGAGAAATTTAAAAAACTCGACAAATCTGCCACCATTCACTCTCTCCACAAACCTCTACTTAACCTATCCCGTCAAAACTCGAGCTTGATCATGCAACTCCGAACACGCATGGTCGGGCTTAATTCCTGGCTGCACAAAATTCGCCGCACGGACTCCCCCCTATGCCCTACCTGCCATCGCTGCGAGGATGTACCTCACTTTATATTTTTCTGCACCCGCTTCTCCCACCACCGCTTCCTTCTCCGCAATGCCCTCGGCCGCAAAGCCACCTCCCTCGGATACTTACTTACAGACGAAACCGGCATCCGCCATCTACTACGCTACGTACACGCCGCAAACCGCCTCCCTGCATACCACGATACACCCCCCGAAGAACCTGATACCTAGATAACCCCCATTTTACTCAGACACATAACGAACATATACCGAACGCAGCACCCTCCCGTACCTTTTATTTCTCCCCACATCCCCCTTCCTCCACTATCTCGCCATTAGCCATACTATTACCACCTACCGCCTCCCCACACCACCCTCCTCTACCATACCCACACTAACACTTCTCCCTCCCTATAGTCTGCTGCACGAGCGTCCGAGCCTCGCTCCGCTTTCCGCGCGTCCGAGCCTCGGCTCCGCGATCGCTCCTCCCACATGCCCTTCCCCGTAGTTGGCCGCCCCGCCCTGCGCGTCATACGTGCCGTTTGAAACCCGGATAACGCTCGGTCTGGGTTATCCCAACCTAGAAGTATTAGTAATTAGTCCATACCGTGTACCATAGCCGCTTGCAGCGGCTCGAGCACGCTAATTGAATTCATCATCATCATCATCATCATCATCATACCACAGGACAAGCCAGGGATTCAGTAAATTTTGAGCAGTTTGGTTGTCAACTCCGAGACAAATGTGCACATCACCATAGAAATAGTGCTTCAAGCCCGTGCATCTTGAAGTGGCGAGATGCTATGAACTTTCAAAGGGTGTCCCAACAGGTATAACATTGGCTACATGCTTTTACTTTACATTCTCAACCAAATTGATCTTGGCGGGCCATGCCGACAAATGGGCGTGGCTTTGATGGGTGTGAGCAAATCGGCTTGTGTTACCAAACGCCCACGCCCACGCCAGAAAAGCCAATTGGTGCTGGGCCACACCATTTTTGCACGCCAAAAAGTTAAGTCTCCGCCACGCCGCAAGCCACTTCCACCACGCCCGCCCAGCCAAATTCAAACTCCGCCAAGCGGCGCAAGCCATTTAGCCAAGCCAATCGGAGAAGTCTGCAGGTTTACTTTAGCTATGCACTCACCTTTTCCTATGCCAATAAATCTTTTACCGAGAAAATCCGACATTACATAACCAAGTGAAAACTTGAACAGCTAATTTTTTCGAATTGAACTCCTTTCTATTGGTCAACAAACGGCTCATCGATGCGAACGAACTTGAAGTTGCGAATTAAAAGAGAGTCGCTGGATCGGACTTTAAATCGGACTTATCCGGACTTCTAAAAAGGAAATACCAAATGGACTCGTACTGCCATGCGTAAGCAATGGCCTACAGACCACGATTCAGTGACCAGTCCAACATCTGCGAGTCAAAATAACACCTCCCCGTTCAAAAATCATTGTTTGTGCAGGTACATATCGCACGAAGCCTCGACGTACATTTCAAGGCTTGCACGTATAGTAGCCGACGCAGTAGCTTGGTTGGTCGGCAGTCTTCGTGCCGCAGTTGTGGCAGTTGACCGGCTTGCCCCCGGTGTTCACCAGATAGCCATGCTTGCCGGTCATGACTCCAACCATGAACTCCTTGGTGTGAGCAGCCTTGAGCCCGGTTTCGGCCACGTCGAGGAACGTGAACGCGCGACCGCAGTTTGCACAAGTCTCGCCTCCCTTTGGGAAGCCTACGGCGGTGGGGCCCACCGTGTCTGCCGACACGCCCAGCAAACCCGCCAAAATCTTGGTCTCCTCGGCCGGGGTCTCGAGGCGCTCGACGTTTGCAAAGGCGGCGGCCAATTCGGCGTCGAACTCATCCTTGCTGACCACCTTTATCGCGTCAATGCTATGCGATTTGAAAGTCAGAAAGATGATCAACGCAGTAACTCCACAAGATGATGAACTCACGTAGACATATGGATATTGATAGAAACTGTTAATGTGTTGAGTAGCTGAGTGCTGCGACGAGGGTATGACGTTGCTTGTAGAAAGATAGGGTCTTGCCCGCGCTTATATGCAGTCAGATTACAGAAGTACGGTGGAAAACAGAATGACTTCCAAGGACACAGAAGGTCCGATGATATTCCAGCTGTGATATGTTCAACCATTATTGTCAAGTATCGTATCTTTCCACAGTCCGCCCACACTTCCTGATGATTCAACCCGTTTGAAATCGACGTACCTCAGTTCAGGTTGCCTATTCGAGGAGGGAGGTGTGCAGATGGAAAACGGCACTGGTATATCGAATGAACCGGGGTTTATTCGGCCCGACTGAACGTCATTCAGGGGCGCCGTCGCGCCGAAGACAAGCCGAATGGGTGCAGGGTTTGTGGAACGTGCGACACACACATCGTGTCTTGATGTTCTTGCTTCAGCCAACTGGAATCGCGATTTTAATACTACGTGCAACAATGTCCAGTGACGTTGAGATTCCAATGCATTTTTTGTTTTGGATATCCAGGGAGGGACCCGATTTGATCGCTACCGGCTTCGCAGCTGTCGAATGTCATGGGACGACTTCTGCTCAGCCTATGGCGAAACGCGAGCAAGTTCTTCGATTCCCATGCGCTTTCTCAAGCTGGTCTCAAGGCTACCATTTCGACCACACCGCGCGCAGGACAGTATCAGGCTATCGCATACGACAGTCTTGCCCGTACGGCTATGGCAACGCTTCCGGGACTCCACATCACAAACCTATGGACACTCGCGCACATTGGCACCGTCGGTAACGAGTTTGCGGATGATGCGGCCAAAGCTGCTACCCTACTCCCTCCACCTGCTTCGGTCCCTGTATCCCTCACCACCTGCAAGCGGAGTATCAATACTGCGATTCTCGAGCGGTGGAAATGTGCGTGGGGGGTGTCGACTCCAGGCCGGGGTTTATGCGAGATCGATGATTCCCCACCCTCACTCATCCTTCGCACACCATACTTGTCCTCTGCAAGCCGGGCAGACACCTCCATACTGGTGCAGCTCCGCACCAACTTCCCTTCCCTCAACGCACACCGTTTTCGATGCCGACTTGTACCATCCTGAAGTGTGACGCATGTAGCGCCCCAAGCGAAACACGAGGACATTGGTTGTTGCACTGCCCAGCTTGGGACCATCTATGGCCCCCGCTTCAGAGCACATCCTACGCCGCAGGTCATTTGGGAGCTGTAGATGTCCGCACCCTGTTGAACGACCTGGAGTTACTCAAACCGGTCGTACTCTTGCTCAAACAAGCACGTCGTTTTAGCTGAGTGTCCGCCTCTCTTTCTTTCTGTTCATACTATCTCTTTCCTTGGTCTCGTATTTTACATTAGAAATCCTACCTATAATCGTACATACTCTCATTACACACTGCCCGTACAACCCCCAGACAAATTCCAAGCAGCCCTCCAAACTCTCTCCGATTCCTTACTACTAAAAGTTTCCCCACCCGTCTCATACTTATTTTCCTCTTTTACCTATCAAATGACCTCTCGTAGACACAGCCGATCTGCCCTTACATACCGACGCTAGATATCTGATAGTCTAGCATTCCTGCCGCGTATCCTCGATGGCTAGGTATGGCATTCAATAGAACTCAAGTTCAGGTTCAAGTTCAAGTATGTATCACATCACACTATTCATAAAATTAGCGTGTCTGTCCGTCCGTCTATCCGAAGCTGTTTAAGCTCCGCCTCAACCTTCAATCTTCGCTCTGGCCACGTGAAGCTGGATGACAGCCCGCGGAGCGGTCGTTGACTGCTTGTTGTAAATGAGTTCTGTATGTAAAACGATCGACAATGAAGGAACTCGTTGAGAAGGAAAGACGCGCTTTGATAACATATTCAATTTTAGCCCAGTTTTGGGCAAAGGGGCACCGGCATTCAAACCGGCGACTAACAACCGGTATGTTAGTTCGGCCGTCCGGCCGGGAAAAAAAAATCAACTGACTTTTTCACATGGAAATGGAACCTGGGTCTGCTGATAACCATCGCGGGTATTGAAATGAACTCCTTCTCACCAGATGCCACACATGTCCAAATTCACCCGGCGCACGGAATATCATCCTGTGGGATGGTAACATCTCCCAAACCTGAATTCCGACAATTTCGAGGTGGTCTGCACTGGGTTCATATCTCGCGTGATTTCGGTACAAAATTCGGCCACAGTGCGAGTGCAGGACAAAGAAGGGGCACCCGCCGGAAGATGCCGAGACACAGACTTAATGTATAGTATGGGTCTGGGGCACCTTAATCCAGCTTCGGACTTTTGTTCAGATTTCTTCAAAAATGTGTTTGAAGGTTGTTGATTTTTTTTTTTGGAACTTCTTTATCCTCAGAGGTGATTTTTATCCTTGGGGCGAAGGGCCGCGGCTTTTCCCTGCATGAACTCATACTTAATTATTTTATATTTTATTATCGGTGGTTGCTTCCAGAGTTGATAAGGCAATGTTGGAATACGAACTTAGATGCGAATGGGCAATACAACAACTTCTCCACAGAATTGATCGAGTGTCGGCTATCATTAACCTGAGGCATCATCGTTTTTTTTTTTAGCGGATTTCTAGCGCTTAAAATCATAGATTATCCAGTACCATCTGTGCTTCCATGGTTTGAAGAAGAAACCAACCAGTGCTTGGTACCAGCATGATTTCTGTTGTGAGAATGCCGGAGGTAGGGTGCTTAAAAGGGCGCGCAGCAGTTCATAGATTGTTTCCGGTGGTAATGAACACACCAGCGTGGTCAAACAAGTTATTTTGCGCTCCCAGACTTCGGTGGAAGGTAGGAACAAAAATGGATGGAGGATCAACCCGCCGGCATATGCCGAAAATTTCCTCTGTGTCCGGCATCCCTTAATTCCGTTTTCCGAGTGTAGCCAATTTTTTTGTGGGTGCCGCTTGGGGATAAAGTAGGCGAGCCATAGAAAATCATGAGGATTTGGAATCATACACAAGAACAACCATGTAAATTATCCAGGTGAGAAAGTGGCTGACTTCTGAATATAGAATCTTCTCAACCTGTGCTCGCTAAGAAAGGGTTGAATATGGAAACCCGGAGCACCACGCTGATAAGCGAGATTGCCGATGACATGATGGATGATGGCCGTGCTTACCACCCATCAGGACCCCGAGTAGTGGTTTGAATGACATTGAAAGGGCAGAGTGAATTTTATTTCAGTCACACTTTCTTTCTCGTAAGTTTGGAGGTAGCCAACTCTCAATCAACAAGCTGGGTTACGAAAACAAGGTAGATCAACCTGCACTCAGGAAAATCCCATCAGAGACATATATCGTGCTATTGAAGGCCGGCAAAATCGCTTGATTTGTTAATTTGTTAATTTCAACTTGCGTTTTGCCGTGTGACTCATCACCATCACGCAGCAAGCAAGAACCCAAAAGAGGAAATTGATTGATGGCAAGTCTCTTAAGGCCTCGGTTCCATCATGTGTGGATGGCTGATTTTTCTCTTTGCATCTGCTAGAAGGCAGGCTGCATCCTAATCCGTCAGACTGAGAATAATGTGGTATCATATGACAAGAAGAGTGGCAGAGGGCATATATCATGGAGCATATATTCATACTTTGCATGGATCGTGAGTTATGGATGACTGCATAGATAGGAAACAGTATAGTATTAGTAATCAAGTGAACTCTCCAACCATGTGCAATACTCATTGCAGTGATGTTGTTCAGGGAACTTCTCGAACACACTGGCAACATTCCCATCATCGAAAAGGTCCTTTCCGTTCGCGACTTTTCTTTTGACATAGTCAAATAGATTTGTCAAATTGGACCAAAAAACACACACACACGGAGATGTCATGATCTGAGGGTCTGTAAGCAGAGTTGCAGACCTTTTTCATGCCTAAGTAATGGCCGACTTTTTAGAAAGAAAAAGACATACTTTGAAAGTCGGATACAAACACAGCCCCATCTGTCTTGAAATATTGCAGATGCTGAGTGAAGCAGAGGAATTCGGCGATATCATAGAGTGGACCGTCGTGATCCAGCAGAGGATTAGCATCACCATTGTGAACGAATTTTACAAAAGCTGTCTGATGCCTCCTCAATGAGCTCCTCAACCAAATATGTTCTCCGAATGGACAAAACATTGCTGATATTGGTACACCGGCATGCACAAAGCGCAAGTACGGTATGGTTACCGGAAGTGTCTCTTGGTCTGTCTGGGAAGCTCGATGGCGGATAGCGGAGTATGTAAATTCCATGAGCGAGGATGCCCAGTAGAGCCTGTAGAGTAGGTTGGCCTCCTGCGCAGTTTTAGCATACTCATCTGCAGGCGAAAATCGAAGAACAGCAGAGTCCTCAGCTGCAGTGCGACGGCGGTACATCCGTTTCACAGCAACTAGCTCGTTTGGAGTCGTTCCAAGTCCACTTTGTGCCAAGTGGATCAAAGTTAGGTGACCGGTATGTGCTGTTTTGAACGTCCCAACTCCAATGCTCTGTGAGAATTCCACGAGAATGGAACCCTGAGAGGCGTGTCCAGGATTACAAGCAAAAAATTGGGCGCCCTGAGCCTCATTCGAGCCTAGCAGCTCATAAAGTGGGCACTGCTTGAGCCTGGTAAATTTCTATGCACTCCGAAGTGTGCATATCTGTATGTTCACTGAGATGTTGATCATGAGTTTAATTCTGGGCTTACTGTGTGCTTGTGAAATAGAGTCCGCGCCATCTTCGTCACTTAGTTACTTCGCTTAGTTCGGTGAAAGTTAGTGTGTTTGATGAAATTCTGCGAAAGTTCGTCAGTTCACACAAATTTCTGTGAATGTTCGTCACTTTCCAAGGATCAACGTGACACATGCTTGTCGACACATCACACAATCAGCAGTGTGCCGAGCTCGGCCCAAGCTCGGCCAGTTAGGTTCGGGTTAGCTAGTTAGGGTTAGTGGTTAGCTGTTAGCGGTTAGAGGTTAGCGGTTCGGGTTAGTGGCTCGGGTCAGAGGTTCGGGTTCAGGTTAGCTGGTTAGGGTTAGTGGTTAATGTTAGGGTAAGGTATCTATATAAAAAAACACGCCCGGCTTGCGCTGAAGGAACAATGATGGCCGAGGTCCCGTGTTCTTGAACGTGCCGAGTCAAAACGACGAAGTTTCACGCATTCCCATCAAAGTGACGGACTTTCTCGTTCCTAAGCGAAGTAACTAAGTGACGAAGATGGGTACGACCCTGTGAAATATCTGAAGCACCCCCAACTGCCAATGCCTTCCGAAGCATTGCGCGATCTGGAGAGATATACACATATTCGAGGAGACTCCGCTTCTTGGATGGTGGTGGTGTTTTTGGCCTGTCTGACGAGCTCTAGCAGCTATTGGTAAGTGATATGGTGAAGGTGAGATTACAACTATTCTCCGACCTTATTTTGCTCTTTGTAAGCGGTGCCGGTACACCCATTATCTGCGTTCTCTATGGCATGATGCTGACCCCATAAATTATAGTGTTGGTTGAGCAAATGTAAAACACTCACATTCCAGTCCGGAGCAGAGAGATGTCCAGTAGTTATAGATCTCGATGTCCCCGAGATTGAAAGGATATCTCTACTGCTACCATTTGACCAGGTAGCAATTTTTTGCATACCATAAGAGCGAGCTTGATCTATTCGTTTCACCTGCTGACATGGGATGCCAGATGTCCACTTAAAAACTAAATAAAGTGCCAACCTCATCCTTTGTCTGAGTTATACAACATTCATTAGCATTTCAAAATTAATAAAAGCAAGGAATCACACACATCTATTGTGGCGGCATACTCGAGGATTCCTCCCACTGACCTGCACCCCAAACCAGAGCAACAATGAACTGTTGAAATGCGGTGACCGTCACGCGCCATCCTTTCGCATCTCGCACTTATATATAGCTCGCCGCGCTTCACTACTTATAGCTGTACTTATATCTGACCTCGCCATATCGATTGAGTAGTTACTCTTGGACCCGGACATTAATTTGCCTATCCAATATACTGTTTGTTCTCCTTCGTGTCTTTTCAACATGAACGATGTTCTTGGGCGCTTGAAAACACGGGTATTGTCCTTTGATTTACTGGCAGGTTTAGCAAGGCAGAGGTCGTAAAACCAAGGAGTATTTTGGTTCTCCTCTGCAAGGTTAGTCCAGCGCCCAATATCTCGTATCACGAGACGGTTTAAATCATACCCCCGAGTTGCCTCAAGGAGCTTGGGTTTCATCGTAGGTATAACCAGGTTTATAAGATATGCAGGAGTTGAACTGGCTGGAATTTCCTTTCCTTCACTGAGATTCTGGAATGCTCCACTGAGTCGTGAATGACTATCCTTGCAAACCAACACCACAAACCTCAACTAGTAATCCAAGGTTGATTTTGAGCTACTATTTGGACACTGTACAGGCTCTCGGAGGTAACTCCTTAGCATTTTCGCATTCCAATCGTCAGCTAATGTTTCTTAGCAATGCCTCTTGTTTCGCGGAGTGACCCAGGGACAGAAAACTATGGACTTGCAAATGGCCACACATTGCTCCTTCATCTCCTCGACCCTGGTCTCGAAGGAACCCTCCAGCATCGTTGGATGTCAAAGAAGAAAAATGTTATGTCAGAAATTGGCTGGTCAAAATGAAGACATCGGTTCACGCCCGGGCTTGAGGATATTTTGGACGTTGGAGTCAATAATGGATGGTATGATCCAGACAATCTCCTCGAGGCGTAAGCAGTCTTATTTGTGCCTCATACCAAACCCACTGAGTTTTTTTTTCACTGTTCAGGCTTGTATTCCGCTATGTATTCATTCTGTGGCTCCAGCAGGAGCTTGATTCATACCGGGAAAGGGTCAACAATACTGCCAAATGTGCTGACCGTAACAATCAATTTCCTCTTTTGGGTTCTTGCTTGCTGCGTGATGGTGATGAGTCACATGGCAAAACGCAAGTTGAAATTAACAAATCAAGAGATTTTACCGGCCTTAAATAGCACGATATATGTCTCTGATGGGATTTTGCCGAGTGCAGGTTGAAATCACTTCAAATGGAACACTACCAGCTGTCAAGGATACACGGCTGTTTTCAGTGTAAAATGTTAATACGCCCGAGAGCCTGAATAACGGATGGAGAACAATAGAAGTTAAGTAGTGGGTGTGAACGATGCTTGGACCTGAGACAGTTACTCGGCAGAAGATTACTTGATCTATGTACCTTGTTTTCGTAACTCAGCTTGTCGATTCAGAGTTGCCTTTTTTGGCATCAAACGGCTACCTCCAAACTTACGAGAAAGAAAGTGTGACTGAAATAAAATTCACTCTGCCCTTTCAATGTCATTCAAACCACTACACCGCCGAAGTGCCGGCACATTGTCTCCAGCTGGAGTGCTCACATGGGAGCCAGTAATCTGGAAAGCTGGCTTTTGGTTTCCTACCACCTGGTGGCCAGCTAAATCGCTCCAGCTGTCAACCACCTGGACAGAAGCTGTCAACCACCCGAATAGAATATGTCCGACATATATTCAGTCCACTCTATTCCATATTGTGGCCCTCAATTCCCCTCAGAGTAGTCGCTATCCAAGCCAAAATATAAATCCTCATCTGAATCTTCACATCCTTCCAGCTCCGACTCCTCAGCACTGTCTTCCGCCATTTCCTTGGCTTTCCTCGTTTGAGTGACTTTTCGCTTCTCTCTGGTTCCAACCATTGTTTCCCCATCTGCATCTGTCACTGGTACGGATTCGGGGGCTGGACCCCTTCTTGCGCGCTTTCGCAGGTGAACAGTGTCATTATTGTCGTCCGAGTCGGTGCTCTTACGCTTTTTGGACTCCTGTCGTTTAGCACGTTTGGGTAATCATGTTTCTCTCGCTGGTCCGGGAACAGAAGGATCGGCTCGACGAGGTCTCGAGGAAGAGTTGCACGGAGAAGATGTGCGTTGTGAAAAGCGTGAGTGTTTATGATATAGCGGTCGAGATTGTTGTGAACAATGAAGTGTTCCACTTTTTCAGAGGCAACACGCTCTTGAATTTGTGCTTTTGTGCCCGTTGCTTCCATTCGCGAGTAGCAGTCGTGCTGTACATTGAATTTAAATTTCAAGTTCTAACATCTGGAATCAGCAATCATATCACGAAAGGATTGAAAATAAATCGCACTTTGGCTGGAATGATCATGAAGGTGGTTTCTGAATTTCGGCGCACAAGCACTGGCATTCCGTAGACTGGGTCTCGATTTGAAAGCACCTGGAAAATATCGACCACAACCAACACCGAGGAGGATGAGACCGCTCATAAGATGTCGGAAATGCGCCATGATATTGTGGAGGTCTGAAGTAGAGATATGAGTTGATGCAAATTTAACCTATGAAAAACAGCTTGCCTTGTCAACATCCTGACTTGCCAAATACCCAAGACCCGACAAAGCATTGATCCAACGACTCGCTCACCGCATATTTGCATTTGTACCAGCCCGAGTCAGCTTGGTGCATTCCAAAATTAACTGCGTGTGCCGCCTTGGTGGCTCGAAGTTTATAGCAAATTCGTTCTTTTTGACCTCGAACCAGAGCTGTGAGTTTGACTTCCCCTAACACAGAAGATATCAGGAAATCTGAAGTGAATGGTTTGTGAAAAAATACCATGGACGAGTGGTTTATCCTCGCTCCACCCGAGTAGATTCTGGAGAATCCGGTGGTTTTCCAAAAAGTGCCGCACTCCAGGACCCGCACATGTCCATCCATTCGCCCTAGATTCCCACCACCCACCGGTCAGACGGTGCTTGAGGCCCTCCTGATTGCCCAGCTGGATCGCGATATCTCGACTAGGTGCCAGGTGGTTGGAAAGAATGGAGCAAAATCGAAATACACCATTAAAGCATTCATAATCTCGGTGATCATACCAATGAGAGGACCAAACTCCACAATATCTTCGTCGATATGTGGAAGTAAATGGTATTTGATTTTCGTTACAATCTTGGAGGGGTCGACTGTCGCGAAAATATCCAAAACATTTGCAACCGCAACCTTGAGATCATGTTGAAGAGTGCATTAGAAGTTGAACCACCTTCAATAAAATAAAAATACCCTATATTCATCAAGATTACGGATCTCTGGAAACCAGAGCAGCGCAGCGATCTCTCCAGCAGCTTTCCAAGCCATAAATTGGATATCTGTAACAAGTCCACGAACATGGAAGACATTTGTTTGCGCAATAGTTTTGAATTGGCATCCGATAAGAGAGCCAGTGTATTGCATGATATAGTTTGCTCGTATGGCATGGATCGACAGTCCGTCGGTCTCGGTGGACTGGAGGCGACGAGAGTAGGTCTGTTTCTTTTCTGTAGACCATGGGGTGTGGGAAACGTGCCAAATATACTTGATAATTCCGAGTAATATCGTGTGGAGGATCTCAACAGGTGTATCTTTTGTGGGATCAAATCCTAAAGAGTGAGAACGTCCAACATCATTCATGTATTGTAAAGAAATACCTTTCATTGTCAGAAACGGGCTGTAAATCTTTTGGTGGTTATCTACAGTCCATTGAATAAGTTCTTGCTGAATCTCATTATCAGGTCGATTCGGGTCGTCTTTTTTGAGTTCCTTGAAGCGTGAAATCAAGTCGTCGATCCAGTATTGGGTATACACATCCTTAATCCCAGTATCGGTCTGGGAATCCTTTATGTGCTTCGCCACGCCGGTGCATGCTAGTTTAACCTGTTTTTGCAGTTCTTCGAGATTTTTTTCCTTTGTGCGAAGAACACCGGCCTGAAACACGGTGCGTCAGTTGGATGATTTCACAGCTGCCCCATATCCGAAAAAGATACCTCAAAAAGCGCGTGGTAGCCGTCATTTGTTGCCTTTTCTTTCTGTGTACCGCCGACTCTGCATTTTCGGCAGAAGTAATTGCCTTTCCCCCCAATGTGGGCCGAAATCTCACTTTGCATTGGATTATCTGAAGGCCCGGCATTGGCGTAAATGCAGATACAAGTCGTTGCTCCTGTTTCGTCTTGAACACGGATTGGGTTGGTATGAGTTTCCCTGAAACCGCTGCAAGTAAGAAAAAATGAAATGAATTTTAAATCTGATAACTCACTCGACTGCCGCCTTGAACTCAACGAACTGCTCCGAAATGCTGGTGTTTGGCGAGGTTGATATGAATGCATGTGAAATTCCTGCTGCAGAAGACTTCGAGGCAGATTTCGATGTGTGAGATAAGCATTCCAATGCTTGTTCCACGACTTTGTCCGGTTTCCAGATACATCGTCTCCAAAGTAGTCGACGAGGCTAGAGTACATGGGATGGCCTCCTGTGATTTTTCGTTTGGGATTAGGCATGCGGTTGGGATGACCAGACTTGATGGATACTTCTAAAATACGATGAATCAAAGGACAGAAATGGAAATGTAGAAGCAGGAGCTAACGGGACCACTGTGGAATTTCGTTTGTGTGTTGAAGATCCAGATAGTTGTCCTTTAAGTCAGATGCGCAAACTAGGTCTGTCTTGTCGTCAATTATTGTCGCTTTTTGCTTTTAAAACTGTAAGTCAAATGAAAGAAACTTGGATTTTAAACAAACCTGAGCATCGAAGGAGATGGAATATACATCGGCATGAACCTTCCCCTGGAACATGACCCAGCGGATGGGAATGACGAACTTCCCATTATTGAGACGCGCAACCTCATTGACATAGTAATGAGTTGCTCCAGCATCATACATGGGACTTAGAATGTCCAGGTCCATGTTTTTGCACCATTTTGGGGCGTGCCAAATCTCACTGATGACACCATTGTCCGGGATCTCAGGATATACACGAATTTGCTTTCGAGTTTTTGGATTTGACCAGTCCTGAAATGCTGTAAGTTCGCCGTGGTTGTCCAGGGGACCGATGGGGAAACTGTACCCTTGCACTAATTGTTTTGGGACTGTTCATGAAGAAAACATTTCCTTGCACAGACTTGCACAGTATGGATGGAGTTCCGCACTCAGCACGGATTTCCTTTTGAACTTGGCGAAGACGGTCGAATGATGGAACATTCTTGCAGCGGGCTTCCTTCAAAATCCAGAGAAAGACACGCATTAACGAGTTTGAGATGCGCAAACGCGGGAAGTTATCCAGCATGTCAAGAAGACAAATCTATGAGGAGGGAGAGCCGAGTTTCTTTCAATGCACCGATTAAAATGACCATTGCGTACCAGCCTGGATGGGTATGGAAACCATTCCGAGTCGCCGCCGGTGTGTTCTTCGCCTTGAATGTCTTCGGGCTCTGGTTCTTCCAAGCCTAAAATTGCGGCGTAAATTCATTGAGAAATTCAAGGAACACAAAGTATCAGTGAAAATGACCCAGGAACCTCAAGAGATTTTTGAGGAACAAGTGGAGGAGACTTGACGCGACAAGCGGCGTTAAGCGGAAGCGCGGTGTCATGTGACCCTGACCAACCACTTTCCGACCGTCAGCTCTTTCGACTGGACGCTCACCTGCATGGTGCATAACCTCAGCAAGGAAATCCTCCTCGTGGTCATCTGCAATTATCTCGCTTTCTAGATCCCCTTCTCCGAAGCGTAAGCTCCTCGCAACGACCTCAGGATTCAAGAGCCCAAAGGAATCAGCTTCTTGGCGCAAACGCTCATGGCTTATATGTGCGTTATCTGAAATGTCTCCAGCGCTGAACTCGGCACCATTTTCCGCAAATCCATCCCACATCTCGATCTCCGCTGCACTCGCCGTCCTTCGGGCCAAAGACGGGTCCTCCCATGGAGACCGGGCTTGCTGGAGCCATGAATCGGATATTTTGAAGCGCTGTTGTCGCAGAGTCGGCACTTTGCTCCTTCTCCAGCCGCTTGCATACTATTGCTGCTTCTTTGGCAAGCTGCAAGGTCTTCAAGTGCTCAGCCCCGGTCAAATGCCTGCCTGCGCTCTTGACCGTTATCCAAAGACCGGTGTCGCAAGCCTTGCATTGCACCTGTGACCCATCCTCATTGTAGACGAAATCTAAGCAGGTTCTCTGTCAACACTTATCCAATTCTACTTCCAAGTCTCTTGGTTACCTTCTTCACGATGTTTCGCTTTCGGCGGCATTAATAGAGCAAGAGTCAAAACATGAGGACCAACAATCTCTGCGGCCCTGGATTGTCAAGTACGATTGCTGTCCCTCGCTCCTTCGCCACCGATTAACGCCTGAATGCCCTGGACAAACTGTTCTTCAAGCTTTTTTCATTGTCGGTGGAGTCGGAGACCAAATGCAGATATGTGCCATATATATACATGAAGACGCTGCTCTCCCTCATTCAAAATGTCCTCTCCCTCTCCCTCTCGCAATGGATCTGATGATCTCGACGACGTCTTTCAAGCCATGCAAGAAGACTCTCCGGCTCGACCTCCTCGCAAAAGAGCTCATACAATGGTGGACTCGGGTGACGACAACGATGGCGAAGACACCGCTCCCATCCCTTCAGGTACTGCGAACCCGAATGTCGCCGCAGCGGTTATGCGATTCGTGGACCGCAAGCACCTTCGAGGAGAACAGAAGACGGACGTTCAAGTGTTCCTGAACGTCAGTTATTCATTTCTATTTTTGTTTCCGGCTTCTAAAATTTATTCCGGGATCCTCCGTCCGTGCGTGAAGGGAAGAGCTACACCCAAGCCCTTCACCTCGAGAATCTCATTGCCAAGATCATCTTGGCCACTCCCCCGTGGGTCCCGTCTGATGAGTTGATCGTGCGTTTCCAATCTTCTGCTTGACTTCGACTCACATAATTCAGGTCAACATTTACAGCTATGCCGCCGCCGCTATCCTTCTATCCACGAAGCTCAGTGCATACAAAGGCAACACTCCAAAGAAAATCCTCTATCTACAGGCAGTCCATTCTCTGGTCCCGCCACTGACAACTCTCCTTTGTTCCTAGGCCATCTTGAAGAAACACCGCATCTTCCTAATGGGGTCGAACGCAACATCGCCAATTGGGCCAAGGTCCAAAAGGCAGTCCAAGACGCTTTCACACAACTCCGGTCAAAATTCAAGAAAGCGGTATGTCCTCTGCATTTCCTGCTTTTACGGTTTCTTACTCTCAATTTGGAGATCAAACCGAGCTTTCTGTTGAAGAACAAGAAGCCCGCCCCAAAACCCGAACAGAAGAATATTTTCCAGCTGACACAGCTGATGGTAGAAGACACTCAATGTGAGGCCAATGTTCGTCTTTGTGCGCGGGTTGCATTCATGGTAAGTGACTGACATGCAATTGTCACTATTGCTATCCACTAATCCTTTCGCAGCACAAGTCATTCACCAAGGACTCAAGCGCCAGGTTTTGGGATACTGTCGACGAAGATTTGGCGAAGATTCGTCACAAGTCCAATGGAGATAGCAAAAAGATCATCCGGTAGGTTGTTCTGACGTCTTCTACGGCGCAACGGAGGTGACGAACATCTGCAGCGCATTTCGCCACATCCTCGAGAAGGACAGGTCCACATACGGCATCAACGACTTTGAGCTCGATGAAGCTGTCGATGGGTTCCAGCAGGAAGTTGATGAGATGATTGACGCAAATGCTACCACTCCGGGTGCAGGCGAGGGCTTGGGTGTTAACGAGGGTGAGGGCGGCGACGAAGACTAGATTCAGCTGTATACACGTCGGCAGAATTCTTTTTTTTTCTTCTGTCAAATGCCGTCGAAAACCAGTCTGACAATCTGAGCTGGCTCCAGCCTGGACCCATTGCGTAATTGGCTGGAATCCAGCTTTCAGGATGCTGTGTCCAGCTTTCCATGACATGTGTCCAGCAATTCGGCTCCACCTGGGGGCCACGTGTTGGACCGTTGGCGGTGTACTCGGGGTCCTGATAGGTCCTGATGGGGGCAAGCACGGCCGTCATCCATCATGTCATCGGCAATCTCGCTTATCAGCGTGAGGCTCCGGGATATTAGAGCATATTCGCACCGCCCAAAATCGCCTTTTGATCTAAAAAGTGATGCTGATGCCAGAAAAGTGAGGCTCCCAAAAGGGAATAAGTGACACTCAAAAAGCGAAGTAAAGGCGCAGTTTTTGGCCATTTCAGCCCGAGGAAATTCCCGGACCGCCGGTGCCTTGCCTATTCTTTAATCCAATTTTTTTCAGTAGAAAATTTCTCGCAGGCGTTGCACAAAGTCGAAGGCGAGAGCCAGGTCAGTCACCGAAGTCACATCAATCAAGACTCTCGCTTAAAAGTGATGCAGAGATCTGAAAACTTTTGGGCGGTGCGAATATGCTCTATTAGTTGAATCCTCGTGGTTTACTTACTAGTTTACTCAGGTGCAACAGTTATGAACGGAGTTATGCTCGGCTATCAGCCATTCACGTGTCAATCACAGTTTATCAGATCCAGAGATCTAAGGCCTCTTGATCCGACCTCTGCACTCCATAATATTAATACTATGGCAACATGGACTGCACAGCTTGTCATCTGCGCCCCGGCTGTTCGGCAGGTGTGATTGGCGATTGATTTGACCCTTTAGGATGGCCGTATGCGACAAATTGAATCATATCGGCTGGTTAAGGCGGAAATAAGGGAAGTGAATTTACACGGAGGTCAGCAGGTGCAGCAATTCAGGTGGAGTTTCATATCTGAGTTTCTCGCTGGAGTTGTAATTTCAAGAAAACCAGAGCTCAATGTTATAGCTGCAAGTCAACTGATATGGTATTCTAATGAGTATAGAATAGCCCTCCGGGCAGCCTTGGTTCCTCCCATGGTGCAGATAATGCTAAGGTTCACTAGCATGGGAGTTGCAAGTCGAGAATCACGACCGAATGGATTCAATGGAATGCCCATCATTCATCCTCTGGTCGACCTGGACACATTTATGAGACCGTAGCTGTAAATAGTTCATATAAAGCGGCTAAGGCCGACGAGCAGCACAGCCCGCTACCTTGTTAAATGACGAATCCAGTGGCGCTATTATGTCCTGCACGCGGTTATCAATTCCTTAGAATTTTTCTCTAGAAAATAACAAAATATCTATTGCTGGAATAAGAAGTTTTTTTATTCAAACGGAGAGCGGGGAGATAGACGGGGGCCCTCCATTATTTAACACTGGATATTCTAAGCGTCGGCGGCGTCTCGTTGGAGATAGACAGGGCCCTCCATAAATAGGTTCGCTGGTTTCCTTGCGTCTCGCCAGATATTCGAACCGTCGACGGCGTCTTGTTGGAGATAGACAGAGGCCCGCCATAAATAGGTTCGCTGGTTTCCTTGCGGCTCGCTGGATATTCGAACCGTCGGCAACGTCTTGTTGATATTCCCAAATGTCTCGCTGCTATTCATCATAGTATTGACGCTCCTGGACGCTCCGTCGTAGGTTGCACAGGGGCAGCGGCGCAACGGAGTACTAGTAGGACAGTAACTTGATGGTCTCGATGTTGTCCAGTTTAAAGGAATAGTTATTTTTCCATTGCCACCACACCACGAGGATGTATTCAGCGCCCGCTCCCGTATTTTCATGGAGCGGACGGGCTGTTTCGGGTTTCGTCAAAAGTTTTCACAGAAATAGGGATAGACAGTAAGCCAATTCATCAGCAAAATGACAAAAAAATTGTCCTCTTGTGCCCCTGTTTCTCTTGTTCAGAAAATAAAAGACGGCGGAAATGGGCCCGAGAAGTCAATGAGCACTTTTAAAAAATGGAAGAAAAAAAATCACTTGTGCGGTTTCGAACATAGCCTGTTGGCTTGTCAACTTTTTGTCCTTTTTAGCCGTACAAGCTTGTACAAGCCCCAACAAGTAAGTTATTAAAAACCTGATGTTTACGAGACCTCACAGCATATTTCAACATCATGCTCAGCCGGTTTCAATGCCGAAGCATTTGGCAAGGAGAAAAGCTGCTGACATGATAATAAATGACCAAAATGTTTACAGCCAAAACCTGGTTGATTGGGGCGCCCACTAAGAAACCCTTACCTAAAGGTAGCGGGAATTTGTAGCCACCCGTTCCTATAAGATGGCCTTCCGGGCGTTCCCTAGTACCCAGACTCCATTTGCAAGCTGAAAGCAGTACTACTAGCATCATAATTCTCTCCAAAACATTTACAGCCACCTGTTTCTGTAACATGGCCATCCAGGCATGCCTAAGCACCCTAGAAAATTGAAAGCGGTACCTTTATAAATTATTTGGTAGCGGCTTCAGCATGAGCACACAAATCTAAACATCTTCTCCCCAGGAATTCCAGAAGCCGACATCTCAGCCAATGGATAATCCACATGATGTGCGTCGAGGAGCTGTGCAGGAGCGAAGACGGACAGGTTATCATGGCCGGGCTCCCGTGGCGGGTAAAGTTCTTGCAGCGCACAACCAGATGCGTGGGGGCGGAAGACTAGGAATCCTTGCGCAGACACGTTAATAAATGTGTGTGTGGCTCAAAAAAATGGTACCCTAATACACCTAGCTACTTATTGCGACTCAAAGAATACCCGACGTTATGCAGGTATTGCTTGTACATTCACCAGCGGAGATGAGCTAGGAAATGGGAATATGATCTGCTCCGTTATATGACTTTCTAAAGGCAGAGGAGACCAGCTATAAACCATGGTGTCATCCACGAAGTCTCTCATTGTCAGGTGCTCACTTCCAGGTAAATTTGGTACGTCTTTTTTTATCGTAACTGTATGAGGGTCGAACAGGAATTCCTGGAGGCTGTTGTGACTTCTTTTTGCTTATGGCAAGGTTATGAGAAGAAGGAAAGCGGTGCAGGAAAGGCAAGACAAAGCAGAAATGACAAATGCCACTATTTCTCACGGGTACGGTCAATGGACAGACTAATTCATCAAGCAGACCTGGTTCCTAAGTCCGGAACCAAGAAAAATAAAATTGAACTTCAGCTGCATTCAAATGCATTCCAAACACTGCTTTCCAGACTACCAAACAGCCTAGCTGAAGCTGAAACTAGGCTGCATGTTTCATTGTTCATTTCAACCTTCCCGAAATGCATCATTCTGGCTTGATTTCAGCTGAAACTGAAGTGTGAACTGAAAGAAATAATTTCAACCCAGCTGAACTTTGGTTGGTGGCAGAGGAATCTGAATTTCAGCTGGACGGTAATGAATTATTTCAGTTTAAATTTCAGGTTGAGGTGAAATTGAAAGGCTAACTCTGCTTTTTGCCCAGCCTGAAATGAGAAATAGTAAAAGTGGTTTAACTTTTTATCTCAGCTAGTTTGTTTTTTAATCCAACTAGCAGAGTTTCAAATAAATTTTGGTGGAGCTGGATTTGCATCTTATCAATGAACTATCAGTTACAATACCAGCTGAGTTGAAACTACTGGAATCGGCTCTATTTTCAGTCGGCTTTCATCTTAATTCTATACTTGGGCTTTCAAATAGCACCTCAGATGCACCTGAATTTGGCAATCATTGGTGTGACACACAACTTACATATCACTAAAAGGCATATGTCATACCCGATTGCGCCAGAACAGACATATACAAAATGCATTTGAACTACAAGTGGTGGTGACTTTGAACGCCGTTCATCACCTGTGTTAAGAGTGTGGCCGGAAGGCAGTGAACAGTCCACTGCACAATCTTCGATAGTCGCATGTAGATGCCGAGCTCCCGGTTGCTCGTTCGTCATGGTGGTGTACTCTGCTGCGGAAAGGATGTGGGAACCATAGCTAGTGCAGGAATGGTGAGACAATATCGCTTCGAGTGAGATGTTATAAATGTCCATATCAACCCACTATCGTGGGCTGTATGGCGGGCATCTATGAATCAGCTAGCTTACCGATGATATGAATCACACGGTTCAATTTGGGGCCGTGCAGGCAATCCTCCTCCTCCTCCTCTTCCTCACCTATATTTAGTGCAAGCAAATTAAATCTACGCGTATTCAAATATCTATGCCTGATATCTGTTTCAGATCTACACTTGATCCCCGTCAATCATTGTAGGATGCGATACGCGTCACTCACGGAAGATATTTTATGGGACAGCACAAGGAATCGTGAACCTTCATCCCTGTTTTGCATTGTCCCAGCATCCGTGTAAGCGTGTGGAAACCGTCATAAAGTATGCCATGTCTCTCATTGAGAGAAATGTCATTGCGATCAGGAAATCTGATGAGTAGACCTTTGCCATCATGAAGAGATCGAAGGGTGCTCGGGCAAACTCCTGCGCGGCAGGAGCAGGGACTTACTGGGGATTAAATTCCAAACATAATCGATCGACACGAGTATGGGGATCTCAAACAAACGCACATGCTGAAATTGTGTCAATAATAGACGCACTGCAAGCACCACCGAATCGCTCACTCGAGATCTCTACTGGGTCAGAGTACGTAATTCGGTCCGCTAAATATTATGCGTTTAAAAATGAAGCGTGCGGTTGGAGACGTAAAAATGCAGACCTACTAAAAATAATGACCAACTTAATCAAGGAACGCTCAGCACCGGTTCACTTTGTCCACATCAAAAAAACTCGCCATAAACGGCCATTTGGAAGCTACGAAGCGACTTGCGAAAATGGCGACTCTGTTACCGCGTGCCTACAATTCTCCCTCTTTCTCAAATCCAGCCCATCTATCGAACGCGGCCGTACTGAATATTGTAAAAGTGACCACCGACGTCTTAAATGACTCAGTGCAAGACGCACCTCGGCCGAGAAAGGAATACCCAGATAAGCACCGCAGAAGAGATAAATGGGGTGCTATGCGAGATGCGAATCGAGAAAAACTCATCAATCCAATGTCACACGCCGCTTTCTGGACAGATATTGGACGGTTGGCAGATCCGAAACCTGCCCCCATCGCCGTAAGTGCGGAAGACCTAAAGGGGATCTTTGAGAAGCGCTTGAACCCTGCTACAGTCTTGCCCAGTGCGTTTGATCAAGTGCAGCACAAAATTAACCAGATGTTGGCGTCGATGATCCCAGAGGAAACAGAGGATACCACCCCCGAGAGATTCTTCTCATCGGAATGGTATGAAGATGATGGAGCCTGGGTGAAAGAACACCTACGAAAACATTCACTTGCGAGCTCATCGGGAGAAGATGCGACCACTTACGCGGATGTTGTGGAAATACCCAACGAGGACCTTGTGTATCTATAAATGAATGTGTAAAACGAGGAGACAGTCCCTCACTATGGCTGAGAACGGTGATTATTGGCCTACTGAAACGAGGAAAACCCGGATGGAACCCCGACAGCTACAGAATCATCGCACTTGAAAGCTGCTTGCTGAAAGTCCTCACATTACTTATCCATCGTCGTATCACACAATGGGCAGATGCAAGAGGGTTGATCCCAGATTGGCAGAACGGCTTCAGAGCAAAATACTGCATTAACAACAATCCATTCGTCTTGAGATGCATTCGTGACTGGTCGCGCTCACGTCACGGTGGTGTGACCCTTTATGTTGCCGCAATTGATGCTACGAACATGTTCCCTTCAACGGACCACTGCACCCTCTGGCTGAAACTCGCGAGAATGGGAATGGCAGGCCCTGTATCGGATTGGCTACGCAAAACATATTTACGGATGGGCTACTACGTCAGACACGGTGACTCCCAATCGGGCGACTTTAAGGCGTTGACTGGACTCCTAACTGGAGATCCTGCTTCCCCGGTGCTCTGGAACCTATTCATGGCAGACCTGGTGATATTGCCGGACCCCGACGACGTACATCTCGACAATGTGCGAATGGCTATAATGGCTCAAGCTGACGACATCTTATTGATATCATTATCTGTCCGAGGCCTTCGTGCTAAGCTGAACACTCTCCAACGGTGGTGTGCTGCCAACTTCATTCTGATCAATATGTTGAAAACAGTGATTTTGATTTTTGGCACTGCACCCTACCCTCCGCCCGTGTTCAAACTTGGTGATCAAACTCTGACTATTACCGATGAAGAAAGATATGTCGGAGTGAATTTCCACACGGACACTCAGAATATTCTCCAGGCACACTATAAAGCAAAAGCAGGTACTGCGTGCATCGGATCATGGCCATTGAAGACTCCACGGGACGACTGACTCCAAAAGAACTGAAGATGCTATATCTAGCACGCGTGGATTGCCATCTTACACATGGATGCGAAATATCTCCGGACTGTGAAAATGTACACGTTAAACAGCTCTGCGACGTTCAGATCAATTTCCTCCGTCAAATCCTCAATGTCCACGGCCGATCCATGGTAGTACCACTATATACAGAAACGGGCATAGTTCCTCTCCGAATTCGGCGTTTTATCCTTGCACTTGGATACCTGCAGTACCTCCTTTCCCTCCCATCTTCGCACTTTGCACGGGCCGCACTGAACAGCTCCTTGGAGCTAGCGGCGCAAGAGAAGAAGTGTTGGGCCAGCAGTAATATGTGCGGACCGGTGAGACGGCTGAAATAAAAACAAGCTTACAATTATGCTAATTCAGTCTAAACCGATCATCTCACTGCTCAGTGGTATACAATTAGGGCCAGAGTGAGCTCCGAGCTACTGGCTGAGTCTCAGAGATGCGATGGAGTACAAAGGATAAGCCATACGGTGACTATATACGATACTTTACAAAATGTGAGGTCAATATAGTGTCCCGAGAGCTTGTTGCGAGAACTCGTCTGATAGTGACCACAACTCATATGTGAGGGCGGTATCACGCAGGATTGCTAGAGTCCATACCAAGGAGAGTGTACGAATATCCTATTTATTTAAACACTGCTACATGAAGACAAACCTCAATGGCGGGGATTTGTGCCCAAAAGGTCCTTGTCGCGACAATAGTTACAGTCGCGACAACGATATCTAGTCGCGACAAGACAGTCGCGACAAGAAGAACTTCTCAGGAATATGCCGAGACAAGTCACGATAGTCGGAACGACTCGCGACTACATCCCGTCGATCTCCGAGACCGATCACAGCCACGTGCACAGACAAGTGACTCGAAAGTCAATCCCGGAAATGTCCGCAGACTCCGATGTCACCCGAAACTCCGATTGATCGGAATGGTCAGTCACATGCGATGTCGCGATAAGGCGTCATTGTGTCGTGATAGGTCGAAAACGCTCTAGACCTCTCGTGACTAAGGCTAAATCAGTAATAAGGCTCACGCCGAAGAGACGCGACTGCTACGGCATGTTGCAAATGGGTTTAAAGTCCTTAAAATAGAATGCCGGCCGTTTTCGTGGCCTTGTACATAATTCCTATTATTCAATTTCCTTATATAGCATGTACTAAAATGGACTGTAAAGTAGTATAAAAGCAGAGTAGTTTTAACGCGTTCTGGACTGCATTTTCCCTCATAGTTATTATTGCCGTGACTATTTTTGGTCACAGTAGTGATTTCTCACGAGTTTAGTGCACGTCTGGAGTTCTATTTATACGTGGAGATTTGTTTATACATTTCGAAGTTTGTACTTAGCCCCAACTCAGTTAGATAGTCAATACACGTTGTGATTGATAACCCAAAGTCATAAGCTTAAGTGCTGAACCAGAAAGTCTCTCGTGAGAAGCATCTCGCGATAAGTTTGTAATCCAGTTTGAAGTCGCGACAAAGTGTCAAAGCTTTAAATCAAAGGTACTACTAAGATTGTAGTCACTGTTGGAATCGTTCCAGTGAGTTCGGTCGCAGTCCCACGTCTAAAGGTACTATTGGAATCAGTCCAGTGAGGCTGATCGTAGTCACTGTTGGAATCGTTCCCGTGAGTTCGGTCGCAGTCCCACGTTACAAGAGAGTCCCGTGAGACCTCTAAGTTCAAGTCCAGTGTGGCTTCAAGTTGTCGGAATTAGCTTACGTGCGTTCGCGACTGAGTTTCGTTTCATTTCAAAACCCCCGCGATTAGTGTTTCTCTCACGAGAAGCTTTAGTTGTACTCACGAGTTCTACTCGCGATAGTCTTGAGATACAGTTTGATTTATCTTCTTTCATTTGCACAATTGTCAACGGTGTATCTGCAGTCAATTCTGATTGACAGGACCCTAGTACATTAAATATTGAAGAGCACTTTGTGTAGTTTGTTTGTTGGTTGTGTGTTGGTTGTGGTTCGATTTGTGTGTCTCGTACACATCTATTGGATTGTGATTTTCACGACTATACTCAGGTGCACCATCACACCGGCAAAGCCGGTCCACGTCACTGAACTCCACTGGATTCTACTGTACATACAGTGGACTTCAGTGGTGGTTCATCACATCCAGTCACCTCCACCGGATCTTTACATATCCACTAAACTGCATTGCACCCATCCTCGTATCGACTGCTACAATGATTTATAAATACATTGTTTGCCTGCATTTAGCCTGTGCTCTAAACGCGTCGGATTCCAGAAAATATCCAGTGAACCCAAGGCAGAAATCCACTTAATCGATTGACCATATCCACTGTATTTAGAACACGATATCCACAGCATTTTGATAAATTCTAATATACACCGGATCTCACCAGATCTCATGGGATATTGACTGGATTTCACTGTATTTCAAGCATAAATAATTCAGATCCAATAGGATTTCGTGTAATTGCTACTGGATTCCACTGTACCCCGAGCATAAATACACTGGATCTGACAGGATATCCACTGAAATTCACCATGTGCTCCGTTTGATCCTCTGTGAATATCAAATTGTGAAAATCCAGTGGAGTCCACTGAATTCATACCGTACTTACAGTGCAATCCACTGAACGCAATGATAAATCCATTGGATGCTAGTCGCAGTACAGTGGACATCACTGATCCGCGTTATCTTATCCATTGTGTCCATCATATCCCATTGATTACTGGTGACAGTGGATGTACACCGGTGACCTTTGTTGGTCCGGGCATAAAACTCTGGGCCAGAGATCTGATCTTGGCATCATCCAAGCTGCCATTCGCATGCTCCGCCCCCGACCTCGTGAATGCATCAACAGACTCTATTCTGGCATACGCGAAATCTGTGGACGCTCTAATGCTGCAATGGTTACAAGGAGAAGTCGACTCATCGGACAAACTCTATCTGATTCAAGGCCGACGTGAGCCACAAAAGGACAAGCCATCTGCACCGCAAACTCTACGCTTACGGCACTACCTGTTCATGGTGAAGACACAGAAGCATCGGGAAGCACTGACTTCTCTTCTGATGTCCACTCATCTACTTGCCGTTGAAGTTCTGCGATACAGAGGTCATATATATCCACAAATTGAGCGCTCTCGATGTGTGTGTAGGTTCGGCAAAACTGAAGTTGAAACTCCCGAGCATGCCCTGTTAGTCTGCAGTACATCTGCGGATGTTGTTGCACTCAGGACTGTCTTTTTGGAAAACCTCTTCGGCTATGCACCAAACTTACGCCGTCTCATGGCCGAACTCGATGATGTCGAATTCTTCAAGGCTATTCTCTATGAACGCGCATCAATTGGGCTAGTGGGAAAATTTGCATATGAAGTCCTTCAAGTGTTCTACGCGACACCGGTTTTTAGGATAGATGTTCGACAGGGACTGATTCTGTTCTGTTACTTACGTGTTTGTTGCTTCTGTGTATCGGCTTGGTTCTACAGCGGGCAGGTAACTGACTCGTGAGCTTGGCTTAGAAGGTATGTACATAGAAGTCAGGGACGAAGGTGTACATAGATCCTGTAACTAGTACACTGGGATACTTCCTGGCCCCGGCGTTCCTCAGCGGGACCGTGCCGTGTAATCCTACCTACCTACCTACCTACCTGATCGCAAACATTCGTGGCTGTACGTGTCGATGTCAAATTCATCATCCATATTTTCCAAGTCCGACACATTATGAAAGCCCGACGCATTAGGAGTCACATCGGGGGCCGCTGAGCCAAAGGTTGGAAGCCTCGCTCGGTTCAACAGAGCGCGATGAGCAAGAGTAAGAAGAGAATATGCACAAAATATTCCATGTGCAGTGACAAAGTTCATGAGAGCCTTGGTTGGCAAATGGAAAATAGGAAGCACTGCATTTTCTCCAACCGATATCCGCAGAACAGGGCTGATGCCTTCAGGACAGAATTAGGCTAGTACAAAGTTAAATAAATTTTAGATATCCAAAGTGGAATCGAGCTTCCCTTTCGGACTAGATATAATTTCTAATGTGGAAATCATGAGCCCAAGGGTCCATTTTGGGGAGTCTGAATTGAGAAAAATGTCGCAGCAGTGTTATTTTTCAAGCACAAAGACCACAGTACAGCTGCGTTAACGGAGTGCCAGTAGTCCCATTGCTTGATATGGCAAGCGATGTCAATCAAACGAGCGTGGTGCTCTCGCTTTCCACACAATTCTTACTAGCATTGAACCCGAGAATATTATTTCTCATACATGAGGGCTATGGAAGCACCCTCTATTCATCAATTTTCTTTGACTCCCGGTCTTTGATGTTTTGGAAGGTTTCTGGTGTACAATAGATTCCATATCTGCCACGCTGGTCAGTGTCCATTCAGTTGAGCTTCCAATGCACCTCCGCGAAATCACAACCATCACCAACCTCCGCAGCTTCTTCGAGACCCTTGGTCAGGTCACCTTCGCGACGTTGTTTACCTACGCCTTCTCGCTCAAGTACCCCGGCCTCATTCCCATCACTTACATCTACCTCTCCGCGAGCACGACAGCTTTCTTCTTCGTCTTCTATCCCGCAATCACCAGCTCGCTCACCTTCCTCACCCGCTGGGTCGTAATCTGGGCTATGAGGCTGTTCAAAACCACCCTTCTCCTCCTCGCCACTCAGGCATCAGCATGGCACCTGCAACTCCCCTTCCAATCAACCCTGAGCTCCTGGTTCGGCCGCCCCATCGGGCCCTCCCGCATCCCCACCTTCATCCTCGATACGCAGCACCCATGGGTCGAGCACAGCTGTAAAGTGCGTTACAGCTGTTTCCGAAAACCTTGAGACTGATCTTTTTTTTTTTGCCCGCACGGAAATTTGATCCAGTGCTAAATACTTCCTCTTTGGACTCGGATCAACCGCCATCTTCGGGTATGGCTTTCCCCCAATAATTTTCGTTTCACGTACGACGCAGGCGGCGATGCCAGCGACAGGACGTGCACGCATCATGGTGAAAGAATTGGTGGTGAGATCAGGTCAAATGAGGTTCGTGTTCTTCAAAGTAGTCAGTGGAATTCTTTCGTTCGCTGCATCCTGCACAGAGACACACCGGGAATGACGTACTACGAGTAGAGACCAGCAGGCTTCCTGAATGTCCCGTCATCACTGGCATGATGCATATCTGCGACATGAAATTCAAACTCCACTGACTCAAAGAATTATTCAAGACTAGGAGGAAGTGGAACGAGAAATAAGAATTAAATTTTGGAATCCGAGGAGTAGAAAAACGTGCAGGAGAGTTTGAAGGATGTATCACGTGACGCAGAAAATGGCCGATGAGCCACGAATAATACGCAGAGAAGCTGGAAATACGGAGGACACATCACATGAAGACCTGGCGGGCAGATTCGACGGGGAAATTGGACGAGGAACGAGATGCAGATAGAATAAGTTCGAAGGAGATGGAGGACGGGAACTGGAAGGCGGTAAGTGGTTCGAGGGATGCCGCGGGCGTTGGATGGATCAGACAGTACGAGAAAGATGGACGCGAGATCAGCAAATCCAGGACAGACGGCTAGGATGATGTAAATAGAGCCATGGCAGAAACATTGTAATGTACCCTCGGCCAGGCCAAACGAGAGAGAATACAGGAGAGATAACAAGGATGGCGCAGTAGCCGGCAGTATCCGACAGGACGACCAGAACATGCGCAGGAGCCGTGGAATGACATTACAGAGCGGAGAAGCAAAAACTGCGGGTAGGACTGCGATCTGTCAACGGGGAGGCGAGGGAGGGCGAATGCCGCGGGCTAACGGCAAGGGAGGGGAGAAATGGAGTAAGGAGGAACGGAAAGCTCGCCATACACCGCTGTTACTTTTTCCCGACTTGGCCCTACACGCGGAGTGATTGCAAGTTGGCGTGTAAGGCTGAGGACATTATGAGCGTCGTGTCGATAGATAGATGTAGCTCACAAAGAGAGTCATGAACGGGAAGCGTACTGTCTGGAGAATTAACGTGAGAGAGGGAGGAATATGCAGGAGAAGACGGAAAATAATTACGAGAATGACACACACATACAATACAAGATGAATGATCGACTGGCGGGTTGGATCGCACGGCCGGCGTGCATATATTGTCCTATGCGGCGAAAGCGCAGACACACAATCCGCAGATAAGCTGAGCAAGGGCGGGAAGATGATAGCTTCCCATTTCCACACCCCCAGAGATCGCACCACCCATGACGCGCAGACGGAGGAGAAGGAAAGTAGGGGAGTTGGGAAGCGACATCGTATGAGGATGACGAGAGGAAATGGAGGAGGAATAGGATTGCAAGAAGGTGATCAACGGAACAGAACGGGCGAGAAATAGAAGGAAGAAAGGAATGAGATGCTCACTGTGGGGTTACTCGTCGCTTCCTCACGCGCATCGGATGAAGCTGATGTGATCCAGACTCCGAGAAGAGTGGTTTGGGCGTAGAATACAGATTGAGGGCCGTAGAGGCTCGATGCGTGGTCTTGTAAGTGGCTCGCGAATTGCTGCAGTGGACATGAAGGGAGAGAGAGACCCGCCCCTCAATTTGGGCAAGCTGGACGACGTCCCCTTCTTCCCACCATCATCCACCCGCTCCGACAACCTCTCCCAGTCGCTAAACAGATTTACAAGTCTGTTAGACTTCGCCGACTGCTCCAAAACTCACACCAAGAGACTGCTATGCCGTGCTGCCCCTCCTTGAGGATTTCAACGACGCCCCAAGAATCGTTTCTCCCCGTTTAGGATCCTGCTCCGCGTTGTTTTCTGCCAGATTTTTCTCAGTTCCGATATTCAATTCCTTGTGCTCCGTGGTCAATCCAATCCTCGTTGCCAAATAGCAAAATATCTGCGACAGGGATTCTCATCTTTCTTGCTTGAAGCTCCGCACCATCTCTCATGGCAAGCATTCCGGCCACCACTTCAATTCATCCCGCATAACTATACATCTCTTCCGCGCGCACCTCTAGAATCCCACACCAACAACGGCTCTCCAGTCATAAATTCTCATCCAAGGTGTCGGGCTGATGACAAGGTCAGTTCGTGTTCATCGGGTATTTACCACCTTCGTCAGTTCGGTAGATGGCGAGAGTTCGTCAGATGTTATTTTTAAAGGCTCATTCTTCGTCAGATGCTAATTTGAGAGTGCCAATTTCGTTAGATTACAGCATCAGTGTGAAAGTTCGTCTGTTAGCAGCCCAAGTTCGTGAGATGATGTACCAAGTTCGTCGGATGGAGCCAGGGTCTGCCACTTTCGTACGATTGTGATCTACCGCCCAGTTCCACTTCTCTCTTCCACTCTGCTCGTCGACGAGAGCTTCGACTTTCCTCATTCTTGCTCGTGGTGCCCACTATCTCCCTTCTTTCCCTCCCTCTCTCACTCCTCTTCTTTCGCATCACTGTCCACGATTCCTGTCCTATTCACTCCCCCTCATTCTCCCCCTTCCCTTTCTCAGCCCCTCGTTTCAACGAATGCTGACCGTCCTTGCAGCTCCTGGTTCGACCCGAAGCAGCTTACGACCGCGCAGATGAACGTGTTCGTCGACGATGCGGGAAGAAGTCGGGCAGTTTGAGGGAAGGATATAAGAAGGCGCGTTTTGTGCGCTGTTGGGTGGGGATGGGCGCGCACCTGCGCGAGGGATGCGGTATGTGTGCGCGACTGTGAAGGATTAGTTGATCAGCCTCGGCCCTGGAAAGACAGGCGGCGGGCGCTCGAGCATGGCGTGGGGGGAGGTGATCCCCGATGTACTCCACTGAGTGCTTGATCTTTTGGGCCGTGCGCACGCCGCGTGCGGGGTGCTCGTTGGCTGTGTACACTGTGTAGCTCCCTTGCTTCATGCAGATAGAATGAAGGCAAGAGGGTGCGGCCACCGATCCTCTACTTGCGGGTCCGAGTACTACTACATCGCTCGTCCTTAGCTTCTCTTCCCGCTTACCCCTACTGACATTTCACTCTGCTTTCTAGGTGCTCGACCCGTTGCATGAAAAGACGTGTGTGTTGATAGACAAGTATCTCGAAGGTGTCGGATATCGAGCATCACTGGTGCGCGGGCTCTTCGTGGCATATTATTACATCCATTCAATTGCACACTTTACTGTACATTTCTTGGTTTTTCATATATAATGTAACTAGAGCTGAAATATATATATTACATGCCTCTTTGAGTGTCTTCGAGCGTCTTTAGGTGGATATTTGACAAGGTTGATGTTAGCTTTGACGTCCTGACTCTTGTGGAAGACGCACCATCTTTCCCAAGACAATCGAACCTGCTTACTGTATATGGTCAAGGAGGCAAATCTGACAAAGTTTCTTACTCCCTGATTTTTATCTGACGAACTTTCTTATGTGCGCTTTTGATCTGACGAAAAACAAGCAGTTTGGCACTATCTGACGAACTCTGTAGGTAAATATTAAACATTTCTACCATACTATTAGCATCTAAATAAGTATCTGACCACCCGACGAACTTTTGCCATCTAACGAAGTGACGAAGTTGGCGAAGGCCCGTGTTCATCCATACTTATTAACAAGGGAATACACACAATTCCCCCACGACGGATTCCATGTTGACAATGACAGCCGTCTTGCGTTTTGCCATGTGAGGCATCACTGCTCCGCAGAGACGGACAATCGAAAACACGTTGGCATCGTGGACGGATTTGGAGCCGTAACCCTAGAAATGAGACTGTTGACACACGGACGTAGCCAAGTGAATTGCAGTGTAAATCCACGACACTAGCCAACCGGCTGGCTAGCAATGCGCCGTTGCGCTTAACCGCATAGTGCCATATTTCCATGGATTTGAGAGGATGGGGAAGTGGGGGGCGGGGTTTGATGGCGGGTTGTTGACGCAGGATACAATGGATTATTCAATATATGTATTTGATGCTGCGAAATCAGCTGATGGGGGTATCAGTGGCCGCCCCGCCAGCGGGAGCATGCGGGCTAATAACCGACCGGGGGGGGGCCGGTGACGGGGCGGGTCCCGCCCTTCCACGCGCGCCCGCCCTTCTGCGCGCGGGCCAGTAACCGACCAGGGGACTCCCGACGGTGCCCACCAGGCGCTTGCCCTTGCTGCTGGCCAGATGGCAGGTGCAGGGTTCGGGTAAGAGTGCTTCTCACGGTGGCACTTGGCGCACAGCACCTCTGGCCACGGTGGGGGCGGGATGTGGGCGGGTGCTGCTGTTGTGCGGGACCGAGTAGGAGGGCGAATGGGGATTGATAATTGATTGGTAGGTGACTGCCTGTCAATGCGGGCGCGCCGGGCGGCCCGCCCCGCGACTGGGCCTCAGGTTGGGACAGGGCTCGGTTCACAGGGTTTTGCACACGGGCACTCGGCACACAACACCTCTGGCGGGTGTACGCACGGCGGGGGCAGGGGAGTGGGTGCTGCACGCCTCATGGGGTTTGATAAGCGACAGCACACGAAATTTACGCGATTGATCCAGACTTGATGCTTGACCCGAGTTGCAGGCGTCGCGCTTTGCACTTGACACTTGGTGTGCATGACATAATGTTTGAGACCGAGTTGGGGCGACCAGGAGGCTTAAAAGAGGTACAGGCGCAAGGTGGTGGTGGTAGAACGAAAGAGTCCAATTCACTTTAAACGATTGAACATCGTACCTCCATCGAAAGTTTTGGTCTGTTCAATGGGCTAGCACACTCTGAGGAAAGTATAAAGAGACGGATATGTTAAAAACAGCTAAATCAATAGGCGCCGATAATTTGCGAATATAACAAAGTATAACACTGTTTCTGAACGTGACGCCCAATTGGGAATAACCCCTATTACTGCGGTTCTCAGTGCTATTTAGCCGTTTTTGAAGCCCGGAACACAGGATTATGCCATCAGAATGGTTGGAACAGCCTAGATCTAGTGTCAGCGAAGGATCTGCGCATGTAGGCAATTTATTCGTTGCTAATCCAATCAAATGACTGAAAGGTGCTCTTCACTGCAGAACATATCGCCTCGCAACGTTCCCGCATCCGTACGAGGGAAGCTTGAAAGTGGACTAACAATTAACAAAATTATATTGAAAGTTGACGCAATTGTGTTGAACCCAGCCCCACACTCTGAGAATGTTCAGCCTTTTCCCTCCTAAATGTACGTCCCGACCTCTCACCTTGGATTCCAGCTCGTCCAGATACCCCTAACAGCATATACTTCCATGAAATCCTGTGGAATGGCATGGATACCCTTTTTCGATGTCGCGAACTGACTTTCGCATCGCAGATCGTGAACTGATTTCAGGTCGCGAACTCACCTTTGATCGCGAACTTTTTATTCTAAACGTCTTCAATATAGGTCCTGCTGTCTCAAACTCCGAGATTTAACCTCGTCCCACTCCCCATCACAGCATGTTTTAGAATTGGACTCCCAGGGGAAGTATTAAGTGATTCATGTCGCGAACTGATATTAGACGGTGAATCCATTCACCACTTGAGTAGGGATATCCACTTGCTTTCGCCAACCATCCATTTCGTCTTACCACATACGTGTAGTTTGACATATATTAGTCTTAAACACACCTGGATTGATTCTAGGATGTTTTTACATTATTCCTCACCACGATAGCTTTTGTATGAGCTGGGTTGTGTTTTGAGATCCAATTTGGCAGGTAGCGGGTCTTAAATCGTGCATAACACCCACAATTTACCTTGAAATCTTTCTCAAAATGCTTTGCATACTGGATCTTCAAAATTAACGGCTCAGAATGGCTCTTCATGACTGGGGAGGTCTCGAATATTGTGTTTTTTCTCCCTTGTTGGCATTCTGGAATGAAACCGAGTCAATTGGGCGAGCCGCCGCACGCACCCGACTGTCAAGAACAATTAAGCGCCCGCGAAGCGCGCAACAGGAAGAATTCAGAAAACCCGATTCTTCCCCTGAGACCGATCCTGAAGCCTGCAAATGCATCTCTAGTCTCTCGTTGAACAGATTTCTTTCTAAAAATTTAATGATCAGATAAGAGCGGAGAATCGGATTTATTGGCATGTTTCTACTAATAATACACAGGGAAGCAAATACAAGGCTCGGCAGCAGACAGCAGAGCACACGCAGCGCAATAATCCGCCACATTTCCCTAGCTGAAAAAGGTGGGATTCCGGGTGCGGCTGAACGGGCGCGCACCAAGCGGCGAGGCCGGCGGAGTGGACGGCAAGGCCGAGCAAGCTGTTCCGCAGAGCGTGTGCACTACGCGGAAAGGACATAGGCAGCATGTGGAGCAAGAAGGCGGTGGTTAACGAAGCCAGGTGGGCGAGTGGGGGACAGGCTGTGGCGCAGGCGCATGCTGGCGGTGTGCAGCGGTGTGCAGCGGTGTGCAGCGCCTGCGTGATACACCCAGAACGCAGACGGTGTGCAGACGAAGAGCGGGCGGATGCGCATTCGGAGCGGGAAGCCAGTGATGCGGGGTCGGCAATAAGCAGGCCTAGATATCCAAGGCAGGTGGGGGGGGGGAGGTCAGTGTGTGCGTCAGGGGAACGAGGTGGCAGATACTGCGGATACAGGAGAAATGCAGCCCGGGCAAGGGGCGGATGGCCCCGGCAGCAAGCGCACGGCACAGGCGGACGGCTGAGCGAATGCCGTGCGAGGTTGCACTGGGGGTGCGAGTGGGATGCGACCTGAACGAGCCGCACTTGTGAGTAGCGGGATGGGCGAGAGCGAAACAAAAATAAAAATAAAAGCAAAAATTCAGTGCGGCTTACCGTGGGAAATGTAAATCTCAGCGTCACAGAATAACACTAAGGTTCAGTGATGCGTCGTTGGGCTGGAAATTTCAGGGCAAAGGAGGGCCCGGGAAGCCGGGAAGCAGAAAGCTGCCGGCAGAACTACTAGGCCAATTATGAACGTAAGGATGCAATCCACGGGGCGTAAGACACGGATTCTGGTGCGACAATGAGGGAAATTCTTGAGGTACAGTTTCGGATCAATCGGGGCCCAGGATCAGCTTTTATGAGGAATGCTGCCCCGGCAATGGGCGCCCATGAAGCGCCAATCCCACGGTATTGAGAGTGATTGGAACCCCAGAAGTCGACGTAGGTGTTGATAACATGCAGAGGAACGGTCCAGCAAGGGTATAGACAGCAGTCAGGCAGAGGCTGAAGCGAAGGGCGCTGCGGTGTGGAGAAGGAGGAGGAAGTGATGGGATGGTAACATGTGTAAACAAAACGACCCATTTGGAGTGTGGGCCTGGCAGTGGAAGCGCCATCATTCCAGGCGGCGAGGCGGGCCAGAGCGACCGACGGCGAGGGACGCCGTCATCGCCAAAAAATATAGCGGCAAATATCGGCTACTGGCTGTCTGGCCAAATAGGGGTGAAAGCACTGCCATGCAGCAGCAAGCAGAGAGGGGGGTCGGTTGGATTGCCACAAGGGGAAGGGAAAGAGGGCTTTGGCCATTGTCCTAGCGGTGGGTGGCTGGACTCGTGGCTTTACACTACAATTCCGCTGGCTAATGCCATGGCATCAGACAATTGGCTAGTGATACGGGTGGGATTTGACATGGTCAACTGTCCATTCGGCGGTTGGGCCTGATGAAAAACGCGTTAAAATTCGGTTATTAATTTATTGGACAGTATGGAAACTCGCCTGGAGCAAGAACCGTGGCATTGTTGATCAACAGGTCGATATGACCCGACTCGCTGACCACAATCGCTATGGTCGCATGGACTTGTGTATCATTGGTGACGTCTAGGACCAGCCTCCTTATGTTGAGATGGGAAAACTTCTCTGTAGAGTCGAGGGAGCGTGATGTCGCGTAGACAACGAAGCCTCTTTCCACGAGTTTCTGACAACTGTGAAGTGAATAAAGCGAATCGGCCCAACTTGAAGATTCAATGGATTATCAATACCGCGTAAAGGTGAAATCCAATCCCGCCTTCGGAGGCTCCTGTTACAATGGCAACCTTTGTTGAAGACATAGGTTGGTTATGGCGAAGGGAGATGGAGGGAAACACCGACTTGAAAGCGGTCTTGTTATGTGGGCGTCGATGCTAACATCATGTTTCGACCGAGTTTTCGGTTGCTGGCATCTGGAATTCCAGATCAGAAAGCCCGTGAGTCCAATCTTGATTTCCCCCGTTGAAGTGACACAAGATCGCCGAAGGTGATGCACAATATATGCAGAGTAATTGTGGGTACCTAGAACCGTTTGGACTATCTTTCTCGCGCGGCCACGTTCTAAAACTTAATAAGATCTGAGGCTCCAATAACTATTCAGAGTGCGACTGAAGTGTTCATCATATACACCTGCCGCAACCGAGAGCCCATCAATAGCCATGTTCACAGGTGTATCGGTTGAAGGCTTTACTCCGTTTCTGGTTGGTAAGTACATTTACTGTCAAGTCGGAGCCCGCCTCTCACATTACACATGAGGCGGTAACCGTCTGTGCCCCGTAAGCACTTAGCAGGTTTCATGCAGCTTGCGAATGGAGCTCAAATATGTGGCCTCAGCCTCTGGAGCCTTAACGTGGCCCAAGCAAATGCATCCTACAAGTCATACCCCAAGGATTGCAAAGCATTCAAGTATCTTGCAAGGCCATTGTACTTCCCCTAAGTTCAGATTCTCATCATATCTTCCTCAGGTCGGTATCTGCCTGTATGGCTCTTCTTAAGTCTCTATGTTCCTCGTTCATGGCCACATTATACTCTTCTCAACACTGCACAATTACTGGGGGAAATTGGTGCACATTTGGCTAGGGGAAGAAATGGAGGAGGAAGGCCTGGTAGCGTTTGGAATCGCGTCTGCATCCAATGTGGAATTTAATCGCAATATAGCAGAAACCGCCCCGTTCGACTCGGGTCTGGGCCATCCGTTGTACTCGAGAATTTTTTTTGGGGGGCGTTTCAGAGTCGTACGACCGCATGTGATGGTGGGCTCGAAGAGATTTCTGGCTTACATGATTGACTAGGTGTAAGCAAGCCCGACGAAAATTTAATTCTGCTCATCAAGTCCATCTTGGGACTGAGCTTTAACTTTTGTAAAATAGACAGCTGGCCAGGCACATGATTACTTGATTTATTTCTATTGCGCAGGGCTGGAATTCTAGGTTCTAACCGAAATATTTCAGGAGAGTTGAGAGTTCAAAAGAAAAGACAGGTATGTGTGTGAATTTTTGGTGCGAACTGAACTTACACACCTAGAGTTTGAACTTTCAGGAGTGAAGGCCTGGTAGCGTGTGCACTCATCTGCATCCCATAAATTAGGAGGGGATGAAATTTCAAAAGTGGTCTGATGTTTTCTCATTGGAGTCATCGTGAATTTAAATTGAGGTCTTGCCATTAAATACAGAGACTAAATCCTCAAGTCTTCAAGCTTCAAGACTGTTTCCGAAATTTCCGTTCCGGCAAGTGACGGAGAAGCGATCACGTGGACAGCAGCTTCAAGGTGAAATGACAAGTTGAGCGCAAACATGAGCTTGCGAATGGGAGCTCAACAACGGCTGACTAAGGAGTGCGCAGGAATGATCGATCAGTGATCGAATCACTTGCTTCCTGCGTTCCTCGTCGCCTTTTTCAGCCTCCGTCGGTCTCCATTGAGCGACGGAGCCACGGCTTCTTGGGATTTTCTGCAGGATCTGCAATAATTTCCGCTCTCGGCCTTCGTGGCCCTGATACCATTTCTATTTGCATCCCTTCCTGCCACTGCGAAAATTCCTGTTTGCTGCCTATGCGCCGCTCCCTCAATTTCCGTTCGCGTGATCATTCAACGATGTCATGAACAATCTCTGTTCACAGGAAGTACTGCTGCAACAGCCTTTCCTTTTCCATTTATTCGCAATAAATGCATGCAGCCCAGCTCAGATGTAGTCTTAAATTTCTCAATACATGGTAACTATTTTTTGGGGGGGAGTCGTCTTCTCGGATTCCGCCTGTTCAGTCACTGTGTTCCCTGTTGTTGTGGGATAGTGCTCATCCGGAAGCTTCACTCACAGAGAACCCAGAAACCAAAGGTTTCCAGGCTCCTCTTCCCAAAGACTTCATTTATTACATTCCTAACTGGCTTAGATAGCTTGTTAAGGTAGGGGACATACAAAGGCAGTTGCCCCACGTGACTGCCCAAAAAGAGCGATTGCGGGCTTGCACGATGAGAATAGAAAATCTGGCTCAACACTTTTGTGTGAATGTATCTGAGGACTGTTCCCAAATATTTTGGAGAATTTCAGTTGAGAAATGACGGACGAGCTCCGAAATTGATGTGAGTCGGTTTCACCTTCGCCCTCCTCCATGTCCTCGTAGTCTTTGATGCTGTATGGGTCAGCGTGATTGAAGAGAACTTCTTCATCAATGCTGGAAGTACCCGGAAAGGTCTGATGGTGCATCAATCAGAGTCCAGACTCTTTGACTGCTCCGAGGAGTTTTGGAGATTCAGACCATTGAATACATATTAAATACACAAGCTCTGGGAGGTCTCAGGTATTTAATGTATTATACCATGTATAATACGCTCCGTATAATACATTCTTTAAATACATCATTTCCGACCCGGCACTATTTATTACTACACAAAAAAAATAATGTTACTAATGTTATTGGCATCAAGAAAATGTCGCGACACGCTCTCTCAACAGTGCGCTGTTAAGAGAGCCCACCACATCACTCATCCATATGCAGCTACACACTTTTCAAGATATCGATGCATACCCCGAGACATTGGGGGTTAAGGGTCCCGGCAGATATTTTGGTCATACCTTGCCAGCAACCAACAAGTAAGGTTCATCCACAAACACAATGAGAACCTGCGTGTTTAACATAACAACATACAAACGGGAGGGGTGAGTCTTGAGTGAGTCTTTTATTAGTTTAACTCAGGGTGTCTGGTGTGGGGGATTAAAGCATTTTAACGAGGATGATGACTAGATGCACAAATTATTTGTGTAGAGTTCCTCAATTTGTAAAGTTTTCCTGCAATTTATGCTTCCTTCATCACACAAAATTTCAGTTGAAATAAAGGACAAAAGGGCTCTTGTTAATAAGTTGTGTACGAGATTTGTATCCCTAACAGCTTCGAAATCAACTTCCATGGAGCAGATTCTGAAGCCCTCATCAATTTCAACACAAATACAACTGCCTGTGCGGAACTTTTAACTCACAATCCTTAAAAATTAGGTAGCATACATAAGGAGCACACAAATAACAGGGTTTCAGATTGTTTTTATTAACGGCATGCTAATGAGCGCGTCGCAACACTTCGTCGTGGAACACTTTTCAGCCAGCGCTGGCGGCAAATCAAGGCTCCGGCAATTTGCGGAGATCGTGCCAACAACCGCAACAACCAGCCTCTTAAAAGCACCTGTTGTGGTTCGTTCATGGAGTGTATACTGGACCAGACTGAACTAACAAGACCCAAATTCAACTTCATTGATGGGAAACATCAGATCACTCTTTGTCATTTCATCCGAGTCTCTCCGGCAAACCGTAACAGCGGACACTGCCCGTTCGACTCGGGCCCGGGCCATGGTCCTCCTTTTTGTCGTTGGTTGGTTCCTGCCATATCGAATATGATCAACTTTATCATTTTCATTTTTATTCGTGCTGGCTTGGCTTCACAGCAGAAGATATTTTGTAGGGACAGTATTACATGCGTGTAAAGCTCGCAGTTATGTGTGTTAGGGCCAAAAACCTTACCCAGCTACCTAAGGTTCAAAGGAATAAATTAAAGGCCTGGTAGCGTGCGGCACGCATCTGCATCCAGTCCAAGATCCAGTCCCCAAGGGTGAAATAACTGATTCAGAAATCGCCCGTTCGACTCGGGCCTGGGCCATGGATGTGTATTTGAAGGAGGTTTATAACCTTTTTTCGTAGGTCGGCTCTTGAATTGAATACGGCTCAGTTTTGTGGTGATGGGGGGGGGGGGGGGGGGGGTATATTATACTCGCGTGGTCCAAATGTCTGAACAACTGAGTTTACCGAAGACAAACGGGTAGTAATGTACGGGTGGTTATCCTTACATATACTACAAGATGTCAACGGAGCACACAGATGGTAAGCACTCACCTGATTGATTTTATTTTTGCTTCTCCCAGCTTGGTTCAGGAAGGCACAGTGCATGGGTGCAAGCTCGCAACTATGGCTGTGTCGACGACACAACTCTTGGCCAATATGCCTAGGTACATGAATGGAGGGGGAAGGCCTGGTAGCGTTTGGAACGCATCTGCATTAATGTCAGCGCTCTCACTCGTTAAGCAGACATCGCCCGTTCGAATCGGGTCCGGGTCATGATCCGGCTGAGCGAGAGTTTTTTCCTGTTTTTCGCTTGTTTTCGCGTTGGCTCCGCAAGGGTCACGACCAATACCTCTTATTGTGGTGACGGACTACCCATCCTGCAGGTACGGGAGCTAGGCAATGGTCGTAATTAACGGATGTTGAGGAAAGTGGGTGAAAATCGTGTTGACTCCTGAGCATCACCTCCTTGATAACATCGCAGTGGATTTGTGCCCCATTTATTTATGGTTGAAGGGATGGAATGAAGGTCTGGTAACGTTTGGAGCGCATCTGCATCAGTTCGTATCGGTTATGGAGGCAGCAGACTCCGCCCGGTTCGACTCGGGCCTGGTCCGTGAATGAGGATGGCTCCTTTTTCGTGGCCCGGTTCCTGAAATCGAATGCGGCAGTTTCGTGGCAATAGTGCGCACCCACGTCCTTTTTATTCATATCAGCCTGCCGATGGTGCAGAAGGTAGTTATAGCCACGTTCAAACACTGCGTGCAAATACTGTGTTGCCTTATAAAAACCTCACCAATATACCTAGGTACATGAATCGAGGAGGAAGGCCTGGTAGCGTTTGGAGCGCATCTGCATCCAATGTTATGGAATGAATTTGGAATGCGACTGGGAGGCACGGAGGCCAAAACGGCGGAACCTGTGTGCGAAGGTCACTGAGGGTCCGTGTGAGGAGACGGACCCGAAGCAACCCTGCCGGAGCGAAGCGCCAGCTCGCGCGAGGGCAGGAGAGGAGAGACGGGCCGAGGCGCTACACACGCACAGAGCGGAGGAAATTGACAATACATTGGATTAAACTGGCAAATAATGTAAAATGACATCAAGGAAGGCAGACAAAACTGAGGCAGCGCCGCAAACCAATCATCAACGACAGCGTGTCCATGTCTAAGGAATGATTGTGCGCACACACGAATTCCCGGATGTGTGCATCCCACCCTTGCGTAATGTGCAGAGTTAAAATATGTTCAAAGCGCTGCCAATAGATGGGGAAACACTGTGATGTCCAGCCGCCCAGCTTCATAATGATCTCGGGTATGACGCCGGCGTCGAGCAACTCCAGCGAGCCCCAATATGATAACTGTGCCCAAGACAAGATCAAGCACAGTTGACTCGAAGACAGCAGATGAGGAGCGCCAAAAGAGATCCTTTTGCAAGTGGGAGAGGAGTGGTTGACGTGGCAGATGTGATTGTCCCAAGCCTGGACCGGACATCAATCTGCGGCGTCGCCGACGACCCGAGTGAGGAAGCATTCACCCTCTAGAGAGCTTTGACAAGCGTATAAAACGCGCTAGAATTGGCGGTACGTTGAGACGGAAGCAAGTGATGAGAGCGGCTGTGCCGCTGTCAATAAAATTCACACGTTAGTGTCTAATCTTATCTAACTTGCCTTCCACTCAACATCGCCCGATGGACTCTTGTCTGGGCCATAATTAGAGAATGGGCTTTTTTAATTAATAAAGTCAATCTTTTGCTTCCCCGCGCAGTAGCGAGTGTAATTCTGGGCCGGAATCCTACGCAGAGGCGACGCGCAAAAATAGTGGCACGATTTTAATTTACATAATCCGGATCGTCGACATCCATTCGTCCTCCGTTTACAGGACCCACTTTTGTCATCCATATCGCGAGAATTATGTCCATCCGTGTTGAATCTCCGACTTGGCCCGAGCCCATTTTTGTCATGCCTGGAGACTCAGCATCTCGTTATGCCCCATGAAAATTACCTGAATTTTTTTGATACTCACGCGGTCAGCCCTTCAACTCTTCAGTTTAAACAACCCACTGGGGGTCCTTTACATATGCCGGGTTTCCTTTGTTTTCTTTGGAGCGGTGGTTCGCCCAACATCCCCGCATGGTGTGGCGGATCTGCGTCAAGCCGGCGGCCGGCGCCGGACACCACGGCTACCGGCTCGCCCATCGCATCAATTTCTCGCAATTAACGCACGTGCCTCGTCCCTGACTATTTTCATTTCTCCGCTTCGCCGTCGTCGTCGATGGCCAGCCTGACCCCACTCGAGTCTGTCCTTCGACCTTGCTGCAATCTAATCTAATCTTTTACTGCAGAGACCCGTCCCACCATGTCGGCGGGCTGCTCGCCAGCAGTTCTCCGCGGATCCCACCAGCAAAACGGCGGATCCAGGACAAGCCTTATACGCCTGACCCAGCGAACATAAGCGTTCTTGTGCGCTGGGCCGTGTGTCCAACTGCGGCGTTGCAGTTGCTCGCTGTTCCTCCTTTGCTCGCCCTCCTCACCCACCTCCTCCTGCTGTACCTCCCGCCCGCATATTCAGCGTGGCGCAACCCCTTCACGCCCTTCTTCCTCCTCTCCGATGCGCTCCCATCCGCCCCCTTGCGGACAACGTCAACGACACTGCGCCCCGCGCTCATCCCCACCACGCCCTTGTACGCCAAGTCATACCTGGACTTGTTGCTGCTGGCGTACACAATCGTCCTCGTCTCCCTCCTGCGCCTCCTCTTCTCCAACATGTTCTTTCCCGAGGCTCGCGCGGCGCTGGGGCATCACGCGTGCGCGCAAGCTGTTGCGCTTCGGGGAGCAGGGGTACGCGGTGGTGTATTTCGCCGTCATGGGCGTGTGGGGCGCGGTGAGTGCTGGTACTTCTTCTTTTATTCGTTTTTAAAGCGACGCAGTACATCATGTCCACTGCCCCCACCCGCTGGTTCCACACCCCCGCCTTCTGGGAGGACTACCCCCACCCCCACATGAGCGGCCCTATGAAGCGCTACTACCTCACCCAGATCGCGTATTGGCTCCAGCAGTTTCTGGTGAGTTTGTTTATCATGTGCGCGCTTCCCGCCAACTCAGACTCGCAGGTCCTCACCCTCGGCCTCGAAGCCCGCCGCTCAGACCACTGGGAGCTTGTGTTGCACCACTGCGTCACCGTGTGGATGGTCAGGTGCGCTCCTCTTTTCTTTCACCTCCTCAACCATCTTTTCTTTCCTTCGAATTCCCTTCCACCCTGTTTCTTTCACACCATCTTCCCTTCCGCTTCCCCCTCCTTCTCCGTTCCGTTCTCATTCTCGGTTCCCCCCTTTCCTTCTTCGACTTCTTCGTGCTCCACTCTTCGGCCCATCCGCTTCTCGCGCCAATACATCCTTCCTTTCCCATCTCGGCTGCTCGGGACACACGCCTTTAATTTTTTTTCTCGTGCTCGCGTCTTTTTTTTGCGCGATCGAGTTTCCTTGCGGGGCGGGTGCGCGCGCTGTGTCCCTGCTCTTACTGCTATGCTTTGTTTCTTTTTTGGGGGGGGCGCGTTGGGCGGGTAGGTGCGGAGGGCTATCGGCATCGATCGTCGGCGGGCGGGTGCGGGTGTGCGTGCCGTTCCTGTGCCTGTGGCGTGGGTCGACCGTGGCGTTGGGTGGCGTTGGTTAGGTTGCGCCCGATCCTATTTTTATTTCATTTTGCGCGTTGGCGTCTTGTATGTCGTGTCGGCGGGTATAAGCGGGGCGGCCCCGTGTGTGTCTGTTCCTGCGGGCGTTGGGGCGCCATTCCAATAGGGCGTTGGGGTGCCATCCCCTAGGACGTTTGAGTGCCGTCGCAGAGCCCGATGCTAGTCTTATTTTGCATTGCGCGTTGGCACTCGTCGGCTCGCTTGTTTATATTATTATCCTGTTCTTTTGTTTTGTTCTGTTGGTCCGCGGGGAGGATGGCGGGACGACGGCGATGGCTAGGCTGGGCTAGCTACGCTCGGCTGGATACGCGAGGCTGCGCTTGGCGTGGCTGGCTGGCGGCTGGCTGGCGAGTCGCTTTCTTTCTTTTCCTTCCAGCCTCGCATCTATTTCGCTTTCAAAAACTGAAATGACCGTTGCGCGCGTCGTTCGTTCCTGCTTGCTTGCATCCTCTTTTTTTACTTTTTTACTTTTATTTACTTTGGCTTTTAACATCATTTCACCTCGAATCGCGAATCGCGCGCTCTACGGGCGTTCGTTTCTTCTACACTGTTCGATTCGATTGTCGTCCTCCGACGCAGGGCTTTTATTTCCCTTTGTTTATTTAATCCTCTCTCCTTCCCACTCTCTACCTCTTTGCTGGCGCTCGCTCCCCCTCCCTCCTCATCCCTACGCCTTCCCTCCCCCCTCCTCAACAACACCTACCTGCTCGCTAACCCCCGCGCTCTAGCTGGAGCTACCTCATGAACGTCACCCTCCTCGGCAACGCCGTGTTCATGAGTATGGACATTCCGGATATGTGTTTATCGGTAAGTGGGGTTTTTTTTTTCGTCTTCTTTTTATATGCTATTGCGACGCTCCCGCGTTTCTTTCTGGTTTACGCCTCGTTCGCGCGCCCCCTTTTACTCGCAGCTGGCGGGTGCGTCTGCGCGCGCGCCTTTCCTCTCCAACCTCATCCTCTCCCTCCTCCCTTCCTAAAAAAAACACTAACTACATACGATCAGTTCTCCAAGCTCCTCAACTACCTGCAGCTTGAGCGCGCAAAGGTCGGCGCGTTTGCGGTGTTTGTGGGCGTGTGGGTGTGAGTCGCCGTCCGTTCTTAATTTTTTCTTTCTTTCTGGTGTTTTTGGAGGGGGGAGGTTTCTCGAACGCGCGTGGGGCCGTGCTGTTTCGGAGATATCGAAGATACATACCATTGGTTGGATGGAAGCGTGTCCTTTTCGGGGCCGCTTTCGCTTGCGCTTTGCTTTGTGTGTGTGTTTCTGCGCGCGCCTGTCCGTGCTTGTTTTTTTTTGTTTCCGTGTGACGCGTGCGGATTTTTTGGTTCTTGGCGTGGTTGGGGCGTTGCGCTTTGCTTTCGGGAAGCGCGGGCTTGGCGAATGCGCCGGGATGCATGCGCAGCGCCGGGTTGGGCGAGACTATCCTCCCTCCCCCCGCTCCCTGGGCGGGGGCACATTATAACATACTCGCGTGGTCCAAAACTGATTGATTGCTCCCCAAACAGTTACTTCCGCCACTACATCTCCCTCCGCATCCTCTACTCGCTGCGCTACGAGTTTCACTTGGTTCCGTGCGTCGCTTTTCTCATTATTTTGTGTTCGTTGTACTGATGATTTCGTTCTCTTATTCTTGATTTGCTACATTCCTTTATTATTGATTGCTTCTCTTTGTTATTTTCTGGACTCGACGATTCTGGATTCGACTTGATTTAATCGCTGATACTCGACCTCGACCGTCTACGGCATTCGATTCGATTCATCCCGCTCACCCTCTTCTTGCCCGCCTACACTTGCCCACCTCTACCTGCCCGCCCACTACTCCCTGCCCGCCCACACTCGGCAATTGCCCCCTCCAGCCACCACGCGCGCCGCTTCGCAGCCTCTCGACGACGTGTACATGCCGCTCTGGATGCGCGACCAGATGTTCTACGCGCTGTGCATCCTGCAGGCACTCAACCTCTTCTGGCTGTATCTGATTGTGCGGATATTGGTGCGGTGAGTGTTGGTTTGTCTTTTCGAGTTGGCTTTTGTTATTCTTCGTGATGCTTTTTCCTGCTTTGTTTTCCTTTTCCCACTTCGTTTAATTATTTACCCCTCCCTCCGTTCTTTATACCACTCCCTTCCCTCCCTCCCTCCCTTCCGCCTTCCGCTACGCGCGCATACATACTCACTTGATCGTAGAACGATCATGATCTCGCAAACGGACGATAACCGCTCCGACGACGAGGGGGACGACGAGGAGGAGGGGTGGGGAGCTGCCGCCGAGCTTGGGAAAGACACCATTGGGCCTCTCCCATGTTGGGGAAAAGAGCGGCGGTGGCGGTGCTGGGGCGAATGGGAACGGGAAGCCCGCTAACGGGAACGGCAAGTCAATACCGAAGGGCGGGAAGAAGGGCGCGGGCGGGAATGGGAAACAGAAAAAGGTGCGGCCTGGGACGGAGGTGGGTGGTGGGGTTGGGAAGGAGGAGTGAATGGAGTGGAGTGGAGTGGAGTGGTTAGGCGGGGATTAGAAGAAAATGACGATGAAGGCTCCAACGGACCGACCGACCAACCATCCCCCACCCAGCCCGCTTCCATCCACGAGTTTACGCCTCCCCCACCGGACTTCGCGAATCGACTGATCCACAACCCATAGTAAGTATCCTACTCACCTACCTTATGTACGCCTTACGCCTCCCCGTGCGACACCGCTCGCTCCGGACGCTGTCTATCCTGCTTCTGGTGGGTATCCACGTTATATCGCACACACGCCCGCACGCTCACTTTGTCCTGCCCTCCTATCTTACCGCTCTGCTTGTTTAATTGGTTTTTCTCGTTCGCGATGGGTTTTTTGGTGCTTCGCTCGCGACGGCGTTCGCTTCGTTCCTTCTGGTTCGATCAGATTCGGGGATTCCAGCTTGTCTTCTCTTGGGTTTCCTTTTGCTCGGGCCGAATTATTTACTTGTATGCTGCTGGCTCCGCGTTATGCTTCCTTCCGCTGGGATGGATTTCCTCGTGCTGGTACCCCATGCGTTCTGCGGCGCTTGAACGCATCGATGGACGACATCGAAGGACGGCCAGGACGCCCCGCATTCCCCGCGGATCGCTGCATCAGGGCATATACATTCGCCGCATCGGGACACGCATGCCCGATCAGGCGATTCACGCTGCTATCCGCCCCGATCCGGCGATCCGCGCTGGCGTGATGTGGGGATCCACGTTGGTTAGCCTGTTTGGGGAAGGCTTGGCAGCGTCAGGGAGCTTTTACGCAATCACGATCAAGGTACGCGGCTGTCAGTTGTCTGTTCGGGTTGAATTTGTGGTTTTTGGTTCGCAGGCTTGATTTTGCCCACACGACAACGGGAGAACAGGGGAGAAGGTTGGAGCAGAGGATGGGACGGTGAGTATTGGAACGGAGGGTGGGACTGGGGAGTCAGACCAGACCGCCAACGAGAAATAAATTTCAAGTCGCTACATCCCCAGAGATAATTAATTCTTATCTCCCACGCACGCAGCCCATCACAGCCTACGGTTGAACGACACTGAATCAAAAATCGGAAAGGAAGAAGATAGCCAGTATCTAGTGGGGTAGGCCCGTGTCGGTACAGCCATACGCGTTATCTGAAATGGGAAAACGATTTAATTGTAATAGTACAGTAGTACAAAGTGAAAGTAGTGCTTCAACATTTCGTGTATTTTGAACCGAGGAGAATAAGAAATATGTACATCAATATGCTAATCCCTGCGGCCACGTACTCTATATTCTTTTCAGGTCGCAAGAATGGAATTCACGCAAACACCCTCCGTCTCTCCAACTCTTCACCACCCATGTCATGATCTCGTTTCAAGCTCTGTAACTTCAGTTCCTCCCAGATATTCAAGAGGGACTTTCAGCTGTGCAAGTGGCTGAAGTGCTTTTTCGTCATCCTTCAGAACTGCTGCCATGCAGCGAAGCTTCGTATCGATTTTGATGATCTCTTTTTCCTGGGAGGACCGCTCATAGAGGGGGCGTGCCCTCTGCAATAGGTTGACAGTTTTTCTGATCTCTCCCCGCTGTTCAAATATTGCAGCCATACGGACCATGCAGTCAGCTCTGGAATGGTGGATGTCCATGAATGTGAAACTGTCCAATGTGGCCATGAACAACCTGAGTGCAGTGTCACTATCCCCGTCACGACCACTTCAGCTGATAGGATAATCCTACTCTACTTTTGGGAGAGGCATCTGATTATCCTATACTACACAACCACTAACTACTAACTACTACAGGATCCAACATATCCTATCTTGGAGATGGGGTGAGCAAGGAAGATAAGATAGGATAGAAAAACCTATCTTATCTGGCTGGTTGAGCGGGCTTGTGAGAATGGAGATCAGATAGGATAGGATGACTCACCTTAGGTTGAATCTGCACAATCCAAAAACCAAAACTATGACATCAAGAGGGATACTCAAATGGAAGCAAAATGAGACCCACAGTGGTTGGGATGGATAGGTTGTGATCGGATGCGATAGGATAGGATCGGATGCGGTAGGATAGGATATAATTGCATGCAGTGTATCTATGGCGGGAAAATTAAAGACAATGTTATTGGACAAGAACAAGGGAGGCAGAGGAAACACACGGTGATGCCAAGGGATCGTTTGGTGGTACCGCGGTCGGACTTGAGGCCAGCAGTAGTGGCACCGCGGATTCACGGATTGAGTGGCACAGTTAATGAGCACTTCGAGACTTTCGATGGATGCTACGGCTTGCGGTGCCTTCAGATTTGGGACACAAGATAGAGGAGGGAGAGGGACAAAAGAGGAGCCAGGGGGTGCAGAGACGAAGTGTCTATGTGGTGGTCGAGAGGAAAGCATTGTTTATTTGTGTCACAGACAATCACATCAGTTGGCACAATTGTGCTTGGGCCGGCTCGATACGGCCGATACGGCCTGTCATCTGTTAAGAGACGAGAAACGCACCCCTCCAGTCCTGATATTCCGCACTATTGAGAGCAGCGTGCGGATTGAGGGACCGCGGTCCACAATGCAATGTCCTCCAGTTTGTTGGTTATGGACCCGAGGTGAACTCAAGGGTCCATGAAAAGCCGAGTAGGTTCACAAGCTTCGTCTCCGCTATGCGCCATGAAATCCAGGCTGCTCCTGGTTGTGGCAAGTTTGTGTGGTTACGAGTCACGTCGGTACCGCGTGACGCACACCGCCTTTGTCCGACACCTGTGTGAATAATTGAATTTTGACTCTCGTGCTCAGTCTGCTCACGCTTCGAAGACTTCAAGCCTGAATTCGCGTCTTTTAAACACTGGTTTATCCCCTCCTTCGTGTCTAAATTAATATTTAATATCAGTTTTGCAATGGGTGTCTCCACTCGTCTCGCCACGTAACACCATTACGGTCACCATTTGAACTGCTTTGTCACTGTCTAAAATACTGAGTCCCATCTGGCAGTAATTCTTTCTGTATTCGGGCCAAATAGTCATCCTCTGCGGGGTTGCTTTAATTCTACGGCGGGTCTGCTCCTTCTTATCGGCGATATACTGGGAAGCAAGCTGAAATTTTCTCTGAATCTTTGGTCTGCTCGGGCTCACCGGCGCTGAGCTATCCTTCCCTCCAAAATTAGAACTCTTCCTCTCAATCACCACTGGGAGCCTGGCGGACGTGTGGCTGCGCGTCTCGAGCGTTGTGCGCACCAGCCTCATGGCGTGCTGTGTCCTACCTCTTTCTCCTCCACCTCGATGCCACCATTGACTCGCCAGCACACGCTCGAAAGTCTACGCAGCTGGTGGTCAGACAGTAATCCCAACCTTCGTGGCCCAACCGTCAACCTCCATGCGGCGGCGAAGCCGCTCATAAGGTTCTTGCATGATCGACAAGCATTGGAGTTCATTAAAAATAATCGCGGTATTGCACTGACCGTAGTGGCATTTGAGCTCTATTTGAGCTACCTATCGTACGTCGACCACCGAAACATCCGACACGACACCCAGAGTCGATTCGTTACCCAGATGCGAATATGTCTCGGCATCCACGAAGAGCGCCATTCTAGAGGATCTTCTCCGGAGAGCGCGGTGTGACGAAGACACATTGGAGGTGCATTCAAACATCCTCCAGCTACTCGGAGTACCTGCAACAACGGACACAAGGATGATGAAGGCCATACGGTTGATACTTAGGGCGTGGGCTAAGTGTGCTAAGGCGACTTGTGGTTCACTTGTGGATATCTTGTGGTAAGCTCATTATCGCCCGCGTTGTTCTATGCTACAGCTCTCATCTTTTTTAATAGTGACAGCCGCGTGCTACAGGTCGTTGAAGAAGTCCTGGCTGTACTATCTGATGTTTCTCCTATGAAATTTCTGCCGGTCATATCTGGAGCATCCATGGAAGCAAAGCTGCTGCACCGCCTCTCGGATATGCCACAAGATTCATCCAGCGCACAGTCACACCGTTGGCGGATACTCCAGAACTTGGCGCGCTACGAGTCCACTACAGTAGCCATCGTGGAGGCAGACATACTAAACTTCGTGGATAAACTTTTGGGTTCTTGCCCCACCAATCTATACCGACACATTTTCCCGATGCTGAGGGGCTTGGCGTCTTACGAGTCCACTGCGATGGCCGTCGTCCGCGTGATCCCCTTTGACCTCCTTGGGCCTCTCTGGCGGTATGTCTCCATTAATTTATACACTTCCTCTGAAGCTTACATAGTCATCCAGTAAAAGTGTCGACCATACCGCACCGGTTGACATGCTTGCGACATGGTGGGAGGATCTAGTGACTGCGAAATTACTGGATTCCCCGCGTAAAGCCATCGTTGAGTCAACCTGTGGTTCACTTGTGGCACTCGTGTGGTGAGACAGCAGTAGTGTGTTCGCTCTCATGTCTCTCATCTGTGCCATTAGTGACAGTAATGTGCCCCAGGTCGTTGATGGGGCATTATGGGTACTATCTCGCATTCCCCATATCAAGTTCCCGCCGGTCACAGCTGGAGTATCCGTGCAGGCGAAGCTTCTGGACCACATTGTTGCCGTGCTCAAAGCTCCGAACACCGCAGAATGGCGCTATCCGGTAATATTTCAGATCCTGTTCCACCTGGCACTCCACGACGAGTCCAGCGAAGTAGCTGTCGTGGAGGAGAATGTATTAAATTCCGTTCAGAAACTTCTGAGATCTCGGGCCACCAACCTATACTGGCACATATTTCCGATGCTCCAGAGATTGGCATCCCACGAGTCCACTTCAATGGCCGTCTTCCGCATACTCCCCTTCGACCTGCTTGGGGCTTGCTTGCGGCATGTCTCCGCTGACTTCCACATTTGCTCAGAGATTTACAAACTCATCCAGTGAAAATGTCGACTCTACCACGCTGATCGACCCGTTTGCGAGCTGGTTAGAGGTTCTGGTGACCACGAAATTACTGGGTGCCCCGCGTAAAGCCATGGCTGAGGCAGCCTGCGGTTCACTTGTGGCTCTTGTGTGGTGAGTTATACCCAGTGTGTTTGCCGTCAGGTCTCTCATTTGTGCCATTAGTGACAGTGATGTGCCCCAGGTCGTTGATGGAGCATTATGGGTACTATCTCGCGGTTCCCATATCAAATTCCCGCCAGTCACAGCCGGAGTGTCAGTCCGGGGAAACCTGCTCGCACACATTGAGGAGATGCTTAAAACTCCAAACACCGCAAAATAGCACTATCCGGGGATCTTTCAGATATTATCAGACCTGGCACTCCACGAGCCCAATGCAGTAGCTGTCGTGGAGGCAAATGTACTAACCTCTGTGGAGAAGCTTCTGAGATCCAATTCCATCGACCTATACCAGCACATTTTCCCGATGCTCGTGATCTTGGCGTCCCACGAGTGCACTGCAACCGCCGTGCTCGGAATGCGTCTGTACGACTTGCTCGTGACTCTCTGGCGGTATGTCTCACTTTATTTTCTCTATATTTCCAGAGTTATTTAAAGTCGCCCAGTGAATACCCCTATAGGCGCCCGCTCAATATCACTCTTTCTGTAATTGACTTGCTTGCCTGCATGGCGAGATGGCGAGATGGCGCTGAGGGTGTGGTGGGCAGCGAAATGCCTTAATAACATCCGCGAAGGACTTCAATCACACGAGTACTGGATACGTGCATATACATGTAGGTTATTGCGAGAACTAGTTGGGCACGAGTCAACGGTGCAGGCTGTGGTAGCGATAGTGTCGCGAAAGGATATCGTTGCACTGTTGAGGTATGTCGAGACCTTCCTCGTCCTTTTCAAAAAAATGACCTGTCTGACCCAGCGCCGGGTGTAACGACATTTTCAAGTCTGTAGTCAAGACACTGAAAATATTAGACGCCACATTGGAAAGAATTGATAGTAATTCGCGCAATCAATAGGCTTGTCTGTACACGCGTCCTCGAACAGAGGATCTACTATGTTTTCTGGTTCAAATATACCCTGTCTAGTTGCCTCACCCCTCCGGGTCCCTTCGGCTTCCAGAGGAGTGACTGAGAACAGAACCATTCTACCGCCTCGGTAAGTAACCTCTTCATCATTGAACAATTGGAGGAATGTAAAATCTCGTTCTGAAAGAAATTTTATGTCAATACAGCCAGAGAGAAAGAGTCCGAGAACCAGTCTTTCTTTTTTGGTTCAACTATTCCTGTTTTCCAAATCAAATTGAGTATGCCCGATAGGCAGCAGTACTGGCTTCGGGCCACCAAAATCGTCGTATAGACTGGGATTTCGTATTTGACAGATCTTATTGTGTTTAACAGATCTTACATTATCTAGCCTCACTTGTTCCCAAGATAGCGGGTGCAAACACGGTGAGCACTGTGAACAGGAGCTCAGAAGATGGTTGAAAGCATAACGGAGATTTGCGCAGGATGAGGTGTGGGAGTACCAAATAGACGTGTTGAGTAAATGCGCTTTCTGGAGGCGTTATTCCAGTCCCTAATTTGCCTATTCCCGAAATTTCGACATAGCCGAATGCCCAAGGATCATCTTAAACAGAGATTCACCAGCTAGAAATCCTATCCTATCCTATTCATTTTATTTTTCAGACACCACTGATGTTGTGTGAATTTGTTGATATATCCTATCCACCCGTTTGATTTTTTTTTCTTGAGAACACCCTACACTTTATTGTGTAGGATAACCGGTCGTTGAGATTCACTGGTTAAAAAATCCTACTCGATCCTATCTCAGATGTCGATGGATTCATCAAACCAATGCCTCAAGAAGGGACCAGTGATTTCAATAATGCTTAACATTGGTTTAGTTAAATTGGTGGTTCAACAATCCTATCCTACTTCCCAAACAACATATTACACAACGGTCAGTAAATAGTCCTGTTAAAGGTCAACCATTGAACAACACGAGGAGAAATCAGAGTCTACCTTCCCAGCTTCCTGAGGTGTTATACCCGGTGGATGTCCGACTGTCCAGAACCACATTTTTTTCTTTTTGGACTAGCAGTTGCCCGTGACTTCGCCACGGATAATTCAACATAATTTGCGGCCTGATTTAATATAAAAACGCCGCTTGTCGCCAACCTCCTCGCGGTCTCGTGCACAGGCCACAATCTGCCTTCGTGATCACCTAAAAAATCTGTGTTACCTCTAAAAAATTCAAAATCACCTGGACATTAAATTCATCTTTCTGAGGTTTCATGAGCCCAGCTTCAACCTACAATCTTCATCCAAAAGTCCACTTTCATCTCTACCCTCATGAATCATCTCAACCGTCTTCCCGGGTTATCCTGTTTCACAATTGTTCTATTGTTCGAAATTCAAGCTGTCTCACTCTGCTCATGGTAAAATTCCGCTCTACTTCCCATGATTTTTTTTTTTTTCATATAGATTCACCCACCCGTATGCTTCCCAGGTAAGCAGATGTGGCTCTCATTGTGAGGCTGCGAATCTTCCATATTATTTATTTTACTTATCCTTTGTGCTCAGGATCCTCTTTTTGATTTGCCCATGCCAGCCCTCCTCCATGTTACCCAGTTTCTCTTGTTCAAGAATCACCTTGATCAGGGTTTTCGGCTCCCGGAGTTCTTCGACCGTAATTCTCGGCAACAGCGGAATTTTACCATGAGCAGAGGGAGACAGCTTTGAATAAATATTGGGTTTACATGGATGGTTGCTCTGTTTTGATTCATGAAATGGCTCTTCACACATCGCAGTGGAGCTGGATGCAAGAATTCAACATTGCGGCAAATTGTTGAGCACACCGTTATCTATACAGATTTCTCCGACCCCCACCCTCATTTGCATCTTTGTTTACCTTCATCCCATCATGGATTCAATGTCGCCACAGTGTTCAAAGGCAAGATTAACATTCAACATCACAGTGGAGCTGGAAGCAAGAGTTCAACATCGGGGCAAACCGACAGCCAGAGTTCAACCGGATGAACCCGGGTGTTCCACCCGGTTCCACCTTGTCATTTGTCTAAGACATCCACGCCTTTTCTTATATAGATTAGGATCGAGAAAATATAGGATAGGATTGTGAGTAATTCAATACTACCAGTGTCATTTGATTGTTGACTGAGTTGGATTATGAACAGTTGAGCACACATCCTAACTCAATCCCAACCCAATCCGATGTTCAGGCCGATTTAGATAGGATTCCACGAATCCTACTCTTTAAGCTCACGGGTGGAAAAAAATTGATTTGAGATGAGATGCGGGAATCCTATCCTATCGCGGTAGGATACAACCATATATTATGCAGACTGGAACTTAGGATAGGATGGGACTACGGTGTTGCTGCTGCACCTATGTGGCCTGAGGTACCAGGGAAGGATTGATCCTAGCTCCCTCCCGAAGGTAGGGTAGGATTCATCCTAATGGCATCAGCCATTGGCGCCCTGGTCCGCGGCTGAAATATCCGGCCATTTCTGCCACACGCCAAGCCCTCAGATTGACAAGCAGATTCATTCTGGAAACTGACCGTTGCCGCAAAAATGTGCCGCAGAGTGGCTGTGTAAGTGCCGCAGCCATAATTGAATGAGCGCCGCACTGTGCTCTGCGGTCGAGATATAATTTCATTTTTGGCGTACAAAGAGCTATGCTATAGCTTTGTTCAATCCTGTACAGTTCTGTCTGACTTAAGACCCGTGGTTGCGTACGTACGTTCAAGCCGTGGATACGTACCAATATGTACGTAAATTAATTCTACCTACACCACAGATGTATTTGTGTACGTCAGTGTTTTGCAGTCGTCATTGGTTCCACTGCTTGATGTTTATTACAATTACGTGGCAGCTAAACGAACGAATCAAATTGAGATACTACTGCAATGTCGCGGTGACTACATCAGTTTGTTTGAGAATTGATGAAGAGATACAGAAGAGTAGAGGTATTGTGGTGAATATTGTGCTAGAACGCATGAGTTGCCGCTGTGTGTATGTGAAGTGCCGTAGAGTGCATGTGCAGTGCTGCAACGTGCATGACAAATGCCACAGAACTGCCGCACACTGCCGCAGCGTCACGCCGCCTGAGTGCCGCAGCCTGACGCAGAACCGCAGTGGCAAATCACTAGAGTGCCGCAGCGTACATGGATTTGTCGCAGCGATTTATGACTTTGCCGCATGCAATTGCCGCAGCGCAAACTTTGCATTTGTTTGGTTGCCGCAGGAGTGCCGCAACGAAGTCGTCAATTAAGGCATCACGGTTCTGAGCACCATGGGGAACGTATACAGGCGTAGGTAATGGAAATTATCGTCGAGATTTGCAAGCCTTAATGTCCTTGTGGCCGTTGATAAAATCAAATTTATTTTTGATTTCTGCGGCAGTGCAACATATTTGCCGCAGAGTGCCGCAGCGACCCGCTGCGGCACATGCTGCGGCACTTTATCTTTGCCAGATGCCCCGCCTTCTCTCTGTTGGGCACACAAATGTTCTGCTATAAGCGACGGAGATGCCATGGCGGATCACCGTTTTTTGGCGACGGTTGTGTGGCAATGGCTGACGCCATTAGGATTGATCCTACCCTACCTTCGGGAGGGAGCTAGGATCAATCCTGCCCTGGTACCTCAGGCCACATAGGTGCAGCAGAAACACTGTAGTCCCATCCTATCCTAAGTTCCAGTCTGCATATATATATTCCCGCATCCCATCTCAACTCAATTTTTTCCCACCCGTGAGCTTGATTAGTAGGATTTGTGGAATCCTATCTCAATTGGCCTGGACATCGGATTGGGTTGGGATTGAGTTAGGATGTGTGCTCAACTGTTCTTAATCCAACTCAGTCATACAATCAGATGACACTAGTACCAGTAGTATTTAATTACTCGCAATTTTTCGGTTTCAAGATAGGTAGGATTAACTCGCAATCCTATCCTATATTTTCTCGATCGTAATCAAAAAAAGAACAATGACAATAACCCAGTGTCCAGAATTCACAAATCAATGTTCACGAAGCCGTAGAGAAAACCAAATTGTCATCATGAAAAAATAAATACAACAAGTGTTCTTTACTCCTCCTCATCCGACCACGAAGAACCAAGAGGGAGTTGCGCTCCATAATTTAATTAGTCAGTAAATATTGAGCGTGAGAGTGCATTGCCGTAAAGCATTTACCTTTGGATACCAGTAACCCTTGATCTGCCGACCCTCAGGCTCCTCCACAATTGTGCCAACTGATGTGATTGTCTGTGACACAAATAAACAATGCTTTCCTCTCAACCACCACATAGACACTTCGTCTCTGCACCCCCTGGCTCCTCTTTTGTCCCTCTTCCTCCTCTATCTTGTGTCCCAAATCTGAAGGCACCGCAAGCCGTAGCATCCATCGAAAGTCTCGAAGTGCTCATTAACTGTGCCACTCAATTCGTGAATCCGTGGTGCCACTACTGCCGACCTCAAGTCCGACCGCGGTACCACCAAACGATCCCTTGGCATCATCGTGCAAAAATGGAAATTTTTTGGTCGCGCCTTCGGTACTGCCAACGGCTGTAATATATCAAATCTCAGCAGTAATTATGTATTATTCCGGTGTAATTTCTCGTACGGCCACTCCAAGTGTACAGTAGCATGCAACTGGGTTTGAAGAAGCATAAATTCTCCAATCAGATTCGTTCAAAATTTCGAACTCCGTTACCTCATCCTATGTACCCAAGATTTCCACGGCGATATCCCGTTCAATTCTGCGCTGATTACAAAATTCAGCTGCCGGTTGAGGCTCTTCATTATCTCGTACTAGGCGGGTAGCGTTCGGAATGCATCCAGTCCAGTCCTGCCTGCCTTCAATTTAAGATGCCTGCACAGACACCAACCGTTCGACTCGGGCCTAGGCCGTAGCTAGGGCAACCCCATGAACTGTTTTTTTCTTCTCGTGTTGCCAGCTCCAAATTTGACATCTCCAGCACCACATGATTACTTGATTAATTTCCTTCGCGCCGAGTTGGGTTTCTTAGGAGCAATTTTGCAGGAGAATTGGAATACGATATGAGTGATGGATCCAGTATGTCAGATTTTCGGCCAGACTTGAATTTACACCCATCTACCTAGAGTTTAAAGTAGGGAGTGAAAAGCCTGGTGGCGTGTGGACTCATCTGTATCCAGTACCGCAGCAATGTCAATCCAGCAGACACCGCCCGTTTGACTCGGGTCTGGGCCATATCGAAATTGGCGCTTGGTTTTTGTGTCTTTTTTCTGTTTAGTTGTGGGCGTTCACCGCGCAGGAGGTATTTTATGGATGCGATTAGAGCTCATGTTCAATACAGAGCCTGAGCTACTCCATACCTCGTCGCTCTGATATATACAATGCAGCTTTGCGACTCACATGTGTAGGGTGGAATGGAGGGAAATGAAGGTCTCGTAGCGTTTGGTACGCATCTGCATCCAGTAGTGGTAGACCAGATCGACCAAATCCCGCAGACTCCGCCCGTTCGACTCGGGTCTGGGCCATATGTACATCCACTCCACTGAATTATGTTTTCTTTCGTTGCCCGTTTGCTGAAAGTGGATACGGCTCCGTGGTGGTACTCACATCTCCATGACTATTTTTATTTTTATTCGCACCAGCTTGGCTTCACAGCAGAAGATATTTGTAGGGCTAGTACATGCGCGTAAATTCGCAACTATGACTGTGTTGAGGCCACAGCTCTTCACCTGTATACCTAGGGTTCAAAGTTAGGATGGGAAGGCCTAGTGGCGTGTGGACGCGTCTACATCCAGTATCGCAGCAATGACAATGCAGCAAACACCGTCCGTTCGAATCGGGCCTGGGTCATAGATATCCGAGCGACCGTTTTTTCCTGTTTTTTTGCTTGTTTTTTGCGTTGGCTCCCCAAGGGTACCTCAGATTGTGGTGACGGACTACCCACCTGCAGGTAGGGGAGCGGTGGAGTGCGCTAATGGTAGTAATTAACAGATGTTGAGGAAAGTGGATGATACTCGTGTTGGATTCCGAGCGTCACCTTCTTGATAACATAGCAGTGGATTTGTGCCCCATATATTTATGGTTGAAGGAATGGAATGAAGGCCTAGTAGCGTGTGGCACGCATCTGCATCTAGTGCTGAAAATATTGATCAACGCAGCAGACAGCGCCCGTTCGACTCGGGACTGGGCCATGTTTGGGTGTCCCAAAATTGTTATTTTTCCCGCAGGTTGGCTCTTTCTTTCAGTGATGGCGAGCAAAGTCTTTGTTTTGTTTTGCTTCAGGGTGTTACATACTGGGAAACTTCCGCCGTCCAGCAGTAGAACTTGAAAAATCACGAGGATTAATTTAGATGTGCCTGACAGAAAGCTCAACTATGTTTGGTTATCCTCGTTTCATGCACAATAGGCACATATACCTCGGGCCTAGAAGAGGAATTCAAGGTCTGGTATCGTTTCGAACGCGTCTGCATCCAGTACTCATAGATCATTGATGAATGCAGCAGACACTGCCTCGCCTAAGCCATCGGTCCAAGGAAGTTCTTTATCTTTTCTTTTAACTGACTGCACTGCTGGTGTACATCGTAACATCGGTATAAAGTGTGCGGAAATAAATAGGTTTCGCAGAGGATGCCTTTTCCATGCCTTTGCCTGCATTTTAAAGCTGTCAATGGGCACGCATCTAGCTAGGTGTAACAATTGAGGAGCAAGGCCTGGTGGCGTTTGGAACGCATCTGCATCAGCTGTCGCAGCTGCACTTTCGACTGCGCAGAAATCGCTCGTTCGACTCGGGCCTGGGCCATTACCAGTAAAAAGATTTTTTTTTCTTTCTGTTTGTCGTCTTGCTGGCTTTTTAACTTCCGCCATCCGGCAGCAACTGGAAAAAACTTGGGATTTTGGGGTGATGGAGAATTATTTTAGCGTGTGAGGACGGATACCAAATAAAACTTTTATTCATGGAAGCCAAGCCTGGGCTTACTTGTTGCAGCGGAAGAATGCATACATACATATACCTCGGGCCTTGAAGAGCCATTCAGGGCCTGATAGCGTTCAGAGCGTGTCTGCATCCAGTGTGGAATCTAAGAGTACTATAGCAGAAATCGCCCGTTCGACTCGGGCCCGGGCCGTAAGGTGGTTACAGGTTCACTTTTCCTTTCCCGGTTGACTCCGATTGCCATCTTGAATATATAGTTGACAGCCACGGCGCAGGAGGAGCTTCACAATCGTAATATGACTTCTAAGGATGCCCCATGTTCAATATTGATCGATGAGATGCATGTCCACTCACTCCATATCTCGCCGTTCTGATAAATACACAGCAGATTTGTGACGCATATACCCAGAGCCAAGGTAGGGAATGAAAGTCCTGGTAGCCTGTGGCACGCATCTGCACCCATTGACCTCGCTGTCCACATCTCCCGCAGATACCGCCCGTTCGACTCGGGCCAGGGCCATTCTGGCGTTTGGTCTCCTTTTTTTTCTTGGATCCTCCAGTCCATGTGAAATTCTGCATGGAATTCATTCAATAGCGTTCTCGTCGCATGTCATATGTCCCCGTCGTAAGCACCCATTTTTGGCATCCATATCGCGATGATTATATCCATCCGTGTCGAATCTCCACAAAATGCCCTCCGTTTCCGAGTTGACATTTTTGTCATCATGGAAGGCTCAGCATCTTATTGTCCGCCGGCTTCCCAACTCAAATGAACTGCAGATACGGGAACGGCTCACCTTGGGCTCACCCGACTCGCCCACGGATGCGCCAAGCCGCCCGGCACCGGCTCACCGGCACCCTTCGCATCAAATTCTCGCAATTAACGCACGTGCCTCGTCCTTCGCCCAAGCTTCGCCGCCGTCGTCGTCGATGGCCAGCCTGCCCCGCTTCTGCCTCTGCTGCAATCTAATCTGATATTTTACTTTAGAGACCCAGCACACGACGTCGGCGGGCTGCTCACCAGCAGCTCTCCGCGCATTCCACAAGCAAAACGGCGTACGCAGGACAACTGGACAAGACAATGGACATCGAATTGCTAGGTGCGCTGGGCCGTGTGCCCATTTGCGGCCCATTTGCGGCTCGCCGTGCCCCCGATCTTACTTCCCGCTCCCGCAATACAGCAACCCCTTGACGCCCTCCTTCCTCCTCTCTGGCGCGCTCCCCGCCGCGCTCTTGCGGACAACGTCAACGGGCCTGCGCCCCGCGTTCTTGCCCGCCACTCCGCTGTACGCCAAGTCCTACTTGGGCCTGCTAGACCCTCGACGCCCGCTGCTCCGACCACTTTCTGCCTTTCACGCTCCGTCTTCCGTCCCTTCCTTTTTCCTTGGACCTTTCCGCTCTTCGCTCTTCGCGCTCCGTCCCCCTTCCCCTCCCGCGCCCGTTCGTCCCCTAGGGAGGCGCGCCGCCGTTTCGCGCTGGTTGGCCGCGCTCTGCGTCTTCCTCCTCGCGCCCCGGTCCATCCTCGTGCTCCATTCTTCGGACCATCCCAGCGCGCCCGCTTGGTTGTTCGTCCGTCCGACGGCGGCGCGTCGCGCTCCATCCTTTGCACCATTCTCGCGCTCCGCTATTTCGTGGCAGCCTGCCCGCGCTTTTGCGTTTATGCTGGCCTGCCCGCGCTTCCTTCTTCGATCTTCGTTCCAGCCTTTCTCTTTCCTTTTTCTGCTTCGTTTTTCGGACCACCCCCCTTCGTTTGTCCCCCAGACCGGCGCGCCCGCTTGACTGTTCGTTCATCCGAGGGCGGCGCGTCGCCATTTTGTGCTGGCCTGCCCCGCGCGTTTGTGCGTGTCCGCCTGCCCGCGATTCTGTGTGTCGCACGCGCCGGATGGGAACGACTTTCGTTTCCCTTTCGGTGCGCTCTCATTTCGTCTCGTCTTTGCGCTCTCGTCCTTCTTTGCGCGACTCGTCTTTCGGCCTGCATGCTATGTACTTCCCGCCGCTCTTTTTGCTCTCTTTCTTTCTTTTTTATCGCGTATCATGCGCAGTCTCCCCCTCCTCCGTGCTTCGCACACCGGTCGCGCGGCCTGTCTGGTCCGCGCCCCGTTTTATCGTGTGTCACTGTAACTTCTATGCGTGTCGGCGGCTCTTGCAAGACGAAGAAGGAGTAGCTCACTGCAGAACTGGACCGGATGAGCGACGCTATTTACGAAAGATCCTTGTTTAATTCATCGATTTTTTTACTGGAGTCCCCAAATGATGAAATGGCCAATTCGTGGCCTGTATACCGAAAGTTGAAGGGAGCGAATTCAAAGCCTGGTAGCGTGTGGCCAATGGCTGATGCCATTAGGATTGATCTTACCCTACCTTCGGGAGGGAGCTAGGATCAATCCTGCCCTGGTACCTCAGGCCACATAGGTGCAGCAGAAACACTGTGATCCCATCCTATGCTAATTCCAGTCTGCATAATATATAAGTGTATCTCACCAGAATAGGATAGGATTCCCGCATCTCATCTCAAATCAATTTTTTCCCACCTGTGAGCTTGATTCAGGGTTCGTGGAATCCTATCTCAATTGGCCTGGACATCGGATTGGGCTGGGATTGAGTTAACATGTGTGCTCAACTGTTCTTAATCCAACTCAGTCAAACAATCAGATGACACTGGTACCAGTAGTATTTAATTACTCGCAATTTTTAGGTTCTAAAATAGGTAGGATTAACTCGCAATCCTATCCTATACTTTCTCGATCCTAATCAAAAAGAAGAAAAAAAGTCACAATAATCCGGACTATCCAGTGTCTAGAATTCACAAATCAATGTTCACGAAGCCGTAGAGAAAACCAAATTGTTACCGTGAAAAAATGAATACAACGAGTGTTCTTTACTCCATTGACATCTGAGATAGGATAGAATAGGATTTTTTAACTGGTGAATCCAATCGGCCACCAAGTACGGCCCATGACTCTCATATGCGGCACATGAGGTCGATGTTCGGCACATCATGATAGATCAAGTGCGGCAGATTCGTTCAAACGCGGCATATCGCATCGGGCGGGGCCAGGGGGCGCATTTTTAGTCAAATTGAAATCTCATTTGACAGCTAGGCGATCTTAAAGCTTGACTTGCATAATCTTAATCTAGCATTTGGCAACCAAGTAATTACTTGAATTGGAGTTGACGGACCCGGAAGCCATGAGAAGAAACTTGCTTCAGCTTTACGCTGTGTCTATGGATCCTACTCGGGATCGGGTAACATCCTACGGATGGAGACAGGCCAACGGCCAGTTGTGGGCAGCGCCCTAGTGATGATGATGGGGATATTTTGGGTACAAAGCGTGAAGATGTTGCAGCGTAGCGCGAAGCAGACGCAGGTGTTTGAGATGGCAGCAAAAAATACAACATAGAGCAGCATTCCAGAGTGAGAGCCGCATGGTGATGCAGTAGTGGGAAAAGGATGGAAAGGATCGATGTCGGAGCTTTATAAAAGGAGCAGTAGTAGAGACATAAAGGGGTCAAAGATTAATCACAGCGTGTCGAAGCCCCTCTGGTCCACACCGCAGCAGCCATAGCAAGAGGAGGTCAGTTAGCCAGAATGCAGTTAGAGCTGATAATCGACTGTCCAATGCTTTTTGACTTACTTTAAACGTGGGAACGTTCAAATCGGAAAGTGCCGACAAAAAGTATGTCCCGAAATTCCACCGAGTAACAGGAGACAGTGATCGCACAGCTGCTAAATTCATTAGATTTGAAATAAATGAGCCGCTAAAAAAGACTAGGCACAGCCACTAAAAACTCCCTCAACGAAAACGGTTTCAAGGCTATTTAAAATCCCACTTTTTTTTGATCCTCAGATGTTTGAAAGGGACTTGGGGTAAAGGGCCGTGGCTCTGCCCGGCATGAACGAGTACTTTTTTTCTCTTTCAGTCGATTGTCTATCATGTGCAGGGTTTATAAAGCATATTGCCATTGGGATAATAAATTGAAGCAAGCAGATATTAGGTTCACTCAATTCCTAGCCTGTAGGCTTGTCCTGTGGGTTTATTTGTTTAAAACAAATAGAATCCACGGGACAAAGCACTTAGTTCTATTTGTTTTGAACAAATAGACCCACGGGATAAGAATTAAGCACCCTTAGTGTAGTTTAGCCAGAACGAGTGCCAGCCATCATGACCTGAGCATTGTGTTGTGATTAACTCTGAACTACAGTAAATATAAAAAGAGCAGATCCGACATCCAGTGGTGAGTGAGTGTGTAGAACTCACTGGTTGAGCATTTCAAAATTTTCACTTAGTTTTTTCGTGAAAAACTTCCTTTATTTTTCATACATTTTTCACTGAAAATGTGTCTGAAAGACTGTTAACTTTTTCACTATTTTTGTGAAAAATTTAAAGGTTTTTCAGCAAAGTCACAAAAGTACTGAAAAAGTTATAAAATTTTCAGATACATTTCAAGTGAAAAATGTGTGAAAAATGAAGGAAGTTTTTCAGTGAAAAACTTAATGAAAATTTTGAATTGCTCAATCAGTGACTCCCATCAAATCTAGCTCCATTTGCACAAATCCCGCCGCCCGCCTTCTCTCGACCGCCCAGTCGTTAGCGCTCCCCGCACACCCTTATCTAGAATAGTCGGGACTCCTCTACACCGGAAATATTTTTCATTGTGAATGATAGAAGCCCCTGAGAACATAAAATTGTATATGTTTTTTTCCAGCCGGACACGCAACTGTAACACAGGCAATAAATATAAGACACTCTTCATACTATATAGCCTCCCTTGGATTTAGGATGTAAGAAATTTTGAGAATGAAGTCCACTCTCACTGCGCTTGGAAACGACCCGAAATCGGAGAAATTGCAGGAAGTCCTAAAAAAGAAAAGAAAGACCTTAAGATGTCCTCCTCATCAGAGACAATATTAAACAGGCCTGCTCAGGGCCCAAAATCCCTATATGCCATGCATGTATCAATGGTGCGAGAAATTCTCAGTGGGCCAATTCAGTCAATTCACCATCACTGACCTTGATTTGTTTCGGGAACATTCATGAGAAAAAGTAAAGGACAAAATTCCATGGATTACGAAGGGATTCAGTCGGCTTCTACAATCCTCTCTCTATAGATACTCAACTGCTCCTGCTCAAGACATTGATTCTGGCTGTTTGTTTTATGGTATCAGCAAATGGCACCTGTCGTTTATACTTCCAAAGTGATCGGAGTTCTACACTCTCACTACGCACTCTCCGACATCCAGCCCCATTCTTGAAATAAAAGGTTCACACTGCGATGCAATGACTGATTTTTGTCTTCAAAGTAGGCCTTTGCTGAATGCCACAGCCGCACAATAGGGATAATTCTAAATCCCATATTGCCGGGGTGTTACCAAAATAGCCTGAGCTGCCGCTATCTGGGAACCCTGAGATGGCTTGATGGCACAGGAGGTGGGGATGTCGCCTGGGGTGTAAAAACAATTCCCAAAATGCCTCAGGAGAAATTGAATAGATATTTTATCCGGCTCCATGTTTTTTTTTTTCATGCCTTCACCCACTAGGGGTGTGCATACTGGACCAAGCTAGACCGTACCTGAAAAGGTAATTCAGAATATTCCTGGTATATGCTCCGTGCTCCGAGGTGGGAGAGTAATCCGAACCACCTCTATATCAGACTTCTGATGGAATTAAATCCTGGGCAATTTCACAGCATGAATCAAGTTCCCAGCAACACAGATGAGAATCAAATTCATCATTGATCTGCAACGCGAGGCATAATGTCTTCTCGCAGAAGAATCAGTATGTTCTTCACTTCATGAAGCTGGACTAGGAGACAAGAACTCAAGTGAGATATATATTGGCACAGCAATCAGATACAGGGTTGTTTCACCAAAGCAGTCAAGGAAGCAAATACCTTATACTCAATTATTCGTTTGGATCCTACAATTTGTTATAAATTTATTTAAACCCGTTTTATGCCCTACTGTCAGCCAAAGATGCATTTAACCAAAGGGTAACCAATCTCTATCACAAATTGGCAGAAATGTGCTGTGGTTTACAAGCTGGAGCATCATCTTGAGGTCGGAATTTTGGTCGGGGACCCCTTTTTTACTCGGTCACGGAGACACAATGTATGGCCCTGTTAGCAACTGAGGGCAATACAGGGTGAGCAACTACACGTGATCTCTGCGGACTCTCGTTTGACTCTCGTAGACCGAAACAGATACTGACGGTCGGACGGAACGAACCGACGTGTTAATTGTTATGGTCATTTAAATTGAAGGGCGAGCATTTCTAACTACACGAGCAGTATATACTGAAGCGGTCGGAACTTAGGAAAGATATATATAGGCATACGAACGTGGAAGAGCAGTTTACCCGATTGCAGGAGCAGGTGAAGTGTTCATGAAGTCAATTGGGGTCGGTGATCGCCGATGGAACAATCCGAAGTGTCTAAAAATTTTTTTTGTCTTGTTTACGCAAGTTATGATTTTTCACCGAGTAGGGGGTATTTTTCCCTGAGTAACAATAACAAGGACAACGCCCAGCCACTATTTTCATTAGAATAATTTGAAGCATGTTTGGGCATGGCAACTAAAAAGGTCAAGCACAGCCGCTAATAAGTCCCTCAACGAAATCAGTCTCTAATGAAAATTTGATCAAATTTGGGTGCCCTCGAGTTTTGAAAGGGACGATCCCTATTACATAAGTACTCGTAACGATGCAGCGCGGCCATCGAAGATCATCATTGCACTCCTGCAGAAAGATTTGGGGATCAAAGAACTATCTCTTCTTCTGTTCTTGACATGTCAGCTGCGCTCTGAGGGGAGATGGAATCCTTCTGCTGTGATTCCATCTCCCTTAAGAAGCTCAGGCGGCAGATGTTGTTGATCATCTGCGGATGGCGCCACACAGCTCTGGTGTCTTCTACCTTTGCTCCCTTTTCGACTGGGCTCGAGATGCTGATGTGTATAATTGGGCGGAAGTTTACCGGGATTCAAGTAGTATTCTCGCTTTTATTTTTTGTTACCGCTGAAACATACACTGCGTTCCGAGGCTATGTCGGCACACGTCAGCATTTGTCTGGCAGCGCTGCCGACATCGCCTCGGAACGCAGTGATATGGTCTATTTTGGGGTGGGGAACATCAACAGATCCTTATACCCGCACATATGATGCTGAGAAATGCACGTAGAATCGTGTCTGTGGCAGGAACACACCTAGAAATTTATAAGCCCTATCTAAGAGTCCTGTTGACGATGCCCACCATGCGCAGTTAATTTCAAAAATCTTATCAAATATACCATCCGGGCCCCGCTCTATGGCCGCATCTTCCCTGAAGTGTATCAAGGTAAGTGGATTCGTGACTCCGCATGCCTGCACTTTGACATGTAGTCCTACAGTTCGGCATATCAGTTGATAGCAATCTAGAACTGTTGCGGTACAACCGTGACAGCATCCGTAGGATAGATAAGAGTAACTGAGTTTTGGGTTGCACTCCGTGACCCCCAACCATGAAAGTACCGATACAGCTCGAGAATCTAATCCAGTATACAACAGTGGCAGCTAGCACTGTTGAAAAGATTGCAGACTCATTCCAGATTCCCTTCTTATCCTCAGCCACAGCATTGACAATGTCAATTCTGAAAGCTATGGAGGCAAGTCTGACTTATGGCTTGTAAAATATACCCTGCTCATAAAGCTAAATATAGGCTGCCAGGTCCAACAGGGATGAGTGGATGATAATGGTTGAACAAATCCATGAGATCCTGTGTGTGATCACAAGCCTGTGCTCCGCATCGGAAATTAAAGGGGTGCTTCCAACGGCACTCTTATATGACATTGCAAAATTCACCGAGTATGTTTCCATTGCATTTTTCTGGACAAACACAGTGAGACATTTTGGCAGAACACTTCAGAAGATCTTCACTTTTCTGAAAGCACAGCAGAAAATGGGAAAGATCAAGCAACTGTTCAAGCAGCCTGATAATGCTGGGAAATTAGAGATGTGCGAACAGGAACTCAATAAGTCCATTGAAATGTTCCAGGTACATCTGATGCCATTGAATCCTGAGGCATTTGTGATCTCATTACTGGAATTCATTCAGGTCAGAGCTCGGGGCTCAACACTCGCTCAGATAGGGGATGCGAAAAAAGATGCAAAGCAGCAGCACAATGAGCTTATGGCACTCCTAAATGCCCATCCAGACCTTAGCAGTTCGGATTGCTCCTCTGTCAGTTGCAATTCAAATCAGACTCCAGTTTTCCAGCTCATGTTTTAACTTAGGTGAATGGGACTCTTTCAAGTTCCAGCAATAGGTCTGTTATTGGGGGCATAATAATCCACAGTGGCTGATTTGCATATTAGTTCAGGATCATTTAGTCTGCTCCCGGCAGCTCCCAAAATCTTCCATGGCCGTGAATCAGAGCTGAAGGATGTGGTCAATGTACTACTCGAGAATTCTGCCCATGTTGCCATCCTGGGTACAGGTGGTATGGGAAAAACCAGTTTAGCCACAGCAGTCCTCCATAATCCACAAGTGGAAGCCAAGTATTCGCATCAATACTTCGTTCCATGCCACTCAAGCCCCACTTGCACTGAGCTGGCAGCAACAATTGCAGATCATATTGGATTGGAGAAGGGTTCAAACATGGTAAAGATGATTGCACATTACTTTGCCCATGCTCCTCCTTCCCTTCTCATCCTCGATAATCTGGAGACCCCTTGGGAAAGCCTTTCATCTCGCTCTGAAGTTGAAGAGTTTCTATCTCTCCTGGGTGATGTCCCCCACTTGGGTCTCATGGTGAGTGATGTTTTGTGAGTTTATTGAATAAGACCTTGAACTTCATGTAGATCACCCTGAGAGGTGCTGAACGACCCAGCAAAGTCAAATGGACCCGCCCTTTCCTGGCCCCCTCAAGCCACTTTCCAATGTGGCTGCTTGGCAGACCTTCATTGAGGTTGCAGATGATGGCCATGATGATGCCAGCATCAAAGAACTCCTTGAACTGACAGGGAATCTTCCACTGGCAGTCAGCCTTATTGCGAGTGTTGCTGGTTCTGAGGGATGTGCCACAGCACTTTCTCGCTGGAAATCAGAAAGTACTTGGATGCTTTCAGAAGGATATGACCAAAGAGCTAGTCTGGATATATCCATCATGTTGTCATACACAAGCTCCCGGATGACCTCAGGTGCCCAGGAGTTGCTTAGCATTCTGTCCATGTTACCAGATGGGCTTGCAGATGCCGATTTGGTGCAGGCCAAACTGCCAATCCCTAACATTCTGGCTTGCAAGGCCACTCTGGTTCAAACAGCGCTTGCTTTTGTTGGTCAGGATCAACATCTCAAAGTCCTGGTTCCAATACGAGAACATATCCTCCATATTCATCCCCCTGTCGCTGCATTGAAGCTAAAGTTACGGGAACACTTCCATCAAATTCTGGATCTTTGGAACCAATTCAAGAATCTCAATGTAGCAGATATAGTCCCCCAAATCTCACGAAATTTGGGTAACTTCAACACTGTTCTCCATGATGGGCTTAAGCCAGAGGGGTCTGATATTGTTGAGAATTTTAGGAGCATCCTGTTTCTTAATCAATTCTATGATCGGGTTCAAGACACATATTCACCCCTCTTACTGCGGCTTTCTGGGCAAATGCTGCATTGGAAAGACAATGCAATTTTTGGGGAATATCTTATTGAGCTACTGCAAACTTCTGAACATTTTCCTGGCCTGGATTTCAATCGTGACATCACCCTAGGCATTCATCATTTCAAATCAAAAGATCCACTGGAACAAGGTAAGACACAATCACTGTCGTTCTGTTCACCTAACTAATTTTGTGCCAGCCAGATGGTACCGTGCTCTGGGAATCTACTTCTGGAGGGCAAAGTCAAATTTTATGGGAGCCCTCAAGTATTTTCAAAAAGCCTATTCTCTAGCAGAAAGGATTGGATACCCCACCATTGTTGGCATCCATGCAGTAACCAGTATATGCAATGTCCTGATTGTTACTGGAAAAGCCTTGAATGCGCTCACACATGCCGAGGAGGCGCATAGACATGCTGAGCACATAGGCGACATCTACTTACAAGCATGGTCTCTCTACCATCAAGGAAGATGTCACATACAATTGGCAAACTATTGGCATGCTCAATGTCTTCTGCAAAAAGCCGGACATATCCTGGCTACTCTTGGTCAACAACAAAGTTCAGTGAAACTTGGCATCCTAAATCATCAGGCTGAAATGTACCTTCTGAAATCTGATTATCTGCAATCTCGTAACCTGCACGTCACCATTGCATCCAGCTGCCAGCCAACATCATATAAAGCCATCCTTGCAAACTTGAACATTGCTCTCATTGATATTGCTACTGGTGCTGACTCAAAAATCATTCGCCAAAATCTAGACATGGCTCAGTCTCATTTAAAGGCATTGTCTGGATATTATGGCATAAACATATGTCTTGTAGCTGATTATGCAACCGCTGAGCTCTGCCTTCGGGATGGGGCTCTTGGGACTGCAAATGCAATTTTCGAAAAATCTTTTGCATCATCTCTGGATATTGACACAGAGCTGGCACTCCTATCTGCTGAAAAGCTTGGAGATCTTTCGACTGGCATGAATGACATCCAAACTACACTGGGGTGGACCGGGATATTCCTTGGACTGGCTTTGAAGTGCAAAGACAAACACCAGGCAATGCAGGCATTCCGATGCCTTGGCCAGATTTTTTCCGCCCAAGATGATGATGAAACAGCACTCAGCCTATTCACAGTTGCTCTTGATGGATTCACATTCATGGATGTCCATCGCTGGAAGGCAGATTGCATGGTCCGAATTGCCGATATACTGAATAATTGTGGAGAGGTCATCAAGGCAGTTGAATTGTGGAAGGCAGCTAGACCCCTGTTTGAAAGATCTTCCCAAAGGAAGGATTTAGCTCGGATTGATGCAAAGTTAGCAGAGGTTGACTCTGCTACTTGGCTCAAATATGAGAACAAACTTCAACGGGAACTGCATGTACCTGTTAGCGCACCGGAAGAGGAAGATGATAAGTTGGCCCAAGGAAGTGATGTCGGGGACAAGCGGAGGCAAGGGTTGAATTGCAGTCTGGATATTGAATAGCCAGGGTTTTGTGTTTCAATTGTGTAGTTTTTATCTTCAAGTTTCCGCGGGCTCTACCCATATTCAGCCATATTTGGACAAATACATACATACCCACCTGTGCTTGATGTGCCATGTCCAGATCATAGTCTTTTGTTCAATATGTAGCCTGCTTATTTATTTATTTTATTTTACACTTCAATTGTGATTAAATGTGTCCTGAATTATGAGATCAAACTACCATTCCCCGGCAAGTTGTCTCTGATGCAGCCTCAAGTAAATCGCTGCGTTGAGGCCGTATGTAGTCACAGGGTAGGCTACATTGGTCTACCCCTTGTCTACCCCAGTAGACGAGGGGGATTGACATATGTGTTTGTCTACATTTGTGTAGCCTGGTCTACCCGGGGTCGTCACCTGCTGTCACAGGTGTGACTACATTGGTCTACACCATGTAGACCCGTGTAGACCCATGTAGATGCATCATATATGAATACAATGTAGCAATTCTATATCTGTCTATGAATGGATATCGAATTACACTCTCTAGCCATAGCATGTCTGAAATGGCGCCCGTGCGGCTTGCGCGCCGCATCAGGGAGCCAAACATGTCATAACTTCGACAATCATGGCCCACATCAGAATCTAAGCAAAATCTAGGCTGAGAATCATTGCACCAGTTCAACACCAGTTGGAAAATGCCGCTACAAGCCTACCAATGTAAACGGAATGGTTCTCCAACTTGGTGTACCTGGGTCTAACCTGGGGCTACCAAGGTAGACCCAGCTTGGGTAGGTTAGACCATGCATTGATATACTGTGTCTACATGATTAGGCCCATGTACACATAGGTCCATGTCTATGCCCTTGTCTACCCCCCTAGCCATACCTTGTGACTACAAACGGCCTCAATGCAGTGAATTGGAAATATCCATCAATAATAGGGGCAGTCAGAGTAGAAGATTATGCGCAGATTATCGTCGGATTATGGCAAAGATTATGGACAGATTATGAATTAAATTTATTGCTAAATGGACCATAATCTTTCGATAAACGGGCTCAATTTTGACCGCCCCGAAAATCCTGCGATTATGGCAAGGATTATGGTCTCGATTATCACTTGTCCTTTGTGGCCTTGGCAAGCTCGGCATCGACGACCTCGTCGACAAGGGACTCTGCGTCACTTTTGAGGCCCTCCTCGCAGTCGGGTACCACTTTCTTCGGCTGACCGCGTTTGCGCTTCTTGGGAGCAGAAGCATCTTCTTCGTCTTCTTTGCCTTCCGCGGCGGCAATTGCGGCGACTTTGATAGCTTTCTTCGAGACAGCAGCTTTCCTGGGGGCAGTCGCGCCACGCATGATCGAGATCGGCAGCCTCAGCGACGAGACCGTTACATATAAATAACAGTCAGCAGTAACAAAGAGTAGACGCACATGTATGTAGCAGGATTAATCCAGATTAATCTGCGAGAATCTTTTCAGAATCTCCTCCAGAGCCGATTCTGCGATTCTCGAAGATTATTGAATTAACGCGTTTATCCCATGCTCCATAAATCAATAATCTTTCCATAATCCTGGTCGATAATCTTGGCATAATCTTCTACTCTGACTGCCCCTAATGAATCCCTGGCCATAGTTATATATTCAACATAAGGGTATGTGAGCAGCATTTTCTTTCTACATTGTGATCACGCCCCAAATCTGCAGTGAGGCATAAATGGACTTGGGAGTCAGTGGATCTTTTTTTTTTTTAAACTTTGCGGCCGGAAATGGGTCCTTGTATGAGGCTTACTCGCCCTTTTCTTACCTACTTCTCATTCCTCCTCTTACTCCATATTCCCCTTCTTGTTACAACCAACGAACACGAATGTGTACCTTGAGACGATAATTCCTTTGCGATTGGGAAGAAAAAGCTTCCTTCGTCTTGAGATTCGCTTATATCCTCGCCGATGTACATACGCACAAATGATGCAGCTCGTTGCAGAAGCCCTCCGGCATCGGCGGACCGCGTGCACGCGATGAACGAAAGGAACTCGCGGAGCCACGGGGTGTTTACGGTTAGGGTAAAGCGGGTGCGCTGAGCCGTTTATTCTTTCCTTTTGGTTTTGTGATTTTGGGAGATGAGGACTGATTGTCAGTTCGTGTTGCTGCGCAGTTGACGTACTTGCTGCAGAACTCGATGAGCGGTAATTTTCAGATGTCGAGACGTATTGTTTATACACATATCGATTATTTTGTGTAGGTGCGGGGGGGAAATAAATGCGGAAAGGAACCTCTCCCCCTGTCCCGCAGTTCGAGTGATTCGTTGAAAAATAATGTGACCAGTCCCTAGGAATATCGGTCACCGAAATTTGGATCTTGTGACAATAATGTTTGCACATGCTATACATGTTGGAAAAATCTCATCCTCATATATGAGGCAAAATGTGCGTTCGAGGGAGGGTAACAACAGTTACCAAATAGGGCATATGTGAATCTGATGGCTAGGCCTGAGGCCGCCTAACCCTAACCAACACAACAACGAATCCGAAGCCGGATATTTTTCAAGAATTCCTGGTACCGACTCAGGTACCAGGTCTCAGAATCAGAATTAAAACTTGTCTATTGCATGCGCATTTTTACCGGATCAGCCGGACCGCTTATTATGTACCTGCTGACAGGTCCGGTCCGGACCCGGGGGGATTAAACACTGCACAAAATGGACACCGTAGTTTACGCATAGTTCAACACAGAATCAGTTTGGACTTAGTGTCGTAAATACAACTCCGTCCCAGTCATATAACTTCTCTGGTGTGTCGCATGCAGATGGTTCCACCAACCCTTCGCGAACTGCATCTGACAACTCCATTTTGTATGTGTTATCTCTGATCGGGGCCTCATAGATAGCTCTGCACACGGGGCAGCAGTTCTGAATGCCCAAATTTCTGCGAATACAGTAGTAGCAAAATATATGCATGCAGAGTGGCCTACTCAGACATTAGTAGCTGCTCATACTTTGCCCGAAACTTACATGACCGGCTTGTTAGGCATCGAAAAGCATATGCAACACCGGAAAATGTCGACGTTTGCTGAGAAAAAAAGCCGACAGAAAAAACAATCAGTTTCCATTCAGCGCTTAAATAGAGCGTGTAGCTTACCGGCACCCGCCTTGGCCCACACTTCGCTCGAAGAGGGTACGGCTGTATCTTCGTCGTTCGCTGTCCATGAGCCTGGTGCCTCGCTGAGAGTAGTCCAGGCCTCTACATCAATGGCGTCGTCCTCATTGGAACCTTCGTCTACTTCCTGGTACCGACTCAGGTACCAGGTCTCCAAATCAGAATTAAAATGTGTCTATTGCATGCGCCTTTTTGCCGGATCAGCGGACCGGTCGTTAAGCTACACCGTGACAGATCATCGGACCTGGAGACCTGAAGTGTCAGTTGAACCAACGGCAACGGCGCCTCCTGCAGATTCTGATTTCAACAAGATAAAGCGACCCCTTCTACTAAATGTCTATATACAAGAAAATTCCCGGAGGGCCCTCCAATGGCTGTAAATATTTTGGAAAGAGCTACCACTGTCAACTTTAACGGACTCAGAACTGTGACTCTGACATTGCCAGTGGGGAATGCCCGTAGGGCCATCATATAGCAACTTCTGGCTACAAATTAATTGTTAATTGGTCCAGCTATCTAGTAAGGTGTACTTGGAGGTACCAGGGGATGCCCAGAGGGCCTTAGTATAAGCTAAGATCCGAGTTATATACGCGCCACGTACAAGTTCACCGGCGGCCACCAGTGGTTTTCGCTGGCTATCAGCAACCAGTGATGGATAACGGTTGATAAGATAAACCACCGTTGATCAGTGTCAATCACCCATCACTCGTCTCAATTGAGTTCGCAAAGAATCCTCATGGTTTTCGCTGGCAGCCAGTGGTTTTCGCCGGCATCTACCGCATGTATTTACTTTTGTTTCATTTATTATATGCAATAGAAACCAGAACTAACGACGAGTTCCCATCAGCACTTATCATTTGGCACGCGGAAAAAACCCTAATCAATGGGGTCGAGAAACGACTGGCTCCCTTGTTGGTATCACCAGCAAAACAGCCTCTATTGGCATTCCATTTTATTGAATGCCAGTGATTGCCAGTGGTTTTCACTGGTTACTCGTGGTTATTCTCCCTATAAAACCAATATGTCCGTGATAGAACCCGGTGGTTATCTTTGGTGGTGTACCTTACGGTGTCTAGAAATTTTGATGAGGCTTTAGTGACCTCCAAGAATTTTTTAGTGACTGATATTGTGTCAGTAAACCATGATTGCCAGTGGTTGCTGGTGGTTTCCAATGGTTACTACTGGCCTTTATTGTGTGATTTATTGGACATACATTGACTGTAACAAAAGCCTGAAAGCTCGCAAAAGCCCATATTAATGGTTCTCATTTGGTTTTTTTGATGAGACCGAATGCCATCAGAAACCAACGGCAGCCAGTAGGATCTACTGATCTACGGCCAAAGCAAGGCCACATTTATCAGCGGAATTGGTGGATCTCAGCCAGTGGAAGTCAGTGGAGACCAGCGGCGACTCAAAGACATCAATGGCAGCTAGTGCGGGCCTTCGGCCCGCACCCGCACGTGCACTCCGCGTATATTACAGGGATCTCCGCGGATCCTCCATCAAATCCCTCGGTCCAAAGAAGGAAGGTCATCAGGATTACCCACCTGATTTTCCTGCACCTGCGCCGTGCCGATTTTCTCGCATCTATCAGGGCGCCGGGTGAGAAACGTCCGTTCAGGACCGTTTCGGCCGCAGCGCCGCCAATACAAGGCCGGCCATCAATCAAAGTCGATCCCCTGATTTTTCCGGACCTGCCCCCAGGGGCGCCGTAAGGGGGTTCGGGCACTGCCCGAATCGCCGGGGAATGTCTATAAAATACATAGGGCGAAGGTGTCGGAGTCGAACATTTGATTGAACTGGTAGTTAGCAAAATCAGGGACTGCGGTGGTCTGAAATCCGGGCACACTGGCGCTCATGTCATCGTAATTGTAACCCGAACATGCTGATGCGTCAAAAACGTCAGGATGTCTGTGGCCTTCGGTTACCTGCGTATTTTCGGTGACAGGGAGTTCGGTTGGCTCCAGCAAGGCCCGAGCCGAGTTCGGTAGTGTGTTCTTGGTATGTGAGCTGGAATTGAGAGCACTCGCAGCTGCGATATCAGTTTGAACTGCAAGTGGACGTGCTGGGTAAATCCAAGCCACTATATAAGTCACTATGGAATGGACAAAAATACCAGCTCTGGCCGGCGCAGTCTTGACTCGTCTGCTGGAGCTAGCGGATACAATTACCGAAGCCCCGGAACTCTTTGCCTTCGTCCGCTTCGTGACATTCAGCAGATCTTGAAGTTCTTTCTGTCTAGCGCTGGATTGGCGACAGGCCGCCATCTCCTCCTTAATTCGGTCACGAAGCCGCATTACTTCTTCTGCCGCCTGTGCGACTCGCGCACTATCCGCATGGCAGCCGGTTTGCGTTGTGAGCTACGGGCCATCCGATGAAAAGCCTCGTTGTTTGCGCTGGTTGGTCACAGGCGTATTCCCACCTCGTGCGCTTTCGTGGTCCAGCGCGCTCTCAAGAGGCGCGGCGGGCATCCGTTGCTCGCGAAGTGGATTTTGTGCTTTCGAGGCTCATGGAGTAGATCTCGCGCTGTGGGTCTCGCTGGATTTCTCGCTTGCGAGGCGCAGGGCGGGGTCTCGTACACCGTCTTGGATGTCGGGCCTCTTCATCCCATTCCTCGGAATCCTTCCAAGGTGCGGTGCGGTCTCGTACAGTGGAAGATACGCTGTGTGCCTGCCCTCTGCGTATTTGTCCTATGGGTTCAACGAGACGCCGACTTTCGAGTCGCGAGCTCGCTTTCCAGCAGCGCGGTACCGCGATCTCGCCCTCCAGCGAGCCTCTGTCCCTATCCTGCGCGGGCTGTCATCCTCAAGTCAACCTATAGTGTCCGCGCTTGTACAACTTTCCCTCTTGGGAGCCACCGCCGTGGCGCGCGGGCGCTCGATGTCCGTCTTGTCTTTGCTCGTACCACCTTTCCCCCTGTTCCCTCAGTCCGTGCGAGCCAAGGTTTCGGGAGACGCTTCCGGAGCCAGATTTCTTTATATTTGATTGATCACACTCAACCTGGTTCTTTCTCTTTATCGCTAACGCGAACAGTTTAAAACCATTTTCGCCGCGGTATTCGGGTTGGATGGACGGCATTCGCGTCGAGTTGAGTCTTCTAGACCTTAGCTGTCGTAGCACTGAATACTGATACTCATTTCCTCATTCAATTAGGCTGCTCAGAATCGGGATTCGACTCGCATCTTATTTCTGTTCCTAAGCCGACTCCCCCGACCACTTTTAACTCCAGAGCTTGGACGGTGTTCAAGTCAGTTGGTACATTCCCAAATTATCATTCTTGTGATGAATCGCCACAAATGGCGGCCCTATGCTGCATTTCGCTTCAAAGTGAGGCTTCTAGGCTTCAACTGTCCAGACAGTAGCGCTGAAACTCGATTGATATTACCCTTCCAGTTCGACCGAATTTCCTGTTAGACCTGCACCGCCTGTTCCTATTTTCTCATTTAAACGAGCCCTGATCATTCTATAGACGTGCCATTGCATCCACAATGCGAACATATCCTGTCCTCTGTTTCTTAGCTCTTCCCCTCAACTACGTTTGGGCTACCCCAGCCTTCTCAGTGGCACCCTTCGCTGCTGCCAATGATACCCTTCAGGACGAAGGAATTCTTTTGCATCCAGCCATCCACCCAGACCATAATATGGGTGACCTGGACAATCTCAAGGCAAAGAAAGAGAGTTCGATGTATTATGCGTCGCAACCAGGTTTGTTCGCTGGATGTTATACCGACTGTTGTCTTGCTAAATATCTCGCTAGGAACGGTTCATGCTGCGGCCTCGGTTGTTCAGCTCACACATCTGTACCCCGCAGTCCACCTCGAGAAATCCCGATTCATTGCGGCTATCACTTGCAACGCTGCGCCCGACACCATGACCGTCTATTTCACGACTCGCACCGCCTTTCAGACCGCTTTTGACGACTGGAGCATGCATCGGGGAGGACTTCTTCTAGTTGCTTTCGTCGATGGGTGCGGTGCAGGCGTGGATTCGGCAGAACGTAGCTTTCACGTTGTCGACCACATCGCGGCGACTGACCACGATCTTCGGATCGTGTGCAGCATGGCGACGGTTCCCCTCCACCACACTGTGCATCTGGATGAGAGGATAAAATTCCACGTCGTCAAATACAAGCATACCCAGTACCCAGGTCCCCAACAAAATCCTACCCGGAGGGAAACACTGCGCCGGGAGGCCCACTCCCTTGCTGAAATAATGAATACCCCCTCTAAAGCGATTGAGAACGCTTGGACTGCAGCAGGCAACTTCTTTGGGGGTATTTTCTCGGGACAAAGTATGTTTCATAGATGCTTGGATATACCTACATACTATTGGCATCTGACTTCAACCTTGATCTAGTCAACGTGCTTAGTAAGAAAATCCTTACTCAGTTTCATTTAGTGCTCTCATAACAGAAACCGGAGTAGAGTATATCCTTGGTACGTCCGCTTGATGTCCCTCCGTCTTTAGTGCTTCATCGCCTCTCTCAGACAAATACAAGGTCAGCTACAACGGGGGACTCGAAAACTTCAACATCAACACAACTGACCTGCGCCCTTTTGATTCGAAATTCAACGGAACAGATTCATATTTGTTATTTGGCACAGAAGGGGAGGTTTTACCTCCGTCGAAATCAGCGTTGGCAAAGAAACTCGGCAAGGGTTCCGCAACATTCAAAGGGAAAATCGAACTTCACTGCGTTGGCTGCGCTTTCGGTAAAAAAAAAAAAATTGCACCGAGTGTACTACTAATAAGTATAAATGCCGGAAATAGCTTTATCAGTTAATTATATTGGCCATTTTGAAGCGACTTTGGCAGGCACAATTTATGCGGCAAATGTGACTCTCGACGCCAATTTGACGGCCACGTTGGTTCTCGGCATCCTTGCCTCAGGTACGCCCTCAGGTTCCTTCTCTTTTTCCACATGTACGAACGGTTGATCGCACTTCTGTAGCCGGAGTACATTTTGAGACGAGGCCATTTGAGCTGCTGAGTAAGCCGGTTCCACGGTACGTCTGTTTCACGCCTTGAACTGTTTAGCTTACTGCTGTACAGTGCAGGAGTGGTAATAAAGAAATTACTGAAGCTGGGCACTATTTTCACCGTGACGGCTCTTGTGGAACTCGACATTACCGCTAGCGGCGCGGCATCATTCGGATATGTGTGCGAGTGGGGGCCCGTCGGGGCAACTTTGGACATGACGAACACGGAGAGATCCGTAGCATATGGTGACTGGACCCTGGAGAACAAGTGCAAGCAGCAGGCAGGCTTCAGCGCCAGCCTGTCTGTGTCACTAGCCCCATCCTTGTCATTTGCGCTGAGTCTGGTTGCACAGTTATTACCAGACTCCGACTACAACACTAAGGCCGGAATCACTATCACCGAGAAAATTTCGCTGCCGTTGACTGCAGAACTTACAACAGAGTCCTGCCCCAACTATGACGGGGGCGCATTAAAGCTCAGTGCCGAAATCAAGGACGAGTTAAGCATCATTGGGAACTTCGGTAGCCAGTCTCGGACTTTGAACGCCGGTAATATCACTGCTGGGTACAAAATCGCCGAAAAGTGCATTCCGTGAGTGATATACATTGACTCTCGAAGTGTTAACTCAAAATCCTTCTCAGCTTTAGCGAAGCTTTTGCGGGGACCGCTGTCCCGCCTTCTGGCGTGAATCACTGCGACAAACAGGTTGACTTCGGGCCGAGCCCTGGCGGCTGGCGGAGTCTGAGGAAGAGTCTCGGTTTCTATCAAACACCCAATAACTCGGTTGATTCCACCCAGCACATCTTACTCGACCCCACCCAGTCGGAGCCACCCACACTCTATCTGACCCATCTTCAGGGCTCTGGCCCATCTCGACTCCAACGCGATACATGCTATCCCGGAGAGCTGCGTGTAGTGGAGACTGGCAGTTATGACGATTACGAGTGGATTTCAGATGACGGTCCCACAGTACTTGGGACCTATGATAATCTACTTTTCCATACTCCTGCGACCACCACTATGAATGGGATCGGGCCGATCTCTCTTGCCCTCATGGACAAAGTGCCTCTTGGCTCACGGATCCTGTATGTATATTTCCTGAAGATCAATCAGAGGGACTAAAATTGGCTTTAGTATTCTCGCCCTCACGCTGCTTAACAGAGGCGATGCAAATTTCGATATGGAGAACGATGGGTTGCAGTTCTTCGATTCGGACTTGAACGTTTATTACATTGCGGTTTGCGTCGCCTTCGATGGGTCACGGAAACCATTCCTTTTCACAAGATCGGTGACAGAAACCGATGCCTTTCAGCTTTTGGCCAACAACACTTTTGATGTGGCGGGTGAGCCAGTCTCGGAATGTGGCCCGGGGGGGTTCAACGTAGAGAGATCGAAAGCAGAGTATACGGAGCCTGGAGTCCAATAAGCGGTATATGCCTAGACTCGTAACCAGTCTCTACGTTGAGCCAATGTATACCTGAGTATGATCCAAAAAGATTTGAGTCAATCCGGGAAAAAATGAGCGAGAAAAAAAAGGGGCAGTAACAAGGCTCGATACGTTCGAGTAACTCCTACTGCATTTTTTTTTTCTTTCTCAATTTTCATCCTATAGACTTAAAAACAACTTGCACCCTCCTCTGCTGTCTAGTTACTCAATGTAGGGCTGGTTACGAGTCTGTCCTGACCCTCTCCCAAACGCACCTGATGCTGGTCAGTACGTTGTCAAGGTTCCGTCAAGTGAACCCGGACCCGGAAACTGCGCCACTATACTCGGAGCTAGTACTGGGACTGCTGGGAACGGCTCTGCTGTTGGAATCAAGGTCGGGAATCCTTCCACGTGGAAGGGACAGCGATTCTCACTTTGCTGCAGCTGTGCGATGGAAGGCACGGATTTCCCGGGCAGGTGTGGACGTTCGATGGCTATACAGTGCTGTGATGCCTATGCGACGCGGTCTAATTACTATCCACAGACACATTTTTGATACAAATAACTAGATAGTTGTCTTTACAGGATATTTGCATTGGTTTGAGAACTTTCCGCTACATTTCTGGATGAAAACTCAGAGAGATACACTGAAATCTTTATTTCCCAGTACAAATGTGTCGGAGTGCACTATAACTGGGAGCAAAAGATATATAAGTATTTATGGCTCTATGAGATGTATTATAGTGCCCCCACGTCCCCTCCCCCAAAGGATCAGCCAGATTGGACATGAACTGAGCATGCTAGGAGGGTTTCTGCCCAGGAGAGGCCCAATTGCCCAGTCATTGAAAATGAAATTATTTCTCAATTATGGCTCTATCACTAATTGCGCATGAATTAGCCCGTCAATTCTAGCTAATTTTTAGGTCGATACAATCAGAACTCATTGAGATAAACACAATTCTGCGAAAACGATCAAAAACAGCCAAAAATGGAAATTTTTTGGTCGCGCCTTCGGTACTGCCAACGGCTGTAAAGCGACCAACCTTGAATTGTGTGAGACATTCGCACATACAGCATAGATGAACAGAATTTGGGAGCGCCGGTCGCGTACAATTTGCCCCCGCGGCCACTGGACACAATGTTTCATGTGATGGCGTAGCCTCTGCAGGAAGACAGAAGTCACAGTGACGCTCCGGCAAGATGGCCAACAAGGACCCCAACAGCGAATTTTGATGAAATTTCCTAAAACAGACCTTGACCCTGGATGGCAACTGTAGACCCCTCTGTGCAAAGCAGAAAATTTGGCTGACTATTGAGCCGACCCTCTTCTGTGAATGTCTACGTTTACCTGAGTGCGACTTTCGAACCTAAATTGCAGATCCAATCCGGTTAGCTCAGACAATATTCACTCCTTCATAGATTTAAGTATGTTGGATATTTCAACGGTGGCTAGTAGCCACAATGGTTATGCATGTTTCAGCCACATCTTTTAGTCTCCCGGCAAGACTCGTCATATGTTTTATCTGCAACTGAATCCCTCAGAGGAGAACCTGTAATCTGTAAGGCTGCTGCTCCAACCTTACTACATTCCTCTACACCGTCCAACCTCTCCCTTCCAGGATTGGTTCAGCCTTTGCTGTCTGCATCACATTGCCACTGTCCTGTGCTATCGCACTGCACTACTGCTGTTCATGCCGTCCTCATTGTATTGCTCCTGTCGATCACCTTCAGCCTTGGTTTAGCACACCAATGCCTCAGTCCTCACTGCTCCTTGCTATTCTGCATTGTATCTTCACTGCTACCATTGATTGATTATCATTGGCCTCAATCTCATTGTCTCTTGACTGATCCTCATTTGACCTTCAGATTTCCTTTTCATTGACTCGCCCATATCCCTCCTCAATGATCACCTATACCAATCTTCGACATCCTACCTTTACATTACTGTTGTTGAGTCCTTATCTTACATTCTGATTTATATCTCATGTTATATTCTATTCCTGTTACGTATCTGTCATCACATTGATTGTGACTCCATACTATACTGATAGCATCTTCTCTTCTTGGTCTTGACCACCATGTACCTTCGCTAGTGGCTGCTCTTGAATGACCACACTATTGTTCTGTCATTCTTGGCTCCTCTTAGTTCTGTCTGGCCGACCGCTCCAGTGTTGACTGCCTCCACAATACGGCAGCCTTCCATAATCCAGTGGAAGGCTAAGGGTTCTACAAGTGATGGAATGAATGCAATGCTCAGGTACATCATTCTGAATTTGGTCTGCAATTAGAACTGAAAGAGTGACACAAAAAAGAAAGACCATGGTGCTGCTGTCGTTCATTGTATGTCAGTTAAATTCCAGCACCCGACTTTTCTTCAACCTGGAATTCTCATCTGCGAATTTAATGCGGGAGTGGGTGGCTTTCTATAACGATAGAATAGTCCTTCAAAATATCTGGGCTTGTTTGAAAGTTCCATTGATGCACCAAAATTAGTTGGTTGTAATATTCTTGCGGGAAACACAACACAGACATTAAGAAATATGATTTCCACACAAAAGAGAGCGGACGTGTCTCCCTGGTACAAGACAAGATAAACATTCCGATAACCTGATTGGCTGTTCAACGGGTCAGTTGGTGATGCAATGACGACAGACTCCTACGTCGAGCCCTCAGGGGACGTCTAGGTGTGACTGGACGCGCTTTCTCGACTCTGTCTGCTATAGCGCAGCCTTTGCATCGTTTACTTCCAAAGGCAGAGTCTCAAATGCAACCGGAGCCCTTTCTTCATCAGGTAAGCAGTGTCCTCTCAGTATTTATGTGCATCCATTTATATTTATAGGACTTTTAGTGCGAGGACGTGTCGCGCACGAAGTCTGCTGAGTACGGTGCAGTGATATTTTAAGCAAGGACCAAACATCAGAGTCTACGCAGACTGTTCAGTCGTGGGCCCAGAAGTTCCGGAGATGAGTAGAAAAGCACAAAAATCTCTGGAGGCAAATCCAGATTGCAGTAAGTGACCTGCTGCAAACAACTACTCGGACAGAGTCCCAATGCCACGCACACAGACTTGACTGACTCTCTCGGGAAAATCCTTGACCTCAATATTGACAATTTTTCAAGGCATCGGTGCGAGAGTTGTTGGGATAGAATGTTGTGTCTATACTAATTTTGTATGCAACGGACATGCAGTCAATCGGCTGAGACTTGTAAAAATGATACGAGAACAATGTTTGGTGGCCGTACATCCATACTTTTTATGCTCGATGCCTTGAGAGCTTGACATGAGTGGTGTACTAACATAACATTGAACTCCCGACTTCAGTACTTCATGCTTCAGGCATTCCGTGGATCATATTCTTGACTTCGGACTCCAACTACTGTTGCGGAGCACGGGTTCTTGCTTTTTAGTGCACATTGGCGCCAAAATAGCCGTATGTCCATGTCGCCATATGTTTGCATCACCTGCTTAAGCAATTTCACTCAGTGTTTCTGAGACTTGACCAGACAGGCCAAAGATGTGTAGGAGACGTAGACGAGTATGAACGCATGGTCTATGTGCCGGAGGCTTAAACCGAGCAGTCTGTGTCACCCTGAGGTAGCAAAGGCTTGATCCGAGTTACTCGGCGGAAGGATCAAACCCAACTGGGTTATTCAGGAAATGTTGCGTCCATTGAAATCTGTTCGGGGGGCCGGTACCCCCTGCACAGATTCTAAAGATTCAGAGAGATTCTACGTTAAAAATGATGGGGTTCTGACAGCTGCCTCGGCATTGCGGGGGAAACAGCAAAAATAATCCCCACGAATTTTTTATTGTTATGGAATGTCACTCAGTTGTCATAAATTTAAGTGTAACATGATGTCACATAGGAGATTCCATTAAATTTCTGATGCCGACTAAAACTTGGAGTGTTTATATTTGGGCCGATGACTGTGAATATATTTTGATTATATTTGATTATATTCTGTCAGTTTCCTTGAAAGAAAATACGTTGTATCCGACAGAAACCTGGCTGAAATAAGTACATATGCCTCATATCGGACACATTTAAGTCCCAGAGCCTAAACAGCCATGGAGAGTTGAAATTTGAATTTTCAACTGGTGGATCACCTGGACAGGTTCAGCCTCCAACAGAGTCGCTCCAGGCGCCTTTTTCAGCTGTCTAAAGACATCAGGTGGCATTCTCAACGCCCGCCAGCCAGATTAAAGCTCCGTTTTGTGCCGGCTGAGCCTGAGCGGCGCAAAAACCTCTGTTCACTAATGTCAAATGTATTTAATACACCTCAACCCATATCATATTCATATCTTGAGGACGGGTTCAAGCCTGTATCGTATCTCTATTTGGTTGAATATATTCACAATGTGGTGTACCATAGCAGTAAGAAAGATTTTACTGCTTGAATTTTCTGACCTCACCATAATGTCATTCTAAGTCGTAGAAGATTACGGAGGTTTCTGAATACATCTTGTCCTCATTGACTTGCAAGTTCAGGGCCGGAAGGTCCCTTAACAGTATCTAGCTTCGCGCGTGATTCCCCTATTTTGTGTCTGAGGGGGGGGTTACAATGTTGGGGAGTATGATGTAATTGGGTGAGGACTCAGAGTACTAGGACTATGGACTCGTATGGCCATGCGAAGCAGTGGCCTACAGACCAAGTTGCTTCTTAATTGCCATCCAATATATTTCTCCATAGTCACGAGTAAAATTGTGGACAGATATCGAGAACTTGTTGACCATTTGGCTCTCAAATTGGTGCAGCAAGAAGTGGATTCATCAGACACTATTTCTAGTACACAGACGGAATGGACCTCAAAGGAACACACATTTGCTCACTCCAAAAGACCAGTACCACCAACAATTCTCTGTAAAAGCTCAGTGGACGGCCCAGAGTCACGCGAAGTCCTTGGAGAATTCGATTCCATTTCCAGTGTATTGATTAGTGGTCTGACGAAGTTTTCAGACTTGGAGAGGTGTTATATCGGTCGAGGTGAAGATGTCTTTGCGTAAGTGAAGATGTCGTTGCTTCCAGCTGTGATCTAGGCTCTACCGTGGGGCACAGGGAAACTTGTGGGGTCTGCGAGCTTGGTTTGGAAAGCAGTTGGAGGTCCAGGGGCAATGGTGTACTTAATTTCGCTTGCTTTGTACACCGGGATAATTCCTGGAAACCGGCGTTCGTTATTCGGATCGTGCCGTGTAATGCTACCTACCTACCCATGGCTGTCAATTGGATGGCCAAAAGAAAAGGACCATGTATCAACGCTTTGGGAGTGGGTGACTTTCCATAACGATAAAGAAATCCGAGGGAGTATTTCAGCAATTTCTGCCCCGATGCTGAGGCAGACCTGAGACCCGATATCCGCCTCCTATGCATCTACCACGCATTCATACCCGTCCAATATGTGTCCGTTACGCATCTCCGACGCGCGTCTTTTATTTCTTTGTTCCGCGCAATGCAACATCAATCCCAAGAAACTCCCAGTTATTCTTCTTCCGGAGGTGATGCATAATTATGGCGACGTGAAGATGCGGCTAATTGGGCGCTGAACTCCGAAAATATCATGCCATTGAGTATTCAGGCGCAACTTATTCAGACTTCCATTCTCATCCTTGTTGCTTGCTGGAAAAGGTATTTATGAACCGATCTAGATCTGTTATCGATCCCGTCCCGGTAACGCTGAAGATCATCGATTTATGATATTTCCTAGCCTCCGGTATAATAAATCACTGCCGTCCAGCGGGAGAAGCACCATTATAAGCTGATGAACAGGATGCAGATGCGTGCCGCACGCTACCGGGCCTTTAATTCCCTGCTTTTACGAGTCCTAACTTGTTTAGGATTCGTTCACCCTGTTACCCTGCAAAAATGCGACCGGATTTCAGTTGCTTTTAATTGAACTTGTTATTTGTGGGATGTAGTGCCTGTCTCCCGCCGCAGCTCATTTGGAGCGTATGTTCGTGAGTCATTCGGCACCTTTTGGTACTCGCACCGAAAAATGTTTATAAGCCGCAGGGCCGCGTCTATTTGGGATGCAGTACTTGTCAAAAGCTTCCACAATTCGTGACGCCACCGTGTCCGTCAGTGTCAACACGGGCCCGGAGCGCGAGTGCGCATATAGACATGGGTGCATGGAATATGGTCCCTGATGCCCCGGGAGACTCGGCCAACAGCCTGCGTGCAGGCTCTTTCTACGACATCCTTCTCCTCCTCGGCGGATTCACCCAGTGCGAGTGGTGAGTGAGCAACGCTTGTAAAAATAACTGAGCGATGAAACACGGACATTCTGTGAGTCACTCGGCTCTTTCACCGAAAGAACAGACCGCATTTATGAGCAAATTGTCGCTAGTGTTGAATCCGGGATGACTATTTTTATCGAGAATGACAAGCCTGTCCCGAATGGGGCTGCCAACCGGAAACTGTCAGACGCCACGGCAATCTTGCGCACGGTGTAACGACCGGGAATTAATAAACATCATTGAGGATGATGACAGATGTGAATTGTCTCGGAGTTATAAGTAGGCCACAGACGACTTGGGCCCCACACTAAACACGTCTACTACACCTCCCACTTTAAATTTGCAACGAAATGCCACTATATGCTTCCTCAACTTTACCAAGGGGCCTAGTCTGAATCTACTGGCATGTCGGTTACCGGACCTTAGATTACCGTGATCAAAGTGTGACTGCACGTGAATTCTCCCATGCTCCCAATGCAGAATACATGCTCGCAAGCCGTATCTGAGCAATATATAAAAAGAAAGTGTGCCTAAAGTGATTAATTAAGTTCGCTAAAGCTGGCTGAGCTTTTGCCGAAGCAAAAGTCTCATGATTTGGCCACATTGCATCAAAGTACGAGCACAATTGGTAGTTGGCACCCGAACACGTCAGTTTAAAGCTCAAGACTGCATCGAAAAGCTCTAGGAGGTTTCTAAGTGATCTTGCTTGCAATACAAGTTTTATATGTTGGTAGACAGTGCAGGGCGGTGGAAATGGGCTCTCATCCCAATTCAGCCGGTGGGAGAGTTCACGTGTGGTCATGCATTGATCACGGCAATCCAAGGTCCGGTAAGACCGGTGCCAGCAGATTCAGACTCCATATAAAGTTCATCGACTATCTTTGAACATGTGGAGTCTGGCTATGTGAGACTACAAGGGGCCATCAGAATTCGAATTTTGTACATGTGGTCGAAAATGGCTGTAAAAGGGGGCTGAGAAATGCACCCAGCAAAGCAGGATGAAAGGAATGGGATGGGATGGCAGCTGAACAGAATTAAAAGGCAACAGTAAGGACTATCCCATCCCAAGGGTCAATAGACCAAGCTGAACAAAAGCGCAGGAAGGGAGATTAAGCATCCACAGGATGCCCGAGACGCAGAAAAAGAGGAAGGGATTCCAGTGACTGGCTGGCAGCTCCCCCAATCCGCATGAAGCCAGATCATTCCGAACAACCTCTAACTTCGAGCAAAATCTAGTGCAACGACGTGGTGCACCCAGCAGTATGAGGAGGATGAGAGGAAAGGGATGGAATAGCGGCCGAACGACCTCTTGATTAAAGAGATCGCGCGCGAAAAACGGTTCGCGTGCGGCAGAGAAGAAGACAAAAATAATGCTCGGGAACCATCCAAGCATTTGAAGATATAAACGGAATCAACTTAGCTTGAGTTTTCATGGCCCAGGAAGCACGGACTGTGTCTTCATAAACAGTTTCACTCAAGCTGAGTCGAGATAATAATCGAGAACGAGGCAAGTCGACATCTGGACAAGTCGACATCCAAAAGGAGACGCGTCCATCCAGCCCAGAATAGCATGTTTGACCGAGATTCGACCACAGAATGAAGCTGGAAGGAGTAGGAAGAGGTCAGCAGTTTCATGAACCGCAAAAAACTGCGAAGCACGCTCAACGTCGGCAGAGATGGTGAGCGCGCAAGCAGAAGGAATGTCACAAGTGTGACAGGAAAGCGGGAGATGGCGGAAGGGCTCCTCCGGGTCTTCCCGCCTACCTTGTCTTCCACTCAGGCTGGCTCGCAAGCTCGCATTGCCTGAGCTCGCAAATAGTCAGACGAGGCACGTGCGTTACCAGACATTGATGCGAGGGGAGCCGGGCAAACCACCCGTATCTACTTATAGCACTTCCTCCTGTCTATACCGATTTTTAATGGAGGTGTAAAGCCTATTCGATGAGATGCTGAGTCTGCATCCGAATGACAAAAAAAAAATTGTGTGCTTCTGGCGGGTCAACTCGAAGACGGAAGGCATTTCGCGGAGATTCGATGCGGATGGATGGAATTATTGCGATGTGGATGACACAAATAGGTGGGTATGACATGCGCAACAAAAAATGTCTCGGAAACACGATAATGAATTATTGCGCGGGAATCCTGTCACTGGCCATGGCCCGGACCCGGCGGTTTCTGCTATATTACTCTTAAATTCCATACTGGATACAGATGTACCACGCACTACTAGGCCTTCCACCTCTATCCATGAACCGAGATATATGCGTGCATATTTCATGAGCAATACAACATCAGATTCAAATTGAACGATGAGAAGATTAAAAATCTTGCTGGGCTGCCTTCCTGGCACCTAATTGACCATGTGTTCCTCAAACTTCAGCCGCCCCCGCATGCAGTCCTACGACCTTGAACCTTCTCGTTATGACACCCGTATCACTAGCCATTTGTCTGATGCCATGGCACTAGCCAGCGGAATTGTAGTGTAAAGCCACGAGTCCAGCCACCCACCGCTAGGACAGGCCAAAGCCCTCTTTCCCTTTCCCCTTTGGCAATCCAACAGACCCCCCTCTCTGCCGGCTGCTGCATGGCAGTCCACGCGCACCTGTTTGGCGAGACAGCCAGTAGCCGATATTTGCTGCTATATTTTTCGATTTCCCGACTTTGATGTAGACTTCTTTTGTTTACCTTTTGATGGGTGAGCACAACTCCACGGCGATGCCCGCTCTGGCCCGGCCGCCTCGCTGCCTGAATGATGGAGCTTTCACTGCCACTCCAAATGGGTCGTTTTGTTTACACATGTCACCATCCCATCACTTCTCCCTCCTCCTCCACCCCACGGCGCCCTTCGCTTCAGCCCCTGCCTGACTGCCGTCTATACCCTCGCTGGGCCGTTCCTCTGCATGCTCTCAACGCCTACGTCGACTTCTGGGGTTCCAATCGCCCTCAATACCACGGGATTGGCGCTTCATTGGCGTCCATTGGCGGGGCAGCATTTCTCATAAAAGCTGCTCCTGGGCCTCAATTGATCCGAAACTGTACCCCAAGGATCTCCCCTAGAATCCGTGTCTTACGCCTTGTGGATTGCATCCCTACGTTCGGAATTGGCCTAGCAGCTTTCTGCTTTCCGGCTTCCCAGGCCCTCCTTCAAGTTTGCCCTGAAAATTTCAGCCCAACGACGCGTCACGGCATGCGCTTGCCTGTCCGCCTGTGCTGTCTGCCCGCTGCTGATACAGGTAGAGCTTACTGCTAGCGGCGGCACTGTGCGTTCACCCGCTCATTGCCCACTCAGTACCCACTGGCTTGCCGCTCCGTATGCGCGCCTGCTAGCTCTTCGTCTGCCCGCTATCTACGTTCTGGCTGCATCATGCCGGCGCTGCACACCGCTGCATACCACCGGCATGCGCCTGCGCCTCCGCCTGCCCCCCACCCGCCCACCTGGCGCCGTTAGCCGCCGCCTGCTTGCTCCACATGCGCTCTCTTGCTGCCTACGTCCTTCCCGTGTAGTGCTGGCGCTCTGCACTGCTTGTCCGCCCTCCGCCGGCCTCGCCGCTTGGTGCGCGCCCACTCAGCCGTACCCGGAATCCCACCTTTTTCAGCTAGGGCAATAGATTATTGCGCTGCGTGCGCTCTGCTGCCGAGTCTTGTATTTGCTTCCTTGCGTATTATTAGTAGAAACATGCCAATAAATCCGATTTTCCGCTCTTATCTGTCATTAAATTTTTAGAAATGAAAGAAATCCGGGAAGAATCGCGTTTTCTGAATTGTTCCTGTCGCGCGCTTAGCGGGTGCTTAATGGTTCCGGACAGTCGGGTGTGTGCGGCGGCTCACCCGATTGGCTCGGTTTCACGGTTCGATGCCGGCGTCCATTTTAGAATGCCGAATGAGGGAGAAAAAACGCAATACTCGAGACCTCCCTGGTCACGGAAGGCTATTCTGAGCCATCCATTTTAAAGATACAATATGCAAAGCACTTTGAGAAAGGTTGCAAGAGATATCAGCATAAATTGTGGGTGTTATGCACGGTTTAAATCCCGCTACCTGCCAAATGGATCCCCAAAATGCAACCCAGCTCGTACGAGGGCTGTCGTTGTGGGAAATAATGTAAAAACGAGTCCAGGGGTGTCTAAGATCAATATATGTCAAACCGCAGGCATGTGGTAACACGAAGTGGGAGGCGGGAAGAGCGGAGGTAGAATCCCTACCTAAGTTAGGAATGGATTCACGGTGCAATATCGTGAATGGAAAAACTCCCTTAATCCTTTCCCTGGCATTTCAATTCTGAAATATGCTGGGGAGGGGATTGTTACGAGGTTAAATCCCAGAATTTGAGGCAGCACGACCTATATTGAAGATGCTTAGAATAAAAAGTTTGCGATCAAGGTCAGTTCGCGACCTGAAATCAGTCAGTTCGCGACCTGAAATCAGTCAATTCACGACCTCGAAAAAAGGGTATCCATACCATTCCGCAGGGTTTCATCGAAGTATATACTGTTAGGGGTATCTGGACGAGCGGGAATCCAAGAAGGTGAGAGGTCGGGACGTACATTTAAGAGGGAAAAGGCCGAACATTCTCAGAGTGTGTGGCTTGGTTCAACACAATTGCATCAACTTTCGATATAATTGCGGGGGTATACTGTTGGTACACTTTTAAGCTTCCCTCATACGGATGCGGGAACGTTGGGAGTTGCGAGGCGATGTGTTCTGCGGTAAACACATTTCCGTCATGTGATCGGATTTGCAACGGATAAATTGCTTACATGCACAGATCTTTCTCAGACACTAGATATAGGCCGTCCTAACCATTCTGAATGCATAATCCCGTGATCTGGGCTTCAAAAAGGCGTAAATAGCACTGAGAACTGCAGTAATAGGGGTTATTCCCAATTGGGCGTCATGTTCAGGAACAGTGTTATACTTTGTTATATTCGGAAATTATCGGCACCTATTGGTTTAGCTGGTGGTTTTTAACATATCCGTCTCTTCATACTTTCCTCAGAGTGTGCCAACCCATTGAACAAACCAAAACTTTGCTTGTTCGGACATTTCGGGAGACGTGACCCGAGGTGACATGAGCGACTCTTTCCCGTTCCACCACCTTGCGCCTGTACCTCTTTTCAAGCCTCCTGGTTGCCCAACTCGGTCTCAAACTTCCCGTGTAAAGCCCTGTAAACAGAGGGCTCCCGCGCGCCCGCATCAGCGGGCAGTCGCCTATCAATCATTATCAATCCCCATTAGCGCTACTGGTCCCACCCACATCCCGCCCCCGCCGTGTGTACACCCGTCAGAGGTGCTGTGTGCATTCACCCTACCCAATCCCGCCCAACGGCAGCACCCGCCCACATCCCGCTCTCGCTGTGGCCAGAGGTGCTGTGCGCCAAGGGCCCCTGTGCAAAGCCCTCTTAGAGCCCTGGACCTGTCATCTGGTGAGCAGCGAGGGCGAGCGGCCGGTGGGCACCGTCGGGAGTCCCCGGGTCGGTTACTGGCCCTTGCACGGAAGGGCAGGGCACCCTATTGCTGCCCCCCCGGTCGGTTACTAGCCCACATGCACCCGCTTGTGGGGTGGTCACTGATACCCCCATCGGCTGATTTCACTGCATCAAATACATATATTGAATAATTTATCGTATCCGGCATCAGCAACCGGCCATAAAGCCCCCCCCCCCCATCCTCTCAAATCCATCCAAATATAGCACCACGCGGTTAAGCGCAACGGCGCATTGTTAGCCAGCCAGTTGGCTAGTGTCGTGCTTTTATACTCCAATTCACATGGCTACGTCCGTGTGTCAACAGTCTCATTTCTAGGGTTGCGGCTCGTTATGAATACATACTGAAAGAAAAGAAAATCCGAGGAATACATGAATAATAGCCCAGGCCCGAGTCGAACGAGCGATGTCTGCTACATTATTCAGGATTTTTCATGCTCACCACACGCTACCAGCTTTCCTCCTCTAACAATACGCCAAGTTAGTTGCATGCGCATTTTGTATAACAAAAGCTCAGACCCAAAACAAAACCTCTTGATGAGCAGAATTGAATTTGTCACTCGGCATCCTCCACACCCAATTAATTCACTATCTCAACAACGGCTCAACCTCCAAACACACGCATGCTGCTATGCGGCGGAAGTTTAAAAGTAAGAGCCAACAGAAGAACAAATGGGAAAAAAATACTGTGAGACTTGACATATGACCCAGAAATTTGAAAGTGATGCAGATGCGTTCCACACGCTACCAGGCCTTGAATCACTCTTTTCGACTCGAGCTAGATGCAAGGGCACCTAAGGTCTGGTATTTGCGTCGTAATAAAAGATGAAAGCAATTGAAAATATTAAATGAGTTGTGTATAAATGAGCTGTGTATCGTTCCCTCAACGCTCGTAACAAATTAAACCCGGAAACTAGAAGCGCACTGCAGCCGTCACTAGACGCGGTCGGACGGCTTAAGCCAGCAGTAAGAGAAAGTAAGAGAAAAAGTTCTGCCTTGAGAGTATGCATGGCCCACGCACAAGTCGGACGGGTGGTGTCCGCTGCAACTTCAAATTGCTTGCCCTCGATTGGGTGCAGATGCTACCGAACGCTACCAGGCCTTCATTTCCTCAATTCCACCCTACACATGTGGGCCAAAAATCTGCGTTGTATTTATTAGAGCGGCGAGGTATGGGTGAGTGCCTGACCCTATATTGAACATGGGGATGATGCTCCGAATAGTAATAGCTGTGAACACGGTTCCGCGACAATGAGTTCGTAATTCGATGGTCACAATTTGTTTATTAGAGCGGCAAGGAGTGAGTGACTCCATATTGAACATGCAGATAATCGATATTGATGCCCCGCATATCACTAGCTGCGAACACGATTCCACAACACTGAGATGTGCTCGGAATTTAGGTTGGGAACCACAGTCAATCAAAGAAACAGGGGGAAAAATCCACATTTTGACATCGGAAGGCCCAGGCCCGAGTCAAACGGGCGGAGTCTGCTGCACAGATAATGATCCGGCCTCAGTGGGTGCAGACGCGTTCCGGACGCTACCAGGCCCTTCATCCAACCCTAAGTAGATGTGTGAGGAGTTGTCTTGTTGACACAGCCACGAGTTGTGAATTCGCACTCATATACGGTCCCTACAAATATCTTGCTGTGGAGCCAAGCTGGTGCGAATAAAAATAAAATCACTCAGATGGTAGGTAAGTAGGTAGGTAGTATTACCGGCACGGTACCATTAAGGAACAACCGGGGCCCATACTACATACATCGCGTCAATATGTATGCTACAGATACTTTCAATCATCCATCAATTTGAAGAAGGAAAGCATCCGCAGAGACCCACGTGCGCGGTAGTTCAGGCACGAGTTGACACACGTCGCGCAAAAATGCGGCACGGAGTCGATCGAGGTCGGTGTGTCCCCTGCAGACAACGAGAGCATGACTCTCACTCTCCACATCATGAAATAAAATTAGGTTTACTTAAGTTTTGGCGGTTAAGACCGTGTTTCGGACTTAAGTTATGGCGGAACTTAAGTTCCGCATACCTCACCCCCACCCGGCTCCTCCCCCCTACCCCCCATTGCCTGAACTTGAGTTCCATGCAGGAACTTGAGATACATTGTACTTAAGTTCTGCCCCACTTAAGTCCCATACGACTTGAGATTCATTGACTAGGAGTATATTGTACTCAAGGAGATATAATTATTGTATTCAAGTTCAGTAGTCCCGCTCCACTTAAGTCAGGGCAACTTAAGATAGTCCATCACTTCGTCCCACTTAAGTTCCGTACAACTTGAGCATTAACGTGCATGATCTGTGACACGAAACTAACACGCACCTGGGCGTGCCGTGGACGAAGTGCAGGCGACGGAGCTGCGGAGTAAGTTAGTTGAAACAGTTAGAAAAGAGGCAAGGCATTTTGCACCTGGTATTCTATTCTGTTGCCTCTCTCATTCTTCCTCGTTCAATGTCGCACTGATAACTCGGATGTTGGCGGGTGGCATAAGTTTCCAATGGCCAAGAAAAGTGTCACCACCCTGCAGAGGCAGGTAGAAGCAGCACCTCGTCCCTGGCCCCGGCTTCGCAGGTAGTTGGTCAGTCATGGCACATTTGGTCGGTTCGTGGGTGGTGGTCAGAAGAGAGAAGTGAATGAGTAACGCGTGATGTTACTGAGTGGGCGACTGAGAACCAAACACACCACGACACATCACTTCGACTTCGCTCTAACTTCCAAGACCTCTTTTCTCTTCTCCTCGACACTTTATCCCATTACTTGCTTTGTGCAAGCAGTTGTGCTGACCTTTGTCAGACCTCTGACGTCAATGGCTTTCTGCCGTCTGGTGGCATTCTGGTATGCCACTCATTGTGTTTATAAAGTCAGAAACTAATGATGCGACCCAATAGGTCCACAGTATTGTTTATCCATGCCAGAGATGAGTTCTCTGTGGTTTTATTCACCTTTCCTCAATATTAATATCATTAGCCAATTCAGGAATTCATGCCACCTTCTGGAACTCAAGTTCACCGCGAACTGAAGACGGGCTTCAGTTCGGTCAAAAACTTAAGTCTTCCATTAATTGAGAAATTAGCGTTGACTGTTTGATACACAGAACTGAAGTCCTCTTCTGCGACTTAAGTAGGTTATTATATGTATATTTTAGACTCCTATGTGACCTTAAGTTTATCACCAGAACTTGAGTGAGGAACTTAAGCTCACCCGATGAGATAGTGTAGGTAGGGTAGGGTACAGTAGGTACGGTATTACATTGCAGAACTTAAGATGTAGTACAACTCGAGTTCGAAAAACGGTCTTTACCGGCTACAACTTAAGTGGAGCTAATTAAGTATTTGCCACATCTCGTCCACAGAAACGGCACAGTCTCCACTCTCGGGGTGTGCGTTTTCGGTATCGCTCTTTGTATCGAAGAACTTCAATACCAAGGGTGTGGCAGGACAGGTATAGACGCGTCAACGCCTTACGATGAGCAGGAACGGGGACACGAAGGTACTGTCGTAGCTTCAAAGCGGTTTCGACAAAATTGCCGTCCTCGTTGCGTTCATGTCGTCCCTGGATCAAAGGTAGGCGTAGTGCGAGCTCCTTCGTAAGATTGAGGTAGTGCTGTTGGCAGGCGTCAAGTACACCCTTTCTGATCTCCGTGACATCCTCCGACAACATCGGCCCCACAGGCAGAGTGACCGGAATCGGAAGAGATGCGAGTACGATGCGCAGGTCTGACAACCAGCATGGCATCCCGGAGGCAAGAAGAGCGAGGCTGTCGAGATATGCGACCTTGGCCAGATGCGTAGGAGTGAGATCTAAGAATAGATCAAGTATCCAAGAGCCAGGAAGGGCCGACGGTAGGTCAAGGGAAGAATGCCGGTCTCTGTAAAGAGAGGTGCGAGGATGGAGCGGTCGTGAACGCCCAGGAGCCTTCTAATGAACTCGTGCTGCACATCCGATAGCTGGCGTAGATTGTTTGGGTCGGTATCGAGGCAAACTTCGCAGCCGAATGTGAGGTGGGGATCAAGGCGCGCCATGTACAAACGGATGCCGTCGGCAGGGGGCAGGAAACTGATGCTGGTCTTCGCGGCGAACGTTGCGTTAGCCACGTTCCTCGCTTTGGACGCTTTAGTAAGGTAATGTTCAGTAAATATATTTCTTTCAGTTGAAGTGAAAATCACTCCAACAAATTTGTACGTCTTCACGAGCTCGATGGCATTTCCTGCGACGAAAAGTGGGAGGATAGTGCGGGGAAGTTCTCCAAAAAGCATCCACTTGGTTTTTGACACGCTGATAACCATGAAGTTGATCTTGCACCATCCGAAGAACAGGTTAAGCTTTCGCTGTAGTCCAGCGTGTGTTGAGAAAAGTGCAACGTCGTCGGCTTGTTCGAGGTGTGACATTGGCAATCCGTGAAGAATGATATCATCGGGGTCGTCGACGAACACCTCGGCAAGATCTGCGAAATAGACGTTCCAGAGGATGGGAGATGCGGAATCGCCCGTCAACACGCCAATCAGAGATTTGAACGTGTCCGCAAGATCGTCTCCTTGCTTCACAACATAGGACATGCGTGCATACAGCATTCGAAGCCAGTCGAACAAAGGGCCCGTAACACCAGCAGCGAATAGTTTCATCCAGAACGTAGGAAGGTCGGTTGACGAGAAGGCGTTGGTAAGATCAACGAACGCCACGTAAAGAGGCTTCCCTGCCGCTCTAGCTCTGTCGATGGCGCATCGCAGAATAAAGCTGCTGCCCGTCTTCGAACTTCTGTTGCCAGGGTTCTAGTTTTAATCTCATCCACCCTATATGGTTATGGATGAAGACCCGACGTGGAAACAACATAAGCAGACCGCATCGTTTAATATGCCGCCCACCGACAGGTGATATTTGTCCTCTCGAGCCATGTTGGTGAACTACACCAGCATGCTACGGTCCAGGCGCCACCCCTTCCCGTTCCAGTACACCCGCTTCGCTAAAGCCATAGGCGCGGATCCGCAGGGTGTACCAGTACCTGTCTCGCCTGGGCTTTTCCCAGACTAACCACTGGTGTTCAATTCTCAAGGGCAGCAGATCCACTATTTTTCAAGCTTTTCATACCCATTGAGTGTAGAGCAGCCAGCCACAGGTTGCCTGTCGGATCTCTCCGTCGGCCGGTTTTCAAAACCATTTCCCGTTGTTACAATCCTCTATTCTCCACGGTGTTGAATTAACCAAGGAGATCCCTCGCGGGATAGCCCCCCACAGGACGGAGATGCTTGACTTATCCAACCCCGGGAGCCGCTTGAGGCGACGAGTCAGTTTTTCGCTTGACTCAGGCAAGACCACCACCAACCCCTATTCCCCCCCATGCTCGAGCGACGAGAATAGCTCCTACGGCCAATATTCCAACTCGGTCTTGCAGGAGGTCGACTAAATAGTCGTACATAACTCTCTGCCCGTTGTTGGTTATGTGCTTCGATGGGTAATCTTCCTGGAAGTGAGACATGATGATGGTGGTTGGTGTCAGGGTTCGAGCTGCCAGAGAACTGAGCCATATTGAATTTCAAGAAAGGGGCAGGGGGGAAGTGACGCATTGTAACGCATGCGACGTTGCATTGACGCATGAGTGACACTGTGACATTTTTCAACCGACGCAGACTGACGCATACGTGTCACACCGGCGCTGTGTCATCTAGTTATCGACGCACGCAACCTATTCCATTGACGCAGACCATCGTCGCCACCCCCAGCCGCAAGTTAACCAACCACGGATTGCTTTTTTCAGCACCGGCGCGCTCCTAAAGCTGCCGGGGACGCCGTCCATTTCATAATTCATTTCTGTGCGCTGGTTCAACTTCCGATTGACTCTGTGGAACGTGCTGATTGTCTTCCAAATTCTTATTTTGTGTTACCTTTCTTACACCTCACCCAACCTGTGGTAAGTCTGAAAAATGAGATTGGAGAGTGTCTTATTACTGAATTCAGAAATCGATTTCAGTCACTCCCGTCCCATTCAACTTGGCGGCGACTTCCGGTCTAGGTAAGTATCACCCTTCTACTTCCAATATTTGACCTTAGGTACCACCCGGTAGCAAACCTCGAGCTTAATTCTAACCTTGGCCCCATAGCATCGACTCCAACATCACAAATTGAGCAGATGCTGAATAGCAGGCCCTGGATATTCTTAGTCTTTGAATTCTCCCACCTACACATGTTGCTGATGGCTTTTTGTGCAATTCCAGGATGATGTTTCCAGGCCGGAAGGTCTGACTATGGGATATTCAAACAATGAGTTCGACTCCCGCATCACCCGATCTGAGTTGACTTGAAGGTGAGTCAATCATTACCTTGCTTACTGACGTCTCACTTGAACACCCAGGAAGTTCATTTATTTCAGTTTGGGATCTTTCTTTCTTGACAGCCTTGGCGTTGCTTGGCACCTGCCGAGGGCCAAACACGACCACCGAGCTGTCTGCGTTCGCGCCATCCTGCCACCACGCCTCGAGTGAAGCCAAGAAACTACAGACTGAGCTCAATAATCCTCTCCAATGTCCAAAAATACAACTGGAATTGGGGAATTTCTTTTTACAGAAGTTGAGTTCTCAAATCACCTCGGGTGAGGGCCAAACAGAGCCAAAGATGTCAATTGGTTCGGTTCCTTTGAGCTGAACCACTCAACAGCAGCGATACAAAAAGGGCCATGCCCCGGAAATAGGTAATGGAGGCAGGCAGAATGCGTATCTGTTGAAAAGAGAAATTGGCCAATATGAATGTGTAGGAAAACTGCAAGATGTCGTAAGTGTCTGTCGGAAACCTCACTTTTTCCGACACATACTGTTGTTGGTTGATTAGAAAGCGACTCCGAAGCTGACTGATCAACCCCGAGGTTCTGAATATTGTAGAATATACTAGATAGTTTTTGTACAGTATATAAGGCTGAGGATTCAGCCTACTAATGCATCTTAGTTTCTTCACTCTTACTCGACAATCTCGCAATAGGTTATGGGCCCCGCCCTATACCTCTAACTCTTCGCATTTAAATTGCCCTCATCAGCCCCTATACGTCACAAGCAGTGACAGCATCTTCGATCGTGATCGGACTTCCATTTGTGTGTGCGCCGCGGGTCGTTGCCCGTATCCACCGTAGATACACAGACAAAAACTCTTGGGTGCATACTCTTCAGTGGGTTGCATTTTGGTTCGCCAGACTATAGACGGTAGTCACTCCGTTGCATCTGGGATTGTGACAAGATAGTTGTCTCTTCCATAGCTAGTTTTCTTGTCTCTTCCATAGCTAGTTTTCTTGCACACACAAAAGAATTGGAAGTATGGACAGCGGGTCCAACAGCCTCTATCGGATTGAAGGATTGAAGGGGGAGGAAAATTATGGGGTGTGGAAGACCAAGATGGTGGATATTTTGACTTCCACAGATTACATGGAGCACGCCGACGGGACTTCCCAGAAGCCGAATGATCCGGCAGCGGTACCAGCTTGGGAAAAGAAGGATCGGATGGCACTTTCGGCCATCAGATTACGTGTCGCAGACCATGTTTTGGTCTATGTCAGTGGGGCTAAAACAGCAGCTGAAGCCTGGAAGACACTGAAGGACACATATGAACCAAGTGGGCCAATTGGGATTGTTATTGCACGCAGGAAATTCTTCCGAGCAGAATGTGCAGAAGGCGCGGAGATCGAGGATCACATTCGGACGTTACGGTCTTACCAAACGGAGTTAGCCACTTTGGGCCAGAAGATTGAGGATACCGATTTCTCAATGACCCTACTCACTTCCCTTCCAGAGTCTTGGAATTCATTCATAGCATCAGTGGATGAAACTACTCTGCAGGAATCGGCCAAACTCATCTCCAAAATATTATTGGAAGACCGCCGCATCAAATCCAGAAATGGAAATGATGACACAGCCCTCGCCGCAAAAGCCCGAAAGTCTCGGCAAAACGTAACGTGCTACGGATGCGGCAAGAAGGGACATTTCAGGTCGGAATGTCCAAGCCCGCAGGAGAAGGATAAAAAGAAGAAGGGAAAGGGCTGGAATAGGAATCAGGATCAGAGCAAGCAGAGTGCGAGTATGGCACAAAGCTCTGAGGACGAGGACTATGTTTTCGCATCATCAGCACCCGAAACATCATTGATTGCATCAGATGGTGGTTGGCTCGCAGATTCAGGCGCAACTTCCCATGTGTGCAGAAATAGGGAACTCTTCGCAACTTATTCTGCACAGCAGGGAACAATTACGGGACTAGGAGGACACACCATTACTTCATTTGGGAGAGGAACCGTGAAATTGAATTTTAAAATTGACAACAAAGTTCAAACGGTTACCTTCACTGATGTTGTGCACGCCCCGAATGCTATAAATAATCTGCTGTCGCTGAGCCGGTTAACGGATGCAGGATGCAAACTGGTTTTCGAAAAGGATTCAGTTAATATTCTTAGCCCGAAGAAGCACAGCCTAGTGGCCAGCGGAAAGAAGGTTGGCAGGCTGTATTTGATGGATGTAATGGATAAATCAGTGGACCACGCGGTAGCTGCTAAAGACGCGAAAACTTGGGATGAATGGCACAGAGCATTTGGACATTTGTACATGGGTGGAGTTAAAATGCTGAAGACCAAAAATATGGTTGAAGGCATGGAGGTTGATACCTCTGTTGAACCATCAAAACAGTGTCGTGCATGCATCCAAGGAAAGCAGCATGTGGTACCATTCCCAAAGGAATCGGAGACGGAAATTAAAGAAATTGGAGATCTGACACTGTCAGATGTCTGGGGACCTGCACGCGTCACGGGGATCCATGGAGAAAAATACTTCGTCACTTTTACTGATGGAAGTAAGCGGAGAACCATGACATACTTCATGAAGGACAAAAAATATGTCCTGACACACATTCAGCAGTACAGAAGCTTTATCAAAACTCAGACTGGCAAAGATTTAAAATGCCTGAGAATTGATAATGGCAAAGAGTATTTGAACAAGCCAATCCGAAAATACTTAAAGGATAACGGAATCCGTTTGGAGTTGACTGCACCGCATTCACCTTCCCAAAATGGAATTTCAGAAAGGCTGAATCGTACTCTGGCTGAACATGCACGTGCAATGTTGGTTGCCCACAATACTCCTTATTTCTTATGGCCAGAAGCGATTGCATATGCGACGTACCTTAAAAATAGGTCGCCTACGCGAGCTGTCAAAGATATGACTCCGGATCAAGCCTTTACTGGGAAAAAGCCCGACGTTTCCACAATCCAGGAATTCGGAATACCATGCTGGGTGTTACAGCAGGATAAAAAGAGGCACAAGCTTGAGCCAAAATCCAGACAATTTATTTTTGTGGGCCTATCCGATGAATCTCGAGCCTGGCGGTATTACAACCCCCAAGCCAGACAAGTACAAACATCGCGTAATGTCATCTTCTCGATTGACATTGAGCGTGAGATTGAAACCGAGATTCCGGCTCACCCTCCCTTGCTTGAGGGGGAGAGGTCTGGAGATGACAAGCAAGTATTGGATGAGCCACAAGAGAAAGAGCCATCAGAGGAGCCTCCTGAAAATAATGTGCCAAGCGTGGCAGAAGTAACACCAAGGCCGAGCAGAATTCCAAAAGCAGTAGAGCCCAGAGAGCGTAGCCAGAGACTGGCTGCATCTGAAAACCCTAGGCCAAATTATAGGCTTTTAAATAATCCAGCAGCTAGAGGACCAAGGGAATGGCAGCACCATGTCCCAATATCTGGAGAAAATAATCAAGCGGAGTTTGCGATGATTTCTGCATCTATTCTCAATGGTGATCCAATTGATGTTGCGGAAGCAAAAAGCCGTGATGATTGGCCACGTTGGAAAGAAGCGATGGATAAAGAAATCAGTCAATTAACCAAGCTTGGAACTTGGAAACTCGCTGATTGCCCTGATGACCGTAAACCCATCGGTTGTAAATGGGTCTTCAGAATCAAAAGGGATGGTGCAGGAGCAATAGAAAAATACAAGGCTCGTCTGGTAGCTCTGGGGTATGCCCAGATACCAGGAATGGATTTTATCGAGACCTATGCCCCAGTTGTGCGCCTTGAAACCTTGCGGTTGTTGCTATCTATCGGAGCATCTCTAGATATGGAAATTCATGTGGCAGATGTCGTTGGTGCTTACCTCAACGGAAAGTTGAAGGAGAAAATTTATATGAAGCAACCACCATCATATGAAGATGGAACAGGACGAGTTTGTGACTTACAACTCACCTTATATGGTCTTAAACAGTCAGGCAGAGAGTGGAATGTCACTTTGGATAATTCATTCAAAGATTTAGGCTTCACTCAGCTGTTCTCAGACCAGTGTGTGTATTGGAGACAGTCACTAGAAAGCCTGTGGTTCGTTGCAGTGCATGTTGATGACATGACACTATTTACTTCGTCTCGGAAAGCCTTAGATCAAATCAAGGGGGAGATTAAACAGCAGTTTGAAATCTCTGACCTTGGAGAAATTAAACAAATAGTTGGTCTGAAGGTTACAAGAGACAGGAAGAAGAAGACACTCTTGCTAACACAAGAAACATATATTTCGCGCATGCTTGAGAGTTTTGGCATGAGCAAATCTAACCCAATTCGGATGCCGCTTGATCCAAACATCAAGCTCACCCGTGCCGAAATTAGTGATTCCGGACTTCCTCCCGCGATGCGTAGCGAATATCAATCGCGTATCGGATCACTCATGTGGGCAGCTCTTGGAACACGGCCAGACATTGCATTTTCTGTCCAAACATTGAGTCAGTTTTCAAGCAATCCAACCAAAACTCATTGGACAGCAACAGACCGTGTATTACGCTACCTAAATAGCACACGCGACCTTGGCATCACACTTGGCGGACCCCGACTTGTCGACTTGATCGGATACTCAGACGCCGACTGGGGAAGTAACCCCGTTGATCGTAGATCAATCTCGGGATTTGCCTTCTTACTTGGCAAAAGTATTATTTCTTGGAATTCAAAGAAACAACCCACTGTAGCTCTATCCAGCATGGAAGCAGAGTACATGGCAGTCAGCCATGCAACCCGCGAAGCTATTTGGCTTCGTACTTTACTTCTTGAGCTCGGGTTAATTCCGGAACAACCCACCTTGATCAATGTCGACAATCAAGGTGCAATTGATTTTGCGAAAAGTCAAACATTCCATGGACGAAGTAAACACATAGATATACGGCACCACTTCATCCGTGAGCGTATGGCTTCTAATGAGATCGAGGTTACCCACTGCGCATCCGAGGACAACTTGGCAGATGTATTAACTAAGGCTCTGCCTTTTCCGAAGCACTGGGATTTAATTCTTAGGCTTGGGATGTCTTCGGAGTCGAGGGGGAGTGTTGTTGGTTGATTAGAAAGCGACTCCGAAGCTGACTGATCAACCCCGAGGTTCTGAATATTGTAGAATATACTAGATAGTTTTTGTACAGTATATAAGGCTGAGGATTCAGCCTACTAATGCATCTTAGTTTCTTCACTCTTACTTGACAATCTCGCAATACATACATTCATTGCTTTCAACCTTATATACATGTCGTAAAAGCATCATGAGCAATATATGTGATATGTCAAAAATAGGTATATAAGTGTTGGATGAATAAAAGTGCATTTGACCCTCATAGCTATGTGGATCCCAGCATACTGAAGAACAGTTGAATTAAAGGCAGATGTGAGTTTTAATGTACTGGTAAAATGGTGAGTGTATGGCCAAGGAAATTCAAGTCATCCCCAAGTTCCCTCCCCATAAATACCCAACATAAACTGAGCACTGGTTGAACATTTCGATTTTTTCAGTGAAAAAATTGGTGAAAGACTTGAATTTTTTTCACCTCTTTTTTTACTGAAAAACTCCACAAAGATTGGCATTTGGAAATACCGGGCCATCAATACCGCCGGCAATACCGGCCGTGATAGGTCGGACTTTGAATGTCAAGGGCTCAGCCAAACCCAAACCAAACACGGCAGCTTCGACGCGCTCCTCCTCCTTTCCACCACCTCCACTGTCGTACCTTCAAATGCAGCGTCCGCCCCCCAACGCCAATAATAACTGCTGTCCCAAGTGTTCCAATCATCTTGTACCTAAATTTGCCAAGGGCGGGGAGGTCCCTAATTCTTGGTATATCCGAGTGCGTTCTATGGCTTTACAGGCCCCCGCCAAGTCTAAAATTGTTCCTACACAGTGTGACTACCCGCACCAAGATGGCCTTCGCTTCTTCTACCGTTTCCCCCCCATGCCGACGACCAATCCCCCGACTCCTTCACCGACCGCAGCTTTCCAATCCCCACTCCCTCTCAGTGCTCCGTCTTCTGTCCCGCTCAAGTCCAAATGTCCACACCCCTCATGTAAATCTACTCGGGTCCCAGGGGCATGCACCCACCGGATGTGCCGCCGCCATTGTGTCCTCGTCGGCCCTTGCATGGATCCAGGGCACAATACATTCTATCTAAATCAGCTTTCGACAGTGACGACTCCTGCATCGGCTGCTGTACCACCGTTGCCTTCATATGCGCCTCCTCCCACCTCCGGACCTCGGTTCTTTTCATCATTCGACGACATGCAAGCATATTCTACGGCACCATCTCATGCACTCGCGGCCCGTCAAGTTAAAGAAGACTCCCGAAAGACCGAGGATCTCCGACTCCTCGATCTGGCAGTAGGCTACAAGTTGCCCTCACCCGATGTACCCATGGATGAAGCGCTTGAGCTCATGGATCAAGAACAGCGCGATCTTGAACTCGCCACCCGCCTTTCTCTCGGCCTCCCCAGCTTTGATACGCCCTCGGATGATACCGCCCGCCCTTCTTCGTCGGTTCCTCCGGCTGCTGGCCCATCTACATTACGCGACCTCTCCTTATCACCATATCTGCCTGCGACTCTGATGCCTGACATCAACATCCAGCACCTGCCGGCCCTCGGTGGAGCCAATGCTCCCGAGGCCACCAACAAGCGGCCGCGCAGGCGTGTACCTGCTCAGAGTGTCGCCGCACGTCAAAAGCCCACTCCGCGTATTACTACTCAGTTAAATCCGACTTGGATGGCGATGGGCAATACATCTACGGCTGCTCCTACTTCCCAGGCTGCTGCTGCTCCCTCTTCTGTGCTTCATGTTCGACGTGAACCTGGGCGACTTCCTTTCGTCGATCCCCGTGTTGATGAGCGGTTCCCGTTGATCTATTGGGACCAGGTGTGTTCTAATTTCTGCATGCACAATCACATCGCCCGGTTGACTGACTCGCATCTGCTAGGCGAACGAGCTTCCCAAGGTTATCTTCGTGGACTCCATTATAACCTGGCCCACCTTTGTGCTTGCTCATAATCCATCGACGCTGGCGAGGTTGGGGACTAACATTATCCAGCTGGAGCTGTATTGCCCCCAATATACATACTGGGTCGCCATTACAGTCGACTTCGTGCACGAGGTTGCCAGCAACAGTCCCATCTTCTTGCGTCGTCAAGGTATCACGGGGCGCGATGAAGATCAGACGATCCGGCGTTTCCTTCCTCCTCCGGCAGCACCTCACCTCCGCTATAATCTTCCCCGAGAGAGAAAGCTGGTGCGAGAGAAGTACAAGGAGATTACCAGCGTTGAAACGGATGGTGGAGATTCTGATGATTCCGAGGTGGTCGTTATCAAAGAAACTATAGATCTGTCGCAGAGCAAGGGCAAAAAACGCGCAAGGCAAGCGAGTAACACCCCCTCTTCCCCCCCTCTACACCACCGCCCCCGCCTAAACACCAACCGCTCCTCCTCCCCTCTGTCCGCAGTCTCGACGTCTTCTGAATCAGTACCATCATCCACCGTGGACACGAGCGCTCCTACTTCTCCGTCTACATCTACTTCAAGCCCCCCATGGCCGGCGGACATCTTCGTTGTCGAGATGGCGCAGGGCTTTCATACGATCTCGACGGGGCTCAAGAACCTCAAAAATCGGGGTGCCCGTTTCGTCCATGTCTTCGGCAAGGAGTACCGACCATCAACTTATGATGATCAAGTCAAAAAGTGGAAAACGGCGTCGGCTTCCCTCAAACACACTGCTCTCACAGCTGGCAAGACAGAGGCAGGCTCATGGGCGAGCTTTTCTCGGGCGGTGCGCGCTGAACAAGATGCGCTCCGAAATGTATAATATCCTTATTTTCCTTTATTCCCTTGCTTTTCTTCGAAATGTATTCGGCTGTAGATTTGTATATTGGTAGCTAGAATGTACATATTGTATTGCATGACCACTACTGTCGATGAACCCGCTCCCTTGGGTGATGACCGTCCGCAGCAAGTTTCGCAACCGTAAGCTGATTCTTTAATCGAATCATTTCATCTAAAAAAAATTATACTTAGCTGGCAGCATCTCACGGCATATAGAGTGATAGCCGCCGAGCCAGACATTGGTTTGTTCTGCGATAGAGGTATTAAAAAACCATGTCTTGCCGTCAGGACCCATAAGCTCTGGACATGACACAGGATTACAGTGTTCCTGGCAGAAGGCGTGGCCAGCTTTATGTTTATTCAGGAAGTGGAAGACGTCGACGGTCATGCCGACATCATTGAACCAAGACCAGGTTTCCGGATGCGCCATGACCTGTTGCTTGGCATTGCAGTTTGTGTCATATATAAAATGTTCAGGCTTATGGGCGCGTGGGACTGAGAACGCTTTCTGGACAAATAGCTGGAAAATTGTGAGGACCAAGACCATGCAGGAACGAGAAAGTGGCTACTTGCCAGTACATTGGAAACTGCTTCGGCATTGTAGAAGGTCGCGCGCGCAAAGATGACGCCGCAGGGCCACACCAAAATCTGCTCATTATGCGTTCGACTTCTGCCAAAGAGAGCCTTGAATGTCCGATTGCCGTCCTCGGCCTTGGTAGCTTCACAGTCGGAATCTTCGACTCCTACGGATCCCGGGTTGGCGTCAGGGCGGATACGCACATTCCCACTTTCGTCTGCCTCAAACCACTCGATGTCATTTTCGTCCAGTGTCTGATCCTGATCATTGTCAGTCGGATGAGCGAGGCGGTGCCTTTGGAGTCGGTCGCGTAGAGTAAATGCTGCACGGCCTTTTTCGTAGTGCAAGCGCTCCATCCTCGCGTGCTGGGTGTTACTACAGGATTTCTTTCCAGCAATGACCGGTTCATTACAGCCAACAATGGAGCAGATGGAATCAAGATGCCGATGCTGAGGACAGAAACGGTGCCTGTTTGTGTCGCGGTCGTTGGTGCAGTGGGGTTCTTGACAACGAATGTGTCCCATGGAAAGACCGTCGCTGATGACAGCCTGCACGTCGTCTGGAGAGCACTTATCAGAGTGGCTCACGAATGGATTAAGAAGTACGTACAGTCTGTGCCATCCGGACGTTTCCAGACTCGCATACATTTATCACAGCAATGTGCGACTTCATCCTGCCCCCGTTCTATCACCTCTTTATTGCGAGCATTCATGGCAGCTGTAAATCGGTCCTTTTGATCACCGGTGTGCGGAACTTGAAGACAGGTGCCTCTGCGCTCGTTATACTCTAAGAGTGTGAGAAGAATGAACGAATCCCAGAGTTCTGGGGTAAAGCACACATCCAAACTGCCATCCACCGGCAGCAAAGTCGCGTTCTTGTTGATCCGACAAAGCCATGTCATAAGAGCGCGAACAATTGGCAGCAGACACCCTAGAATGGATCAGTTCTAGAGCAAGGAATCTGGGAAAATGTCGTACCATGCGACCAGCATCAAACTAATCCACATACCGGCGAGTTTCCGTTCTATAAATTGGTGCTCGCCGGCTTGGATGTGTGTGGGTACCCCTCCGTAGTATGTTCGTACTCCTCCCTGAACGGAATAGTCTGGATGGTACGTCGTATGACAGTCGGGACAGTAAAGGTTTGTTGCCCATGCGGGAGAAACTCCTTTGGCTGCAGTGTAAACGATCACTTGACGTGCTTTCACTTTTTTGAGAGGGTGCTGTCGTGCGCACTCGGTGTTCGTGCAATGATGTGAAGGCGGATAAAGGGATAGCGAAGCTAGGTTAAGGATCATTCATTAAAGAACTGAAGATCCAGAAAGGAGTTATACTTACTTATGCCCAACTTCCACCCATGCGCACGGATAGCTTCTTCCTCTTCTTCACTGAGTGAGATTTTTGGCAAGGCCCACACTTCCTCCTTAAGTCTTTGCCATAGGTTGTGTATACGATCGACAGGGAGACTGATAGCGGCCGCAACGAAGTCTGAAACTGAGGGTGGGAGGACAGCAGCTGCTTGCTTGGTCGAGATGCTTATGGGTTGACAAACAATTATATCTTCTTTCAGAACAGAGAGAACACGTGTAAAAAGCATTATTTTCAGAAGTGAAAGGCCTTCGAGCTCAGGGGAGCCCTGCGACGCGTCGAAGAGCGCCATGGGATGGCAGAAGAAGAGTGTAGATGTTTGTTTGTTACAAAAGGCTATGGCGGCTGACATTGATACTCCGCCTGATCGCTTCGCCAAAATCATATCGCCGATCATACCGCCGGTATGATCGACGCTCGGTATTTCCAACTCCCAATTGCCCTCAAAAACTCGAAATGTTCAACCAGTGGAGTGTGCTAGGTGATTTTGAGGCCCAATTACCTGACCCTTGAGAATGAAAGTTTTTTGTAATTCTGTGTCTATCACTAATTGTGCGTGGATTTGCCCACCAATTCTATGAAATGATCAAAAACTGCCCCAGACAGAAATGTTCTCGCGGTTTCTGAGAACCCGGCACACCGGGGATGCTCGGTTATTTTCTCACCCAATATTTTCTCGGAAATACACAAAGATACACGGTAAGTAACAGAAATTAATATCCAGACAACACGATATAAGCCGGTGATTTCCCTGATAATGCAATCGTCGCCCAATCAGAGAGTGATGGGGATGCAGCTTATGAGGCCACATGCAGATAAATAACCATGAATCTCCGTCGCATCGGAAAGAATCTATATGAAGTTTGTTCAAACAAGGGCTGTCTCAGCAGATAATCCGGTTCAAGCACTGCCCAAACTAAATGGCCCTGCTCAGTGCTGACCCGGGAAGGGTGGTAAGGTGTCCCTTTGGATTGAACAGTATTCTTAATTAAACGGGATATGTTCAATAAGAATTTGAACATAATTGTCAGGACAAAAAAGACAGCAACCGGGGTTCGAACCCAAGACCAGTTCAGAATCTGAAGCCCCAGGATGGGCAACAGGTTTACCACTCAGCCAGGCTCCGTAACGGTGTTTGTGGGGGCTTAATAATAATTAAAAAATAACCAAATAAGGAAAGAAGAAAAAGAGAGAGAGAAGAGGGAGAATAAGAGATTTCAGTGTCCCGAAGCTCAATATGAATACTACAGACACGAACGAAGCATGACACATACCCAAAAAATTCTGCTGCTGCATAGCACAGAGTTCATATGCCAAAAAGGCACGGAATGAATGGTTCCATGGTGTCTGTAAACAGCAACGGCTTCACAATAAATATTTTCAGACGAGTTGCGTCATTGGGACTTCCAATCTCCTATAGTCGTGCATTTTGATTTGATATTCGTCGGGTTAGAGTACGTACATCATCAGACAAATTTGCAGCGCTTGGGACCTTTGAAAGTCCTCTGAATTAATCTCCTACAAGTAGTTCTTCTGTTAGAAGACCACCTATCTAACTGCGGTGCATCATCTGTCCGATCACAGATATTGTGCTGGTCCAAATTTAAGATAATGTGAAAGGCAGTAGTCACTACAAGTCTCAAAATTTCGATAGAAAATGTACATATGGAAGCCACTGTAACACAACCCATATGTTTCAACGCCTGCATCTAATAATTTCAGTAGTGGTGCAGTTATGGCCACAGTTGAATTAATTGGCCAGATATAAGAGAGGAATGGCAGTGCCAGTTTCGGATTTCATGTTCGGAAGATCCAGATGGAATTAAATCCCAAAATCTGCTTCCCCTCACAGCTCTCCAACCTTGATATGTAATTGTTTCTTTTCTTTTCTCAGCACCATTTACAGAACCATAGAAAATGTGGGATTTTTGGTGTCAGAAGGGAGCATACACTACCCACATTATTTTATTTGTTGCAATAGCAGCAATATTCATGGAGCATGAAGCATATCAAATGCACCAGCCTGTGTGCACGCCCAGTGAACTCCGAAGATCACTGCGCTCAGCCAATCCGGTGCGCGATGTATATCTGATCAACCCAATTGGGTTGCTTCCCAATCAAGAAGCAGCCCAATTGGGTTGATCCTTATTATGGCAATTTGATGCCCACAAACACCGCTACCACCGGTTAGAGTTCGAGTTATAGGTTAGGAGTTATAGGATCAAGTTAGAGGTTAGGGATAGAGTGTTAGGGTTAAGGGACAGAAATTTCTGCAGGAAAGGCATTGCGAAGCGGTCAACAGCGCATCAAGGTTGATGTCGCGCTCGTTCCATCTGATAAATCCTCCGACATCGCACTTTCTATGTGAAGTTCTTGGTCGGGAAGACTGTTTTCCTCGATGCGTAGTCCACCAGACGAGATTTTATCAAATGGGAATTTACTCCGCCCAAATCCCTTCATTAAATGTACAGTCATTGTGCCTACAACGCTTCCAGATTTTCACACAGAGTGCGCCTCGTTCATGTCTGTCTAACTGTGTCCGTTTAACCGCTGTGTTTGCGTATGGGATTTCACTGGCTTTAGAATGAGGTAAAATATGAGTTTCTCGGCCATTTCTATACTCAATATTATCGTGTAAATTGTTGCACCCTCCTCTATATGTGTACTAAGTATTTTCAGACGACGCTTACACATCGCCACGGAAACACGTCCCCACACGCGTGGTTTTCGGTATTGGAAAAGAGCTTGGTTCAGCCTGTTATATAATGTGATTCCTCGTTCACTGCTAGGCCGTTCTGCATAGTCTAAACTTCTGAACTGTACCGATTATTGGTTTCACGGGACCAAGAGCCCGAAACGCCTCGACCCGATATTTTCGCGGATGGAAGCCAGCCCGACTGAGCATCCGATGCCATAGAAATTTGTCGTTCATTTTCTAGGCCGATTATTCTCATCTAAATTCCTAAACACTCTCTGCTACGCCTATTCTGAGTTTTCGCTCACTGTCGCTGCAAAAACGGGTGAGAACTGGCGCAGACCAGACACTGATACCATTGAGCTCAGTATTTTAACGTCACAAGCTTCTAACTTATTTCCACGACAATTCTTTCATTTAGAAGCTAACCCCTAACCCTCTCCAGTACGCTTACTAGACGGAGTGGAGGTGTTCCCCCACACCCAGAAATTCGCCTGTAGCCGCATATATTCCGAGCGCACAAACCTCGTGCTTCACAATAAATCATTTGATCACCAGCCTCCCAATTGTAATCCACCGCCGCTGCTGGACGACTTTGTGTCCTGCTCAGCAATGAATTTGGACTCTTTTAAAAAAATAGACTTCCCTTTTGATTTGGTATCTTCGACCGAACAAAATGTACAAATTTTGAAAGCCTCAACCGAAAAGAAAAATCAGAGATACATTCGATCGGACAGACCGAAACTTTCGATCGAACCTAATGGAAGTTGGTACAAATATCAGGAAGAGGAAAATTATCATGCAGTTCAGGAACATGCTGTAGGAAATAGAGACAACTCTTGAACGTTTGAACATTGCCGAATATATATATGTGTGTGTGTATTCGGTGACAGAGCCCAGATTTATTCGGTCAGGAAACTTTTGATGTTTTCAGTCGAGGCATTCAGTTCATTCGATCCTTTTACCGACTGGTATCCGCTTGATATCCTTGCACCAGATACATCACGTGTACAGGGTACCACGGAGTACAGTACTGTACTGTAATTTTTAATTCAATTCGACAGGGGGTGTGACCCGTGACCACTTGAACCAATTCGGCAATTCGACACCGCACGGAATTTCGCGTGACACACGGCAAAATTTCGACACTTTAACCTTAAAAACTGCCAACATCGCGCTTTTTTGTGCGTTTTGGATGCATTTCAACGTGACAAACCGCTGGGTGAATTCGACAACCCCCTCCGTGATGCGTGTCTGTAGAATTGATTTTAAAATTACAGTAACTGTGGTGGCTACCACGCTTCACATACCCTGGTTTGAGTCCCAAGATCAGAGATTTCATGACGAGTTTGACGACAGTTTTGGTGTCGCTCTGTGGTTTAAAGGCAACGACAAACAGCCTCCCTGAAAGTTGAAGGGTTCTTGGGAGATAGATTGTAGTTGAATTGTCGAACTTTCCTGTCCCCTTCCAGACTCAAATAATTCATGTTATTGACGGCACAGTGGAAAATACCTTTAGCGAGCATCCCCGTAAGAATACCAGCATTCATTAAGGCAGTTAGTGGTCAATTTAATGTTACTTATCCCCACACCCAAAAAAAAAAAGTACTTGTTCATGCCGGGCACAGCCACGGCCCTTTACCCCAAGTTCGATCCAGAATATCTCGTACGGGACTATGGGTGGATAACAGACTAAGAGGACCTGCTCGATATGTTTTAGTAACAGTGCTTCAATCCAGTTTCTCCACGATTTGGTTCTCTCACTGATAAACGCCACGGTACTACTCCGTCGATATCAAATGGACTTGTTGGAGGCGGAAGCACATCAGGTATCTGGCTCCAACAAGACGGGCCCCTCTACAGTGCGTGAATTCCGACAGTATTCTTGGGGCTTATGGGATCTAATCTGCTACTGCAGTGCTTCATCATTGCTGCCGTATTAATTTATAACGAATCAATTCCCAGCGAAGAAATAACTGCCTGAAACATGATAGCGAACGCCGAGGCACTCCAAAGGTGGTTCAAAAAAACACGGCTTGGCACCGTAGCCAATATAACGAAGCTGGCCCAAGGAGGACAATGATCATCGACATGGACACTAGCCCCCATGGGGGCAGCCGAGTATCAATGGAAGCGGAATTTGGAGAGGATGCGAGTCCTTCGAGGACCAAAGACCTGCAGAAAGGGTGTCAGTGTCCAATTGTGGTTATGAGTGACTGGCGTACAGTATGGCCCAAGACGCTGCAAAAGTTCTAAATTGAGTCGGATGCTCCTTCTTCTCCTGATTATTGTGTTGACCTTAACTAATCAATACTCTTGAAGATGTGTGACTCACATCGGTGGAGAGGTTAGACCGTAGCCGATACCAAACTCCAGATAATAGCACGATCATCATCATACAGAATAATGACAGCAAACTGAAGATAAGGCTCAAGCGCCCGCTATATGGACCGTTTCTGACATAGTTTGCTGCGTGAAGTCTGGCATAGATTCAGTGGAGGATGCGCAACACGACTGGCACTCACGCAAGACATATGATGAAGAACCCCATTGCTACTCTCCGATCCCGCTCAGAATACTCTTGACGTCTGCCTGAATCGTTCTGTAGCACCAGTGCTGATACATTAGCTGACTCTTCCATAGAGCAGTCGCGCACAGAGGATGAGGGTCGGAAAGTATGTAGAAGTTCTTCATGACGCATGCTAGAATCGTCCTGTAGCACCAGTTCCGATCCCTTAGTTGACTCTGCAATAGGTTATAGAGCAGGCCTGGAGGGACGATGGGGGATAGAGAGTAAGTGGAAGATTGCGATGAATGCAAGTGTCAAAAGAGCACACAGCGCGCACCTCGTGTCCGACTTGGGGTTGTAGCTGTGTAGGCCTCATGTTGGCCACGGGTCCACTTTCGGACCTTCTAGCTGTGGGCTGTCAGATGGTCTGACAGCCCACAGCTTCACGCCACACGATTTCCACGGTCGTTTACAGGACTGGGACGGATCTATAATGCTGTGAATGGCTTTCCATCTGAACCAGTCTTTGGAAAGGAAGCTGTAGCCGGGCCATGCAGCTGTGGATGCGGATAAGACTCAGGATAATATAGTGAACACGGACTCAACACGAGGCATGTCAGGAGGTATCTTGAACCCCACTTATTCATCGTCCTCCTCTTCTCGTCTTGCCGCCCTTCCTTGTTCTTTCACCTCGTAATAGCCAGTGCTGAAGACAATCCAACTCATCCAATAGGTATGGATGCTACAGCAACGCTGTGTAACCCTTCAAACTGAATCTATTCGTCTCAGCCCTCTGAGCGCACCGTCATGGAACCAAGTTCCACGGCTGATGTCGATCCACCGCCATCCGCGCCAACGGGAGCCTTTCGATACATTCGATACACTACGACTTACCTCAGCACCGCAGCGACATGGGCGTTAACAATGGGGATCCCACTGAGCTTGAACTTTGGCCATGAAGACATCGTCGACGTGGGAGGCCCCTCTTCGGAAGAATGGAGAGCATTCCATAGGCGAATCGTCAAAGACTTGAAGGACGATTTTACCTTTCATATTTTTCCATTAACGGCGTACGTATGTTGCAAATTCCCTTTAGCTTCCTCATAATCGGTTGGCATAGTGTCTCATGCATTCTCACTCTATATGGCATCAAGAACGGGGTTCTTGTAACTTCCCTACTGGCTTCATTCACCTGCTCGTCTTTTGCCGTGTCACACACGATGTTATACTTGGCTTACTTCAGGGCCATGTCATTCAGAGATACGGGCAAGGTATTCCTCAAGGTGCGCACATATTACCCGTTATTTTAAGCGCCAGCTGACAGACTACGCAGCACGTCCTGAGCACCCGGCCACAAGACTCAGATCCCTATCTGCAATGGGATCCATGGATCATTTTCTCATTGCCCTCGATGTGGTCTGTTTCGTGAGTTGCTGATATTATGTCATGGAGTAGGGTCTTATTCATCGTCAGGGCCTTGGGATTCCTTATTATCTCTATAATCGGCGCTATCATCTCCGTCCTCGTCAACGGAGGAGACTCAGTGCCTCCGAAATCACCCGATATACCTCCCAATGCTCTTATCCTACCTCTCATTTGCCTCGCATTAGGAGTATCGTCTGCATGTGCATCTGCATACACATGGAGAGTCTACGTCACTGGCGCAGCTAAAGACGATAATGTCTGACTCTGAGATCATCAGGAAAACCGCAGGGGCCGAGATGGGCCTATGAAGCATATGCAGCACTATGCAGGCCTGTACAGAGCTGCATAGCGGCCCATAGGTTCATCACAGCCACAAAACGCTTGAGAGTGCTATGGAGCAGTGTCGAGCCACTTCTGGTTTTCCTGATGATCTGACAAGGAGCTTTTCTTGTTCTCTTTTTTACTATGCATGCTGGCGGGATAGACGAGATGCAATGCACACATTTTTTTGATGGGTGTAGGAAGATACCGTAAAGTTTGCATGACATCACCACAAGACGCGGCACATGCACACATTTTGTGCGGAATCTTCCCCCAGTATGCCGCAGATGCCGAAATTGACGGCGCCTCAAAATTAGAACGGACGCGGCAGGTATCGGCTGGAAAGGAACGTAAACGTCAACTTCTCAAAAGCTGGCAGATTCACAACGGAGAAGCCAAACATTCCGTTCGCCGAAAATTAGGTACAAATTTATTAGTTCAATTTCCGTTTTTGGCATGTTTTCGATTTTTTGTGCAGGCCGATGTGAAGGGTGGGACTTTTGAAGTACATAGGATTGTCAATAGTCTCTGTAAGGGTAATCCAAAAAAAGGTTCGGGTGAATTCCGTCAAAACCGGGCTTGTAATTCGCCATTTTTCGGATCCGGGTTTCAACTCTGTACTAATTTTATTGAAAAAATGAACTAATACATTTGTACCTAATTTTCGGCGAACGGAATGTTTGGCTTCTCCGTTGTGAATCTGTCAGCTTTTGAGAAGTTGACGTTTACGTTCCTTTCCAGCCGATACCTGCCGCGTCCGTTTAATTTTGAGGCGCCGTCAATTTCGGCATCTGCGGCATGCTGGGGGAAGATTCCGCCAGACCTTGGCCAGACCCTTCCCTTTCGCTGGCGTCGGCCTTTTCCGTTGGCACCGGGACTTTTCCCGCTGGCGCAGGGGCCGCTTAAATACTTTACGGCCCATTCTGATTTTTCGGGGGGCTTCTGGCGGTTGCCCCCAGACCCCCTACGCTGCGCTGGGGCTTTCGCTCGCCGCTATGGCCCACTGCTGGCGCCTTCAGCGCCGGTGTAGCGGGGTTTGAAACTCTTGATGTGCCGATTTGCACAAAATGTGTGCATGTGCCGCGTCTTGTGGTGATGTCATGCAAACTTTACGGTATCTTCCTACACCCATCAAAAAAATGTGTGCATTGCATCTCGTCTATCCCGCCAGCATGCATAGTAAAAAAGAGAACAAGAAAAGCTCCTTGTCAGATCATCAGGAAAACCAGAAGTGGCTCGACACTGCTCCATAGCACTCTCAAGCGTTTTGTGGCTGTGATGAACCTATGGGCCGCTATGCAGCTCTGTACAGGCCTGCATAGTGCTGCATATGCTTCATAGGCCCATCTCGGCCCCTGCGGTTTTCCTGATGATCTCAGAGTCAGACATTATCGTCTTTAGCTGCGCCAGTGACGTAGACTCTCCATGTGTATGCAGATGCACATGCAGACGATACTCCTAATGCGAGGCAAATGAGAGGTAGGATAAGAGCATTGGGAGGTATATCGGGTGATTTCGGAGGCACTGAGTCTCCTCCGTTGACGAGGACGGAGATGATAGCGCCGATTATAGAGATAATAAGGAATCCCAAGGCCCTGACGATGAATAAGACCCTACTCCATGACATAATATCAGCAACTCACGAAACAGACCACATCGAGGGCAATGAGAAAATGATCCATGGATCCCATTGCAGATAGGGATCTGAGTCTTGTGGCCGGGTGCTCAGGACGTGCTGCGTAGTCTGTCAGCTGGCGCTTAAAATAACGGGTAATATGTGCGCACCTTGAGGAATACCTTGCCCGTATCTCTGAATGACATGGCCCTGAAGTAAGCCAAGTATAACATCGTGTGTGACACGGCAAAAGACGAGCAGGTGAATGAAGCCAGTAGGGAAGTTACAAGAACCCCGTTCTTGATGCCATATAGAGTGAGAATGCATGAGACACTATGCCAACCGATTATGAGGAAGCTAAAGGGAATTTGCAACATACGTACGCCGTTAATGGAAAAATATGAAAGGTAAAATCGTCCTTCAAGTCTTTGACGATTCGCCTATGGAATGCTCTCCATTCTTCCGAAGAGGGGCCTCCCACGTCGACGATGTCTTCATGGCCAAAGTTCAAGCTCAGTGGGATCCCCATTGTTAACGCCCATGTCGCTGCGGTGCTGAGGTAAGTCGTAGTGTATCGAATGTATCGAAAGGCTCCCGTTGGCGCGGATGGCGGTGGATCGACATCAGCCGTGGAACTTGGTTCCATGACGGTGCGCTCAGAGGGCTGAGACGAATAGATTCAGTTTGAAGGGTTACACAGCGTTGCTGTAGCATCCATACCTATTGGATGAGTTGGATTGTCTTCAGCACTGGCTATTACGAGGTGAAAGAACAAGGAAGGGCGGCAAGACGAGAAGAGGAGGACGATGAATAAGTGGGGTTCAAGATACCTCCTGACATGCCTCGTGTTGAGTCCGTGTTCACTATATTATCCTGAGTCTTATCCGCATCCACAGCTGCATGGCCCGGCTACAGCTTCCTTTCCAAAGACTGGTTCAGATGGAAAGCCATTCACAGCATTATAGATCCGTCCCAGTCCTGTAAACGACCGTGGAAATCGTGTGGCGTGAAGCTGTGGGCTGTCAGACCATCTGACAGCCCACAGCTAGAAGGTCCGAAAGTGGACCCGTGGCCAACATGAGGCCTACACAGCTACAACCCCAAGTCGGACACGAGGTGCGCGCTGTGTGCTCTTTTGACACTTGCATTCATCGCAATCTTCCACTTACTCTCTATCCCCCATCGTCCCTCCAGGCCTGCTCTATAACCTATTGCAGAGTCAACTAAGGGATCGGAACTGGTGCTACAGGACGATTCTAGCATGCGTCATGAAGAACTTCTACATACTTTCCGACCCTCATCCTCTGTGCGCGACTGCTCTATGGAAGAGTCAGCTAATGTATCAGCACTGGTGCTACAGAACGATTCAGGCAGACGTCAAGAGTATTCTGAGCGGGATCGGAGAGTAGCAATGGGGTTCTTCATCATATGTCTTTCGTGAGTGCCAGTCGTGTTGCGCATCCTCCACTGAATCTATGCCAGACTTCACGCAGCAAACTATGTCAGAAACGGTCCATATAGCGGGCGCTTGAGCCTTATCTTCAGTTTGCTGTCATTATTCTGTATGATGATGATCGTGCTATTATCTGGAGTTTGGTATCGGCTACGGTCTAACCTCTCCACCGATGTGAGTCACACATCTTCAAGAGTATTGATTAGTTAAGGTCAACACAATAATCAGGAGAAGAAGGAGCATCCGACTCAATTTAGAACTTTTGCAGCGTCTTGGGCCATACTGTACGCCAGTCACTCATAACCACAATTAGACACTGACACCCTTTCTGCAGGTCTTTGGTCCTCGAAGGACTCGCATCCTCTCCAAATTCCGCTTCCATTGATACTCGGCTGCCCCCATGGGGGCTAGTGTCCATGTCGATGATCATTGTCCTCCTTGGGCCAGCTTCGTTATATTGGCTACGGTGCCAAGCCGTGTTTTTTTGAACCACCTTTGGAGTGCCTCGGCGTTCGCTATCATGTTTCAGGCAGTTATTTCTTCGCTGGGAATTGATTCGTTATAAATTAATACGGCAGCAATGATGAAGCACTGCAGTAGCAGATTAGATCCCATAAGCCCCAAGAATACTGTCGGAATTCACGCACTGTAGAGGGGCCCGTCTTGTTGGAGCCAGAGACCTGATGTGCTTCCGCCTCCAACAAGTCCATTTGATATCGACGGAGTAGTACCGTGGCGTTTATCAGTGAGAGAACCAAATCGTGGAGAAACTGGATTGAAGCACTGTTACTAAAACATATCGAGCAGGTCCTCTTAATGTGTTATCTAACCACTAAAAGGTGCCTGCGAATAAATTCGCAGATAACATAGTCTCGTTACTCTGGATAATCTCAACAACTGCTGAACTGATATCTGTGGAAAACCTGACTTGGGCTTAGGGCCACTGCGTGTGCATTGCAACCAATTCGTTTGCGCCTTCGGCGCTCCAGATCAAAAATGGATATATATTAATCTATGGTCATACAACTCAAAGAGCTAAAGCTGGGGCGATATTTTAGGCAGAACAAACAAAGAACAAACAGACATCACTTTGGTGGTGGTTGCCAGTCTCCAGCTTCAAGTGGCGAGTACATACTGAAACATATATTGAGAATTGAACGCACCGGAATAATTTCAGGATCATATACAAAACTGTGGGCCAACGGACGTGTCTACGGCGCGTTTAGAATGTTGGCCTCTGATGGGGGAATTCTAGGAGGTTAGGATCTAGTTAAAGAAAGCAGTGTTGTCTGTGACCAGTCAAAGGTCAAACCGGTTTGACCAAATTGGTCAAAATTGACCGCGTGACCGCGGTTTGACCCGTTTTGACCCGTTTTGTTGACCATGGACCCACAACCGCAAACTTTCGCTTTTCTGCATCGTCAACATCTTCTAGCACTGTCCTATCATATCTAGGCTATCCCACACTCTTTTTACAACACTCTTTTGCATCCCATGTCCTTTGGCGATGTGGTCAAGGACTACTTTAAGGTGGGAGACAAGAAATATAAGACCGATAAATGGCACAATGAGACTCGATGTCGCGCTTGCATTTCCCGCCGTATCTTGGGGCTCACTGAACACGACGAACGCGATGTGAACGCAGGGGTACGAGAGTACATGCGAACGGCAGATGAACGGCATACTCAAGGTGTGCCATTCCAAATTGCGGTGATCGGGGATGTCGATGACTGACCGCATGACAGCTGAAGTCGATGTTGTTCCCATCTGCAACAAGACAGAGCGGATGGTCTCTCATCTTCGCCGCTGCGTTAACGTTGATCCCGACGTGCGGCTCCGGGCACAGGTGGCCTCGAAGAAGGAGAACACCACAGGTGTCAGACTATCGCGAACTCAGCAAATTGCCCGCTCTGCAACATCGAATTTGATACCACCTGCTGTAATCCTCGCTTGCAGTTCCACACCCGTCATTGACCCGCGGATCGCCCTCAATCTTCCCCATTCGGTCCCAGAGCCACAGATCCAGCTGGCGAGTCGAGCGCACAATCTGATGTGGGATCCACCTCAGCAGGAAGACTTTGCACAGGATCTATGCAAGCTCTTTATTGCTTGTAATGTTGCCTGGAATTCCGCAGCTAATCCCGAGTTGCTGCTCTTCTTTTCCAAATATATACCCGAAGCAAAAAATTCCAGATCGAAGAGTTCTTTCGGGGCGAGTTTGGATACACTAGTCGTACAAGCGGAGTCCGAGATGAAGTCCAACGTCGCGGGGAAGCTCGGAACGGGTCAGTGTGATGGTTGGAAAAGTGGTGCTAAAGCTGCAATCATCACAACATCAGTGACCGTCAAAGCAAAGGTACGATAAATCTGATTCGGGTGCTTCTTGATTACTGACCCTTCTTCAAGCTATACACGGTTGCCGCCCACGATGTTTCACCAGAGAGGAAGACGGCGGATAACTTACTCGAGCTTGTTTTGGCCGACATGCAGTACTGTGAGACAGAATTCGGAATCATCTTTGTCGGGTATTGCACGGACAACGGCGGCGATGCCAGGGGTATGCGGGTGAGACTTAAGCGGGTGAGACCGAAACTCACCGTACCACCGTGTTGGGGACATCAGGTACGTACCAGATAACAATAGCGTGGCACCCTCTGATCCGCTCGCTTTAATCAGGTTAATCTTGTCGTTGGGGAAGTCCTGGAGCTTGAGATACCGTGCATGGCCGCAGTCGACGATGGTTTAGAGATGGTTAAATGGTTCACGAACCATAGCCGCGCCCTTGGGCTTCTCAAAGAGCACCAGAAGCTCACGGACCGCTTCAAGCAGACTGGGCGCTTGCTGGTTCTCATGTTCCCTGTCATTTCGCGCTGGATTTATCACTTTCTTGCGGCGCGCCGACTTCTCACACTTTCGGCGCCAATGCGGACACTTTATATCCAGGACTATGACAACCTGATTGAATGCGCCGGTTCCAAGCGAGAAGCGAAGGAGAAAGCTGAGAGTGTACTTGAGCCGATTGACAACCCCCAATTCTGGAAGAACCTTGCCGAGTAAGTTCTGCGGCGTTCGAGCTTTGGCATTAATGAGCTGATCTTTCCCAGAGTGAAAATTCTGTTGGAACCACTCGCCATCGCAGCCAAATGTATGCAGGTGCCTGATGCGGGACTAGACCAGGTCCTACTAATGCTTGGGAACCTCTACCGAATTTACGGCTCTCCCGTAATCATTCAGCGTGTTCGTAATTGCGTCAGGAAGAGCCTGGAAAAGCGGTGGCTTGCCATGGAGCGCGAGGCGTTTATTCTCGCTGTCTTCCTCAACCCCTATATCCGCGGCAGCGCTTTCTCCGCAAAGAATCCTGCTCTGAAACCGATCAGCCTATACAACATGGCCAAGCCCCTCTTCAAGCGCTTCTTCGACGAGGAGCCAGATCTTGATTTCCACAGCGCATTTTTTGACTACAGCAACAATGCCCGTGAGTTCTCTCGGACCTACATGAACCTCACGGAGATGAAGGAGCTGCATGAGCGTGAGGTGGGTTCCAGTCATTCTATTTCGATGTTTCTGCTATTTTCTGACCGCCTGTAACGTGTATAATTAGAACAAGCGCCTCAACACTGCGAAAATCTGGGAGCAGCTCGACACCGGGGAGACGAACGGGCGTAATGGGCTTGTTAAGCTTGCGATATGGGTCTTAAGCATCGTTGCGAACTCCGCAGGCTGCGAACGGGGCTTTAGCAAGTTCGGAATATATCTCACTAAACTCCGCAATCAGCTCTCCATCCAGAAGGTCCGGAAAATGAACACGGTGGATATGAATCTGAAGCAGAAGCACGAGGAACTCGGGCTGACGAAGGAGCGCATTAAACGAAAGTTCGCAAACTTTGCGGAGCAGTATGGGGGAGCGGGAGGTGCAGGAACCGACTACGATGACACAGACTCGTTTGCTGGCCTGGCCACTCAGATGGTTCGTGATCTTTCTGATGACAGATCTGCTCCATCCGACGACGAAGACACCGATGAGGATGCCACCATACCCTCCATTCACGCAGCCTCCAACTATACGCTGAAAGAGTTGTTTGAATACCCGAAGGATGAATCAGATGGACTTCAAAACGGACTTGGTTTCTATTGGCAGGGCGGGTTGAAAGATCTTCAGGAGGAGTTGGAGTTGTATGACCTCCTAATGGAAGATATGGACGTATAATGACCTACTTACTTCACATATTCATCTTATTTGCATATAATTCATCGAATTAATGTATATTTTATCAAACAGTCAAAAAGGGTCAGAAAAAGAGTCAACCGCCGGTCAAAATTCTGAACACTTGGTCAAGGCCGGTCAAGCCGGGTCAAAGCCAACACTGAAAGAAAGAAGAGCGAGAGCGGCACCAACTGACCCATATAGCATCAGATGCATGGGGGTGCTGTGGAAGTGTACTCTGCCCACCTCGTGGACATAGTTCTTCTCACGGTTTATATGATTGATGCAAGTTTGGTAACACTTTCTTTAATTATCTTATTCCTCGCATACTCCGTGCATAATTGAGCACTCCACCAGTACACACTCATTTCTCTTTATTTCTTCTCCAGATTTACTTCACCGATGCGCGAGAGCATTCAAATCCACTCTATGGCTGAAGGAATTCGCTCGAGATTTCAAGATCACTTTCTCACTCACGGAGGAATTATTCACTGTTGAGCTTTTCGGCTGGGTCTCCCACATTTTACTTCTATTATTGACCACATACATTTATTTATATCGCTATGTACAGCCTACACGAGTAGTCTGAATCTGTTGGCAGAAACGGCACAAAGAGCAGTTTGCCTGTTGGCTGAATGGCTGGTGAAATCACGAAGGGATTACATTTCATATTATCTTCATGTTGCACTGGAGTGCCTCTCCGGTATCGGAGCACAAGGTACAAATTTTCTGTCTAGTCATACACTTGTGACTGACTGAGGCTGGTTTTTGTAGCGGAATTCAAGCAGGAGATCTGGGCAGTGATCCCCATGGCCGTAGAATCGCTGAAGGATTTCAATCAGAGTTTTTTTCAGGCCGTGCTCGAGTGTCTGTCTGGTCTCGAAGCAAAAGGTATCCATTCTCTTGGCCTGTCTGAACACTTGTGGCTGGTTTTCAGCAGAATTCCAGCAGGAGATCCGAGCAGTGATTCCCATGGTCGTGGAATCGCTGAATGACTCCGAGTCAGATGTTCGACAAGCTACACTTAAGTACCTCTCTGGTCTCGGAGCACAAAGTATGAATTGTCTTGTCCAGTCGCACACTTGTGACATAATGAGGCTTGTAGCGGAATTGTGGCAGGAGATCCGGGCAGTGATTCCCGTGGTCATAGAATTTCTGAAGGACTCCGAGTCAGATGTTCGACAAGCTACACTTAGGTGCCTCTCTGGTCTCAGTGCACAGGGTATGAATTTTGTTGTCTGGCCACACACTTGTGGCCTACTGAGGCCCTCTTTTGTAGCAGAATTCCAGCAGGAGATCTGGGCAGTGATTCCCATGGTTGTGGAATTGCTGAAGGATTCCAATCGGTATCTTCATCAAGCTGTGCTTGATTGCCTCTCTAGTCTCGGAGAACAAGGTATGAATTTTCTTGTCCAGCTGCACACTTGTGGCCTACTGAGACTTGTTTTTGTAGCAGAATTCCAGCAGGAGATCCGAGCAGTGATTCCCGTGGTCCTGGAATCTCTGAAGGACTCCGATTCAGATGTTCGACGAACTACACTCAAATGCCTCTCTGGTCTCAGAGCACAAGGTATGCCTTCCCCTGTCCTGTCTGAGCACTGTGCGGCCTACTGAGGCTTGTTTTTGTAGCGGAATTCCAGCAGGAGATCTGGGCAGTGATTCCCGTGGTCGTGGAATCGCTGAAGGACTCCGACTCAGATGTAACAAGTTACACTTCAAGTGCCTCTCTGGTCTCAGAGCACAAGGTATGAATTTGCTTGTCTGGTTGCACACTTGTTTCCTACTAAGGCTGGTTTCTAGCAAAATTACAACAGGAGTTCCGACCAGTGATTCCCATGGTCGTGGAGTCACTGAAAGATTCCAAGTTGATTGTTCGACAGGCTGCGCTTCAGTACCTCTCAGGTCTCAGTGCACAAGGTATGCATTTTACCTGATCCCCAAGAATATGTCCATAACATTTTCAATCTATGAAGATTGGGAAATCATTTTCATCGCTATACTAGAATGGGCCCACTTGAAAGGGCAAGAGCTATAAGAAGTTTGTTAAGCATACCAAAACCAACATAGGTGAATGAGGGCAGGCTCATGAGTATAATAATTCGTATTTTCTTGTTATCTCACCAATCCAACTTCATGTATGACCGGAACAAAATTAACTTGACTATGAATGGCCAAGCCCAGCGGTGTCTGTAAATTTTTTACCAGTGACTCCGAAAACGGTACAAATTTGAGAGCGGGCCCCCATCCAGTCAACACAACCCCTGACGGAAAGTTTATACATACAGAGATTTAAACTCTCATGCAAATAGTCTCTCCCCACCAACACACACTAGGCTGGTGCGGATATAAATAAAGTAACTGAGTGGGGGAGACGTACCATTCACCGCTGAAGACACAGGTAAAAGAATATATATATATACCTCGGCTGTGGTGACCCCCGCGGTGCCCTCCCGGTTACCCCACACGTGATCTTTTGCCCGCCAAACAGAGGGGCTCAAATACAGCCCGGTTACCTCTCTGAACGTACTCTCAATCAAGGAGAATTACCCTATTGGGCTTCACAATCGGACACATTGAACATCTCAATTGAAGGATTCCCAATTGAACATGTTCAATCTGTGATTGAACACTAGCCAAAACCATCATTTTCCCAGCCTAATATCTGAATGTTCGATTGAGTAATGTGTTTGTACGTCAATTGAACACATTTTTAAAAAGTGTTCGTTCGAATTTCTTCGATGTGTTCGATCGGAGGATGTTCACAGTCACAATTGTGCATGTTCAATCATGCACAATTTATTCTTGCAATTTCCAGCTCTGGAGCGTATCTGGTATGTTTGTAAATCTGGCCTAAAGTGTCCCAGTGTATCCCTAAGGCATATCTGATCACTCAAGGTGCTCACAAACCTAGTTTATTGCAAGTTCAATACAAAATTTCACCTGGGAAGCATCAGTTAAAGGTGGGCCAATATCTTTTTGAGCAGGCAAAGGAATTAATGAAAAGTACTGAAAGGGTGATGAAATATGTTTATTCCCTCGAGAATCACCCAAGAATCCTATCTTAGAGGCTAGAGTATCAGTGGATCTCAGGCCCAAATATTTCACTACTATGCACTATAAAATAGAATAGAAAATGTGAAATGGGTCGCTGTGCCTTTAAAACTCAATATAATCTCTCAATACATGACAGCACATCATTTAAGGCTCGCAGCGTCCCTGCAGCTATTTTATTTCATTCAATACCTCAATTTATCGGCGCTATTTCGAGAATTTGCACTATTTTATGCTCTCTATGTCTCCTAATAGGCCGTAAAGTGGCTCCGCAAGCTGAGAGCATGCATACACACGTTTATAAATTCATAAGTTGCCCAGAAGCACGTCGGATTGGCTCAAACGGTGAAGAGCGCGTCGATGCGACGGCATCACGTGTCCTGATCACGGCCCTGGGGCGGGCCATCAACCGGATCTTTCCGGGACCACGGAGTATCTCGTATACACGGCTAAACGGAAATTTGATACAATAGTAGGATTGATGCAAGTCATAGTTTTCACGAGAAAATTGTACGATATTGTCGGAATTTGCAGCAAATCACTGTCATATTCTTTGTACGATGTTTGCATAACAATTGGCAAGATTTTCCTCCGAGCTGCAAATTCGTACAATGTTGGTTTCGGTTATGAACATACAGAAGCCCTCCGGGCAGCCTTGGTTCCTCTACTGGCTAACACCTCGGTTCCTGGTTCTGTCACAGCAACATGCATTTCACTTTTTTTCTTTTGGGGCAATGACCAATTGACTGTAATTTCGGACAATGCATGGTACAATGATGCCGCGGCGCCTCCTTCTTGACAATACTGACGATCAGTGCCTTCAGCACCCTCAGGTGCAGTGATTTGAAGTCTGCATTATTCATGATCTTTTGATACAATTGTAAAATGGGAAACGATTGGGAAACTACTGTCGCGATACAACTATGTAAGTAAGTAAGTCCAGAACCTTTTCTGGTTCAAACATGATAACTTCGTCGAATTTAGGTTGGACATAGCTCGAGTTTAGATGACAGGTGGATTTGAAGAGGTGGGTGATATGCCGGGGCTTGAAGGAAAGCGAATAGCAGTTGACGGCTGCAGCAACTTGAAAAATATCGGCGCGGCTCAGTGAACTTGGAAAGTGGATAGCAGTTGGTGACCCCAGCTTGAGTCTAAGGCCTTTCTCCGCAGCATGTATGGTTGAATTTTGAGTTGACCAAAAAATGAATCAAGTGCTCTCGACATTGTATGTTGCATTTGAACTTGAGACCCGAGGGCTTCAGCATAGCTCGTTTGGATGGCGGGCAACTGGAAAAATTCCGCCGTGGCTTGAAGGGAAGCCGATAGCAGCTGAAAATCACAGCTTGAGATCTCTGTCATATAAGTCCAAATACTTGACTGGTATTCTTGCGACTCTTGGACCTCAAGCTCAAGCTAGGCAAAGGAGGGCGACAACGCGATGTGTAGGCTGGTCATTGAAGCTCTTACCATGCTGGCCACCTACATTGGGCTCCGCGAGTCGCAAATCAGAAGTAAAGCAAGAGAGTCGAGATCTCGGTGATGGCCGAACGGAGTTTAAAGCTATTTTAAAGGCTTCGACGTAATTTTATGCAGAGATTCAAGAATGGGCCCTGGTATAGGACATGAGCAACTTCAGACTCAGATTTGCTGGACATGCAATGCAAGCAAAATGCAAGTATGGTGCAACAAAGAGTGACGGCATCACTAATAAGCAGTGTATCTCGGACGGACAGACATTTGGACATGTGAGACTTGGTACCTAAAGCCGGAACCAAGAATAACCGGTATCTCAGTGATCTCATCATTGATTGCTACCAGACAAAGCCGTAATACTAGATTTCCCTAAGAAATAGGTCTTCTTTTCTGAGAACAGTTGCCAATATATTCACCAAAATCTCTTGGAAAAAATCTGAATCTTTTGTCTTCAGGGATTCTTAAGAACGGTTTTCAAACGGTTTTCGAGATTTCACAAGAACGAATCCTAAAAAATATTAGGACTCGTAACAGCCACTTACCCGAATCTATCCTATTCAATCCAGTCGCCTCCTTCTTCCATTCCGAAATTAGAATACCACCTCTCAATCGCTACCGGTGCCGGGGATGCATGGCGATGCTGATAAACTAAAAGAACTCCCGCTCCCATGTAACAGCCTCAGACACATCTTTCCACCTCCCCCCATGCCGCCACTGACTCGCCAGCAGACGCTCGAAAGTCTACGCAGCTGGTGGTCGGACAGTAATTCCAACCTTCGTGGCCCGACCATCAACCTCCACGCGGCGGCGAAGCCGCTCATGAGGCTCTTGTATGATCGACAAGTACTGGACTTCATCAGAGATAATTGGTGTATTCCGCTGTCTGCAGGGAACGCGGAGATCTATGGAAGCTACCTATTGTACGTCGATACACCCAGACATCCAACACCCGGGTCTGATTCGTTATCCAGATGTGGATATGTCTCGGCGTTGACAAAGAGTGCCATTCTGAAGGATCTTTACGAGAGATCTAGAGCGCAGTCTGAGTCCGGAGCATTGGAGGTCCACGCACATCTGTTTCATGACTTCGTTCAACTACTTGAAGGACCTGTACCAATAGACACGAGGATGTTAGTGGCCTTGCAGCGGATACTTTGGGCGTTGGCCACGTGTGAAGCCACCGTTGAGGCGACCTGCGGTTCACTTGTGGCTCTCCTGTGGTGAGATAATTATCACCCGTGTTGTTCACTGCCACAGCGCTCATCCTTGCTAATAGTGACAGTCGTGTGCCGCAGGTTGTTGAAGGCGTACTAGTTGTACTATCCGATGGGGCTCCCTATATGAAATTTCTGCCAATCACTTCAAGAGCATCCATACAGCTACTAGAACGCCTCTTGGATATGCTGGAAGATTCATCCACCGCAGAATGGCACTATCCGTGGATACTCCAGATAGTATCGACCATGGCGCTCCACGAACCCACTGCAGTAGCCATCGTGGAAACAAATGTCCTGAACTCCGTGGAGAAACTTCGGAGATCTCGGCCTGACCTACGCCGGCACATTTTCTCCATACTGGAGCCCTTGGCGTCCCACGAGTCCACTGCAATGGCCGTCGTCCGCATATTCCCTCTCCACCTTGCTTGGGACTCTAGCGGTATTTCTCCCTTCATTTACACATTTCCTCAGAGGTTTACAAACTCGTCCAGCGAAAGTGATTATCCGTCGTGGCAAAGTTGCTGGACCGGTTGGTGGACATGCTTGAAGCTCCGGACACCGGAGACATGCGGCATTACCTGATACTGATACTCTTGATGTTAAGCAACCTAGCCCACCACGAGTCCAGTGCAATAGCAATTGTGGAGACGAACGTACCCAAATCCATAGAGAACCTTCCAGGATTCTGGCGCACCCACCTACACTGGGAGATTCACTCAGTATTAAGCAATTTGGTGTCTCACGAGTCCACTGCGACAGCCGTCGACAAATGCCACCTACTGGCGACTCTTTGGCGGTATATGTCACTTTACATTTATATCAGAGGTTTTACACAAACATTCAGTGAACACCTCGATGCTAATGCTGATACGTATATCACGGCTCAAGTAATTGACACGCTGGCCCGGATCGCGAGTTTTCCGGGTGGAGCTGAGGGTTTGGTGACCGCAAAATTGTTGAATGATGTCCTCAATGGGCTTCATTCAATCAGTTTTCGATACAGCTATCTACGTGTAAATTGCTGCGAGCACTCATTGGGCACGAATCAACGGTGCAGGCGGTGATTGCGGCAGTGCCGCGAGAGGATATCGTCGCACTCTCGAGGTATGGTTCGCATCTTTCCTCCATGACCGCAAAATTGACGTTTCTGGCCCAGCAACCGGGACTACAGGGTTCGCAGGTGTGCAGTCGAGACATTGCGAGAATTAGACACCACATTGGAAAGACTTAATGATAATGTCAGCAATCAATTGGCCTGTACATGTGTCCTCGATCAGAGGATCTACTATATTTTCTTGTTCAAATATACCCTGGCTACTTGCCTCACCCCTCCGGGTCCCTTCACCTTCCAGAGGAATAACTGAGAAAAAACCTACTATAACGCCTTGGTAAGTCACCTCCTCATCACTGAACAATGGGAGTAATATCAAATCTCTTTCAGAAAGAGATTTTACGTTCATCCAGCCGGAGAGAGAGTCAGAGAAACAGGCTTTCTCTTTGGCGGCTTCGTATTCCTTTTTTGCAAATCAATTCAAGGATGGTGATATTGAGAGCCTCGCCCAAGTATCACTAACACCAGCATTACGATAGCACCTTGTATATTGCACTCCTACGTGAACTATATACATTCTCTCTCAGCGTATGGGCCCGGTGGATGCCGGTAGTAGTGATACTGGGAGAGAAACAAGGTGTACAAGGGATCAGATGAGGTTCAAACCATTTCAGCAGGTTCACCGGACTTGTATTATACCTTGGAAAAATCTGGGAACTATGGGAACAGACGGAAGGAATGTTGATTGCGATTAAAATCTATATTTCCTGGACGGAAAATTGTGCCGTTTGGCGATTTGAATGTGGTTTCGGTTTCTAATCATTACAGCTAATAACAGTACCGAGGGCGCGGATGAAAAAATTCCCGTTTTGGGATATTTTTGATCCCGTGACCGATTTGCCCATAGCTCAACGAATATTGCGTCAATTGACATAAAAAGTATATAGGAATGACCGCCTAATCCATGCGCAATTAGTGATAGAGCTAAAGTAGAAAATAAATCATATCTTCAGGTGTCTTGAGAAACTAGGACTTCTGAGTGAAAATCTGGGCTAGCGTGCCCAAATCAGATCTAAATGAGTTGGAATTTTGGGAGGGAGTGTTTATAACTACTCCAGCCAATGTCATAGAGCCAGAATTGTGTATAAGAAATTCCCTCAGCTTTGTAGCCCTCTGTTACCAATTTCAGTTCAATTGAGGGTTACAAAGCTGGAGGAATTTCTTATACGCAATTCTGGCTCTATGACATTGACTGGAGTAGTTACAAACACTCCCTCCCAAAATTCCAACTCATCTGGATCTGATCTGGGCATGCTAGCCCAGATTTTCACTCAAAAGTCTTAGTTTCTCAAGACACCTGAAGATATGATTTATTTTCTACTTTACCTCTATCACTAATTGCGCATGGATTAGGCGGTCATTTCTATATAGTTTTTATGTCAATTGGCGCAATACTCGTTGAGCTATGAGCAAATCGGTCGCGGGGATCAAAAATATCCCAAAACGGGAATTTTTTCATCCGCGCCCTCGGTACTGTTATTAGCTGTAAAAGCCTTCCTTTAAGAGCCTATCCGGCAACAGAAATTCTGTAGAGCGTGTACACAGCAAAGAATTGGTTTGCACTTCATCCAGAACGTTTGACTGGTTTACATGAAGACTGAGCACTGTGATGTCGCCAGGGTCAGCAATGGGAAGCCTCATTCAAAGGGGCTAACCTCCAAGGTTCCTCGTTAGAATAATCCCAATTTTATGTCCCAGTTGCTTGATTCTGGACGAAAACTGTCCGGCTTGTGTCCGGCATGATGCTAATCCCAAGCAACGTGTTGATGCCGCTGACCGCCGCACATGTTTAAGTCACGTTTTGCACAGCCATGTTGGTAGTCTCGATCCACTACCACTGGTTGAAAATTTCAAGTTTTTCAGTCAGAGTATCAGTGAAAAACTTCCTTTATTATTCACACATTTTTCACTGAAAATGTGTCTGAAAGATTTTTAACTTTTTCAGTAATTTTGTGAAAAATTCAAAAGTTTTTCACTAAAGTCACAAAAGTTCTGAAAAAGTTATAAAATTTTCAGATACATTTCAAGTGAAAAAGGTATGAAAAATGAAGGAGGTTTTTCATTGAAAAATTCAATGAAAATTTTGAATTGCTCAACCAGTGTACCAGGCATTCCTCCTCAATTCCTATGCCTCGGTATATGTGTGCATACTTCCCGTGCAAGAAGCTCGGATTCAACTTGGGATAGAGCTGGCTCAATTCGATTTTCACTAGCTCTGTGGGTCAAATAATTCCGCATGTGATCAACGAGTTTCATGCGAGTAGTCGTACGACCCTGAACTGAGTTACAAACACCAAAAGAAGAAGAGAAGAAAAAAGACAGGTTCATCCAATCATCGCCCATGGCCCAGGCCCGAGTCGAACGGGCGTTGTCTGGAAGCACTTTCAATCATCTGTTTTCGACTGGGTGCAGATGCGTGCCACACGCTACCAGGCCTTCATTTCCCTACTGTGAGCTTGGGTAGACGTGTGCGTATTTTGGGTTCAAGGAGGTCATGGCGTAAAGTGCGGGCGAAGGCGACTAAATTTAAGGCGACCAATTGGCGTCACCTCCAACTGATGCAGATGCATGCGACACGCTACCACTTCCTCCTCCATTCACGTACCGCCTTTTCGCCGGTTTTTTACCTAAAATTCAGAGTAAGAGTCGAATTGAATGGGTGAGTCAAGAGGAATTTACCAGAATGAATGTCGGGGCCAGAGTCATCAGGCAGTCAGCCGAGGTACTGAAGGCTGACCAGACTATTCCGGGATGGTTTGTCCTCAAATCATCAGTAGTGTAAGTATAAACTGGATGAGAATAGATATTAATTTACCTCCCACGTAGTTCAAGAAGAACCAGTGAGAGAAAATATTCGTAAGAAGAAAACATGATACATGAGATACACGTGCGGACGCGTAGCATGATGTAGACATGTTACAGCCGTTTTCAAAAGTTTGTACACCTTTTCCAAAAGGGTGCTGCTCCGATCGTGCTTACGATTGTTTGCTCATGTGTCTTCGCGCTCCACAGCGCTCCACCTGCCCGCGTCAATGCATTCGCCTTTATCCAACCACCATGGGGACCAACAAGCGTTGAACAAGCGCATTTCCGCTGAGAAATGGAAGGAAGTGATCCATCTGTACCACAACGGCCACCGCAAGCAAGCCGACATCGTGAAAATGACCGGTTGTGGAGTCACAACACCGTATCGCACTGATGACGTAGTGAGTGGAAGAATCTATAGGACGATTGTTTAAACAATTTGCGTTTAGACGCAAATTGCCGTTTAAACGCGTGTTTAATCTAAACATGTTTAACGGAAGCGGCGTACGGGACCAGTACGGGACCGTGTTTAAACGGGACGGTTTAAACACTGTTTTAACCAACAAAAAAGCCAATTACACACCGTGGTTCGAACTTGCGACCTCATGTAAGAGGGGACAGCATAACCAACTGGCCCAAAAGGTCCCTTGAATATTCTAATTTCGGATGCCCTTTCGATTGGCCGCGAAGCGATTAGATATGGGCCCCAAGGGCAATAAATAGTACAAGGTGTTAAATATCAGCCTCCCCAATGATATTCAGGCAAGGATGCTCGACTCTTAGATTAAGCAGCAGGTGAAAACCATGCTCAGAAATATTGATGAGACCTTCCTCATCAAGCCACGGACATTGTGTCAGCATTGTTATTAACAAGCTTAGAGAATCCTATGTATCTGGCACAATTGATCCAAATGATTGGAGACCTTCGAGACCTGCCTGAAAAGACAGGGCTGGGATATCAAGGCCAAGGTACGGGCAATTTCATTTCATTTATTTTCAGTGTAATACTATATATATCTTATGTCCTGACCGCAGGCCTGTGAAATGCTAGTTAATGACCGTGACGCCGTTTACAGCTAATGTCAGTACCGAAGGCGCAGCGAAAAAATTCCCATTTTGGGCAGATTTTGATCGAATTCAAAGAATTGCTTGTAACTGGATGGGTTCTACATGTATTGACCTAAAAGTGGATAGAATTGACGGGCTAATTCATAAGCAATTAGTGATAGAGCTAAAGTAGTGAAAATGTCATATTTTTGGGTGTCTTGAGAAAGTCAGAGTTTCAAGTGAGAATATGGGCTGACATGCCTAAATCACATCCAAATGAGCTGGGCTTTTGGTAGGGGCTATTTGTGACTACTCCTGTAAATTTCATAGAGCCAGAATAGTTGATTTACTACAGAGCACAGGTATATAAGGTAATTTTATCCCATTTGATCTGAAAATGGTTTCAATGAGCTACAAAGATTAGGGAAAAGATTATATGCAGTTCGGGCTCTATGACATTTACGGGAGTATTTATAAACAGCCCCTGCCAAAAGGTCAGCTCATTTGGATGTGATTTGGGCATGCCAGCCCATATTCTCACTTGAAACTCTGATTTTCTCAAGACACCCAGAAATATAGCATTTTCACTACTTTAGCTCTATCACTAATTGCTTATTAATTAGCCTGTCAATTCTATCCACTTTTTAGGTCAATACATGTAGAACCCATCCAGTTACAAGCAATTCTTTGAATTCAATCAAAATCTGCCCAAAATGGGATTTTTTTTGCGGCGCCTTCGGTACTGACATTAGCTGTAAGCAGAGAGAGCTGTGTGTGCATTCGTGATATTTACACTGTGTAGTCAACACTGATTCAAGGCATGATTATATTCAGTGGGACAGTTGGTGTGCTATAGCACACCCCTGCCACATGATTATTTCCAAAATTCTGTTACTCTTCTTGGCTTATCTTTTCTTAGATGTCCTGTATGACACAGAGTGCTTGAATCCTGCAAATCTCGAGTCGATTATATCCCCCTGAGCCACGGCCCAGGATTTCCCGAAATAATGCACACCGTTCCTTCTGGAAGCAACCTAACGGGTGTGTTGATCACAAAACTGAAGGTCCCTTGTAATGTACGAATACAAAATATAGACAGGCAATTTCGATATATTTGTATAGCCTAAAAATTGCCAGAGGATACAGCCTTCGTTCTGATACAAGTATCCATTGAGGAACTCCACTTACAAACCTAATCACTGCGTTCCGCAGGGTTGTCGGCAGAACAGTGCCGACGTGTGTCGGCAGCACCGGACGTCGCCACACTATGCCGACCCCTTCTGGCATAGATGGACATTTATTTCAACCCCAGTACGTGGCCCTCAACGCCTCCAATGAGCGTCGAAGACAATCCGAGGCCTCATTCAATCGTGACAGCATGGGGGTGATGTTCCTGTGGACCCACAAACCAAAACACGTGTATCATTTCATAATTTAAGCGAGCGCAGGCACGATTTCGACTCAATCAGGACTCTTTCAGCTCAAATATGGTAATGATGGCTCCCGAAGTTCATAGGTGGTCAATTTGAATGCCTAGATTCTTTACCGAGGCATCCTGATGGAAGTTCCGGGCCCAAAAGTGTCAACAGAACACCAAATCTGGAAGCCCACGTTAATCCCATATCACCATGTTTCATTTGTACTGTCATACAATGTTTCTACATGGTATTGCACAGGTCATGGTTGAACAGAAGGCGGGCAGCAACGAATTGACGATCTCGGCCGACGGAGGTCAGCACCGGCTGCCGACGAACCTCGGCGGGTTGTCAGCAAGTTGTCAGTCATTGCCAGGCCAACTTTGCCGACATCAAGCCGACGGCTGTCGGCAGGCAGTGCTGACACGCGTCGGCAGTTGTCAGTATTTGTCAGGCACATAGTGCCGACGGGCCCTCGGAACGCAGTGAATAGCTGTAGTAGACCTGCACTGGCAGGTTTTGAGAGTTCAATAACCAGAGAATAAGAAGTTCAATGCAATCCAAGCTGAAATCTCTGCCGTTGAGCTTCAAGCTTGGTTCCCACTGCGGGCAAATGACGTGGCGGTCAAATGTTGGCCGCCACGGTGCCGGTTGCTGGACGGTCGCCCAGCGGCTGAATTTTTACTGTATTATGTATTTGATGATGGGCCACAAGGCAGACGCATGTAAGAACAAAGGTGAAGACTGTTCTTAAATAAACGGCAACCCCTTCAGACTGGGCCCACTGTACTAAGTAGAATTGGGTAAAAGGCTGGTTGTCTTTTTGGGCGGCATGGGTAGGGAAATCAGCACTCAAATGAACAAGAAGAGCTGCGAAGGATATTTTGTGTATTGCCTTGCACTTCATGTAAAAAAGAGAACAAGTTATGAAATCAAACATGCATTAACCTCATGGTGCATCACAGATGACACAAGGTACCAAGATTTTGACCGTGAACCAACCGTCACCGTGGCGGTCAAAATCTGACCATCATGGTGTTTGCCCGCAGTGTCCGACATCCCACTGCAAAGGACCGGTGATTATCCCTTTTAAGGTTGGGTGCGATTTTTAAACATTTGAACATTTTGTCCGTGTTCAGACCTAAATTTTTATCCTGCAAGGTCAAATGAGTAGGAAAGAAATTATTATATTACTCTATGTCCTCCCCGCCCTTGTCAAGTTCTCCTATGTTGATATTGGACTTCCCTCGAACTTGGGCTGGCAACGGCGGTTGCCAGACCTTTTTATTCCATTGAGCAGATCATCAAATAACTTCTGAGTGCACACCCCAATCTTCACATGGTCCTGAAAGAAGAGTCAAGATGGAGTTGGAAGGTAAGTGTGCAGAGCAGAATGTCGTCGTTTCGAATGGGTTCCATAATGCTAATCACAAATAGAGGAGTTCAGTGTTGTGGTAACCGGGAGCAAATAAGAATTTCTACGCTGCAAGGAACCCAGCATATTGGACTGAATTACATTGTTCAAGTTCATACAAGTTAGGCAATTATTGTGTCCATCAGTGGTCGAAGTCATCCGAGATCTCTTTGTCCGGACTTTGATTCTGACCTCTGGTGACTTGGCCCATTTGTCCGGACTTTTAATCTGTGGTGGCCACATTGTCCTCAGTTTTGTCCAGACTTTGCGCTCACCTTGGTGGCCGACATTTCAAATTTTGGCCAGACCCTGTATCCGATCTTGAAAGGGATAATCACTGGTCCTCACTGTAACTGTTAGTGAAGGGCTTTAACATAAATTACATGGCAAATCAATTTACTGAGTGCTGGGGAAGATGGCAGAACAATATGAATAATTGACACCTGCTGAGCACCACCCTTAGTTGAACCAAACCAACTTTCGACGAAGGTACTTGAACACTGTTTTAGTTTAAACCACTTTCAGTTTCAACCAAAATATTGCCGAGGCCGTGATTTTAGAAGCCACAAGCTTCCCAAAAAGCGGCTATTCAAACTGTTCACTGCTGTTTGAAAATGAAGATTCAGATTCGTATGGACTCAAGGACAGGAAAACCGTTGTTCAGTACAGTGATCCCACCTTGCAATTGACTGATTGTGAGTATGTTTCTGGGCTTTAATGGTAGATGTTCAAACTCAGAACACGTTTCAATCAATATCCTGAATTTATGTTGCACCATTGGAGCGGTTATTGCTGTTTGACGAGAAGGATGTAGGATAATGGGGTCAATTAGTTCAACAACTAAAATTCAACCACCTGGGTGGTTGGACCTGCATTAATTCCACCCTACTTCAGCTTTAATATTCTCTAACTTACCTACAAACATGTTAAACCATCAAACTGAGTATCTTAATCTGCTGTAATACAACTGTTCGGCTCCTGTTGAAAGAAGAATGGAAGGAAGGAAGAGGTATAACCGCAGTGGTCCCATAGAGCAACATACAGGTACTGAGCAAGTCCAACCTCAACTTCATTGGAAGTTGAGCCCTCCCAAATTTCGGCGAACTACCTTGACCCGCCAACCTCTGATGCCCAGGTCTTCGTGCTGGGAACACAGAGTTCTCATACACGCTCTGAACAACTGGACTGTGTTGTTGCCTTTATATTGCATTATGTGTGGTTGAGCTACATTGAAGTTGAATTGTGTCTAATGTAACTCAAGTTGCAGTCCCTCAAAAGCTGAATGAAGCGACTCAAATCTACAATGCCTTTGGGAAATATTTTCTACGACTACACTGAGTCATTGGTTTCTGGCAAGTCCACTTGCACCTGCTTCCAAATTGCTCAAGCCTGCAAAACAATGACCTGGTTACTAATTGTGACTCCAATTCATTTTGTGAGCACTGGTTATATTTAACTGGCATGGCATCACAGATACAGATATTTATCCAACAGCAGAGTCTAGCCCGGTATGGCTAGAGTCTCCTTTTTATATAAGAACTTGTATTTTGGGGGAATAAACACATCAAGAGCAAATTGAGCATCTGTTTAATCCAAGAGTTGAGCACCCGTGCCTGAATATATTATTAGGGGAAGCTGATATTTAATGCTCTGTACTCCACCATTAATATTTTTATTGCCATTTGGCCCATATCTAATCGCTCCGTACCAATAGAAAGGGCATCCGAAATTAGAATGTTTAAAGGACCTTTTGGGCCAGCTGGTTATAGCGCGTACTGCTTACGGTACCCCTCTTACATGAGGTCGCAAGTTCGAACTACGGTGCATAATTGGCTTTTTTGTCGGTTTAAATAGTGTTTAAACCGTCCCGTTTAAACACGGTCCCGTGCGCCGCTTGCGTTAAATATGTTTAGATTAAACACGCGTTTAAACGGCAATTTGCGTCTAGACGCAAATTGTTTAATCAATCGTGCTATGGTTACTGTGAGTGGAGCAGACGCCGCAGCAAACAATTGTAAGCACGATCGGAGCAGCACCCTTTTGGAAAAGGTGTAACAAACTTTTGAAAACGGCTGTAACATAGTCTAATCGCACCTCCTCTTTATGGAGGAAGGTTTTCACGATAATCACGGTCACTTGAGGTTAAACTACTAGTTGGGAAGATCCGAGAAACGATGCACTAATAGATCCGAGGGCGCAGACACCTATCACAATGAGGATCCAGTCTCCAGATGCTACCAGTGTTTGCGTAAACTCGCCATTCCACAAACATCTGTTTCAGATTCTGCGGATAAGAATACCAGCTTGGAAGTTTATTGCAAGGGGACACCATGCCTTGAACAAGAAAATGGCGGAACTCCTTGCGCCCGCAAGACACAGGCCTGAGCCTCCTCCTATACCTGCCATCTCCATCTCCGGTACCCCTCTCTCTAGTGACGACGCTCAAATTGCCCGACTTGCCTTGCTGGCACGTTCTCAGTGAGATTCACTCACTTGCATGGGAGTACTGATCAAGGTCCTAACAAAGGCTCTGAAAATATCTAAGTCGGCTGATGCGTTCGAAATAATATTGCCGTACGCGCAGGCAAATCTTGCAGAAGATTTGATCTTGAGTTGGACGGAGGAGATGATCGTGGCGCGCACACGATGGGAAGAATGCCATAGCAGCAGGAGCACCTGAAAGAATTGGATCGGAAATTCTTTGAGTTGCTGGGTTGAATTGTGCACATACCGTAGTTGGTCATCAAAGGCTCCCACACAGTCGCAATACCAAGACCTGCACCTTATCATCAGTGGCCTTGCGACTGCATGCTGTCAGGGATTCTTTCTCTATAGGTG